>JBBDGP010000880.1:0-1208142 GCA_037952835.1 Lithobates septentrionalis | reverse complement strand
TAGCACTCTCGCCTAGCAGTAAAAAGGGTCACTGGTTCGTATCCCAACCACGACACTACCTGACTGGAGTTTGCATGTTCTCCCTGTGCCTGCGTGGGTTTCCTCCGGGTACTCCGGTTTCCTCCCACACTCCAAAGACATGATGGTAGGTTAATTGGCTTCTGTCCAAAATCGGCCCTAGTATATGAATGTGAGTTTGGGGACCTTAAATTGTTGGCTCCTTGAGGGTAGGGATCATGAGTGTGCAATGTATGTGTGGAGCGATGCATAAATTGTCAGCGCTATATGGGTACCTTAAATAAATAGGGATAATTGTAGACACCCACACTCACTCAGGTTGAACTGGATGGACTGGTGTCTTTATTCAACCTTACTAACTATGTACATATATATAACTTACAAAATTCCTAATAAATCTAAAAGATAAATTGCGATGCCCTGCGTGTCTCCCCTGCAGCAGCTCAAAGCAGTTCCTATAATTACATCTCTGCAGCACCAATTATCCTCCCTGTCCTGCTCACATCTAATTTCCCCTGTTGCCTGGGCCCTGTAAGGAGGACTGGTGGTATCCCGTTATCAGTGGCCCTGGCTGCTACCATCGGTACCAGACCATCCATCACTCCAGCGCTGTCACCACAATGGATGGCCTGGTAGGAAGCAAGGTGAATCTGATAAAGGAACTATGCCTTACCTACTTTGTCAAAACTTAAAAAAATGTTGGCAACAGTTTGTCATTAAAGGAGAAGTCCAGCCTGAGCTTATTTGGCTGGGCTCCTATTTGTCACAGTTCGTTTTTCACTCCCATGACCCGTTTGCAGCAGAAAGAGGTCTGAAGTCCGCTCTCTGCTGATGTCACACAGATCAGTCCAGACACCGCGTCATCCCAACTCTGGGAGTCTTTATTCGCCAGGTGCCTGGACTGATGGCAGTCTCAGCCTCTCAGCGAGCCGCTGAGACGGCCGCTCCCCATCCCTCCACAGCTCAGCGCTTCAATGAGCGTGAAGGAACAGAGCAGAGAGATGCTGATTGACAGTCAGCAGCTCTCCTCTCGGGGAGCTGTGAGAACCGAGTCATCAGCGGTGTTCGATGGCTCACTTCTCAGTGCAGAGGCGGCATGGGACAGATGCAGCATCCACCTAGGTAAGTATGATTAATGAGCCTTCAGCCTTATTTAGCCACTGTTTAATCAGCACTATTTCCTGTTGCTTCTGTCACCTGCTGGTTGCAGATTGTAAATATGATGTATTCATATTTCATATTCATAAGTAATATTTAGCATTTTTCTAAATAAATCTACATTTTTAAAAAGACACTGAATTGATGTCAATAAAAAAGCTGTAGGTTTCCATTTAAAGGAGTAAGGATGTGATAAGCACTAAGCTCTGCTTGGTTGAAGGTTATCCTCTCATTTCCTCTCCAGTTCTGTACTGGTGGCGGGGAGGTTGGCCTGTAGGATTGGTGAAATTGCTTGGCCAGAGAAACTTGCTTCATTGTCGTTCTGCATCTGTATCTTGTGAACGTTAATGGAAGTTTTGAAGGATTGAGAAAGAGTCGGATGTGCTGACTGTGCGGCAATTGTTCTTCTAGTGCGGGTAACATCTATGATTTAGGAGTCGGTCGGAAGAATTAAAACGACATCAACTTTCCATTTTACATCCAATGCTCGCAATTTATCCATAGAGGTTATATGCCAGCAGTGAATTTTAGATCCGGTGGAGCAATGGCCTTCCCAAACTACTCGCCTCCTATCTTGGTTTTTTTTTTTTTTTTAATTATGCGACCATCTGCTTATGGGATTTTAGTGGCTGATTCTGAGAACTTTAAGGTCAGCTTTCGACAGTTACATAAATAGGAGTTGGTTACCTGCCAAAAATCTGTAAGTTAATGCATATAGACTTGTGAGCTCCCTACCCCTGCTGTGTAGTTTGGCTGCGTGACATAAGGAGGACAGCAAATATTTCAATTTAGCTTTCAATATGTGCTTCGTGCAGGCCACTGTAGCCAGATTAAACAAGCTTTTCATTGTGCTGCCGGGCAGGAATACAGCAAATTCTTTTCTTTTAGGCACAGGGAAAGATGGTGTCTGTTTTTTTAAGACACTGTTTACCTCCCCCCTCCCCCCCCCCCCCCCCACACACTTTATTGAAAAGTCACAGTGGAGCTGTGGTTCATAGAAATGGATGGTTAGGTAGAGACTTCACAGTGTGAAAAAATGCAGGTTACTGCATATAGTGTGCACAGGTCCTTACTGTGCAGGACTTCTAAGATGCAACGAAGAGGGGTACGAGCAGTATTAAATAGTAATATTAAAGTGTATGGAAATCCAAAACCTTTTTTTACATTGGGATAGCTTGGACCCCTTGTTAAGGTCTTTTATTACTGACTAGGGGAAAAGGGGCTTGCACAAAGAGGAATGCAAATAAGGTACAGCAAAAGGTGAGCGCTTTACTTTAGTATTTAGGGTCAAAGTCTAACTTGCTTATCCCTTTTTTGTTTTTTATGCTGTCTGTGTCCCCGATTTGTCCTTTGACCATTGTCATAGCTCCTACGAGGGGTGATCAAGTCAAACTGGTACTTTTAATTTTACAGGTATAAAAAGGGATGCTAGTGTGGTAGTACTACACGCCGTAATAGGTGGCAAGTGTGTCCTATTACTGATATGCCCAAACGCAATATTCCCCACGCAAACGTTCAAGAAACTGGCTGTTCAGTAGTGCTGGGTGCTGTAATGACCACAGGCTGGAAACCGTGGATGATCAAAGTGAAGTAATGTCATCAGCACACCAAGGATTCCTCAAAGGGTCCGAAGCTTTATTTTCGTGGTCACTTGCCTGACGAAGGGGCCCTGCGTGGCTCCGAAACATTGCTGTATGTTTATTATGGGACCACAGAAATAAAGCTTTGGATCCTTTCATGAAATCCTTGTGTGCTGATGTCATTTCCTCACTATTACTGATATACAAGATGGTGGACCACAGTGTTAGTGCGTGCATAGAACAGTGTGTGGTGATGAAGTTTCTTGTGCACGAAGGCAAAAAACCCGTGGATATCTACAGTAGACTTAAAGCACAGTACGGAGATGAGGCGCTCAGCCGCAGGAAGTCATTTGAATGGTGTAAACGTTTCAAAGATGGTCATAAGTCCGTCAGTGACGATCCTGTCTGTGGTGGTTCCCAGCCTACAGCAGTCATTCTTGTGAACATTCAGCACGTGGAACGCCTGATCCTGGATAATTGATGTGTAACCTGTCGTGAAATTTCACAAGAGACAAATCTTTCATTTCAGCACTGATAATGAAGTAAAGCAATGTTCTAGGATGGTTCGGGCATACCGACAAATCTTTCCAAGCTGAAACTTTCCAGGCATTATTAAAGGGGTTGTAAACCCTCACAATTTTTTGCCTTAATGCATTCTATGTGATGCAGCAGCCGCACAGAGCCCCCCTTTTACTTACCTGAACCTGATCGTTCCAGCGATGAGGACGAGCACAGCAGCTCCAGCCGCTGTCTCGGGGCCTTATTGGATAGCAGCGGAAGCCATTGGCTGCCAATCAAATCCAGTGACAGGCGGGGGGGGGGGGCGGGGCTGAGTCGAGTCCTGCTGTCTATTTCAATGGACGCAGTAGCAGGACTCGGGAGCCCGCCCGCACAAGTGCCCCCAGGGAGAGCTGCATTTGAGAAGAGGAGGAGCCAGGAGCGCCGTGTGGGGAAGCTCAGAAGAGGAGGATTGGGGCCATTCTGTGCAAAATCACTGCACAGAGGAGATAAGTTGACATGTTTGTTTATTTAAAAAAAAAAAAAAAATGAAGCTTTACAATCACTTAAAATGCTGGGATAAGTGTATAAATGAAGCAGGGGAGTATGTTGAAAAAGAAATGCAGTGTTCTTTTATTATATAATAATTATATATTTATTATATTATATATTGTATTATATAAACTCAAAAGTCCCCGTTTGACTTAAACGCCTCTTGTATTTCAGTGACAACTGTCTAAAAAGGTATTCCCCTGACTGTAGTGATTTCCTGTTGTGTTTCCAGGGCAGGAAAAGATAAATCAAAAATGACAACAACAGCAAAAAGCTTGCATTGGCTTTTTTTTTTTTAATTAAATGTTTTTATTTTATTAGATCCATGCAAGAAAATAACACAGGCATTAAAGCATCACAAGTGCAATAGAGACATTCATAATCCAGTAGCAATCTAGAGAACACATACCGTATATACTCGAGTATAAGCCGAGTTTTTCAGCACATTTTTTGTGCTGAAAATGCCCCCCTCGGCTTATACTCGAGTCAAGCACTTTTCTGCAGCAGAGAATGACATTTTTCGAACCGACTTTGGGGCCCCGTATTTCAGGGCCACTTGGTGCTAGGAACCCCAAATTTGGTGTGCAAACCCAAATCTCTGCTGCAGAAAAGTGCTTGACATTTTCTGAACCGAATTTGGGGCCCCGTATTGCGGGGCCACTTGGTACTAGGAACCCCAGCTTTGGATATGTTGCAGTGCTAGTTCCCCTGGGTCTGTACCCCAAATTTGGGGATCCTAGCACCAAGTGGCCCCGAGATACGGGGCCCCAAATTCGGTCAACTGTGTCCAACTGCAGCAATGTCATTTCGGGACCCTTTGGGTCCAGAGACCCCAAATTTTGGCTGCAGCTAGGGGGCATCTAGGAACCCTTAACTACCGAGTTTGAAGTTCAGGGGACCTATGGCTGCAAATGGGCACAGTGAGGCATACAAATGGGCATTGTTGACCCTCTTTTCCACTTACAGTAGCTGCGCATTTCCCACCCTAGGCTTATACTCGAGTCAATAAGTTTTCCCAGTTTTTTGTAGTAAAATTAGGTGCCTCGTCTTGTATTTGGGTCAGCTTATACTCGAGTATATACTGTAGTTAAATGACTAAATAAAAATGTCACCATCCTGAGTGGCTACAAAAAAGCTTACATTGGCTTTAACCATTTCCTGCTCTCTGCAAAAATAAAAAATATATATAAAAAAAAATACCAGGCTTCATATATTCTTTAACACAGATTTGTAAATTTGGTGAAAAATTTTCCTCTTTTTTTTTTTTTTTGTGAACTGCTGCATATCCAAGGACACTTTTCTTGGAGGTTTCTGTTTATAGCATTGGAAGAATGTATTGAATGTGTTTTTCTCAATATTGTGTCCAAAAGGGCCGTCACTTTCTGACCCGAGTGTTGCTATTTATATATATATTGTTCTATATTATTCTTTCTCATGGCTAGAAGAGGTCCCAGAACTCCTGATGACAAAGACCTCTTCTGTACTTAGACTGGGGAATCAATGAGCTGTCTCTCTATATAGCTGTGGATTTGCAGCTAACTGATGTAATTCATGTTGGATGCCGGAGTTTCTATTTTCCTCTCCTCCGCCCTCTTTCTCCTCTCGTTCTCGTTTTCTTAAGACCAGCGCTGTCTGCTTGCTCCCTCCTTCCTCATGATCCCTCTGGAAGCATTAAGACAATCCACTTTCAGCAGTGCATTAATATTTCATTGCTGTGATGAGTCAGGAGGTGGGAGGCAGAAACAGCCAAACCCATCCTTGGGAAAAAAATCCGTTGGAAAGTGCTGAGCCGAAGTAATAGCTGCTTTACTGTGTTCTTCTGCATGAACCGCTGGCCATCCTCACCTTTAATACAGCCAGGATGTTAAATAAAATAGCTTCAGGTAAACTTTGCAAATGGATATTTAAATGAACATGTGGTCAAGATATTGACATTCTAGTAGCTACATAGTCTTAAGCCATAAATGAGCTTTAAAACAAGCTCTCACTCACCTCTGTAGCTGCAGGCACTGTGGAGCATTTTATCCACAAACTTTACAGCAGAAGGGCTGAAAGCCGAACCTTGAGCTGCTCTCTTCCAGCACCCAGTACTTCTTTTTTTTTTTTTTTTTTTACCTTTTCCAGACGTCTATAGTCTTGTCACATGACACACATGGTTCCCCTCATCTTTGGACCTTGCCTAGCAGTGAGCAGTGCTTCATGTAGAAAGCAGTGCTGACAATAAAACATCAATATCAATCCCAATCTCTGCATCATGGTATGCAGGTGCAGGGCACCATTATGGTAAGCACTACACTACAAAGGAAGCACTGCGCGGGCCAACCCCAGACAACCCTTTTTAAGTGGTTGTAAACCCTACATACAGTATCTCACAAAAGTGAGTACACCCCTCACATTTTTGTAAATATTTTATCTTTTCATGTGACAACGCTGAAGAAATGACAGACTTTGCTACAATTTAAAGTAGTGAGTGTACAGCTTGCATAAGGCTTTTATGTACACGGGACGTTTTTACAACCTCTCCTGAACGATTTAACTTGACAGATAATAACCCACGTTTAAAAGTCCGTTTTGCCGCGTTTACATGTCACATTTTGCCGTGTTTGCGTTTAGAAGCATTAAAAAAAAAAAAAAATGAAAAACGCCTGTAAACGAAATGCGGCTAAATGCGAGTTAACGCGTTTAGCTACGTTTGGCACTTGAAATGCCTCTAAACTCAGCTTCTGAACCCATTTTTTTGTGTTCAAAAACCCTCTAATCTCAACTGCCTAGAAACGACTGTAAACGACCCTGTGTACATGTACTGATAAGATAACATAGAGGAGAGTTCAGGAACAGTTGAAAAAATGCCCAACTGCTCCTAAACGTCCGTTTACCAGCAGCAGTGTACATGAGGCCTAACAGTGTAAATTTTCTGTCCCCTCAAAATAACTCAACACAGCCATTAATGTCTAAACCGCTGGCAACAAAAGTGAGTACACCCCTAAGTGAAAATGTCCAAATTGGGCCCAAAGTGACAATATTTTGTGTGGCCACCATTATTTTCCAGCACTGCCTTTAACCCTCTTGGGCATGGAGTTCACCAGAGCTTTACAGGTTGCCACCGGAGTCCTCTTCCACTCCTCCATGACGACATCACAGAGCTGGTGGATGTTAGAGACCTTGCGCTCCTCCATCTTCAGTTTGAGGATGTCCCACAGATGTCACTAGTAAGGATGAGCTCAGGCATGTTCGCCAACAGCACGTGGAGAGCCCGCCAGGAAGTCGGCACTGCACAGCTCTAATCACAGGCAGTGAGACATTGTCCCGATGCGTGGCGGCAGAGATTGGGAAATGTTTCACTGCCTGTGATTAGCGCTGACAGGCTCTGCATGTGCTGTTTGCGAACACGCCTGAGCTCATCCTTACTCACTAGCAGGGCTTTTTTTCTCAAACAATAGGTGCTGGAACTTAACCACAGCCTCACAAAACCCCCTCCCCCTACACACACCCTCCAAATCACATCAAATAGTTGGTGTGTTCAGTCAAATTTCACGAAAACAGTAGGAGGGTCTTAAAGGGGAAAATAAATACCAGGATTGCATTACATACAGAGTGCAGAGCTGTCACTTGTAAATACAGAAACCAGACTTCTGTGTTTACAAGTGATTGTGGTGAGCAGGCACCAAAGTTCCCCCTGAAAAAAAGCCCTGCTCACTAGGGTTTAGGTCTGGAGACACGCTTGGCCAGTCCATCACCTTTACCCTCAGCTTCTTTAGCAAGGCAGTGGTCGTCTTGGAAGTGTGTTTGAGGTCGTTATCATGTTGGAATACTGCCCTGTGGCCCAGTTTCTGAAGGGAGGGGATCATGCTCTGCTTCAGTATGTCACAGTACATGTTGGCATTCATGGTTCCCTCAATGAACTGTAGCTTCCTAGTGCCGGCAGCACTCATGTAGCCCCAGACCATGACACTCCCACCACCATGCTTCACTGTAGGCAAAACACACTTGTCTTTGTACTCCTCACCTGGTTGCCACCACACACTACACACCATCTGCACCAAATACGTTTATCTTGGTCTCATCAGACCACAATACATGGTTCCAGTAATCCATGTCCCTAAGCAGGCCATACATGGTCGAATTTCGAACTAATTTTCTTTTCAAAATCAGAAAGTTCATTTTTTTTGTGATCCGATGATGCCACCATTGATTTTCGAAATTCGGCCTACCAAGCCTTCAATTTCACCTCATTTTACTACAGAAAATAATTTTCGTGGTCGGAAATCTTCTTTTCTCTACGTAAATTTTCTTTTCTTATTACATTTCTCGCACGATTCTCACATCATTGATTAGAAAATCATTTTGTTTTTCTAAAAATTTTAAACATGTCCGATTCCTCAAATTTGATTGCCTCACGAAAATCGGCCGTTGCTGCAGCCCACTAATGGTGCGAAATTCGTATGAAAATTATTAGATGCGATTTTCGAAAGAAAATTCTTTCAAAATTCGAACCGTGTATGGCCGGCATTAGTCTGCTTGTCTTCAGCAAACTGTTTGCAGACTTTCTTGTGCATTATCTTTAGAAGAGGCTTCCTTCTGGGATGACAGCCAAGCAGACCAGTTTGATGCAGTGTGTGGCGTATGGTCTGAGCACTGACAGGCTGACCCCCCCTCCCCCTTTAACCTCTGCAGCAATGCTGTCAGCACTCATACGTCTATTTCCCAAAGACAACCTCTGGATATGACGCTGAGCACGTGCACTCAACCTCTTTGGTCAACCATGGCGAGGCCTGTTCTGAGTGGAACCTGTCCTGTTTAAACCTTTGTATGGTCTTGGCCACCGTGCTGCAGCTCAGTTTCAGGGGCTTGGCAATCTTCTTATAGCCTAGGCCATCTTTATGTAGAGCAACAATTCTGCTCCCCATTCACACCTGAGACCTTGTAACACTAACAAGTCACATGACACTGAAGAGGGAAAATGGCTAATTGGGCCCAGTTTGGACATTTTCACTTCGGGGTGTACTCAATTTTGTTGCCAGCGGTTTAGACATTAATGGCTGTGTGTTGAGTTATTCTGAGGAGACAGCAAATTGACACCGGTTTACAAGCTGTACACTCACTACTTTACATTGTAGCAAAGTGTAATTTCTTTAGTGTTGTCACATGAAAAGATAGAATAAAATATTTACAAAAATGTGAGGGGTGTACTCACTTTTGTGAGATACTGTATACCCAGTGGAGTGATTGGCCTCAGGTGATACACAGAGATGAAACAAATCCTTCGAAATAAGTTGTACCTGTTTATCTACAGGAATTTTTCCCCTACATCCATTTAAAGTGCAGACTTTACACAGAATCTCTCAGCTCTGAAAATCAGGGGGTGGGGAGCTGAAGTTACATCGGTGAGGAGACTGTGCTCTCCTCTGTCACCTTTTTTTTTTCTTGGTTAAGTCATTAGAAGTGACTATGCTTATAGCAGAGGAACAAAGTAGCAGAGAGAAATGACACTTAGTGCTCTGGATTGAGACAAGTACACACTATAGAGGGATTTGCTTTGTTCATACTTCATGTCTGAGGTTTACAACCACATTAAGAAAACTTTTACCATTGTTTGCTCTAAATTCACTATCAGAAACTCAGTTTACCCGGCTTCCCTCTCCAAGCAGTGAGTCAGTTGATCAGCTACCCCTGTCTGGCCACAGGTTAACTTTACACGGAACCTCCACCTTCACCCTCATGTTTTAGGGCTTGTATATACAAGCTTTTGATGTCCTCATAATTGATTTCCTACAAGTCAATGCAAATGTACAAATGGATTAAAAAAAAAAAAAAGGCTTGCCGCAAGAGAAATTAAAAAAAAAAAACCAAATGTTTCTCATGTACACTGATCAGCGATTAATATTATGATCACTGACGAGTAGAAAGTGTATTGCTTGTTTTAGAACAATGGAATCAGAAAGTGAACGTGTTGTCCCCGAAGATGATGGGTTGACAGCAGAGAAAAATGGCCAAGCATTAGGATATGAGTGACTTTGACAGGAGCTAAATTGTAATGGCTAGACAACTGGGTCAGAGCAACTCCAAAACTGCAGCTCTTGTGAGATGTTCCTGGTCTGCAGTGGTCAGGGCCTACTAAAAGTGGTTTAAGGAAGGAAAACCGGTGAATCGGCAACAGGATCATGGGTGGCCATGGCTCATTAATGTACAAGGGGAGCGAAGACTGGCCTGTGTAGCCTGATCCAATAAGAAGAGCTACTGTAGCTCAAATTGCTAAAAAAGTTAATGCTAGTTCCGATAGAAAGGTGTCAGAACACACAGAGTATCCCAGTTGATTGCATATAGGGCTGCTTAGCCACAGACTAGTCAGGGTGCCCATGTTGTTCCTTGTCCACAGCCAAAAGCACCTACAGTTGTGTTGCAGCACAGTATTACAGATAAGCATTGCAAAAAAACGGTAATAACGCTGAGCTAGAAAAAAAACAATCAAAAGATATAAACACAGCTGCTAACACCCCAAAGTCTAATACAAACTCAAACAGAAATTCATAAAAAATAGATGCAGCGCTAGTGATATTTGAAGATTTACAAGTGAAAAAAGACTTAGAATAAAAGACTAAGGCCCCTTTCACACTTATACGACTTCAAAGTCGCGCGATTTTACCGCGATTTCGCGGCCCCGAGTTTGCCGCGATTTGCCGCGATTTGCCGCGATTTTACCGCGATTTGGGAGCAGTACTGCTTTGTACGACTTTGCCACGTTTTTGGCATTAACAAATGAAAACATACAGTAGTTGGTATGAATCATAAGGGGGAACTCCACGCCAAGTTTTAAATAAAAAAACTGGCGTGGGTTCCCCCCCAGGGGCATACCAGGCCCTTAGGTCTGGTATGGATTGTAAGGGGAACCCCCTACGCCGAAAAATCGGCGTGGGGGTCCCCCCAAAATCCATACCAGACCCTTATCCGAGCACGCAGCCCGGCCGGTCAGGAATGGGGGTGGGGATGAGCGAGCGCCCCCCCCCTCCTGGACCGTACCAGGCCGCATGCCCTCAACATGGGAGGGTGGGTGCTTTAGGGCATGGGGTGCACCCTGCCGGCCCCCCACCCCAAAGCACCTTGTCCCCATGTTGATGAGGACAAGGGCCTCTTCCCGACAACCCTGGCCGTTGGTTGTCGAGGGTCTGCGGGCGGGGGGCTTATCGGAATCCGGGAGCCCCCTTTAATAAGGGAGCCCCCAGATCCCGGCCCCCCACCCTATGTGAATGAGTATGGGGTACATGGTACCCCTACCCATTCACCTAGGGAAAAAAGCATCAATAAAAAACACAGTACACAGGTATTTAAAATAATTTATTAGGCAGCTCCGGGATCTTCTTCCGACTTTGGGGGTCCTCTTCCGACTTCGGGGGTCTCTCCGGCTTATCCTCCCGGTGTCCTGATCTTCTGCCGGCTCCTCCGCTTTCTTCTGCAGCTCAATTGCTAGCGGAGGTCCGGACTTCTGCCTTCTGCCTTCTTCTTTTCTTCCAGAGATGTTGACACGACGCTCTCTCCAGTTGGAATGGTCTCTGAACGCTCCGCAACGGACTTATATAGGCGGTGACCCCGCCCCCTTATGAGGTCACTGTCCCGGGGCATGCTGGGACAGTGCCGTCATAAGGGGGCGTGGTCATCACCCGGTGACCACGCCTCCTAAAACGTCACAGTCCCAGCACCCACCCCCCCATGTTGAGGGCATGCGGCCTGGTACGGTCCAGGAGGGGGGGGCGCTCGCTCGTCCCCACCCCTATTCCTGACTGGCCGGGCTGCCTGCTCGGATAAGGGTCTGGTATGGATTTTGGGGGGGACCCCACGCCGATTTTTCGGCGTAGGGGGTTCCCCTTAGATCCATACCAGACCTAAGGGCCTGGTATGCCCCTGGGGGGAACCCACGCCGCTTTTTTCATTTAAAACTTGGCGTGGAGTTCCCCCTCTGGATTCATACCAGACCGCTGTCAGCACTGCCTGTCGCTCATCGGGAAAGGAAAAAAAAGTTTTCCTTTCCCGATCAGCGAGCCAGGCTTGTGCTTACAAAGTCGTACTGAAGTCGTGTCTATATTATTCAGGCACGACTTGCATGCTACTTCAGGATTTAACATTGAGGTCTATGGAGTACAACTCGCATAGAAGTTGGACCAAAGTAGTGCAGGGACTACTTTCAAGTCGGCACGACTTAAAGTCGTGCCAATATGAATGGTAGTCATTGAAAATCATGGAGAATGACTTGTCATACGATTTTGCAGTACAAAATCGTGGGACAAGTCGTATAAGTGTGAAAGGGGCCTAAAGCAGAGGCCCAAAATTTCAGTCCATAGATATAAGTGAAACAAACATTAGTGCTTTGTATAGATGATAGGCTGTAGATGAGGAAAAAGTGACACTCCTTCACATTAATTGCATCCAGCTCCACACCCAAGTTTGAGTAAGTGGCCTGCTTACCAGCTCTCTGTGACCACTAGAATAATGGTCTCACCAAGCACAGGGAAATAGATCTCCCCAGGAACCTTAATAATGACTCTGCTTTACTGGTAAAACTTGGAAATACAAAAAAGAAATGCTCCCATAGTGCAGTACTTTAAAGTTTCCAAATTTAATAAAATAAGTGGATTACACTTACAAGATAAAAGCAGAATATAGGCATCAAAGGCGGCATGTCCTGTAGTAAGAACCGCGGCGTCTCCACAGGCTTCGCTTCACGTCCTGGTTCGCTTGTCTGTCAACCTCCTGAGGGGAGAGGCGTGATGATGTCACCGTCGTAGGCCCCACGCTACGTGCTTCGTCACAAAAGAACATCGTCTGACAACGCCTTTTGATGCCTATATTCTGCTTTTATCTTGTAAGTGTAATCCACTTATTTTATTAAATTTGGATACTTTAAAGTACTGCACTATGGGAGCATTTCTTTTTTATATTTTCGAGTTTTACCAGTAAAGTTTACCAGTCATTATTAAGGTTCCTGGCGAGAACTATTTCCCTGTGCTTGGTGGGGCCATTAGGCTGCTTTCACACTGGGGCGAGCAGGCATTGACAGTAAAACGCCGCTAGTTTTAGTGGGCGCTTTACCGCAGTTTTAGCGGTGCTATTCCTCCGCTAGAGGGGAGCTTTTAATCCCTGCTAGCAGCCGAATAAAGGGTTAAATGCGCCCCTGTAGCGTCGCTACCGAAGCGCTTTGCAGGCGCTTTGCCAGCGTTGCCAATTCATTTCTATGGGCAGGAGCGGTGGAGGAGTGGTGTATACACCGCTCCTCCACCGCCCCAAAGATGCTGCTTGCAGGACATTTTTTAACGTTCTAGGCCCTCTTTAACGTAAATATGAAAGTTCTGCAAGCTTGGGATTCCCAAACCCTGCCCTCTGAGCCATTATGCAGTTTAATTATATACTCCCTAATCTGTCAGAAATGAAACACCGCCCCCCCCGTTCCACTCCCTGCTACATATTGCAAGAATGTAGATCTGAGGCTGGATTTAGCATGGCACAAAATGATAGGCTAAAGGCTGAACCTGCTTTGGGAAGCCCGTTTTTTATCTGGATAGCACTTGCAGCTCACTGATTGATTTCACTTGTTACCTTCAGGCACTGTTTAATTTTTTCGATTGGTCATTAAAAGAATGGTCTTGGAAACCACAAGCGGCTCTTGGCTCTCTCCGGTAATATACGTATATGGTACACATTTGTTCCAGCTCAGTAGCACTTTATTAGGATAATAAAAATTACAACAGATTTCCATTTTATCCTGGAACGCGGCACTGAGTGAACTGCGCAGTCAGTGTTAACGTCTTTTGCCTCTTGTTAATTCGTTGTGAAGGAATTTCTTTCCTAACATACTGTACTATAGAAGCTCTTGCATAAAAGATGTATAGTTTCCGATGTTGCCTCTTGTGTGAGCTCGCTTGCGGCTCTGCTGTGGGCGCCATGGCAGGAGAGCTAGTTAAATAGATTTTCTTTTTTTTGTTTCTGCCAGGATTGTATAATTCTCTTATTGTACACTCTACACTGGTGGTAGGGTAAGGCCCATTGTCCAGAAAATCATGCAACTCCTACACCTTCACATTACGTTGACCAGCTGGCAGTCTGCAGTGGTTTTAATCTTCCTGGGTGATAGACACATCTTACATGTTACAATCTTTGTACAATCAACTGTAGAAAAAAAATCATGTGATATGAGGACCTACCTAAGGTATGCAATTAATTTGTATCCAATCAAGCAGGCCCTTGCACTACATAGTTGTTGGTAGATCTAAGGCCTCATTCACACTTGAGCATTTTTCTGCTCATTTTCCTATGCCGGAATATGTAGAATCATATTCTTTCTAATTTTCCCTGTTTACACCTGTATGCTCAGTCACTCAACACCCTCAAGAAACTACACAAGCTTTTTTCTTTTTGCGTATTGAGGCGTTTTTGATCTCATAGACTTCAATAGGAATGCATTCTCACACATGAAGAATTAATTTCCCCCAACAGAACAGCTTTCGTTCTTTTGCCCAACCTAGAAAAAAAAATATCTCTTGAAGCTTGATATACGTGCAAAAACACCTGAAAAAAAGGTTCAAAATCACCAGGAATACGCTCTGTCCAGTTCCCGCATCGCATCTCTGCTGGAGGCAGATCACACTGTCCTCTGCAAACCACTGCGGGTGTCAATACAATGGTAATTGCACCCCCAGTTCGTTTGGCAGATCACAGTGCGACCTGTGGATTCGGACAGGAATCGGATCGCATGGGGTGTGAACACCCATGCGATCTGATAAATGAAAGACCAGTTGGGAATGAGTAAATAGTAAGCCGTTTTCACAGAAAGGTTTGTTTTTGTGACTGTGCCGTAGGATTTTTGGGCAGGTCAGATATTGTAATGGGCTTCTTAGTTGTGCATGGTTGTCCAAAATGTTTCTGACTGGTAATTTTTTGCTTAGGTTTGGAGGATCTAGTATTGGCGGAGATAAGTTCCCCCAGTCGGGTGCAAACGGGTGACAGCAGCAGTGTCTCGTCCTTCAGCTACCGAGAGATGATGAAGGAAAACACAGCGCCCAGTAGCAATAAGGTAATATGCTGATACGTCTCATTTTAAATATTTTCTGTCACTTTCAAATTTTGTTTCTATGTTATTAATCGAAATCGCTATTTTTAGAGCTAACTCTTTCTATACCTACAGTTCATCTGATTCTCAGCTGAGAGTCAGGATTACTGTGTGCAAGAGTAGCGTAAAAGTAATGACCGGAGCCAGGTGTCAGTCTTTACTGACAGCAGCTCTAAAGTATCACGGCTGATAGATGAATAAAATATTTCAGAAATGACAGGTTCTCTTGAAGGTACCCATACAAGGAAATAAAGTTTATTGTAAGATTTTTTGTATTTCTTTTTATTTGTATGTATTAATTTTCCATTTATTTTTATGGTGACATTGCATATACTAGTTCTCTACTCTGAGTAGATTTTTTTTCCTGGTAGCTTTATAGATTTAAGAGCCTGCACATATCCTAGCCACAAACTAGGTGTTTTTATGTATGTTTACTAAGGGATAATTAAACAGGACATCATAAGACTCAAAGACAGACTTTCCTGTATAGTTTAAAAACTGCTAGAAATCCTGTCGTATGCTTTATAGTCCTAAAGCCAGATTTTCACTTTTGTATTTTTATTGGGGAATTCTGCCTCTAGTTCTGCTCTATCAGTAACACTTATCTCCAGGAAATAAGCATAGCGTGAACAGTAGTCACTCCCCTGTATCCCACCTCCAGCACACACATTGGTGGACTCCTGTATCCCACCTCCAGCACACACATTGGTGGACTCCTGTATCCCACCTCCAGCACACACATTGGTGGTCTCCTGTATCCCACCTCCAGCACACACATTGGTGGTCTCCTGTATCCCACCTCCAGCACACACATTGGTGGTCTCCTGTATCCCACCTCCAGCACACACATTGGTGGTCTCCTGTATCCCACCTCCAGCACACACATTGGTGGTCTCCTGTATGCCACCTCCAGCACACACATTGGTGGTCTCCTGTATCCCACCTCCAGCACACACATTGGTGGTCTCCTGTATCCCACCTCCAGCACACACATTGGTGGTCTCCTGTATCTCACCTCCAGCTCACACATTGGTTTCTCTCCTGTATCCCATCCCCAGCACACACATTTGTTTCTCTCCTGTATCCCACCCCCAGCACACACATTGGTTTCTCACCTGTATCCCGCCTCCAGAACACATAATGTTCTCTCCCCTGTATCTTACCCTGGCACAAACATTGGCCTCTCCCTTGTATCCCACTGCCAGCACACAAATTGGTCTCTCCCCAGGATCTGGCCCATAGCACACACCTTGGTGTATCTCACATCCAGTGCACACATTGTTTTTTCACCTGTTTCTCACTCCCATCACATGCATTGGTCTCTCACCTGCATCCCTCCCCCAACACACACATTGATATATCACTTGTATCTCACCCTAAGCATACACATTGATCTCTCCCCTGTATCCGAACCCCAACACACACATTGATCTCTGCCTTGTATTTTGCCCCAGCACATATTGGTCTACTGTCTCTCTCACCCTCAGCACACCTATTGATCTCTTGCGTGTATTTTGCCCCCAGCAGCACAAACACTAGTCTCTCCTCTGTATCCCAACCCTAGCATGCAGATTTGTCACTCTCCTGTATCCCACCCCAACCCACATATTGTTTTTTTCCTCCGTATCTCACCTTCAGCACACACATTGAATTCTCCCCTGAATGTTGCCCCCAGGACACACATTGGTTTCTCCCCTGTATCCCACTGCTCCTTCTGTATTTTGCCACTCCGCAAACACCTTGGTCTCCCCGCTGTAAACCAATTTCAGCATACACAAAATGTCTCTCCTGTATCCCACCTGCAGCACACACATTGATTTCTCTCCTGTATCTCACCCCCAGCAAACACACTGGTTTCTCTCTTGAATCCCAAATCCAGGACACACATTGGTTTCTCTCCTGTATCCCACCTCCAGCTCACACATTGGCTTCTCTCTTGTATCCCTCTACTAGAACAAACATTGGTTTCTCTCCTGTATCCCACCCCAGCACATACATTGGTTTCTCTCTTGTATCCCACCTAAAGCACTTACATGGGTTTCTCTCCTGTATGCCACCCTCAGCACACACATTGTTTTCTCTCCTGTATCCCACCCCCAGCACACACATTGGTTTCTCTCCTGTATCCCACCTCCAGCACATACATTGGTTTTTCTCCTGTATCCCACCTCCAGCACATACATTGGTTTCTCTCCTGTATCCTATCCCCAGCACACGCATTGGTTTCCTCCTGTATCCCACCTCCAGCATATACATTGGTTTTTCTCCTGTATCCCACCCCCAGCACACACATTGGTTTCTCTCTTGTATCCCACCTCCAGCAGTTACATGGGTTTCTCTCCTGTATCCAACCCTCAGCACACACATTGGTTTCTCTCCTGTATCCCACCCCCAGCACACACATTGTTGTCTCTCCTGTATCCCACCCCCAGCACACACAATGGTTTCTCTTTTGTATCCCTCCACTAGTACAAACATTGGTCTCTCTCTTGTATCCCACCTTCAGCACTTACATGGGTTTCTCTCCTGTATCCCAGCACATACATTGGTTTCTATTCAGTATCCCACCACACACATTGATTTCTCACCTGTATCCCACCCCAGCACACACATTGGTTTCTCTCTTGTATTCCCCCCCCCCCCCCCAGCACACACATTGGTTTTCTCTCCTGTACCCCCCCCCCCCCCCCCCAGCACACACATTGGTTTTCTCTCCTGTATCGCACCTCCAGCATACACGTTGTTTTCTCCCCTGTATCCCTCCACTAGAACAAACATTGGTTTCTCTCTTGTATCCCACCTCCAGTACTTACATGGGTTTCTCTCCTGTATCCCACCCCCAGCACACACATGGGTTTCTCTCCTGTATCCCACCCCCAGCACACACATTGTTTTCTCTCCTTTTTTTTCCCCCTATATCCTGCCCGTACCGCTCACATTGGCCTGTTTTTCACATGTCGGGGGCATAAAGGAAATCAGGGAGAGAGTATTTCTTTAAGTTCTCTAGGTGCCACGCAGATTAGAAGAGAGCCTTTTGGAACTGGGGAGAATAGCGGGTACCTCCCTGTCCCATCTTTCCCTACCCCTCCTTATCCCTTCACTGTTCACAGAAGCAAGAACATAGCTGCAATATTCTTGCTTCTGAGTGCAGATTTATAAACTTCCCATATATGTTAAATAAATAAATATATGACTGGTCATTTACCACATGCATTTAATATGACTTTTATGTCTTCCTCAGTTCCATGTTAGCTTATAAGCCTCATACCATTTGTTTCCTTTATTCTGTATGTTTAAAATGTATGTATGTTTAATGTACAACCTACTGTAATGGACCACAGTTCTAGAGATTTATTATACTGCAACTTGTGGTTAATTTCATCCTTCTGTTGAAATCCGTGAGCTAAACAGGAGCTGCCGTTGCTTACAATTCAACTGATCAGGTAGTCTGAGAAGGAGGGAACAGGGGGAGCTGCACTGCTGAGAAAGCTGACTGGAACAACTTAAAGTGGAGCCCTACCCAAAATGGGAAGCTACGCTTGTTCACACCTTCCTCCACTGCCCATTTGACACTTTTTGGGGGGGGGAGCAGGTACCTGGTTTTGATAGGTACCTGCTTCCACTTCCGGGTAAGATCGCTGCTGCGATCTCCGAACATTTCCGTTCCCTCTTCTTTCCCCCTACTGCCTTCTGGGACACACACAGGTTCCAGAAGATGCCGGGACCATTCAGAAAGCGCAGTGCGAATCATGCATGCGCAGTAGGAAACTGGCTGTAAAGCCAGAAGGCTTCCCTGACAGTTTTCCTTACTTATAATGCCGGCGCCTGCACCCGAAGCCGATTGACGAATCGGCTCTGAGTGCTGACATTGCAGGATCCATGGACAAGTAAGTGTCCTTTATATTTAAGTATATAAGTATTTGTAGCTGCTGACTTTTTTTTTCCAGACTGGAGCTCCTCTTATTTGCTTTACTGTGAATTTGAGGATGAATTACTCTACAGTGCCTTGTTCTAAAGATCAATTTCTGTTAAACATATGTAATTGGAGATCCATGGCCTGGCCAATGCTGGAAAATGAAAGAGGGAGCTTGCATGGTTGCTTTGGATATGTGATTCTTTTATCAGTATAATAGACTGCTTTGTGATGTCTTTTCTAGTCTAACAGTGGAAGTCCACAGTCCCAGCCTCAAAGACCAGCTGAGCTATCAGATGAAGAAGTTTCTGACCTGTTTCAGAGATTAGCCGAAATTCAACAAGAGAAATGGATGCTGGAAGAAAAGGTAAATCTATTCACTAAATGTTTTATTACCCATTAGTGTATATTTCCTATTACTTTGAACTGATGGGCTCTAATAAGACTGGCGTGAACATCGGTCATTTTTATTTATGGTTCTGCTCATTAGGATCTGTGTTGTCAAAGGGTCAGTCCACCCAAAGCTGACATTTCTGATTTTTGTAGATGCTGAATAGGTAAGACAGCAAATTGTTTATGTTTCTCTGGGGCTTAAGTGGTTTGATTTTGTGCTTGAGTTGCCTGATCTGCATTATTGTGGAGTGGGGGCACTGTTACTGTTGTAGGATAGAGAACAAAGGCGGTAACTGTGATGGGGAGGTTTTTCCGCTGGAGTCTCCATGAGATGTGAGAAGTCCAGCCCAATCCAACTTCGACTCTCCAGATTGACTCTTTGTGAAAAGGTTCCATTTAAATGAGACGCCTTTCTTTGTCCTGTTTCCTTCTTCTTTTTTTTTTTTTAAATGCCATGACCTCTTGCACACCACCTGAAATTTTAAATGAATATTGATGAAACAAGCAGCCTAACTATCCTCTGATGTAAGGAAAAGGAGAGCAAGGTTGAGCCCCCTGTCTTCATGCACCCCTGGTTCAATCTGTGGTAGTCTCATGTTTTAGACAAGCAGTGGGTGGTGGGAATTAGTAGGCATGCTCTGTGCTCGGGCATGTTTCAGGAGTCAGGATGAAGTATAGTAACTGAAGGCTACTAATACTACTGAAGGATTCTATTATATATTGCTGAATTTGTTTTGCTTGTTGACGATCAACCCATTAACATCATATTGATTTTAGTATGCCACCAATTAGGTGACTGGAAACAAGCAGTTAATCTTAGACCCCATACACACTATTAGATCTTCTGCAGATTTTTGTCTTCAGATTTACCAAAACCATATAAAATGAGGTCAAACCTTAAGAGTTTCAATTTGTATGCAATCAGGCAGGCCCTTGCACTACATGAATAAAGAAAGAATTTCTCTTGTGCTTGTGAAGGCGTTGCTAGTATAGAGTGGTAGTACTTTCAAAGGGAGGGAATTTAAGAGATGATCATGCGTGTCCCGGTGCCTAAGCTGACCAGGGGTGGTCCGACGAGAGCCAGGTGAAGCAAAGAGGTGGAAGGCGTGTTTATTTATTATATACAGAAACAAATAAATGCATATAAAAAGTAGTTACGTATTCATAAAAACAGGGTTACAAAATATACACATTAAAATTTCGAGGGGTTCCCTCTTCATCAGAGCCTTGAAGAACAACAGGAGAAGTCTGTACAATATGGTAGACCAACATAGAAGAGAGTGGCTAGTTGGGAGGTATATCACATGGTAAGTGATGGATTCTCCTTAGCTTTAAAGCTGTCCACATCCACATGGTTCATATGTTTTTATATATATATATATATATATATATATATATATATATATATATATATATATATATATGAGAGAGAGAGAGAGAGATTCCATATATGTCTGTCAGTTGTACCTTCATCCAAGTGTGTAAAGATGTTGCAGCCTGCATGCACCAATTCAAGAACAGGAGGAGCTGTTGTCTCACACAGTTGGAGACAGCTACAGTCCTTTGGACAGCACAAGGCAACTCTCTCATAACAGGTATATAGAACCCACACTGAAGCAACTGCCTCCTGTTCTTGAATTGATGCATGCAGGCTGCAACATCTTTACACACTTGGATGCAGGTACAACTGACAGACATATATGGAATCCATATATCTAGAGCGCTGGCATGTGGACAGCTTTAAAGCGGTTGTATAGTCTTTTTTTGTAACTTTTACCTACAGGTAAGCCTATAATAAGGCTTACCTGTAGGTAAAAAAAATATCTCCTAAACCTTTACGGTTTAGGAGATATTCCCCTTGCTATGCACCGCTGACTGCAGCGGCGCATGCGCACAGGGGATTCTCGGCTGAAGCCCGGCAGCTGCCGGACCTTGCCGAGTAAGAAATCTCCCGCGCGCATGCGCGGGAGTGATGACATCGCGGCTCCAGCCACTCACAGCGCTGGAACCGCGATACCCGGAAGACACGCCGAGGCAACATGACAGCTCCCTCGGCGTGGACCAGGTAAGATACTGACGCCTCGTTCTAAGGTAAGTATTTCATAATGAGCTAGTATGCGGTGCATACTAGCTCATTATGCCTTTTGCTTTACAGGGTTAAAAAAAAAAAAAAATTGCGGGTATACAACCGCTTTAAAGCTAAGGAGAATCCATCACTTACCATGGTATATACCTCCCAACTAGCCACTCTCTTCTATGTTGGTCTACCAACATTATTATTATATGTATATTTTGTAACCCTGTTTTTATGAATACGTAGCTACTTTTTATATGCATTTATTTGTTTCTGTATATAAATAAACTGTATCAATTTGATCAAATCGTCTGATCACGTGCCTTCCACCTCTTTCCTTCACCTGGCTCTCTTGCACTATATGGTTTTGGTAAATCTGAAGACAAACATTTGCACAAAATCTAATAGTGTGTATGGGGCTTAAGGCTAAGGCTGATTGCATACAAATTGAAACTTTTAAGGTTTGACCTCCTATTATATGGTTTTGGTAAATCTGAAGACAAAAATCTGCAGAAAATCTTAGCATCAAAGAAGATTAAAGGAAACCTTCTGAAAAATGTTGAGGGTGCCTTGCTGCCCCTTCTGTAAATATTAGTTGCATAACTGTCCTGCTGATCCAATGGCTTTTAAGGTTTCCGACTTGGTCTGTAAATCATGAGTTATGCCAGGACACTACGTTTTCAGGGTGAGCAAAGTAATAATAGTCTCGGTACTCTTAATTATCTATGCATTGTTCAGTGTACTTTGAAACCAACAGGCCTGATCAGTTACTCCCCCTCTTTTTTGCTGAACTTATAGGACGCTTGTGACAAGGGGTGTGGCTAATACATATCTACGCCATTGCAAAATACTGTGGTTCTCAACTCCAGTCCTCGGGACCCACCAACAGGCCAGATTTTAAGTATTACCTTGGGGAGTTGCAGACTAGAATACTGCAATCACTGAGCAGCAAGTGATATCACCTGTGATGTATTTCAGCTATCTTGCAAACCTGGCCTGTTGGTGGGTCCTGAGGACTGGAGTTGTGAACCACTGATTTATCCTAAGGGAACAATGTATTTTAAGGCAGTTGCAAGCAAACCTCATTATAAAGTCATAAACAGTGACAGTATAGAGCTATAAAGAGATAAAAAGGTGGGAAATTTCAGTTGGGCTTTAATGGCAATTTGACCTTACCTACCCACAGTCCACAGTGTGAATGTTAAATCCTTCACTTTCTGGTGGTGTGGGATAAAGTTAATTGTTATATGCTAGTTATAGCCATGTGAATGCAGCCAGTTTAATAAAAGCTTTTAATGTGTGCAAGGCTTATACATTTTGTTCATATATAAAATATAATTATCTGCATTGTGTGCTCACCGCAGAGCCCATTCTTTCCATACTTCACTTTAATCTAACCAGCACTGACAATGGTTTTAATTTAATGCCTGTCTCATAGGTTAAGCACTTAGAAGTGAGCAGCGCCTCTATGGCAGAGGACCTATGCAGGAAAAGTGAAATTATTGAGACCTACGTCATGGACAGCAGGATAGGTGAGTGATGCACCACACTCTGTGACATCTTCATCTTTGCCATGGTTGTGTAACAATGGGTGTTTGTTGTGGAACTACAAGTCCCAGCAATTTGAATAGCTTTAAGGCAAATTTAGGGCCCTTCATGTCTTATTTGTTCTACGGGTCATAGGAGTGTTAGGTTTAAAGTATTCGGGAACCACAAGCCCTGGACACTTTGGGGGTTATTTGCTAACACTGAAGTATGCAAAATCTGTTGCAACTCTGCATAGAAACCAATCTGCTTTCAGGTTTTATTGCCAAAGCATAATTAAACAAGCTCATTTTTTTCTTTATAGAATGTGAGCTACAGCTGTAACTGCATTGAAAGTTAGGTCCGTTTTTCATCTATCCGTTGACAGGTGAAAAATGGACATCAATGCATCTCTACCGAAAAACTGATGTAAATGGATGATCATCCATTTACATCAGTTTACATCCGCATACATCATCATTAGTTTTTTTAAACTGGTCAAGGGCCTTTTCACACGGGCTTTCCTTTCGGGTCCGCCTGTATGTTTTTCTGGCGGACTTGATCAGACCATTCAGCCTTATGGAGCAGTGGATGTCAGCAGTGGCATGTCCGCTGGCATCCGCTGATATCCGATCCTGTCCGTGAAATCCAGACAGATGGAAACCCTATTTTCCATTCATCTGGAGAATAGGATTGGATGAAAACGGACAGGCGGTCCGTTTTCATCCGATCTCCATAGAGGACAGCGGGGCTTTGACAGGTCTATCTCCGCACAGTGAGCGGAGACAGACCTGTCATCCGCCTGCTCATCAGGGATCAGCGGATCGATCCCTGCTGAGCAAAGCAGAGGCCTGTGTCAAAGCGCCCCAAAGCTCTATTTTTCTTCCATTTAAAAGACGGATCGCATGAAAAATGGATGTAAACTGACAAATGGTCAGTTTTTTTCATCTGTTTTTTCATTGGTAGTGGATGTAAAAAAAACTGATGAAAAACTGATGAGCACGGATGAAAAACAGATGGATACTTCATCCGTTTTGATGTGACTGAAATGAATGATCCGCATGTGTGAAAGGGGCCTAAACTGATGAACACCTGATAAAAACTTCACGACTGAACTGATGAAATGAATTAGTGTAAAAGGGGCCTTAGAAATCGCCCCTCTACAGCTCAAGTCATTTTTTTTTATCAGGGCCTAACATTACTGGGATAGATGTCTTCTTTGTGTACTGGCTAGAGTGTTGTCAGTCGAGATTAGGCCCAAAAACTTTTGGAAAATTATTTGTTGTTCAAAGTGGTAAATTCAAGAACAAAACTCTGACATTTCATCAATCATCACACACTCGGATTTTCTGCTAATTTTTGTCTTCAGATTTACCAAAACCATGTAGTGCAAGGGCCTGCCTGATTGCATACAAATTGAAACTCCTCAGGTTTGACCTTATATTATATGGTTTTGGTAAATCTGAAGGAAAAAAAAATCAGCAGAAAATCTGATAGTGTGTATGTGGCTTAAGTGTTTTCTGAAAATTATTCACCAGATTTGGGAAAAAAAAAGAAAAACTGAGGTAGGCCTATTTTTGCTTTGATCACAGTAATACTATTCACATCAAGCATCTCCTGTCATAACTGGGACTTCATTAGTTTATTACTAGATGTTATGTGCACAATTTATTCCAGTATTGTTAACAATAATGGTTCATTGTTGGAGATGTGTGTTATTGTGTTAATTGGGCACTGGTAAACGAAAAAAAAAAAGTTTGTTTCTTTTCTCGGACATCACGGGACACAGAGCCACAGTAATTACTGATGGGTTATAGGGTATCACTAGGTATTGGACACTGGTCACACCCTAATCAGGAAGTTCAACCCCCTATATAACCCCTCCCCTTCCAGGGATACCTCAGTTTTTACGCCAGTGTCTTAGGTGTTGGACGTGCAAAGATGTCCTGTGCTGAAGCTCCAAAAGGAATATCCTAAGATCCTATACTGGGGCAAGCCAGGCGACCGGATCCATTCAAAGTGTCTTTTCATGGCCGAATTGGATGGTACCCGGGCCTCGTGTCCGAAGAAACGAGGTTTTACCTGTAACGCTTCTCTTTTTAGAGAGCTGGACCCGCGGATCAGAAAATGGCTTTAAACTTCCTAATTTCTGGCGAGGTGCTTTACAGGCCCAGAACTGAAGGATCCCCCTACTGATGGGGGCCCCAGTCTCTGACGGTTTTTCACAAACGGAGCCCACCGTGAGAGGCGAAGCTTGGGTCTGTATTAACTGAACCCTGCGGCTGGATAAGGTAAGAGGAGATTCCACAGAATTTTAATTCTAGTGGCTTTTCTCCTTTAAGGTAAATGCATGCTGTGCCTATTGTGACCACCGGGGGCTGCCAAGAGCACAAACCTTCTCATGCTTGATTCTGTCTCAGCGTCCACTGCACAGGCTCTCCCTCTGGCTCCAAAGGTAAGATGGTGGGGGGTTTTCTCTGCTGGGATGGTCCCCCTAGGCTAGGGAAAGGCTCAGGTATGCTGGAAGGCGGGTGAGACCGCACTGTCACAGCCGCTGCCGCCACCGAAGCCGCATTGCAATGCAGGGCCCATCACTGCCGGCCTCCTCCTTATTCCCCCACCCCCAGCCTTCCTTCAGGCTTGTCAGGAAGGGTCGGCTCGCGTAGGAAGCGCTCGTTTTTCAAAAACGAGGGGGGGGAGGGGGGGCGGGGCGTCAGCACAGCGTCAACGTGCTCAGACGCCCACAGTGCCACAAAGCATGGCTATTTAAAGCACACTGTACAGGTGCTCTGAGCCTTAGAGGGACACAGAGCTGACAGTCGCATGTAAGGTGGGACACAGGCATTCCCCTGGGCTGCATTTACTAAAGAACACCGGATTGGGCATTTGGTAGCAAGGCTTTTAGCCAGACTACATCGCTCAGCAGTCAGTGTTCGTTTGATACCTCACACCTTGTTGCTTTGCACTATGGGTAGAAGAGGTTCAGGTACCCCAAGAACCAGAGGCACTAGGGGGTCTCGTTCAGGTTCTGAGGACCCCCTGTCTGCTACACCATCCCCTCCTGAGGGACCAGGGGCAGCTGAACAGGGAGAGCCATTGGGGTTAGGGGCTACACTTGCTGCCGGCACTTCAGCCCCTGTGTACATTACACAAGAAGTTTTTTCCTCAACCATTACTGGATTAGAGAAAAGACTAATGGCCGTGATTACATCTTCACTTAGTGGAAGAAAACGCACAAGGCCTTCCTCTGCTCCCCAAGACCCTCAGACAGAGGAGCTCTGGGATAAAGGAGATGAATCCCTTTCAGAGGATCGGGATGGGACGGATGATTCCTCTTCGGAGGATTCAGGTGGAGAGGGACCCTCTGCGACTTCCCAAGAGGAGAAAGTCTTAGTGCAGATCCTCACTGGTTTGGTCCGCTCCACATTTAAGTTGCCCATACCTGAAACTACTACAGAAACCTCTTCTGCTTTGGGGTCACTGAAACCTTTTCAAGCAGCACATGCTTTTCCTGTTCATAATTTACTTGAAAAGCTGCTTTATTCTGAGTGGGAACACCCAGATAAGCGAATTCTTCCGCCGAAAAAGTTTTCTACACTTTATCCTATGGAAGAAAAATTTATTAAGAGGTGGGGAATACCGGCCATTGATGCGGCCATTTCCTCTGTAAATAGTAGTCTGACTTGTCCTGTAGACAACGCTCAGATGCTCAAAGATCCTGTGGATAAAAAGATGGACTTCTTATTGAAAGATGTTTTTTCCTTAGCAGGATCAGTGGCCCAACATGCAGTAGCAGCGATTGGAGTCTGTCAATACTTAAGAGACCATGTTAAGCAGGTCATCAAAGTATTACCTGAACAGCAGGCCCAGGGGTTGGCTAACCTTCCTGCGGCTTTATGCTATGTTGTTGACGCCATCAGAGATTCTATTGTGCAGACCTCTCGCCTCTCGCTTGGGTTGGTGCATATACGTAGAATCTTATGGTTAAAGAACTGGTCAGCCGAAGCACCATGTAAGAAGCTCCTGGCTGGGTTTCCCTTTCGTGGTGAAAGGTTGTTTGGAGAGGACTTGGATAATTATATCAAGAGGATCTCCTGTGGGAAAAGCACTCTCTTACCTGATAAGAAGAAGAGTAAGTGTCCCTCTTTTAAACGGACTCTTTCCCCAGGGGCATCAGCCTCCAGGCAGTCACGACAGTCTCCTCCGTCTGGGGCAAGAAACAAGAGTCAACCCCAGGGACACAAGAGATCCTGGGGGAAGAAGTCTTCTAGACAAGACACTAAGTCCTCTTCATGAAGGGGCGCCCCGCTCGCTCGAGTGGGGGGAAAGACTGCTGCAGCTCTCAGGGCCCTGGCAGAAGGACTTCCAGGACAGATGGGTAATCTCCACGGTAACCTTAGGGTACAGTCTGGAGCTCCAAAAATTTCCCTCTCCTCGTGTCCTCAGATCCGGTGTTCCCAGAGAACCAGAAGAGAAGCAGTCGCTCCTTCTAGCGATAGAGCGACTTTTGTCGCAAGAGGTCATTGTGGGGGTTCCCACAAAGGATCAAGGATTGAGACTCTACTCCAATCTTTTTATGGTCCAAAAACCAAATGGGGACGTCAGACCCATTTTGGATTTAAGAGATCTGAATTGATTCCCGAGGATGCAGTCCTTCCGTTTGGAATCAATTCGGACAGTAGTCTCCATCCTGCAGGGAGGAGAATTTCTGACATCAATAGGCATCAGAGATGCAGGCCTACCTGGGCCCATTTTTCCTGCTCAACTGAAGTGTCTGCAGGCAAAGATCACTGCTCTAAGGGAGCTGATTTTGACAGTCAGGACCAAGAAGGGTCCTTCTGTCCGCCTTTGTATAAGGCTGCTGGGGAAGATGGTGGCTTCATTCGAAGCAGTTCCCTATGCGCAGTTCCAGGCAGGACTGTTGCAACACAGTATTCTGTCGGCCTGGAACAAGGAGGTGCAGGCATTTGACTTTCCAATGCACCTGTCGCATGCGATGCGTCAGAGCCTCAGTTGATGGCTCATACCCGAAAACCTGCAGAAGGGGAATTCCTTCCTACCGGTTGCCTGGGATCCTCTTGCAGGCAGGACGGATGCGTTGGTGATCCCGTGGCAGCGGCTCTCACTGATGTATGCATTCCCTCCTATTCTGCTACTGCCACGGCTCCTTCGCAGGCTCAGGCAAGAAGGGAAGTCGGCACTTCTGGTGGCCCCCATGTGGCCCAGAAGAACTTGATAAGCAGAAATAGCAGGGATGACGGTGGGTTCCCGGTGGACCCTACCGGTACACCCAGACCTGTTATCTCAAGGTCTAGTATTCCAGCCTGCCTTACAAACGCTAGATTTGACGGGTGGGCTATTGAGACCCACGTTCTGAAAAGTCGTGGGCTTTCAGGTCCTGTCATATCTACCTTGATCAATGCAAGGAAGCCAGCTTCCAGAATGATTTATCATAGAGTCTGGAAAGCTTATGTATCCTGGTGTGAATCCAGGGGTTGGCATCCCAGGAAATATGTCATAGGTAGAATTCTTGATTTTCTACAATTAGGATTAGAGATGAAGCTGGCCTTGAGTACCATCAAGGGCCAGGTCTCGGCCTTATCAGTGTTGTTTCAACGGCCGCTTGCTTCGCATTCTCTGGTCCGAAACTTTATGCAGGGGGTGATGCGTCTTAATCCTCCGGTTAAGGCGCCCCTAAACCCCTGGGACTTGAACTTGGTTCTATCGGTGTTACAGAAACAACCTTTTGAACCAATACGTCAGATTCCTTTGGTCTTGCTGACGAGGAAACTAATATTTCTGGTAGCCATCTCTTCTGCTAGAAGAGTGTCAGAAATAGCAGCTCTTTCCTGTAAAGAGCCTTACTTGATTATACACAAGGATAGAGTGGTACTGCGCCCTCATCCTAGTTTTCTACCGAAGGTGGTTTCAGAGTTTCATCTAAACCAAGACATTGTTCTGCCTTCCTTTTTTCCAGATCCCTGTTCTTCGGAAGAAAGGTCACTACATTCTTTGGATGTAGTAAGAGCAGTCAAGACCTATCTGGAGGCAACCGCTCAGATTCGCAAGACGGATGTCTTGTTCGTGCTGCCAGAGGGTCCCAATAGAGGACAGGCAGCGTCAAAAGCGACCATTTCTAAATGGATTCGACAGTTGATTATTCAAGCTTACGGTTTGAAACGGAAGGTTCCCCCGTTTCAGATCAAGGCACATTCCACAAGGGCTATTGGTGCTTCTTGGGCAGTGCATCACCGGGCCTCTATGGCTCAGATCTGCAAGGCCGCAACCTGGTCTTCAGTTCATACATTCACCAGATTCTATCAGGTGGATGTGGGAAGGCATGAGGATATTGCCTTTGGGCGTAGTGTGCTGCAGACAGCGGTACAAGGTCCTCAGGTCTGATAGCACCCTACCGGGTTGTGATTCCCCCCCCATCAGTTGGCATTGCTTTGGGACATCCCATCAGTAATTACTGTGGCTCTGTGTCCCGTGATGTCCGAGAAAAGAAAATAGGATTTTTTATTACAGCTTACCTGTAAAATCCTTTTCTTTCGACGGACATCACGGGACACAGAGGTCCCGCCCCTCTTCTAATACACCTATATTGCTTTGCTACAAAACTGAGGTATCCCTGGAAGGGGAGGGGTTATATAGGGGGTTGAACTTCCTGATTAGGGTGTGACCAGTGTCCAATACCTAGTGATACCCTATAACCCATCAGTAATTACTGTGGCTCTGTGTCCCAAGATGTCCGTCGAAAGAAAAGGATTTTACAGGTAAGCTGTAATAAAAAATCCTATTTTTTGTATCCGTTTTTTGCCTAGAGAGATGCGTGTAGTCAAGTAAGAGACTTTTTTTTTTTTTTTTTGTCGTCATTTCGAGACACAGGAAGTCTTTCCCCTATTGTTTTTTTTCTGCTGCCTGCAGGATATTTGGACAATGGTAAACAAAATGTCATATAGCATCCCCCTTCTACTTCTTCTGCTTGCAAAGAGTCATATAGAACATCAATCCATTCCTGCTGCCCAACTACAGTGACTTTGGAGCACTCCAGCCATTCATTCTTCATCTGCTACCAGCTATCTGTTTTTCTTTTCCAATAATTTTTAATCAATATTTCAAAGGAAACAGGTATCTGGTTTTATGAGTACCTGAGGCCTTGCTTCTTACCTTGATCCTTGCTGCCACTCAACAGTGGGGGCTGTTGGGTAGGCTGTACAGGGCACTTTTATTTCTAATGGCGGCCCTTCTACTGATGGTGTTGACATCTGCATCCTGAATCCTGTAGCCATATGCTTCTAGAGTCTATGCTATCATTAGTGTCCTCTTTAGCTCCGTTCAGTGTGTCTCCTTTCGTTCTGCTGAGGTTTTTACCTCCTGTAATACAGGACTTTGTCGCTCAAATCATTCAGTTATTTGCTGATTCTGGTTGCAGAAGGCACAGATCTACGCCTACGCTGCCTTCCCCAAATTGTGTATCTGATTTACTCAAGGCCATGGTGGTTTTTGAGCCAACAGCCTTCAGAGTTTAATTCTCAGTCACTCCAGTCTTCAACTGATGAGCTTGCCCCTGAGGAGTCACTGTCTACTGCTTTTGCTCTCAAATTACCAGAGACCGTTTTAGTTCTTATCATGTTGACACTAGGGAATCAGCCTGTTGCTTCTACCATTGCTGTTTCCTTTAACTGATTAAGAGATAGTTGGTGGCTATAGTTAAAAGGGAACTTCATCTGTAAGATATCTTACACCAAAAATATGGCTGGGGCATACTGGATTTTCTGTGGTGCAACACAAACAATTTACCAAATTATTTCTTTAAAATCATCACTTTATTGACATAATAACAATAAAAACATGGTTCATAATAATTTAGGTTAAATTATACTGTCTCCCTGGTAGTCTCCTATCTCCATATATTTTAGGTTAGATATTACATCAATATATACATAGATAGGTGATGATCTACAAATTGCTTCCAGCATCTGGAAAAAAAACAAAGAAGGGAGAGAGGAGGATGCTTGCACTTCTCAACGTGTCTCGTGGAGGGTTTGCTTCTTCAGGAGAGGGAACAGAGGAAGCAACAGTTGGTAAATCAATTCAGATGTATTCAGCACTGACGGGACACCACCACCAGACAAGGCATTACGGCTTGTCCATACACCCTGGGGGCGAGTATGGAGGGGCGCAAGACAGAAGAAAAGCTGCTAAACAGGGAGCTCTACTTACAGTTGGTTTGAACATTAATGGAAATAATAAGCTGCAAACCATAAAAAAAAAAAAAAAAAAAAAAAAAAATTATATATATATATATATATATATATATATATATATATATATATATATATCTCGCCCACTCCCGTCAGTAATGCAGTGGCTCTGTCTGTGTCCTGTTCCGCTATAATACTGTATTATGGCTGGTTACGACACAAATAGGATCTTATGAGCGTCATGGATGTTCAAGCCTATTGCAAGTAACCTTTTTACTATCCTGCTTTATATTCGCTGTCTAGAACAGCTTGCTGTTGAAGCCTAGGCTTTGAGAGATGAGGCACCTTTGAATTTGTAATTCCTATAATGTTAAAAGCTAAGAAGGTACAGGTATTTCCTGTAAGATCTATTATCGCATGTGGAAGGCGTTCTATATTGTGAGTATCAGGGCTTCCATCCTGGGATTTTCTCAGTAAAGTAAATCCTCCCCTACCTACTGCTGAGTGGGTGTCTGCCCTTTTTGTTATGTTTTTAGAGACTGTTGGCTTCTCACTTGATTAAGAACCTTGTACAGAGATTCAATCATGTAGCTCTCCCTGTTTGTTCCCCTGTGACTTTGTGGTATCTGAATCTGGTTCTCTCTGTGCTTAAGAAAGCACTGTTTGAACCCGTAAGCCCTGGTTTACATTGATGCTACTTCACTTGAAGTAGTGAGATTTCAAAGTAGCAAGGTCAGCGCAATTTCAGGTGCTACTTGATAGACATTTGTGTGGCTTCATGCACAGATGTCTATTGAAGTCGCACCTGAAATTGGCAAAAGTAGTGCAGGAACTACTTTTTGTAAATCAGTGCGGCGCACCAAAATCGTTGTCGCACCAAATGGAACAGTGCCATTGCCTCCAATAGGCTGCGACTTGTCATCGCTCCAATGTGAATCTAGGCTTAGAGACACTCCTTTTTCCACTTTCACCCCCAAAGTGGTTTTCCTTGTAGCTATCGACTCTACCAGGTGATTGTCTGAACTGACAGCATTATGCTGAAAGGAACCCTTTCAGGTTTTGCATTTGGACAAGGTGGTGTTGACGCCCAGGACTTCCTACTTCCATAAGGTACTTTCTGCCTTTCCTCTCAACCAAGATTTTTTTTTTCTGTCCTGCTGTAGTTCACTAAAAAGAAAGTTCACTCTGAATTTGGCTTGGGATGCAAGATTCCATCTCACAGTTACTGCTTCCTATAGAAAAACTGATTACTTTGTTGTAACCCCAGATGGATCCCATAAGGGGTCTTTGGCTTCTCATTCTCATTATGGTCTCAAGGATCGGTTTCCACCCTTTTCTGTCAAGGCGCAGTCTACTAGATCTGTGAGTGCTTCTCTGGCTTTTCTGCATCAACTAACTGTTTCCCACATTTACAAGGCTGCTACCTGGTCTTCTGTTCAAACATTCTCTAATTCCTACCAGGTGGACATTGCAGCCTTATCTGATGCCAGCATTGGCTAGGTCATTTGGTGTGGTTCTTTGAGCTGCTCGCAGCTTCCAGTTCTTTTGCTTTTTTGTTTCTTGGGCCTGTTAGCATTTGTTTGCTGTGTTGATCACCCCTCAGCTGGACTGCGTTTGGATGTTGTGCAGGTGAAAAAGCTCTTAAAGAATATTCCTGATATGTGCCTGTTGTTCCATGTACTTCTATGAATAAGTATCCTAATCTCCTTGTATTGCTTCCTTTGTGTGAAATTCATGGTTTTCCTGCCAGTCATTCTGGTCTCCTATTAAAAACTGACCACATTAAGCAGGAGAACACACCTTGGTCAGTTCTCTAGCTATGCTGGGAACTCAGCCTGCTCTCCTCCAGTGATGAGACTTGTGCTGACCAACCCCCACCCCGCAGGGTTTACAATCACTTTGATGAAAAAGACATTTTTTTTTCTGGGCCTGTTGACATTTGGACTGTTATGCAGGTGAAAATAATCTCTAAGTGGATGAAAAAAGAAACTAGGATTTTTATACTCAATATAAAATTTCCTTCTTGGAGTCCATTAAAGCAGCGGTCCCCAACCTTTTTGGCAAGAGGAAACGGTTTTGTGGAAGAAAATTTTGCCAGGGACCGAGGGGGAGGGGGTGGTTGGGTGTAGTCATGTTTGAAGTGGGAATTCGGCGGCGGTTGATTTGTCTTGGGAATGACTGGTGTTGCTCTTCAATCATCCCGACACCATGCTTGACCTGGTGTCAGGATGATTGAATCACATATTCATATATCAATCAATATATCAATCATTGGGAGCCCTTAGCTTGTCATTTGCCACTTGTAGCCTGCCACCAGATGCAGCGTGTCACTTGCCACCCGTAGCCTGCCACCAGATGCAACGTGTCACTTGCCACCCGTAGCCTGCCACCAGATGCAGCGTGTCACTTGCCACCCGTAGCCTGCCACCAGATGCAGCTTGTCACTTGCCACCCGTAGCCTGCCATCCGTAGCCTGCCACCAGATGCAGCATGTCACTTGCCACCCGTAGCCTGCCACCAGATGCAGCATGTCACTTGCCACCCGTAGCCTGCCACCAGATGCAGCATGTCACTTGCCACCCGTAGCCTGCCACCAGATGCTCACATAGAGGCCTGGCTGTATGCGTGCGGCCAGGTGCCTGTGCCTCCTTCCAAGTCCCCCTCTAATCCCCGCTCAAGGAGACTTCTATCGTGCCTTTGCTTGCAGCAGTGCCGGCCTCACGCTGCCTTTCCTCAATACAGTCGACACACCGGAGCCCCGGAAAGGTAGACCCCCCTCCCTCCGCTGGCTGCTGATGTGGCTCTTCCCAGTGGTAGTGCGACCTGGGGGTTGGGGACCCCTTCATTAAGGGACACATGTCCCACCCCTCTGTTTATGATCATGCTCCTAGTACTGCTTTGATACAAAACTGAGGGATGCTGGTAGTAGGAGGGATTATCCCGGACTTTGTTTGCCACTCTCCAATCCTCCTATAGGAAGTATAACAGGACCTTTGTGTCCCTCCAGTAGTTCAGATATCAATAAAATTAGTACACAAATCCTGTTTCGGGGTCCTGTTCCCTAAACCTGACATGCTGCTAGAGTTGTGAGTGATTGTAACTCTGCTATTTGTTGCACTGCATTCATTTTGAGGCTGGACATAAGATGTACAGTAGACTACAGTTTAGTAGTGTTCAAGTGACAGTGATACCTTGGAATCATGTCTACCCATAGTAAGAAATAAACTTTTTGCTTTTTTTGCCGTTACATCCAGTACAGATTACTGTGATTTATAGAGCTGTAAATTAAAGTGCCTCTCACTTTTATCGATCATTTGGGATGTGCGGAGGTGAGAGCTCTAATGCTGCCCAGAAGTTTTGCCCATTCAGAACAGTTCAGTATGTAGCAGTGGGAAATGCTGCAGATATGTGCTCCTGTTCGTGTCTTTACTCCTACCTGCTACAATCTCTATTTTATTTAGTTGACAGAGTTACTATAATCAGAGCACACAGCAGCTTTCTGCTACCCTTACCGCTGGCATTCTTGGCTCAGCTGGTGTTGTTTACTAATTCATCTGGTGACTGTAGAACTGGCAGTGCTTCTTTAAGAAATTACCAAATAAACTCCCAAAATTCATACTGGATAGGCATACACTGGAGTAATGTCACGTGTCGCCCTTAGAAGGTGACCAACTTGGCATTTGAGTCCCAAAAAAACAAAGTGGTTGTCCACCACCAACATGAGTAATTCTATATCTCTATGCCAATGAACTGTATCTTGATAAAATTCAGCAGCTTTTGCTGTTGACTTGGCTAGTGCCAGGCATCGTGGGTGTCTGAGCGGATGTCGGTGCAATGCCAGCGCTTGCTGTTCCTTATGCCACCTGTTTGCCGGCCCGCCTTGGCATCATTATCCTTCTCCACCCCTCCCAGCTCATGTTGGCTCTCCTTTCACTATCCGTCCTTGGGTTGTCACTGGATCCTCTTACATCTTCTCCCCACTGCTGTAGCGTCATCTCCTGTACAACTTGACTTAAAAACTTATCAAAGTCACTCAGCCTGCCTTCTTTCTGTGTGTGCTTCAGATGTTTATGTAGGGAAAAGGGCATGTTTGAATTGGTGCTGTATTTAAAATATAGCAATGTAATTTATGGGTTCAGCAAACTGCTTCACTTTTTTTGTAAATAATATTTTCCTATTTTCCTTTACTCATTTTGTGTCTCTTATAACAAGCAGTGGTAGAAAAACTATCAATTATTAATTTACTAAACATGCATCAGTGAAATCACTGGTATCTAGTGAATGGATAAGGTGCGTTTGCAGTGAAGTCATCATCCTCTAATAAATGGGACATGGTGCATTCACAGTGATGTCACCATCCTCTAATAAATGGACAGGGTGCATTCACAGTGATGTCACCATCCTCTAATAAATGGGACAGGGTGCATTCACAGTGATGTCATCATCCTCTAATAAATGGGACAGGGTGCATTCACAGTGATGTCATCATCCTCTAATAAATGGACAGGGTGCATTCGCAGTGATGTCATCATCCTCTAATAAATGGGACATGGTGCATTCACAGTGATGTCACCATCCTCTAATAAATGGACAGGGTGCATTCACAGTGATGTCACCATCCTCTAATAAATGGGACAGGGTGCATTCACAGTGATGTCATCATCCTCTAATAAATGGGACAGGGTGCATTCACAGTGATGTCATCATCCTCTAATAAATGGACAGGGTGCATTCGCAGTGATGTCACCATCTTCTAATAAATGGGACATGGTGCATTCACAGTGATGTCATCATCCTCTAATAAATGGGACAGGGTGCATTCGCAGTGATGTCACCATCTTCTAATAAATGGGACATGGTGCATTCACAGTGATGTCATCATCCTCTAATAAATGGGACAGGGTGCATTCACAGCGATGTCATCATCCTCTAATAAATGGACAGGGTGCATTCACAGTGATGTCATCATCCTCTAATAAATGGACATGGTGCATTCACAGTGATGTCATCATCCTCTAATAAATGGGACATGGTGCATTCACAGTGATGTCATCATCCTCTAATAAATGGGACAGGGTGCATTCGCAGTTATGCCACCATCCTCTAATAAATGGGACAGGGTGCATTGGCAGTGATGTCACCATCCTCTAATAAATGGACAGGGTGCATTCGCAGTGATGTCACCATCCTCTAATAAATGGACAGGTTGCATTTTCGTGTTACTGACCTGTAGTGAACAGACTGGCTACTATTTCTGTTCCAATATTTATTGGTTTTAACAAGTTTACAAAGAATTGATTGTAAATAATTGAAGACAGAACAGTAACCATCTTACGAACAACCATTTTAATCATAACTGTAGTCAACAATGTTTCAGAATTGACTAATGCCGCGTACACACGGTCGGACTTTCCGGCATACTTGGTCCGGCGGACCAGAGTGTGCCGGACAATCCGCCCGTGTGTGGGCGGCGGCGGACTTTTCCGGCGGACTTCTTCCCAAAAGCCCGCCGGACCTAGATTTGAAGAAAGTTTCAAATCTTTCCGTCGGACTCAGTTTCGGGCGGAAAGTCCGCTCGTGTGTGTGCTGGTCCGACGGAAAGCCCGCTCGTGTGTAGGCTGGTCCGACAGACCAAATGCGACACGAGGGCAGGGTATTGCATCTCGCGCTCGCTGCAATAGGAAAAACAAATCTTCCTATTGCGGCGAGCGCGGGGCATACCAGGCCCTTAGGTCTGGTATGGATTATAAAGGGAACCCCGCTACGCCGAAAAAACGGCGTGGGGTCCCCCTAAAATCCATACCAGACCCCGATCCGAGCACGCAGCCTGGCCGGTCAGGAAAGGGGGTGGGGACGAGCGAGCGCCCCCCCCCCCTCCTGAACCGTACCAGGCCGCATGCCCTCCACATGGGGGGTGGGTGCTTTGGGGGAGGGGGCGCCCTGCGCCCCCCCCCCCCAAAGCACCTTGTCCCCATGTTGATGAGGACAAGGGCCTCTTCCCGACAACCCTGGCCATTGGTTGTCGGGGTCTGCGGGCGGGGGCTTATCGGAATCTGGGAGCCCGCTTTAATAAGGGGGCCCCCAGATCCCGGCCCCCCACCCTATGTAAATGAGTATGGGGTACATGGTACCCCTACCCATTTACCTAGGAAAAAAGTGTAAGTAATAAAACACACTACACAGGTTTTTAAAATATTTTATTAAACAGCTCCGGGGGGGGGGATCTTCCTCCGGCTTCGGGGGTCTTCTTCCGGCTTCGGGGGTCCCTCCGCTTCATCTTCTCCCGGCGTCCGGTTGGTTCTTCTCCGCTCTCCGGCCTCTTCTCCCGGTGTCCCAGGTCTTCGGCCGGCCCCTCCACTGTCTTCATGTAGCTTTATTGCCAGCGGAGGTCCGGACTTCTGGGCTTCTTGTCTTCTTGTCTTCTCTTCTCTTCTCTTCCCCCAGATGTTGACACGACGCTCTCTCCGGCTGGACTGGTCTCTGAGGGCTGCGTTGTGACTTATATAGGCGGAGACCCCGCCCCCATATGATGTCACAGTCCCTGGGCATGCTGGGACTGTGACGTTTTAGGGGGCGTGGTCGACCACGCCCCCTAAAACGTCACAGTCCCAGCATGCCCAGGGACTGTGACATCATATGGGGGCGGGGTCTCCGCCTATATAAGTCACAACGCAGCCCTCAGAGACCAGTCCAGCCGGAGAGAGCGTCGTGTCAACATCTGGAGAAGAGAAGAGAAGAGAAGAAGCCCAGCAGCTCAGAAGTCCGGACCTCTGCTGGCAAGAGAGCTACCTGAACACAGCAGAGGAGCCGGCCGAAGAACTGGAACACCGGGAGAAGAGAGCGAAGAAGAACCAACCGGACGCCGGGAGAAGATGAAGCGGAGGGACCCCCGAAGCCGGAAGAAGATCCCCACCCCCGGAGCTGTTTAATAAAATATTTTAAAAACCTGTGTAGTGTGTTTTATTACTTACACTTTTTCCCTAGGTGAAGGGGTAGGGGGACCATGTACCCCATACTCATTCACATAGGGTGGGGTGCCGGGATCTGGGGGCCCCCTTATTAAAGGGGGCTCCCAGATTCCGATAAGCCCCCCGCCCGCAGACCCCGACAACCAACGGCCAGGGTTGTCGGGAAGAGGCCCTTGTCCTCATCAACATGGGGACAAGGTACTTTGAGGTGGGGGGGCCCCGCAGGGCGCCCCCCTCCCCCAAAGCACCCACCCCCATGTTGAGGGCATGCGGCCTGGTACGGTTCAGGAGGGGGGGGGGGCGCTCGCTCGTCCCCACCCCCTTTCCTGACCGGCCAGGCTGCGTGCTCGGATCGGGGTCTGGTATGGATTTTAGGGGGGACCCCACGCCGTTTTTTCGGCGTAGGGGCTTCCCTTTATAATCCATACCAGACCTAAGGGCCTGGTATGCCCCGCAACGGGGCTCGCAAGGTGTCAATCTCGCCGATAAAAGCGGCAAGATTGACATCCTTTGCTAGTCCCGTCGCACCTGAGTCACGTTCAAAATGAACGGACTTGGCCGTGTGTGGGCAAGTCCGTTCATTCTGAAAGTCCGCCGGAACTCCGGCGAAAGTCCGTCGGAAAGACGGGCGGACTTAGCCCGCCGGAAAGTCCCGGCGTGTGTGGGCAAGTCCGTCCGTTTTAAAGTCCGGCGCACCTGGCGGACAAAGTCCGTCGGAAAGTGTGCCGGACCAAGTATACCGGAAAGTCCGACCGTGTGTACGCGGCATAAGGCTAAGTTCACACTGTTGTGTGGTTGCTGTTGTGGGACAGCGTGTAAATCTCACCAATTCCTGCACCTGCAGCCAACACACTCTACTCTTTTGCAGACATTCTTATTGGTACCCCTACCCATCTGAAAGCACAGAGCCTTTCCAGGTGCGGGAAATTGCATGCTACAAAGGCAAACTATTTCCCTGCGGCTGCATTTTTAAAAAGGTGCGGTGACTTTTTTTTTTTTTTCTTGCAGGTACAGCAGTCCATTCAAATTAATGGGCTAGTACTGCATTTTATACTTTTCAATAAAGCACTCCTGATTGTTAAAAAAAAAAAAAATTAATGGGCTGCTGTGCCCACACGATCGCAAGCCGCAGAAAACGCATAGGTGTGAACCTAGAGTTAAAATGGATCATTCTTTGTGATGCCAATATTCTCTAGAGCAGGGGTCTCCAACTTTATAAACAAAGGGCCAGTTTGCTGTCCTTCAAACTTTAGGGGGGCCGGGAGTAGAGCATGTCCTGGTGTCAGTGGGAGTCAACAGCATCCCTTCTTTGGTATTAGGGGGAGGAATAGTGTCCCATCATTGGTATTGGGGGGGGGGGGATAGTGCCCCTATCATTGGTGTCAGTGTGAGAAATAACTCCCCATTGTTGGTGTCAGTGGGAGGACTAGTACCCCAATCATTGGTGTCAGTGTGAGAAATAATGCCCTATCGTTGGTGTAAGTGGGAAGAATAGTGCCCCATCGTTGGTATCAGTGGGAGGTATAGTGCCCCATCGTTGGTATTGATAGGAGGAATAGTGCCCCATTGTTGGTATCGGTGGGAGGAATGGTGCCCCATTGTTGGTATCAGTGAGAGGAATAGTGCCCCCTCATTGGTATCGGTGGGAGGAATAGTGCCCCATTGTTGGTGTCAGTGGGAGGAATAGTGCCCCATTGTTGGTGTCAGTGGGAGGAATAGTGCCCCATTGTTGGTGTCAGTGGGAGGAATAGTGCCCCATCGTTGGTGTCAGTGGGAGGAATAGTGCCCCATCGTTGGTGTCAGTAGGAGGAATAGTGCACCATCATTAGTGGGAGGAATAGTACCCCATCGTTGGTGTCAGTGGGAGGAATAGTGCCCCATCGTTGGTATCAGTGGGAGGAATAGTGCCCCATCGTTGATATCGGTAGGAGGAATAGTGCCCCATCGTTGGTGTCAGTGGGAGGAATAATGCCCCATTGTTGGTGTCAGTGGGAGGAATAGTGCCCCATCGTTGGTTTCAGTGGGAGGAATAGTGTCCCATCGTTGGTGTCAATGGGAGGAATAGTGCTCCATCGTTGGTGTCAATGGGAGGAATAGTGCCCTGTCTTTAGTGTCTGTGGAAGGAATAATGCCCTGTCTTTAGTGTCTGTGGAAGGAATAATGCCCTGTCTTTAGTGTCTGTGGAAGGAATAGTGCCCTGTCTTTAGTGTCTGTGGAAGGAATAGTGCCCTGTCTTTAGTGTCTGTGGAAGGAATAGTGCCCTGTCTTTAGTGTCTGTGGAAGGAATAGTGCCCTGTCTTTAGTGTCTGTGGAAGGAATAATGCCCTGTCTTTAGTGTCTGTGGAAGGAATAGTGCCCTGTCTTTAGTGTCTGTGGAAGGAATAGTGCCCTATCTTTAGTGTCTGTGGAAGGAATAGTGCCCTGTCTTTAGTGTCTGTGGAAGGAATAGTGCCCTGTCTTTAGTGTCTGTGGAAGGAATAGTGCCCTGTCTTTAGTGTCTGTGGAAGGAATAATGCCCTGTCTTTAGTGTCTGTGGAAGGAATAGTGCCCTGTCATTAGTGTCTGTGGAAGGAATAATGCCCTGTCTTTAGTGTCTGTGGAAGGAATAGTGCCCTGTCTTTAGTGTCTGTGGAAGGAATAGTGCCCTGTCTTTAGTGTCTGTGGAAGGAATAGTGCCCTGTCTTTAGTGTCTGTGGAAGGAATAGTGCCCTGTCTTTAGTGTCTGTGGAAGGAATAGTGCCCTGTCTTTAGTGTCTGTGGAAGGAATAGTGCCCTGTCTTTAGTGTCTGTGGAAGGAATAGTGCCCTGTCTTTAGTGTCTGTGGAAGGAATAGTGCCCTGTCTTTAGTGTCTGTGGAAGGAATAGTGCCCTGTCTTTAGTGTCTGTGGAAGGAATAGTGCCCTGTCTTTAGTGTCTGTGGAAGGAATAGTGCCCTGTCTTTAGTGTCTGTGGAAGGAATAGTGCCCTGTCTTTAGTGTCTGTGGAAGGAATAGTGCCCTGTCTTTAGTGTCTGTGGAAGGAATAGTGCCCTGTCTTTAGTGTCTGTGGAAGGAATAGTGCCCTGTCTTTAGTGTCTGTGGAAGGAATAGTGCCCTGTCTTTAGTGTCTGTGGAAGGAATAGTGCCCTGTCTTTAGTGTCTGTGGAAGGAATAGTGCCCTGTCTTTAGTGTCTGTGGAAGGAATAGTGCCCCAAGGGCTGGATAAAACACGCAAAGGGCCACATCTGGCCCCCTTTCAGCAGTTTGGAGACCACTGCTCTAAAGAATAGATAGGCTGCATTTTTAGTCCATTCTTCCATAAATGGAATGATTTGTGTTCTCGGTGATGTCACTAGGCCTCCCCCAGATTATGCTGAGAATTGTATTCCTACAATAGCAAGTAAAAGAAGCCCGCCTCATGCAGCCAGGTTGAGATGGAGATGTGGAGTTAGTGATGCATACATTAGTTATTCGGAGCACAGCACTAAACCTTTAAAGCATGACAGACTTGGCCAATCGGTGACGTTGACAATCATAGAAGCATAAGCACCTCATATAAACTGGCCAACCCTTGTTCAGTCTCTGTTGAGGTAATATTGTGTCATAAGGTTGAGTATCGCTCTTTGGTGTCCCCCTTTTTCCTAGTCACAGTTGCAGAGATGCTTGAACATCTGCTTAGCCCTCTTGGGACTGCAGACCTGTAAACACGGGTGGTTTCTTGCTGACTTGGCACACATTGGGGTGATGAATTACCTGGCTTTGGTAGAGAGCTATAAAGCTGTTCTGAGCTTTGACAGGTAAGTGGTTAAATGATGCAGGCCTCGGGCATGTAAATAGTTGGGGGGCAATTGACTCTAGCATATGAAGGGTTAAGTGTGAGATGGGTTAAATGTTTAGGCTATGATAAGCAAGGTGCTACAGATGCTGTGCTGGGCTTTGACAGGTGAGGGAAAGTGATGTTGTGCTGGGCTTTGACAGGTGAGGGAAAGTGATGTTGTGCTGGGCTTTGACAGGTGAGGGAAAGTGATGTTGTGCTGGGCTTTGACAGGTGAGGGAAAGTGATGCTGTGCTGGGCTTTGACAGGTGAGGGAAAGTGATGCTGTACTGGGCTTTGACAGGTGAGGGAAAGTGATGTTGTGCTGGGCTTTGACAGTTGAGGGAAAGTGATGTTGTGCTGGGCTTTGACAGGTGAGGGAAAGTGATGCTGTACTGGGCTTTGACAGGTGAGGGAAAGTGATGCTGTACTGGGCTTTGACAGGTGAGGGAAAGTGATGCTGTACTGGGCTTTGACAGGTGAGGGAAAGTGATGCTGTACTGGGCTTTGACAGGTGAGGGAAAGTGATGCTGTACTGGGCTTTGACAGGTGAGGGAAAGTGATGCTGTACTGGGCTTTGACAGGTGAGGGAAAGTGATGCTGTACTGGGCTTTGACAGGTGAGGGAAAGTGATGTTGTACTGGGCTTGCCAGAAGAAGGTTTAAGTGATACTGTGCTGGGCTCTGGCAGGAGTGGGCTAAGCAATTATGTTCTGCGTTCTGACAGAAGAGGAGAAAAGTGATGCTGCGATTGGCTATGGTAGGAGAAGAGGTAAATGGTGCTGTGCTAAGTTATAGATTAGAAAAGGTGTTTAACCTCTTCAGCTCTGGAAGATTTACCCTCCTTAATGACCAGGCCATTTTTTACGTTATGGCACTGCATTACTTTAACTGACAAGTACGTGGTCCTGTGACGTTGTACCCAAATAAAATTGACGTCCTTTTTTTCCCCATAAATGGAGATTACTTTTGGTGGTATTTGATCACCTTTGCGGTTTTTTGTTTTTTTTTTGCGCTGTAAACAAAAAAAAGACCGACAATTTTGAAAATAAAACAATATTTTTTACTTTTTGCTATAAAACGTACCCAATAAAGAAAAAAAAAAAAAGGAAAAAAAAATCAAATTTCTTCATCAATTTAGGCTAATATGTATTCTGCTACATGTTTTTAGTAAAAAAAAAAAAAAAAAAAAAAAAATCCCAATAAGCGTATATTGATTGGTTTCCATGAAAGTTATAGCGTCTACAAACTATGGGATATTTTTATGGAATTTTTAATTTTTTTTTTACTAGTAATGGCGGCAATCAGCGTCTTATAGCGGGACTGCGACATTGCGGCGGACAAATCGGACACTAACTGACACTTATTCGGAGACCAGTGGCACCAATACAGTGATCAGTGCTAAAAAAAAATGCACTCTTACTGTACTAATGACACTGGCAGGGAAGGGGTTGACATCAGGGGCGATCAAAGGGTTAAATGTGTCCCTGAGGAGTGCTTGCTAACTGTGGGAAGACAGAGATCTGTGTTCCAGCTTAGCAGAAACACAGGATTTCTATCTTCCCTACTAACAATGGCAAACTGCTTTGTTTACATAGGCAGGCCACCATTCTGCTTCTCTCGGCAACAATCAGCAGGTCCCGGAGGACATCAGGTCCGCAGGACCCGCTGATTGGCTTCCACTGTGACCAATCACAGGCGTGCGCGCCCCAGACCCGGAGTGCAAAATCACGTACCTATACGTGATTCTGTGCGCAGGAAACGCCGCCCCGCAGTAAATGTACGTGGGTCGGTCAGCAAGGGGTTAATGATGCTGTGCTAGGCTATCGTAGGAGAAAGTAAAGGTGGCTGTCTTGGGCTGTGGTAGGAACAAGGTAAATGATGCTATATTGCGCTGCGGTAGGAGAAAGGGAAAATGAGGCTGTGCTGGGCTCTGGCACGAGAAGGGTTAAGGTCTGCTATGCTGACTGCTAGCCAGAGGGGAATTATGTAATGGTGGCCTTAGTTCTGGCAGGAGGGGAGTTAAGTGATGATATATTGAACTCCTATTGGAGACGAGTGATCTTTTCTGGGGCTCTGGCAGGATTTCCAATTAAAGTGTCACTAAACCCACATCAAACAAACATCAATAAATGCTGTATTACATGCTGTTCATACTCCCTCAGTCAGTGAGGGGGACATTTACTAAAACTGGAGCACTCAGAACCTGGTGCAGCTGTGCATGGTAGCCAATCAGCTTCTAACTTAAGCTTATTCAATTGAAGGGTAACTCCACTTTCGTGGGGAAAAAAAATAAAATAATATAGCATATACAATTGCGACACAAGTCATATTATGATTGAATGTTATTAAAAATGACCTTTCCTTTTCAATCTGCAACACTGTAATTTTCAGTAATATGCCATGCAATATGGCTACCTGGAGGAGTTCTGTACATAGAATGTGTACAAAACGCCCCCCAGATATGTAATTTCCTGCTTGTGTGATTGGCTCACTGATTTTCCCAGAAGTCTGCACTAAGATACAAGTCAGATTTCAGGCATCCCCTGCAACAAAAATAACATTTTTGGTGAGATACTCCCAATAGGAAATCACATCTAAAGGGATGCAGGCTCAGCAGTATTCCTCATTAGAGCTTTGCAGGTGCAGTAGCTGGTTGATGATTATGAAACCACTCCCATTACACACCTTTCACAATGGGGCCGCATTAGCGATAAAGCGCCGCTCATTTTAGTGGCGCTTTAGCGATGTTTAAGCTGTGCTTTTCGGCCGTTAGCGGGGCGCTTTCAACCCCAAAGAAGGGATCACAAACTCCCATGTTGCGGCGCTGCCTATTCATTCTGATCCCCTATTTGATAGACGCTATAACTTTTGCGCAAACGAATCAATATATGCTTTTTGCGATTTTTTTTTTTTTTTTTTTTTTTTTTTTTTTTAATTATTATTATTTATTTATTTATTTTACCAAAAATGTGTAGAAAAATACATATTGGCCTAAACTGATGAAGACATTTGTTTTGTTTTTTTTTGGATATTTATTATAGCAAAAAGTAAAAAATATTGGGTTTTTTTCAAAATTGTTGCTCTTTTTTTGTTTATAGTGCAAAAGATAAAAACCGTAGAGGTGATCAAATACCACCAAAAGAAAGATCTTTTTGTGGGAAAAAAAGGACATCAATTTTGTTTGTGCACAACATCGCAGGACCACGCAATTGTCAGTTAAAGCAACGCAGTGCTGTATCGCAAAAAATGGCCTGGTCATTAAGGGGGCAAATCCTTCCGGTCCTTAAGTGGTTAAATATTTATTTTTACTCTGTATCCCAAAGGCTGTGTTTACTGTCACTTTAAGGCTGCTTTCACACTAAAAGGGCTGGCTAAAGCACCACTCATTTTAGCGGCGATTGTGCACCGCTTTTCAGTCGCTAGCGGGGCGCTTTTAACCTAAATAAAAAAAGGGGGGGTCAAAAACTCCAGTTTTTCTGCCCTGCTCATTCATTCCTATGGGCAGGGCGTTTTGGGAGCACTAAATACAGCGCTCCCAACCCGCCACTAAGATACTGCTTGCAGGACTTTTCGGAATTTCCCGTAGTGTGAAAAGACTGGAATGATTGGGAGGCGGTTTTCAGGCGCTTTGCAGAGCCTTTTTCTAGCGCTAAAGCGCCTGAAAACCACCCCAGTGTGAAAGGGGTCTAAGTGAGTTTGTTCCAGGACTCCAGCAGATGTCACATTATGTGATCTTGTCTGAGGCCCTGGCAGAAGTAGAGTTATGGTATATTGTCTGGGGCCCTGGCAGAAGTAGAGTTATGGTATATTGTCTGGGGCCCTGGCAGAAGTAGAGTTATGGTATATTGTCTGGGGCCCTGGCAGAAGTAGAGTTATGGTATATTGTCTGGGGCCCTGGCAGAAGTAGAGTTATGGTATATTGTCTGGGGCCCTGGCAGAAGTAGAGTTATGGTATATTGTCTGGGGCCCTGGCAGAAGTAGAGATATGGTATATTGTCGGGGGCCCTGGCAGAAGTAGAGTTATGGTATATTGTCGGGGGCCCTGGCAGAAGTAGAGTTATGGTATATTGTCTGGGGCCCTGGCAGAAGTAGAGATATGGTATATTGTCGGGGGCCCTGGCAGAAGTAAAGTTATGGTATATTGTCTGGGGCCCTGGCAGAAGTAGAGATATGGTATATTGTCGGGGGCCCTGGCAGAAGTAAAGTTATGGTATATTGTCTGGGGCCCTGGCAGAAGTGTATTTAAAGCGAGACTTCACTCTCTCATTTAACATTGACTATTTTTAGTCCTTATGCTGCTAGCGTTAAGAAAATTTTATATACCTTAATATTTATTTACTGTTTTAAACTTTTTTTTTTTTAATATATTTCCTCAGTTACTTTCTGGTTTCCAGGCAGGCCTAGGTTAATTATGTCATACATCCCAGGAGTCTTCAGCAGAGGAGGGGAGGGGCTTTCCCAACTAAGCACACCCTCCTACCTGCATGCCTGAGCTTAGGGAAGTTAGATTCCAGGATGTAAATGCTACATGAATCATCTGACTTTGCTCAAGATGGCAACGACCAGGAATGCTAGGGGTTGTTTTTGAAGTGATTTATCAGCAAAAAAAACAGGGCGATATGGATGAATGTGGGAGTTTGCTTTGAATATTAAACATTATTAAATAGCGTTTTTGGTTTGTGGTGTTAAGATGCAATGTAGTTCCACTTTTAGTGATCTTGTTTGGGACCCTGGCAGAAGTGGAGTTAAGTGATCTTGTTTTCTGATTGGTCCCGCTGTCTTCTGGGACCTGTTTGTGTCTCCCAGAAGGCAGCGGGGGGAAGGAGGAGGGGCCGCAAATGACGTAGGTCGCCGCGGCGCCCTGATACGGAAGTGGGAGCAGGTATCTGGTTTTGTCAGGTATCCGCTCCCCCCGAAATGTGGCACTGGAGGGGGGAGGAAGCAGATTAGCAGAGTTTCCACTTTTGGGTGGAACTTCGCTTTAAGTGATCTTGTTCAAGGCCCTGTCAGTAGTGGAGTTAAGTGATCTTGTTTGGGGCCCTAGTAGAAGTGGAGTTAAGTGATCTTGTTTGGGGCCCTGGCAGAAGCAGTGAAGTTAAAGCGGAGTTCCGACTTTTAATATTAGGACACTTACCTTTCCTGGAATCCAGCAATGTTGGTACCCCAGCCGATGTTTCCATTGGCTCTCGGGTGCTGCCGCTGCTGTTTGTAGTAAGGGAAACCAGCAATGAAGCCTTTTGGCTTCCTAGCCGGTTCTCTACTGCACGTGCGTGAAATGCGACTCGGTTTCTGAATGGCCCGGCGACGGGGGAAGAAGGAGGGGGGGGCTGAACCTCCAAGTGATCTTGCTGCGGCGAGATCTCTCGAAGTGGGGACAAGTGCCTGTCAAAAAGGTACCCGCTCCCCCCTCCCCCCGAAAGGTGCCATATGTGGCACTGGAGAAGGGGGTGGGGGTGGGCGCAGATAAGCAGAGCTTCCACTTTTGGGTGGAACTCCTCTTTAGGTGATCTTGTTCGGGGCCCTGCCAGAAGTGGAATTAAAGGGTAACTCCACTTTTGTGGGGGAAAAAATAGCAAATAAAGAAAAAATATAGCACATATTGTGACACTAATCATATTGTAATTGAATGTCATTAAAAATGACCTTTCTTTTCAGTTTGCACCCACTGTAATTTTCTAAAAATGCATTGCAATATGGCTACCTGTAGTTTTTGTGTACACAGTGTGTACTGACCACTCCCCAGAAACATAATTTCCTGCTTGTGTGATTGGCTCACCAATTTTCCCAGAAGTCTGCCTAAGATACAAGTCAGATTTCAGGCATCCGCTGCAACAAAAATGTCATTTTTGGAGAGATACTTTAATAGGAGTATATCTAAAGGGATGCAGGCCCAGCAGATTTCCTCATTAGTGCCCTGCTGCTGCACACAGAAGCACAGATAAACACATAGGGTTTTCTTCAGAATAACAAAAGGTAGGTATCTGCAACAAAGGTTGTTATAATCCTTGCCATGTACATAGATCACCTATAGGGGAATGTTTTTGTTCGCAACAAAAGTGGAACTACGCTTTAAAGCGGGCTTCCACTCAAATTTTTACCTTAATCTTACCCCCTTCAGTTAATTGCATAGATGTTCAAATGCCGCACGAAAATTTTTTTATCGCTGTAATTACCTTTATATTGTACTTTATTGTGGCACTTCCTGTCTCTCCTCCCATGGGAGTAGGCGTGTTTATTGCCTTTCCCCGGCGCCGCACTGTCTCCTGGGAGCTTAGTGTCAGGCTTCCCAAGATTCAGTGCGGAAACAATGATCATGTGTGTGAACAAGCTGTGAATGAACAGCATTCACCGCTTCCAGGAAATCAATGCTTGTGGGCTTCACATGCCCACAAGCAAGATGGAAACAGCCAGCATCACATTTTTTCAGTTATTCTTCAGTACGAAAACAGACAGAGGCGAAAATATTACACCCAAACTGTGAGTATTATTTTGGGGTCAGCAAAGTGTCTCAATGACCTAAAAAAAAAAAAAAAAGATTGGTCGCCGGACTCCCGCTTTAAGTGATCTAATTCAGGGCCGTGGCAGAAACAATTAAGTGATTTTGTTTGGGGCCCTGGCAGAAGTGGAGTTAAGCATCACTCTGCAGATCTCTGCCAATCCAGTTTATGGGAGGTGATTTTCTCGAGGGATTTAAGGCAGTCTAGCGCAGATTAGATAACATAGTGATTTTATAATGTGTCTGGATGCTTGCTGATTGTGCTGCCACCCTGGTTAGCGTAAGAAAGTAATTCTTTACCTGCTAATCTGACTTACGCTTGTTGCAGAGAGCAATATGGATCCCACAGTTTTTGGTTATCTGTCTGTCCTGGATAGTCTTCAGATCCCAGAGACTTCAGCTCTTACATCTTAAGTGTCACTGCCATCTTCACACTGGTATCGGCTTGTCTTTTCTCTGACTAGGTGGTTGCTCCCAGTCAGTGTGCACATTAGCAACCTGAGCCTGACCAGTTGCCTTTCTGCGCCATTTAACCCCTCCCTAGTCAAATACAAGATTCACTGTGCTTTTTTCCTTCTACAGCTTCACCCCAGTCTGTGTGCGCAGGTTTTGGTCGGCTCTTATATTATTTCAGTGGAATAATCTTCTTTCTCTGATGCCTGTCCGTGCTGTTACCCAGACTTAGTGTAAAAGGACATGACGTGTTTGGTGAATTTTAAGGCTGTCAGCAAGTGGGGGGCTGCAAGGTGTGAATAATTTAGCTGCAGAAAGATTGGCTGATGTTTTATTTACTAAGGCATAAAGTGGAGAGAGGTGAGGGGGTGTGTCATGAGGAGGATACAGCGGACGTAGAAATTGGGAGGTGGTAGGGGGGTTGGTTTGAGCTCCATGCTTAGTCTGCTGAGCACTGAACACTCTAAGAAAAAGGATCCATTTTATAAAAATCTGAATTATTTACCTTTCAATCAAAACATCACTGCTGTATTCCTGTGCTTTTGCCAAGGAGTTGAATGAACTCTTTATGGGGTTCTGGCACTGTGGGCCTCGGATCATCACTGCAAAAAGGACCTGCTTCACGAAGATGGATTAACTTCGTCCGTCCTATGGCACCCATATAGGAAATCTATACATGTTTGCATCTTTTTCATGTCGCTTAAGCCTGACCCATGCCATAGTACAATTCCTTAGTTCCGCCTTCATTTAAATGCTTTTGGCCAGGCCTTGTATGTATTTTCTTTTATAAGGGATCTTGTTATGATAGAAGGGGGCTGACTTTTCCAACCTTATTTTTAAGATTTGGGCTCCAGGACTGTCCTCTTAATCCTGGATTCACATCCTAGTAAATCATTACCATGAACAAGTATTCAGGAGTTATGATTTTTTAGACTACATTGGCTGCATGCTTGGCCAGTCACTCATTGACATTGTAAATGCAGGAAAATGGATGACAAGCTTGGTGTTTGTACCCCAAGTGGCAGCTTTCATATTTCTCTGTTTAACACATCACAATCCCAATGTACTTTCTCTTTCTGGCTGGTCTAGACTTTTTGCCTGTGGCAGGTGCCAGGTCTTTGCCTTCCTGGCTGGGCAGTTTCTTTCACTCTGGCATGTTCTGGGTCTGCCCTGGGACCTCCTCCCTGGTTACCATGCCTGGACCTTCTCTAGTGGGAGCCCCACTTTGTGTACCTGTATAACTTGCCCAGATGAGATCAACTGGTTGTATTTCAAGGGGCTCTTTTGTTTTGGAAAATGCTATGGAATCACAACAGTATATGATTAAATATGCACTGCTGACTTCCTAATACTATCTGTTACCTGCTGAAAGTATTTATAATTCTGTTTAATCAACCTTGTGATGCAGACATGACTGTTTATCAGACACTATAGCCAGTTCCTGCACTCAGTTAGAACTCCCTACAGACTACACTATATGAGCAGAGCAGCCTGCACTTGAATTCACCCCCACCTGTGATTGGACATTGAAGGAGCAGCAGCACATTAATGAGATCATTGCTCCACTATTTCTTTTTCAATGGTTTTTATTGGTAATTTTTTCAACAATAACATAGAAGTGATATACAATATAACAATCCTACTTTGGTCCAGCTTGTTAAAGAACTGAGTACATACTAGAAGAAGGCAAAATTAAACAGCCCAAAAACTCTCGGGCCTATGGGTGGCTTCCTATTCTACTCCACCATTTCATCATCTCAGGAAGCTCTGTGTTTTACAATAAACATTATTTAATGTAGAAACCTTATTGGCTCAAAGTTTTGACTCTTCCTGTCCCCATTGGCATTCAGCTTTAAGCAATTTGTACTTTAAATGGTGGCAACCTGCATACTCACGTTGTCTAGTTTGTCTAATATTTTTAATCTGATGTTTGTCATCTAATCTTTCACCCCCAGATGTGTCAACCACACATGGCCAGGTAGACCGGAGCAGTCTCGGAAGTGTCCTGAGAGATTTAGTTAAACCGGGAGATGAAAACCTGCGGGAAATGAACAAGAAGCTGCAGAATATGTTGGAAGAACAGTTAACCAAGAATATGCACCTCCAAAAGGTGGGTGACCTGAATTTATCAGAAGTTGTCTTGTTTGGCTTGGGAAGGGTTTTGCTGTTATGTTTCTTGCTGCCTTTTTTATATAAGTGGGAAGAATGCAAAGGCTAGTCAGAATGTTGGAATTTTGCAGGCATTGCAAAAATGTATAGTGTGCTAGTAAAGTTTTCCATCATGTTTGGTGCCCACCAAGTCAGATACCAGCAGCTGCCTTCTCATCGTCTCATCTCACGATCACACACACACAGAGCCCAGCGCCTGCGACGTGTCAGCGTTGATGACGTCAACGCGTTTCGCTATTGCCGATAGCGTAGCTTCATCTCGGACGTGTGACCATGTGATCGTGAGATGAGACGATGAGAAGGCAGCTGCTGGTATCTGACTACACCAACCAGCCCATTCCATCTACGTTACCCGTCATCCGTACCGATTGATCTCCCCTACTAACTGGCTGAGGATCCAAGCCCCTGGGTGGGATATCAGGAGCCGGACGACTCTCATCAGTGGGCGGCTACAACAGCAGTGATCCGACAAGGAGGTAGAGCCCGCGGTGCACAATTTATGATCCCGCCGTCCCTCCAGCTGCTGACATTTGCTTTGAAGCCGCATCCTCACACCATTTCTCCTCCTCATGAGGAGGGCAGCATGATGTATGATCAACCCAGAGCGGAACTCAGAGGATAATTGATGCAACAAATGGTAAAGTTCTATATCTCTATTTATTTGCGTATATACTCTACATTTACTATGCTATCATCAGTGACTTTTACCTAACTGTCTATAAGGACAATCATCCCTTTACTGCATCTTTTCTAGCAGCATCTCTGATCCCCCCCATTAATATTCCTAGGATCTGGTCATCATCGTGTGGACTTCTACTGCTTTCTTATCATATTAATGAATAGCTTTGGAATCTCATAGCTCAGTACCTAAAGCAAAAAAGCCAGCGGTAGTTAGTACCACCTATCCCTCCCTCCACCACCATCCCCACCCATCCCCAAAGGATCTTTCTTGCTGCTGACGGGTACTTTTTGGCCAGTAGAGAGTATTGATGTTACATTAACTGATTCCAAATTACCAATTATCAATATGATTACCCTACTACCAGCCAACAATTAGCAAGATCCTTTAGCGTCTGGACACTGCCACACGTTGTGTGTTAATTGTTTTTGTTTTATGTAGTGTTTTTTTGTTTGTTTTGTCAGGCCTATCATTCAATCATAGACGCAGTAATTTGGCCCTTTTGGACCCAATTGCGCCCAACCTATGTACATTTTAATCAAGTTTGTTGCTCAATATGTTTAATGTTTTTTAACCAATTAATAAAGTGAATCATTCAATTTTTTGGCAATCCAGCTAACTTGTGATTGATAATCAATAAGTGTTGCTAAGGTAACCCCTTACCCGGACACTAGCACCGGGTGTTTCTTTTCTTTTTGTGCAATTATGGTTACAGCATCAGTTCATTTATGAACTTTTTGGTCACCCTAGAACTGGCCATCCTTTAGTGCTTCTTGTTCCCCCCTTTTTTTCCCCTTCACTTAGTTTAATGAGCCATGTGCAAGACATGCTGGTAGGGTAAAGTGGGCCATTCAGCATCCTGAAAGAAGCCGGGATACCACAGCTTCCTAGTATAGAAGTAAGATAAAAAGAACATCCTGGTTGACACAAAGAGTATTGCTAATATCCTGAGAAGGGCAGAGGTTTTCTCAACACCCTGGGAGAAATCAGGAGACAGCTAACATTAGGAGAGGCACAAGGAATCGATTAGCATGTGAAGTCAGTGTATTACTAACAAGCTGAGAAAGGTAGGGATTTACTAATATCCTTGGAGATACAGGCAGATCATTCATCATCAAAGAGAGGCATAGTGACTTTACAAGCAGGGGTTTCAGAGTCCTTCAGAGGCATACGTGTATTACAAATATCCTATGGAGTAGAGAGGCCAACATATTGCAATAGACAAGGAGATTTGAGGAGTCATAGGCATACTCTCCATTTTATGGAAGTTTTGGAAAACATTCTTACAAGTCGAGCACCCAACACCTCCACTTCAGTTTGGAGCAAATCTCTGATCCATAGCACATCATGCACTAAACATCATCTTAATATTCTACCCCTGAAAAAGAGAACTCTGAAACGTGTTGGCTGTACTTGTGTATATACTTTTACCAATAAATTCCAGATTATTAATGACTGAAATACCTTTTTTTTTTTTTTTTTTTTAACGTCGCTGCTCATCCGCCCACAATATAACCACACTTTTAAAGGGTTCACCAAACCAGGGAGATGCAAACCTTTACCCACAAGGTCCAGCAGTGTGACCCCAACACATTATGGGAAAGGTGGTGACACTGCCTCTACTCTGAAGTAACATAAGAAAAAATGTAACTAACATTTTCTTAATGCTTACAGCCTCCAATGAAATACAGATGTATAAAGTAGAAAATAAAAGTACCGTAATTTAATGCTTGCTATAAACAGCAAGAACAAATTTTCTTTAGAAAAATTTCCACAATTGGGGTCTATTTAGTGGGACTTGTCTCTTTCTGTATTTCTATGGTAGCTGTAAAAAAAACAGTTGCAGGCCAGGCCCTGGGAGAGCTCAGAGCTCTGTGGAAAATAAGCCACCAAGGCAATATTTGTCTTTTCATCTTGCAAGACTTGTAATCAATACGCAGAAATGACCATTGCTGCAATGTGCTGATACACAATCACTCGGGCTCTCTCCACCACCGCTTTTGGTAAGACTGGCCATTCTGCACGCTGTGCTGCTCTAATTACTGTGTGCCGCTACCCTGCCCTGCTCGCTGTGCTGAGAATTGTGTTGCAAAGTATGCTGGGGAATTCAATTGCTCTGCACGGTAATGTGGGATATATAAGGGCATGGTTCTAACACCTGCTGCAGGGCAAGATTGTAGCTAAAGAACTACTCTAAGAAAATCTTTAAAAATAGCTTTTAGCTTGTATATTTGTTCAGGGGTTGTGAAAATGTTTTTCAATTTGGCAACAATAATTATATTCTACAATTCTACAATAATAATAGTGTATTATTCTTGAGTTGTCATTTGCTAAGTGAATACTGAAGGCAATCTTGCATTTGGAGTGTGTGTAGGCTGGTGGGTGTAAGGGGAAATAATTAGACGGAAGGAAAGGATGACCATTACCACTGCAGCAAACATTACTAGTAGTCCAAGGGGAGAAAAGAAAGACTCATGGCAAATAAGGGTGGGTAGATGACGAAATAAATCCTTTGGTAAATTAAAAAAAAAAAAATATATATATATATATATATATATATATATATATATATATATATATATATATATATATATATATATATATATATATATATATATATATATATATATATATACACACACACAGTTGTGCTCATAAGTTTACATACCCTGGCAGAATTTATTAACCTGATCAAAAGTTCATCAATGACAGCTTGAAGTCTTGTGTGGTATTTGTGGATGAGGCTCTTTATCTTCTCAGATGGTAAAGCTGCCCACTGCTCTTGGTAAAAAGCCTCCAGTTCCTGTAAATTCTTGGGCTGTCTTGCATGAACTGTACATTTTGAGATCTCCCCAGAGTGGCTCAATGATATTGAGGTCAGGAGACTGAGATGGCCACTCCAGAACCTTCACTTTATTCTGCTGTAGCCAAAGACAGGTCGACTTGGCCTTGTGTTTTGGATCATTGTCATGTTGGAATGTCCAAGTATGTCCCATGCGCAGCTTCCTGGCTGATGAATGCAAATGTTCATCCAGTATATTTTGATGCATTCATCTTACTATCAATTTTGACCAAATTTCCTGTGCCTTTTGAAGCTCACACATCCCCAAAACATCAGCGATCCACCTCCGTGTTTCACAGTAGGAATGGTTTACCTTTCATCATAGGCATTGTTGACTCCGCTCCAAATGTAGTGTTTATGGTTGTGGCCAGAAAGCTACATTTTGGTCTCATCACTCCAAATGACTTTGTGCCAGAAGCTTTGAGGCTTGTCTCTGTGCTGTTTGGCGTGTTGTAAGCGGGATACTTTATGGTATTTGCGTAGTAATGGCTTTCTTCTGGCGACTCGACCATGCAGCCCATCTTTCTTCAAGTGCCTCCTTATTGTGCATCTTGAAATGGCCACACCACATGTTTTCAGAGAGTCCTGTATTTCACCTGAAGTTATTTGTGGGTTTTTCTTTGCATCCAAACTATTTTCCTGGCAGTTGTGGCTGTAATTTCAGTTGGTTTACCTGACCGTGGTTTGGTTTCAACAGAACCCCTCATTTTCTACTTCTTAATTAGAGTTTGAAAACTGCTGATTGGCATTCTCAATTCCTTGGATATCTTTTTATATCCCTTTCCTGTTTTATACAGTTCAACTACCTTTTCCCACAGATCCTTTGACAATTCTTTTGCTTTCCCCATGACTCAGAATCCAGAAACCTCAGTGCAGCACTGGATGAAAGATGCAAGGGTCTGTCAGGAGTCCAGAAACTCATTGACCTTTTATACACACACACTAATTACAAGCAAACAGATCACAGGTGAGGATGGTTACCTTTTAATAGCCATTCAAACCCCTTTGTGTCAACTTGTGTGCATGTTATCAAGCCAAAATCACCAGGGTGTGTAAACTTTTTAGATCAGGGTCATTTGGGTAGTTTCTGTTGTGATTATAATTTAAAAAGATTAAACACAATTGTTTTGACAATAAATGGCTTCAGCCAAACACTATTCACGAGTGAAAAATGTTTGTGTTATCATTCATATTCTCTGAAAAATGGCCAAGAAATCATATATTCTACCAGGGTATGTAAACCTATAAGCACAACTGTATATATACAGTATCTCACAAAAGTGAGTACACCCCTCACATTTTTATAAATATTTTATTATATATTTTAATGTGACAACACTGAAGAAATGACACTTTGCTACAATGTAAAGTAGTGAGTCTACAGCTTGTATAACAGTGTAAATTTGCTGTCTCCTCAAAATAACTCAACACACAGCCATTAATGTCTAAACCGCTGGCAACACAAGTGAGTACATCCCTAAGAGAAAATGTCCAAATTGGGCCCAATTAGCCATTTTCCCTCTCCGGTGTCATGTGACTCGTTACTGTTACAAGGACTTAGGTGTGAATGGGGAGCAGGTGTGTTAAATTTGGTTTTATCGCTCTCACTCTCTCATACTGGTCACTGGAAGTTCAACATGACACCTCATGGCATGGCCACATGAAAAGATATAATAAAAAAATTTACAAAAATGTGAGGGGTGTACTCATTTTTGTGAGATGCTGTATATGTATATCAAAACAACCACATATGTGTTTAAAGTGTGTTTTTCTCTGCTGTTGACCTTTTAAAATGTTGGTCAGCACTATGCTTTTTGAGCAGAATATTGCTATTGATTAGCAAATGCTGCTTGTGTGCAACTAACCGATTTGTTTTCTAGTTTGTCTAGCAAATACATCAGCTTGTGCATGGTGAATTTACCATGCAGACAACTTTTACTAATTCCTCGCTTTTTTTACTCTGATAAGTCATTCTGCGTGGAAGAGAGCAGTTTAAAATCTAATTCTTTAGAAATACTTGTCTGTAAATCTATTTTGGAGAGGTTGGGTGAGGTTTTTATGATGAAATCCAGTTATGGATATGTTTACATAGCTACAATGGTCCAGCTTGGACCAATGTAACGTGAGGGGAAAAAAGTATTTGATCCCCTGCTTTTTTTTTATGTTTGCCCACTGACAAAAAAAATGATCAGTCTATAATTTTAATGGTAGATTTATTTTAACAGTGAGAGACAGAATAATGACAAAAATATCCAGAAAAACGTATTTCAAAAAAGTTATAAATTAATTTTCATTTTAATGAGTGAAATAAGTATTTGATCCCCTACCCATCAGCAAGATTTCTGGCTCCCAGGTGTCTTCTATACAGGTAACAAGCTGAGATTAGGAGCAGTCTCTTAAAGGGAGTGCTCCTAATCTCAGCTTGTTACCTGTATAAAAGACACCTGTCCATAGAAGCAATCAATCAGATTCCAATCTCTCCACCATGGCCAAAGACCAAAGAGCTGTCCAAGGATGTCAGGGACAATATTGTAGACCTACACAAGGCTGGAATGGGCTACAAGACCATTGACAAGCAGCTTGGTGAGAGGATGACAACAGTTGGTGTGATTATTCGCAAATGGAAGAAACACAAAATAACGGTCAATCTCCCTCGGTCTGGGGCTCCATGCAAGATCTCATCTCACCTCACCTCGTGGAGTTTCAGTGATCATAAGGACTGTGAGTAGTCAGCCCAGAACTACACGGGAGAATCTCGTTAATGATCTCAAGGCAGCTGGGACCATAGTCACTAAGAAAACAATTGGTAACACACTACGCCGTGAAGGACTGAAATCCTGCAGTGCCCACAAGGTCCCCCTGCTCAAGAAAGCACATGTACAGGCCCATCTGAAGTTTGCAAATGAACATCTGAATGATTCAGAGGAGAACTGGGTGATGTGTTGTGGTCAGATGAGACCAAAATCTAGCTTTTTGGGATCAACTTAACTCGCCGTGTTTGGAGGTGGAGGAATAATGCTGCCTATGACCCCAAGAACACCATCCCCACCTTCAAACATGGAGGTGGAAACATTATGCTTTGGGGCAGTGGCGGCTGGTGCTCAAAATTTTCTTGGGGGGGCGCAAACAAACTGAAAAAAAAAAATTGCAGCCACTGTGCCCATCAAGGGCAGCCACTGTGCCCATAAATTGCCACCACTGTGCTATCAAACGCAGCTACTGTACCCATCAATTTGTGCCACTGTGCCCTATCAATTGCTGCCAGTGTGCCCATCAATTTCCGCTACTGTGCCCCATCAAATGCTGCCAGTGTGCATCGCCCGTGAGTCATAACTTACCTGTCTCACAGCGGGTCACGGTGGCGTCCTCCGCATCCACGCTCCTTGATGTCTACGGTCCTCTCTATCAGGCGTCCAATAACAGCGCCTGTTGTTTCAGCCAATCAGGTGACAGGTAACCAGACCCGAGCACCTGATTGGTTGAGAGACGGGTCAGTGTTCCTAACACAACACTGAATAAACAGTGAACGCACAGCATTGCGCCCACTGTTTACCATTTTGGAAGCCTATTAGAGCCCACGGCTCTAATCAGGCGCTTCCAAGAAAAACCCCGCCACTGTAATTCAGGTGCCTGGCGCCCGACAAGGGGCCGGACACCTGAATAGGGGGAGGCAGCGGTGAACATAGATTCATGGATTGCATGAATCTATCTGTGGTGAGAGAGAGGTAACGGGAGAGAGGGGGTGGCGCTCCTGCGCCCTTTATGGACGCACCGCCACTGCTTTGGAGGTGTTTTTCTGCTAAGGGGACAGGACAACTTCACCGCATCAAAGGGACGATGGACAGGGTCATGTACCATCAAATCTTGGGTGAGAACCTCCTTCCCTCAGCCAGGGCATTGAAAATGGGTTGTGGATGAGTATTCCAGCATGACAATGATCCAAAACACGCGGCCAAGGCAACAAAGGAGTGGCTCAAGAAGAAGCACATTAAGCTCCTGAAGTGGCCTAGCCAGTCTCCAGACCTTAATCCCATAGAAAATATGTGGAGGGAGTGGAAGGTTCGAGTTACCAAACATCAGCCTCAAAACCTTAATGACTTGGAGAGGATCTGCAAAGAGGAGTGGGACAAAATCCCTCCTGAGATGTGAGCAAACCTGGTGGGCAGCTACAAGAAACGTCTGACCTCTGATTGCCAACAGGAGTTTTGCCACCAAGTACTAAGTCATGTTTTGTGAAGGGGGTCAAATACTTATTTCACTCAATAAAATGCAAATCAATTTATAACTTTTTTGAAATGCATTGTTCTGTTTTTTGTTGTTGTTCTGTCTCTCACTGTTAAAATAAACCTGCCATTAAAATTATAGAATGATCATTTCTTTGTCAGTGGCCAAAAGTATGAAATCAGCAGGGGATCAAATATACTTTTTTCCTGCACTGTACCTGTGCTTAGACCATACCTAGCCGATGCCCCTGAAAGCTGAAAAACACTAGTAGGCACTGCTACCACAGTGATCTCCACTAGCTTATGGGTATTGTGTCAAGCAGCCGCCCTGACAGCACAGGAGGTTGGCCGCTCGGTATGGGCTCCATTCAGAAAACGCTTTGCATCTCCACAATGGGCGGAAAGCATTCTCTGATTGGATAAGATGGGGAGATGGATTGCTGATCCCCCATCTTGTCCAATCAGAGAATGCTTTGCATGCATTGAGAAAGTGCAAAGTGTTCTCTGAATAGCACCCGTGCAAAACAAGTGGCCTTCTGTGTTCGGAATGCAGCAACGCAGGTATTCAGCATGGGACCCAATAGCTAGTGGAGATCACAGTATTAGCAGTGTCTATTACAGTGATTTCCAGCTTCCACAATGTTCCCATAGGTATGGTATACGCATAGTTATATTTGTCCAAGCTGGACCAATGGAACTATTTTTAAAAATATCCATACCTGGAATTTAGCTTTAAAATAAACTCTCCTGTAGTGGGTTCTAAAAGGTTACACCTATCGCTCAAAATGATAACGTGTATAGGAAGTTATCATACGTTCTTCCAATATCCAATAATAATACTGGCTATGGGGCAATCATATTTAAATTGTGACCTTTGGAAATGAGTGATAAAGTGGTCCTAGTCTATTTTGTCATTCAGAAAGTGTTATAAATGCAACTGCCTTTCCCAACCCCATCACTGTCACTAATGAAAACAGAGGGAGCTCGGTAACCCAAATATCTGAATGGCTCCAGCAGAAGAGAAATTCTCCTTGAAAAGTATATCAATCATCACTGTGATGTCAGTAATGGTTCTCTGAAACCATAATGAAAAAGCTCCATACATGAAAGCTGGCTCTGATTGTCCTGCCTCAGCAGTGAGATCTGGTGTTCAGAGAAAGGGCTAATAATACATTTTATATATGCTAATCCCTACTGCTTGATGCTCGTCCCGGCATGATCTGGGCATCGCTGTAATGTATTCCAGATGGCATCTAAGGGATTAACGGTGATCGGCATCCAGTCTGTTTTATTAAAATAAATATTCTCCTTTTTCTAATCATTCTAATGGCTTAATGTGATTTTTTTTTTCAGCTTATTACTTTTCATTTTTTTCTTAGTTGCCTTTTGGTAGGAATAAAGCAATTAGGATTTTGTGAAAATACTTTCCCTAATGTATGCTGTTATGGTAGCGACATTGTGGAAGTGAGTTATATTTCCACCTGTAACCCGTACCATGTGATAAGAAATTTTCTGAGTCTTATGCCAATTTAAGGCTAAAATTATATTAGTTTTCAAAGCATGATCTCGTCGGCCATATATTCACTGTCACGTACCTTACAGCGGAGCCCGAAATGATGAGGGTGGCCTCTTGCACGTTTCGGTCCAAGCACCCCTGGTGGTGGGCACAGGGAGTGCGAGGGCAACGAAAGGGTGCAGGTACCTGCAGGCAGGAGGCTGGAACTTGGAGATACAGGAACCTCTGCTGAGGAGATGTGGAAACTGATCACCAAACTTGTTCAGCGGGAGCCAGATCAGGATCAACTGCAGAATCAGGAACAGGCAGGAGTCGGCAACAGGCTGGCAGCGGGGTACCAAGTCAGAAGGCAAAACCGTAGTCAGAAACAGGCAGAGGCTGACAACAGACGGGCAGCAGGGTACAGAATCAGGAGGCAGAGCCGTAATCATAAGTTCAAGCCAGGGTCAGTATTGCAGGTAGAGGCAGGTTCAGCAGGCAGGGGAGATCCAAGAGAATGTTCAGAAGATAGCCGGGTTTTCAGGAACAAGTTCAATCAGGCAGAGTAACAACAGGAACAAGCTGAAGACAATCCAGCACTGATGCTAGGCAGACTCTCTTTTTTTATAGGGTGCTATGTGCCCGGATTCGCGCCAGCGTACGTGCGTGTGCACATGCGCATTGACACATTAGCACATTGGCGCATGCGCCTTAGCACATTGGCGCATGCGTATTAGCACCTTAGCACATTGGCGCATGCGCATTAGCACATTAGTGCTTTGGCACTCGTGGGCGCGCGTTCGCATAGAGGTGCCATTGTGCATGCCCACCCTGGATCTCATTTGTCTCTGGCTAAGGTTCCGTGCATGCACATTGGCATTAGCAGAACGAGGATTGGCAGCTGCTGCACGGAGACGGGTGCTTGCTGTGTGAGTTCTCTGACATTCACATTGCATTTAAACTTGCTTGAAGGACATGGGCTACATGCTCAGTGATGCTATTTGCTATTCTGGCACTGATTTTCTGCCCTGCCAAATAGATAGAGAACTTTTTTTTTTTTAATTCTGACTCGGTTTGCGAGTGTTGTCTCGCAAAACGAGCAGAATTCAAGCTAATAGGCGGTGCAGTACCGCTTTCGGCCATAGGTGCGGGGGCGCCGGGGACACTTGGAATGGTTCGGGGACGCTTGGAATGGTTCGGAGCCATTCGGAAATACTCGGAATGACTCAGAAATACCATTCCCGAGTGTTTCCGAGCCTTTCCGAGTTCAGCCGAGCTGTCCCCAAGTATTTCCGAGGCTCCCCGGCGCACCCCCCCCCCCCCCACCTCTGGCCACATGCGATATTGCATGTAATAGAAGTCAATGACGCATTTTGAATGACAATTGCGCGATCATACAACACTGTACCCAAATTCAATTTTTATCATTTTTTTCACACAAATAGAGATTTCTTTTGGTGGTATTTAATCACAGCTGGAGGTTTTTATTTTTTTCTAAACAAACAAAAAAAGATGGAAAATTTTTTAAAAAAAATATCATGTTTTAAATTTTGCAAACAGGTAATTTTTCTCCTTCATTGATATGCGCTGATGAGGCGACACTGGTGGGCACTGATAGGCTGCACTGGTGGGCACTTGGGCACTGATAGGCTTCACTGGTGGGCACTGATAGGCTTCACTAGTGGGCACTGATAGGCTGCACTGGTGGGCACTGATGGGGACAGATAAGGCGGTACTGATGGGGACAGATAAGGCGGTACTGATGGGGACAGATAAGGCGGTACTGATGGGGATAGATAAGGCGGTACTGATGGGGACAGATAAGGCGGTACTGATGGGGACAGATAAGGCGGTACTGATGGGCACAGATAAGGCGGCACTGATGGCCACTGATAAGATGGCACTGATGGGCCCTGATGGATGGCACTGATGGGCATTGATAGGTGTTACTGATAAGTGCCACTGATAGGTGGCACTGATGGCCACTGGTAGGTGGCACTGATGGCCACTGGTAGGTGGCACTGATGGCCACTGGTAGGTGGCACTGATGGGCACTGGTCGGTGACACTGATGGGCAGCACTGTTGATAAGGCACTGATGGGTGGCGCTGGTTTGGTGAAGAAAGTTTTGCGTATTACTACGTGTGAAATGAAGTATGTTTCTTTCACTGCAGAGTATATCAATGAAAAAATATACAGGTACAGAGAGTCAACTGGCATATATTATATCTACAATGCCTTACAAAAGTATTCACCCCCCTTGGCAAACCCAACACATCACATCACCCAAAGAACACCACAGTGAAACATGGTGGTGGCAGCATCATGCTGTGGGAAAGTTTTTCAGCAGTCAGGACTGGGAAACTGGTCAGAGTTGAGGGAAGGATGGATGATGCTAAATACAGGGATATTCTTGAGCAAAACCTGTACCTCTCTGTGTGTGATTTGATGCTAGGACGGAGGTTCACCTTCTAGCAGGACAATGACCCCAAACACACTGCTAAAGCAACACTTGAGTGGTTTAAAGGGAAACGTAAATGTGTTGGAATGGCCTAGTCAAAGCCCAGACATCAATCCAATAGAAAATCTGTGGTCAGACTTAAAGATTGCTGTTCACAAGTGCAAACCATCCAACTTAAAGGAGCTGGAGCAGTTTTGCAAGGAGGAATGGGCAAAAATCCCAGTAAGATGTGGCAAGCTCATAGAGACTTATCCAAAGAGACTTGGAGCTGCGATAGCCGCAAAAGGGGGCTCTACAAAGTATTGACTTTAGGGGGGTGAATAGTTATGCACATTGACTTTTTCTGTTTTCTGTCCTATTTGTTGTTTGCTTCACAATTAAAAAAAAAAAAATCTTAAGTTGTGGGCATGTTCTGTAAATTAAATGATGCAAATCCTCAAACAATCCATGTTAATTCTAGGTTGAGAGACAACAAAACACGAAAAATGCCGAGGGGAGTGAATACTTTTGCAAGGCACTGTAATTATGTAAACAGTCATCAGTACCAGATTTCAGCAGCAGGTTGTGCTCCAGTTAAAAACTGTAATTGTAGCTCCTGATAGGTAATAAACTACACCCTGCTAGAGAAGGGGAGTGCTAATATATGGAGTTAATTATAAATAAAGTGGATTAGTTGACTCCAATCAAGTTTAAATCTAAACTTCAGGCAAAATTTTTTTTGAAATATGCAGTATTGTAATTCTGATTCAGACTTGTAATTCTGATTGTAAAGTCTTGTGATCCAGCACCTCTTTCCGGTGGCTCAGCCAAGTCGTGATCCACGCACCACTGTTAGGCAGCATTGCAAGATACATGACCTCCTGTGCAATGCAATAAAGCTTGGTCAATGAGCCACCCTTCAGCCTACTGACTCATCAGTAAAGAGGCCGCAGGCTATACCTGTGCACTCCCATACTTCAAGCAAATTTACAGATTTAGACTGACGGCATGGTACAAAGCAGCAGAAACCTGATTGGCCTAGTGTGCAGTCACTTACTTCCTCTCATTTTCTGATTGCTGTGAGCAGAGTAGTAGTATTATTAATAATAACATGAGAGCAGACAGTACAGTTACAATAGAATTCAATACAGGAGGAATCAGAGGGCCCTGTTCTTTAGAGCTTAAAATTTAAAAGGGAGGATCAAGTGATACAAAAGGTAACTGTAGGGGATGAGCTGTTGGAGAAAATAAAAGTACAGTTGTTAGATGGTGGCAGGATAGGCTTCTCTGAAGAGAGCGGTTTTCAGGGCTTACTTAAAAGTGGACAGAGCAGAACATTGTTGGACAGATTGAGGTGGGGATGTTCGTAGGATGGCAGAGGCTCAGGAGAATTCCTGGAGGTGAGCATTGGAAGAGGTGACAAAGGAGCTAGAGAGCAGGAGGTCTTGGGAGGAACGAAGAGAATAATTAGGTTGGTATTTTGAGACTAGGTTATTGATGTAGCTGGAGGCCAAGTTGTGGATGGTTTTGGAAGTTGTTAGTATTTTGAATTTAATTTGTTGGGTCAGCAGAAGTCAGTAGAGGGATTGGCAGAGAGGGGTAGCAGACACTGAACAGTTGGTAAGGTGGATGTGTCTGGCAATGGCATTCATAATAGACTGAAGAGGGAGAGTCTATGTAAAGGTAATCCAATGAGGAGGAAGTTTCATTAGTCAAGGCAAGAGATGACCAGAGATTGGATTAGAAACTTTTGGTGTCATTGGTTAGGAAGGGGAGTATTTTGGAGATTTTGCTTAGGTTGAGGTGGAAAGCTTTGGACAGTGATTGGATGCGGTGCTGAAAGGATAGTTCAGAGTCCAGGATTACACCTAGCAACCTGGCATGGGTTGATGGCTGTGTCCTTGATATTGACAGAGATTTCAGGGGAAGAGGTACGTGGGGAGGAAATATTATGAGCTTACAGAAGCTTCCACTTGCACTATTGCTCTCTACTCATTATTTTTTTTCCTTAAAATGAGGATCCCCAGATCTGTTGATTGTTCTGTCTCCAGGGCGAACTGAAATCTGGACTCTCACCATCTAAATCAGATTGCACTTCATCACCCTAAATGGGACTTGTGCCTTACATACACTTTGAAGCCCATGTATTCTGTTAACTCATGTAGATTTCTCCAATGGGCTTCATGTGCGTATTGATTTTGCACCTACAACTGTATAGAAGTGTACATGTTTATTTTAGCTCAGTCTTTTTGATCTTGCAATAAAGAAAAAAACAAATGGACAGGATGCAGGTAGTAATATTATACAGTATAATTAAATTATAAGTGTTTTAAATGGTGTTTTTATATCGGCCTTGGGTTTAACCTTATACAATTCTAAGAAAAATGTGGGGTTGCCATTTCTGATGACCTTATGATAATGCTAGTTGCCTGGTTGTTATATTATGCCACTCTCAAAAGGCTTCTTTATTCGTTCAAACAAAACATGCCATCTGAATACATTTTTATGGGTACTAGGCCAGCTGTTGCAAATCAACCCCTATGCATCAGTTTTTAGCTAATTACATTTATACATATACACTGTCACCTCCAGTCTATGAGAATAATGCACAGACTGTCCCCTGTAGTCCCTACACACATGGAGACTTGTAGCCTCTTGTTTGTGGCGAGATGTTACTTTCTTTTGTACACGGAGGACATGAGAAGGTCAAGCAGATCTCAGGCTGCCAGTGTGCAAGGAATCCGTTCCATTGATTTTCTGATCGCATAGAACCTGCATCCTGGGAATAGCAACATGAAAAGCCTTTTCCTAGTGCTGGGAGAAGCAGAATCTTTCAGTGTCGCCTTAACCTTCATGTACTGAGCTTGAGGCTCCACGTGATGGACATGTTCACATCCTTTGCAGAGAAGGTGTGGGGGGAAAAGCGGTCAGCATAGGTGCGAGTGATACATTACCTTAGCAGGGCAGATTAAAGGCTAGGTTCACCTTTTTAAAAATAAATAAATACATTCACATGATTTTGCAGGTAAAAAAATATGAATTTATTATTTTTGTTAACAATAGCCTGCAAAGCATTGCACCCCTGATCAGTAGATTCACGCATGCAATGCCAGGCTCCTGCAGATACTCAATAGAGCTGTCTTGCCTGTACCTCTTTATGAGCAGACAGGTAGTGAAAAACAGGAAGAATCAATGAATCACAAGCTGGCTTCTGCAGTGGCAGAGGAGCTTGTAGTTTATTCGTTCATAGAACTCTGTTTTTAAATTGTGACAGCGGGTGCTGGGTGGGGGTCTGCTGCTTTAGTTACATGTTGCACCCTGTATGTTCAGACATTACCCAAATTTACCCCCAAACATCTCTCTCCTCATCTAGAGCATGCATCTGCTTTATTTCTTACTTTTATTACTTCTATTAAGCTTTTATTACTACGTGATATCATCACCAGGCTTATAACATTGTTCCGGGGCAGCTGCTAGGAGCTCAGTTACTATTAACATAGATATGCCCCCTCCAGAATACATCTCCCAAGAGGCCGTTCCCTAAACACAGTGCGTGAGAGGCTCTTTGGTGTCAAGGCAGCAGCAATATTTTCCTGGGAAGTCAATATATGCATGTGAAGTGGGACAAAGAGGGATGGGGGGTTAGGTTGAGTTTTATAGTCCAGCAGGCAAGCCTGACAACACTGCTTGGGACTTCAGCACATTATAGACCATGGGTTATATGCTGCTATTTTCAGGTGATTGGACATTGGCAAAAGTCTGGCTGGGTCCACTCCCTCATGTGACCCCCCCACCCACCCACCCACTCTGCGATCCTCCAGTTTTTTTTTACTAGTGTCCCTAGGTGAAAGAAGCTTTCTCCAGTTTGAGAAGAATTTCCTACTATTTTTCATCTGATTTATTTTACCACCTTGACACTTCTATCATGACCTGAGCTTGCCTGTAATGTTTGCTTTTGGGCACTGGATCCTGCGATCAGCGCTCACCTTGGCACATGGTGCAATGAGTGTAGTTGGCCACAGACTGCTGTACAGGTCCAGGGCTGTGGCCCATCTCTGCAACACCCAAACCCTAAAGACCCCTTGAGGGTATGCCCATCATGTCAGCTGAAACTTGGATTTTGAATGGGACCAGCGACGTGGACAACTTACAGTGTTTTTATACAGTGATCAAACATTAGGAAAGGTGCATTTATAGCACCTGTATAACATTAAATGTGGAAAAGATGATCCGCACTCCGGTGATTGCTCTTAAGAAGTATAATATTTATTGACAAGCCACAGTGACCAAACGCAAATAAGTACAGTTACAAACACTAAATGTGTTTGCTTTGTTTAGTTTTTATACCCAGATATACACTATCAGTCCACCCAAATGAACCTTTTTTTTCTGATACTGCACCAAGTTCTCATTCACAGTAGTGCCATTTATTGTGCATTTAAAGTAAATCTTTAAAATGAAAACTGAAATAGGAATACCCTCCAATCAAAAGGGGACTATTTTACTCACAGCAGACAATATGAACTCTCAAACACAAATTGTATAAAATGGTACTTTATTACATATCAAAAAGATAAAAAATAGAATCATAAAATGATTAGTGGCTTGTAAATAAAGGAACACAATAGTAGTTGCCAAAACCTTGACCAGAGAGACAAAAATTGAGACGACACTTTTCGACAGTAGGAATTTGGATTATTCCTCAAGTGTGCTTATATAACAGATACAAGGATATTCAAACTGTATTCAGATGCTTCAATGTACTCGGCCACATGGGGTAAAACCACACAGAAGTGGAAGTGTGCTGCCGCCTCCCAAGGAGACAGACAGAGAAAGAGGACCGCCATACACGGACGAGCCACTGGGCTCACCAACAGGCTGGAGAGCACCTCAATTTCCCTTCCAAAAAAAAAAAAGGAAAGGTTGCCCAAAATGGGTGTTATGGGAGCTGGTATGGTTCATAGTTTCAAATTGGGAAAAATTGGACTGGACTTTTTAGGCGCGACAAGACAAAATGTACAAAAATATATATATTTTATTAAAGAAGCATAGAAAATGATTCTTTGAATATTAAAATCCACATTAATAAGTCAAATACCAATTAGATTTACAACTGTATATAACCGATTTACAACTACATGGAATCCGACAGATACAAATATCATAACATTGTCGCAATGGATCTAGGAGTATGGCTATATTGCAGTGAAGTGATGTAGACTTGATCTTAGCTCTACATGTTACGTGCCTTGCGCTTCTTCAGGAGCATCAGGAAGATACATAATGTGGAATGTATTGAATATAAGCTCACAGCTAAAAACAAGCCAGGGAAAAAGAAAGGCAAAATACACGCATTTGGTGTTTACTACAGTGGCAGGTGGTGATTTCGAGGTGCTCCCTGGGACAAGATTACTCAGCTGTATACTTGGTTTTCTGGATTGTGAGGGGGGGTTGCTACCTCGGATATATTACTAATTGTGGCGATAATTTACTTGTCAGGTCACCTTGAGGCTAGGTGACAGATGCACACCGTTGGGATCAGGAGTGCACCGCAAGGCAGTGGACCCTACGGCTGACTGCTGTGGATGGGAGTCCGGGTATAAGGAAGGTAGGGTCGATGGAACACCAACACGGATCCCACCGGGGTTAGAGCGTAGGATTCCCTGGGGCGCGGAGTCTAAGAGCCAGCAGGTTTTCACCAGAGCCTCTGATGGACTGGGCTGCAACTGGCTCCAGGTCGCGACCCCCAGGGTCCCCAGCTCACACCCACAGTAGGCAACAGAAGGATAAGGATAGTAAGAAATAAGCCAAGATCAGGGCCACAAGCAGACAAGGACAACAAAGTACACGCCAAGGTTCAGGGTCACAGGCAAACAGGGATAGTCGGGGACACGCCAAAAGGTCAGGGTCACGAGCAGACAGGAATAGTATAGAACACGCCAAGGTCGGTAACAGAGATAAATGTAGAGCACACGGCAGGCAGGAACAGGAAGCCAAACACACAAAGGTTGATCAGCAGGGCTGACCTGCAGTGCAGAGGTTAATATAGAGTTCTCTGATAGGAGCTGGGGTGGAGCCATGCTAGAGGAGAGTTAATAAAAGCAGTCAGGTGAGAGACAGCTGGTCTTAGGAGATGAACACATGGAAACAGGTATGCTGACAAACAACCTCTATTGCATAACCATGACATTACTCTTACGTGGGGACTCCTCAGTGTGCCCGCTCCTTATCTGCCCCTCTCCCCACCCCCCACCTCCCTTTCCCTGCCCTCACCTCTAGTCGCCTGCCATCTACTGAACTGATTTCCATATCTTAATTATCTTGACGGGACTACCTACTCCTCAACAGCAGCCCTGTATTTTGCCCTTTTTTCCTGGCTTGTTTTTAGCTGTGAGCTTAAACTCCATACATTCCACATTATGTATCTTCCTGATGCTCCTGAAGAAGCGCAAGGCACGTAACATGTAGAGCTAAGATTAAGTTTATATAACTTCACTGCAATATAGCCGTACTCCTGGAACCATTGCGACAATGTTATGATATTTGTATCCGCCGGATTCCATGTAGTTGTAAATCGGATATATACAGTTGCAAATCTAATTAGTATTTGACTTATTAATGTGGATTTTAATATTCAAAGAATTTCTTCTATGTATGTGTGTGTGTATATATATATATATATATATATATATATATATATATATATATGTATGTATGTATATATGTGTATATATATATATATATATATATATATATTTATTTTATTTTTTTGTACATCTTGTCTGGTCGCGCCTAAAAAGTCCAAGCCCACTTTTTCCCAATTTTTCTCAAATTCATATAGGATGTGGCACCGGTTATTTATACAGTGCCACTATATGTTGATACAGTTATTATTCAATGGTTTCATAGTAGTTCATAAGGTTGTATAAAGACAAAAGTCCATCCAGTTAAGCCTGGCGTTATCTAGTTCACAATGCTGGGATTAGCTGAAGAACAGACAGCCAAAACTGAACCACCAAACACAAACAGAAATTACCAATTTTATTTGCTGGCTGCCTGTGGTGGTTCAGCTTTGGCTGTCTTCAGCTAATCCCAGCATTGTGAATTAGATAACGCCAGCACACATACTGGCTCCCATAACATCTATTTTTATCAATCTTCCCAATGTTTTTTGGATATGAAGTTGAGGCTTCCTCCTACTGTTGGTGACTCCAGTGGCTCCACTGGTCCGGGGGTGGCGAGCCTCTTTCTATGTCATTCTCCTCCGAAGGTGGCAAAACACTTTCACTTCTGTGTGGTTTTATGCCTTGTGGCTGAGTACATTGAAGCATCTGAATACAGTTTGAATATCCTTGTACCTGTTATATAAGCATCCCGGAAGAAGAATCCAAATCCCTACTGTCGAAATGCGTCAGTGTCTCATTAATTTGTTCTCTCTGGTCAAGGTTTTGACAACTACTACTATTGAGTTGCTTTATTTACAAGCCACTGACTTTTTTTATGATTCTATTTTTAGTCTCTCTTTGATATGTAAAAAAAAGTACCATTTTATACAATTTGTGTTTGAGAGTTCATATTGTCTGCTGTGCCTATAATAGTCCCCTTTTTATTGGAGGGTACTCCTGTTTCTACTTCGATTGGGATAATGACACTCCCACAGCTCTCTACCATACATCTACTTCAAATGAAAACTATACATTAGTTAGATTTACCAGATCATATTATTTTGAGTTAAAAAAAAAAAAAAAGTTGCTTCTCCCGAGCCCCCCATGCATCGAAAATCCTAGATCAAAATCAAATGGCCTCTAGCTGCCAGGAGCATTGTAGGTGTTTTCCCTCGTTCACACTAAACGCAGGTTTTAAATTGTGCGAGTTCAGCTGAACTCGCACAATTTCAAACCCCCATTACAATGCGAGTTCAGGGGGGCGATTTGAAAGACATCTGTGTGGGTTCATGCACAGATGTCTATTGAAATTGCCCTCCGAAGTCGCCAAAAGTGGTGCAGGAACTACTTTTGGAAATCGGTGCCCTGCCGTGAAGTCGGCGTCGCACCGATTTGGACAGTGCCGTTGACGGCAATAGGCTGTGATTTAGCATGTGATTTGACTTGTCAAATCAAGTGTCTAATTGTGCCAATTTGAACGGGGGCCGTCAGTCAGATCAACCCTTATTACTCCAGGATAAGATAATCTGCAAAGCACAGCTGAGCCTGATTCTGTGTAATAAGCTAATTAATATGGCTTCACCCATGCACATACATAATTACAAACTATACATGGAAACAAAGCTTTTAGAGCTCATCTCTGATCTATATTCAAAATCCATATATTAATTTCCACTTGAATTTCCTTTTTTTTTCTAGCCTACTCCTATTAATATGAACAACTTTGAAGTATCTAAACATACTTTTTGAAGAATCCCACAAATTTGCTTACTTGAATTCTGTGATACGTATTCACTATGCTCTGTAAGTAGGCACTGCTGTGTCAAATTTCACAGAACCTTCCTCCTGAACTACAGTGGAGCTAAGAGGAGACGTTTTAGGAGGTGGAGTCAAAACAGGAAGCAAGGTACCATGGGCTATGTAGTCCTTAGAAATGGAAAGTAAACAGCAGAGGAGAAGCTGCAAAAATGCAGGGAATCCAGGAAGCTGTTTAAAGTGATGGCCAGTAGACAGGCAGCACTCATAACATGAAAGGATATTTTTCAAGTAAGCTTATATTGGATTGTCAATTGTTTGTAATACTATTACAATGCTGATGTTCTAAAATGAAAGTGTAAGCTACAGAACTCCTTTAAAAAGATAAAACACACCAATAAGTTTACTTACCGTATTTATCGGCGTATAACACGCGCCGGTGTATAACACGCACCCCAAGTTTTTAGGAGAGAATTTTAAGGAAAAAAACTTTTAGGAAGGAAGTTTAAGGAAAATAAACTTACATTAAAATGCCCATCAATGCAGCCTCATCAGTGTTCATCTGCAGCCTTGTTAGTGTCATTGCAGCCTTTTCAGTGTCAGTGCAGCCTTGTCAGTGCAGCTTTGCCCCAGTGCAGCCTTGTCATTGCAGCTTTGCCCCAGTGCAGCCTTGTCAGTGCAGCTTTGCCCCAGTGCAGTCTTGTCAGTGCAGCCTTGTCCCCAGTGCAGCCTTGTCCCCAGTGCAGCCTTGTCCCCAGTGCAGCCTTGTCCCCAGTGTCCATGCCTACCGCCTGCCGCCGCCGACATACACATGCTAGTAGTTTTAAATATGGCGCCGCGGAGTTCGGAGGGACTCGGCGCCGGCGGAACTGAACGAACGCCGCTGAGATACATATAGTCGAGTGTATTCGGCTCTTTCCGGCGCCGCTCACAGTCCCGCCCAGTCCCGCCCTATGATGGACATAACACAGGTCCAACGGCGGGACTGGGCGTGACTGTGAGCGGCGCCGGAAAGAGCCGAATACACTGGACTATGTGTATCTCGACTCTGTGATTTCGGCGGCACTCGTTCAGCACCGCCGAGTCCCTCCGAACTCCGCAGCGCCATATTTAAAACTACTCGCTATGTGAATGTCGGCGGCGATCGCCGCCGATAGCTCACAATTAGCGGGGATCGGCGTATAACACGCACCCACGACTTTCCCCTGATTTTAAGGGGAAAAAAGTGCATGTTATACGCCGATAAATACGGTACGTTAAACTGATTATCTTTCTCACTTTAATCCTCAAATATATAGAAAAGGCTTTAGATGCCACTTTAAACAAAACTATCAAACATATTTTCCACATTTTGTTGTGTTACAACCAAAAATGTAATTGTATTTTATTGGGATTTTTATGTGATAGACCAACACAAAGTGGCACATAATTGTGAAGTGGAAGGAGAATGATAAATAGTTTTAATTTTTTTTTTTTAGAAATAAATATGTGAACCCTGTGGGGTGCATTTGTGTTTAGCCCCCTTTACTCTGATACCCATACCTAAAATCTAGTGGAACCCAATTGCCTTCAGAAGTCACCTAATTGGTAAATCGAGTCCACCTGTGTATAATTTAATCTCAGTAAGAATACAGCTGTTCTGTGAAGCCCTCAGAGGTTTGTTAGAGAACCTTAGTGAACAAACAGCGTCATGAAGGCCAAGGAACACACCAGATAGGTCAGGGATAAAGTTGTGGAGAAGTTTAAAGCAGGGTTAGGTTATAAAAGAAAAAAGCTTTGAACATCTCACGGAGCACTGTTCAATCGATCATCTGAAAATGGAAAGAGTATGGCACAACTGCAAACCTACGAAGACATGGTCATCCACCTATACTGACAGGCCGGGCAAGGAGAGCATTAATCAGAGAAGTAGCCTAGAGGCCCATGGTAACTCTGGAGGAGCTGCAGAGATCCACAGCACAGGTGGGAGAATCTGTCCACAGGACATCTATTAGTCGTGCACTCCACAAATCTGACCTTTATGGAAGAGTGGCAAGAAGAAAGCCATTGTTAAAAGAAAGCCATAAGAAGTCCTGTTTGCAGTTTGCGAGAAGCCATGTGGGGGACACAGCAAACATGTGGAAGAAGGTGCTCTGGTCTCAGTAAGATCAAATTTGAAATTTTTGGCCTAAAAGCAAAATGCTATGTGTGGCGGAAAATAGGGATGCACTGAAATTTCGGCCGCCGAAACATATCGGCGAAAATGGACTTTTCGGCAGTTTGCCGAAAGAGAAACCAAGCCCATAATGGTGCCGAAAATGGAGCAGGGCCTGGGCGGGGGCCCACGCCTCTGGTGCCACCCATTACTGGGGTGTTGTCAGGGCCGATCCTAGGCAGGTGCAGTTCACCTGGGCGCCACAGAGGTGGGGACGCTGAAGGGACAGAGTGCTCCCATCAATCCTCCTCTCCTTGTCCATGTCGAGAGGCGGCTCTTCCCGCCGGTCGCCGCCGCCACTGTGTTTCCCAAGCCCGTCCCCCCTCCCTCCTCCTGTCAGAGGAGGAGAGCAAAGCAGCCGGAGATCGGAGCGGATGTCTCTGTGTGGAGAGAGACTAGCCGATCAGTGACGTCGCTGAGGGGGCGGTCCGTGCCTGCAGTGACATGTGTTCTCCTCCTCCTCCTCTGTCTTAACTCCTGCCTGCTGCGATCTGTTCTCCACCTGTTCTCCCATCTGTTTTTATGTACCATAATGGAGGGGGGGGTTTGTCCTGGGGGGGGTCTGTACTAATGGAGAGGGATTGGTTTGTCCTGGGGGGTCTGTACTAATGGAGGGGGGGGTTTGTCCTGGGGGGGTCTGTACTAATGGAGGGGGATTGGTTTGTCCTGGGGGGTCTGTACTAATGGGGGGGGGTTGTCCTAGGGAGGTCTGTACTAATGGAGGGGAGTGGTTTGTCCTGAGGGGGGTCTTTACTAATGGAGGGGGGTTTGTCCTGGGGGGGTCTGTACTAATGGAGGGGGACTGGTTTGTCCTGGGGGGTCTGTACTAATGGAGGGGGTTGGTTTGTCCTGGGGGGGTCTGTACTAATGGAGGGGGGGTGGTTTGTCCTAGGGGGTCTGTACTAATGGATGGGGGTGGTTTGTCCTGGGGGGGGTATTGCTGGGTCAGGTGAGAGGGTTGATCGGCCATTATCTACTAACGTCCATAGGAACTGCAGTCTCTGACCATCTCCTGTACCATGTCCCCAGTCTCTGACCATCTCCTGTACCATGTCCCCAGTCTCTGACCATCTCCTGTACAATGTCCCCAGTCTCTGACCATCTCCTGTACCATGTCCCCAGTCTCTGACCATCTCCTGTACCATGTCCCCAGTCTCTGACCATCTCCTGTACCATGTCCCCAGTCTCTGACAATCTCCTGTACCATGTCCCCAGTCTCTGACAATCTCCTGTACCATGTCCCCAGTCATTTTCGGTATCGGTTTCGGTTTTCAGCCTAGTGTGGCAGAATCATGTTGTAGGGTTGCTCTTCGTCAGCAGGGACAGGAAAGCTGGTCGGAGTTGATGGGAAGATGGATGGAGCCAAATACAGGGCAATCTTAGAAGAAAACCTGTTAGAGACTGCAAAAGACTTGAGACTGGGGCGGAGGTTCACCTTCCAGCAGGACAACGACCCTAAACATACAGCCAGAGCTACAACGGAATGATTTAGATCAGTGGTTCTCAAACCTGTCCTCAAGTACCCCCAACATGCCATGTTTTGGGAATTTCTCTTAAATAAAACAGCTGTCCAAAATACTAAGCCATTAACTCTGATTTAACCACTTGCCTACCAGGCACTTACACCTCCTTCCTGCCCAAGCCATTTTTCAGCTTTCAGCGCTGTCGCACTTTGAATGACAATTGCGCAGTCGTGCTACACTGTACCCAAACAAATGTTTTATCATTTTCTTCACACAAATAGAGCTTTCTTTTGGTGGTATTTAATCACTGTTGTTTTTTTTATTTTTTACAAAAAAAAAAAAGGACCAAAAATTTAGAAAAAAAAAATGTTTTTTCCTTTTTTTTTCTGTCAGTAAATTTTGTAACTAATTTTTCGCCTTCACTGATGTGCGCTGATGAGGCGGCACTGATGGGCACTGATAGGCTGAACTGGTGGGCATTGATGAGGTGGCACTTATGGCCATTGATTAGGCGGCACTGATGAGGTGGCACTAATATGCCGCACTTATGGGCACTGATAGGTGGCACTGATGAGTACTGATAGGCGGCACTGATGGGCACTGTTAGGTGGCACTGATAGGCGTTAATAGACGGCACTGATAGGCGGTACTGATGGGCGACGCTGATGGGCATTGATCGACAGCAGTGATGGGCATTAATGGGCAGCACTGATAGGTGGCACTGATTTCCAGCACTGACTGGCATCGCTAATGGGCACTGATTGGTGGCACTTGTGGGCACTGATTGCTGCCACTGGTGGGCACTGATTGCTGGCATTGGTGGGCACTGTTTTACTATACTGTATTCAGGGCACTGATGATCAGTGCCCTGATTACATTCCTACATGTCCCCCTACGTGGAGATGCCGCTGATCGTCTCTCCTCGCCACTCACTCTGTCAGTGTGAGGCAAGGAGCTCCGATCACCGGCACTTCCTTGTTTACATGTGACCGGCTGTGATTGGACACAGCCGATCACATGGTTAAAGAGCCGCGGGCGCGGCTCTTTACAGGGATCGGGGTCGCGCCATGTCCTAGCAACACGGCACGATCGCTGCGCTGCACGCGAGAGCGACCGTTCTGGGACGCCGTCATATAGGACGCCATCCCAGAACAAGAGCCGCACCGCCCCGCAGTCATTTGACGGTGGGCGGGCGACAACCAGTTAAAGCACCTGTGCAAGATAAAGGAAAACCTGCAAACATGGCCTGTTGGGGGTACTTGAGGACAGGGTTGAAAACCACTGGTTTAGATCAAAGCATATTCATGTGTTAGAATGGTCCAGTCAAAGTCCAGATCTAACGCCAATTTAGAATCTGTGGCAAGATTCAAAAATTGCTGTTCAGATGCTCTCCATCCAATCTGACAGAGCTTGAGCTATTTTGCAAAGAAGAATGGGCAAAAATTTCACTCTCTACATGTGCAAAGCTGGTAGAGACATCCCCAAAAAGATTTGCAGCTATAATTGCAGCGAAAGGTGGTTCTACAAAGTATTGACTCAAAAAAAAAAATTGAAAACCATTTATCATTTTCCTTCCACTTTGTGTTGGTCTATCACATAAAATCCCAATAAAATACATTTACCTTTTTGTTTCTAACATGACAAAATGTGGAAGATTTCAGGGGTATGAATACTTTTTCAAGGCACTGTAAGTATGTATTACTGAGTGCTACTGAGTTTTGCTGCTTTTTGCTTTGTGCAAAATCATAGTAGGGATTCCGCTTTAAGTTTTGACCTAATTTTCAAAATCTCATCTCTAAGGAAAATGTGAATGAGAGAGAACATTTGCTGTGCTTATGTGATGGTGTCCATTTATATAACATTTAGATGAAAGAAACACCCATATTAGGCTACAGTGCAGTCATTATTGCTATTACCTAATGCTTTTTAGAGAACATAATAGGCAGGAGAAGATGATATTAAACAAATCCCTGCAAATGCAATATTCTTCTTTGTATTCATTTAATATTTTACAGCTTGAAAATGTGATGTTGCTGTTTTTCATGGTATAATTTGCACAACCTTAAAACAAGCTTGTGGATGAGAAAAATTTGACCGTACGAACATCAGCAGCAGGTAGCAAACGGCCACTGTAAGCCTGGTGCTTCTCAATGGAACTTCTATGTACGCTGTCTGTGGGCTTAAAGGAAACCTGTACAGAGATGTTAATGCAGGCTGCCATTGCTGACCACCTTATAAAATACTAATTGCCTGTCTGTCTTTTAATTTTAGAGTCACTCACTTGAAAAAAAAACATGCAGAGTGGAAAGCAATGCTGAGAGAGCTGATATCGAAAAGCCAGGCAACTAGCATTTTCTAAAGTGGAGGTCATAAATGGCGGCATCTGTATTCTCTCATTGCAAGCCTACTTAAACTGAAGTCCTCCAGACCATACCTACTACGTGCATCCTTAAATAGGATCACACTTTTGGTCCTCTTGGGGGACACCAGTGGCAAAACTATCATAATATCTGAATTTTCTGATTTATCTGCATACCACAGCCAATCAAATGTGTTGTCACCCTGCCATTGTGTTTCATTATTCAGAATGCATGCAGGAGAAATGAGACTCTGGGCAGGCATGAACTTCAACTGGGTGATCTTATAGATGGAATCCCCCAGTAGAGGTAAAAAGTTAGGGGAGCCAGCTTCACCCATCAGCCGCCACCCGTGCCTGAAATGTCTGTTGTGGGTGGACTGATTGTTTACATATCCATGCTGATACACAGGCTTTTAGCAACATAATGGCTCAGTGGTTAGGCCTAGTCTTGCAGCAATGGTGTGCAGACTCCCACCAGGAAATGCATAAACCTTGTATGTTTACCGTGTGTTTGTGGGCATTTACTCCCATATCTGAATTGACTTATGTGAGCGTGGTTGCAATAAGCTCTAATTATATAAATAGATGTAGGATGTTAATGTTTCTTTTGTCTTTTCCTGGTCTTTTAACCCTTGCAAATGTGATCAGATGATCATTCTGCCAAAAAGATATTTATGTTGCATGTGGTTTGGTAAACATCTGCCCTGGATCTTTCTATCCTGAGTGCATTCGACCTTCTGTATCTGAAAGGCCCATTACTAAGTCCTTGTCCTGCTGTTGGTGAATGATGGAGAAAGAATCCGGCAGGCTGGTTGTGCCCAAGTTGATCGATCGATCAACTTGGTACATTTAGCCTGCCTATTAATGGTTGGTATCTCGCCCAGTTCCTGTTGCGCCAGCCGAGATTCAAACCATGCATGGCCGTCTGTAATTTTGTAATTTTTTTTTTTGCTGTTCATTGTATATTTAGTCACCATACAGTATTTTATTAGCTCTGCACTATATTCACTAAAACATACTGGTAGGTGAACTGGCCTCCACCCCAAAATAACGCATTGTGTAGCTAAATAACTGTGGTGGGATCATTTTTGTTTGTGTTCTCACTGGTAGACTGGACTGATGCAAATAAATAATTGTTCTTTGTAAAAACAATAATGAATATGTTGGCTGTCTGCAAATCAATAAAATGCTTACGGTTGCTGGATTTGTAGTATGCAAGTGTAGGCGCAATAAACTGAAAAAAGGCAGTAGAAAAAAACCCTAACCCCCAGAACTGGTATATATGAATGAAAAGAGACCAAATGTATCTCTAACAAAAAGCATTTAAAACGTAGGGAGTATAAAAACACATAAAAGCAAATGCATAAAAAGAGCCACAGTGGTGGATATATATATTATATCAAAGTCATGTGTATGCAGGAAAAGAAGTCCAAAGGTCCAAAAACGAGGACAATGAGTCCACATTTAGGGCTGCCTTCACTGGGAACTGAAACCAGGTTCCAAAATCCTGAGGAAAAGCAAAATAAAGAGAGGCGCCTCTGGGTGTAGACTTAAAACCATTTATTCATAAAAACTTGTATCAATCCCACTCACATTTGGGAAGTCATCAAAAGGCATGTGAATGTGAAATATCCATCATAGGAAGTACCACCAGGTCAGTCATGAGGCTCCTGTCAGCTAGCTAGACACTCTGCCTGCGTGTGGAGAGGCACCGCTATGATGTTATGCCAGCCGCGGTGACAACGGGAACCAGAATGAGGCTCGGAGCGCAGGTGGATAGCGGACGAGGAGAGATGACATCACTGGTAAGCGACGCGTTTCCTGGGCGTACAGGCTGCGGTGACGTGACAGCCGCGCCCCTTCATCAAGCTGTGGATGGATAGAACTAATTTGATTCTTATGGCCCTTAGTTCTATCCATCCACAGCTTGATGAAGGGGCACGTCTGTCACGTCACCGCAGCCTGTACGCCCAGGAAACGCGTCGCTTACCAGTGATGTCATCTCTCCTCGCCCGCTATCCACCTGCGCTCCGAGCCTCGTTCTGATTCCCGTTGTCACCGCGGCCAGCATAACATCATAGCGGTGCCTCTCCACACGCAGGTAGAGCGTCTAGCTAGCTGACAGGAGCTTCATGACTGACCTGATGGTACTTCCTATGATGGATATTTCACATTCACATGCCTTTTGATGACTTCCCAAATGTGAGTGTGATTGATACAAGTTTTTATGAATAAATTGTTTTAAGTCTACACCTAGAGGCACCTCTCTTTCTTTTGCTTTTCCTCGGTTGCTGGATTTGGCCTTTTTGTAATCAGATATTTCTTATTTGAACAAAAAGTTCAATTTGTAGATACTGTAGCTTTCATCAAAACACTACATACATTTCAAAAGGAAAAGAGATTCTGGTCTGTAGGATCATTAAAAGAACAAGTATTGCAGGGGAGAAAAAAATGTAAAACAAAATTCTTTATTCATCCTCTTTCCCTTCTTTGATTTGGTAGCCAGGAGGGAATGTAAAACAGTTCAAACTCTACATTGTTCGTGGTCACCCTAATATGATAAACAGATGCACAACATTTCCGTAAGACTTTCAGTCTTGGTACCCATAAATAAGGTAACATTAACATGTTACAGAAACGATCTGTAATGTTATCTAACCAGTTCTGAACAACCTAGTCTTCAGCATATTATGCATATGTAGCATTTTTATTAATTTGGCTATATCATCAAGGTATAGACCAGCTTTTTATTGTATAGGTGTTTTTTGTTGGGGTTTTTGAGTCTAGAGTTAATGAAGATTGTCCCTCTGACTGACTGATTCATCAGAATAGTCTATTTTAGTCTATCAAGAGGGCAAGCATAGGGAAATCTAGCCATTGGGCCCAGAGCTTGTAAACTTTTGGAGGGAACCCTCTGTGCTGATACGTAAGCTTTTCCCTTTCCAAAATGGTATTGATGGAGGCTTTCCATTAACAGAATGTGGGAGGGGCAGGGGAGACCCATTTTATCGCAATCAGTTTTCGTGCTAAGAAAAGTAATCTTGTGATTGGTAGTTGCAGGGATTTAGGAACAAGAGATTCGGGGAGGATACTTAGTATGGCTATGCAAGGGTCTAATGGTAATTGTGTTGAGTAGAACATGTTCAGAATATTATGCAGATGTAGAATTTTTATTAATTTGGAGTGTTCATGTTCAGAGTTTATAAAATGGATTCCCAGTATCTGAACAATTTTGAGCATCTCCAAAGTATGTGTATGAGGGTTTCTTCCATGGACCCATCTGAGAAAGCAGTGGTGAAGGGATACTTTTAATTTTGCCATATGTGATTGTGTTTGTAGAGCGTGTTGTAGGCGTTGGAGAAAGGTATGTTTTGTGAGAGAAAACTCTTCCTGTAGGGTTTGGTAAGTTTTTAGGGTATCAGATTAGGCCTTTTTAGGGGATACAGGGGAGTAAAAGCACTAGGGATGGAATTTCTTTCAGTGGAATAATAAAGTAATTTGTGTCTCCCATACAGGATCTGGAGGCCCTTTCCCAGGAGATTGTCCGCCTCAGCAAGGAATGTGTCAACGCCGCACATGAGAGCCCCACCACTGGCTTGGCAAGCTGAAGTCTGGACTCCAGCACTGTTCAAACCATCTCTAATATTGAACTCTTCTATCCAGCTCCATTCAGTTTACCTGTAAATGGCACATTTCCCCCCAGTTTTAGTTTGAATCCACCCTCTGTGCTCATGCATTCCTCATGTTTTTGTGTCCCCATTTTAAAGTTAGTCGTCTTAAAAAGGATTTTCTTTTTGTACGGTGAGGGTGGTCATGGCGCACTACTTCAGGTTACAATGTACAGAAGAATTTGCACAGATCTCATCTGAATACTGAAGAGATATACATATATATATATATATTGGAAGAAATTGTTCCTGATGTTTCTTTATTCTTTTAGTTGTGTTTTTTTGTTCGTTTTTTTTTTTTCTGCTTTTGGCTGCCCTTCATAAATGTTTTTTTGCTGGTCTTTTTACATGATCTTTTGCTGTGTGTCCAAAATATCCAGAACCACTGGGCAGACAGCCTTCAAATCATCTTATGTAATTGCACTGTCTATCCTTCCTAGAGCTTTCTGATTGGGCTTATTTAATGCAGAACTGCCATATCATTCATAAAATATGTCACAATGCAGTTTACCTGTGTGAAAAGCCTCAGGCAGAAACCATTCTTCTCTGACTCCTGGGCTTGAAGCTACTTCCATCTTCATCGTGAGAGGGAATAGAAACCTGAGAGATGTTGTGAAGATGGGACTTTTGAGGCACAACATTTTACAAAAATGGAAATTTTTATTCCACATACAACATATATACATTTTCATTTTTCACAAATACCATAAAAACCCCAAAAATTGAAAATGACTAATATGATATATCCTTTCCAAAGGTACTTATTTTCTATGGTCCAACATATTTCCTGGACATAGTCCACTTCTTCAGAAGCTGTCAGTATCTTTGTGTACAGAGAATAATCTAAATGAAATACATAATTAATACATTAATTAATTGTCTATATCAGTGTTTCTCAACCTTTATTTGGTGAAGGCAAAATCTGGAGGAACCCCATTCTAGAATGTTAAAAACGAAACCAACAGTTTTACATAACACAGCAACATCCACACACGAGATACCCAATTTTACAGGTTACTTATTCTTCCAAAGCAAATACACCTTTGCAAACTGGTACTTACTAGTACTCCATTGTTTCTCTTCTCCCTCAGTTTCCCTCCATCTCTCAGCTAATGTGACCCCAGTGCTGGCAGATAGTGGGAGGGGTAAACAAGAATGCGGTACAGGTATTTATCTGATGACATCATTGGTTGTTAGGCGCCTGGAAGGTTCTAATGGTGCACAATGAAAACATGTGGCTTTGTGTAACTAAAAGGCAGTCTTGACCCACCCGCTGGCTTGTAAACAATTTTGGGACAATTTTTAGGCTTTTTGCCCTTTTTCCCCTGAAGAAATCTGAAGGCACCCTGGTTGAAAAAGGCTGGTCTATATCATTCCATTGTATACCCATAAGTGGCCATCCCAGATAGACTGTCTAAGTAAGGGGAGAGACCCGGGGTATACAATGGGATGATATAGACAATGAATGAATGTATTAATTAGGTTATTTCTTTTCAATTATTTTCTGTACACAAAGATACTAACGGCTCCTGAAGAAGTAGACTATGTCCAGGAAACATGTTGGGCCATAGAAAATCAGTACCTTTGGAAAGGATATATCATGATGTTAAAGTCATTTAAACTTTTATGGTATTTTGTAAAAAAATAAATAAAAAAAAAGTGGCATTTTTCTATATATATTATATATATTAGCATTTTATGTAAAATGTTGTGCCTAAAAGTCCCATCTTCACAACGTCTTTTAGGTTTATATTGTTATAGGGATGTGGCACTTAATATATTTTAACCTCTTTTATGACAAGAAATGGGTTAAAGGGTATATACAATATGTCATGAAGAGAATAATGAGAACGCTAGTTCCCTGGGTCTCACCCTAATGCTTTGGCTTCAATTATGTCACTGACCCAAAACAACTAAAGATGGGAAACACATTGTATGCAGTGTGACTGTTCTGGGTTTGTGACTAAGGTCTGGTTCACACCTATGCATTTTTAGTGCGTTTTCGGTTTTGCAGAAACACACTACAGTCCATTTAACATTGTTTCCTATGGATGTCGTTCACATCTGTGCATTTTATGGAAAGGGCCAGGGACTTTCTTTTTCTGGTTTTTGGTTCCATAGACTTCAATGGATGAAAAGCATGTATTGAAAAAATGCACCTGCAATATGCAAACTGCAACCTGCATAGGTGTGAATTAGGCCTTAACAGTATTTGTCAGATACAGCCATGCAACTAGCATGTTTAGAAAGAGGTCAGCATTGACAGCCCCATAAGTCTGTCACTTTAAGCTTTACTGCCTGAAAACCATATGTATGGAGTGAAAGGAGGAGAACGCCAAGCATTAGGGGCTGGTCCAGATGAAAAATCTTTATTTCTCACAATAGGAGCGTCTTTCAAAAGTTGACAGCCAACATAACAAGGGGGTATGCACAAATCTCTCTTCATCAGGGCTTAGTTTTATTGTGCAGGTGGAATCTAGGTGAGTGGTTACTCCTGAGTTTGATTCATTTGTGAACCATGGTAAGAAGCTCACCGTCTATCTGCCTTGAAACTTATATATGTCCTAGAAGTTGGAAAATCTCAGCTTCCTTGTGAGGCTTCTGCTTAGTGATCGATTTCCTAAAATTTTATTGCTTATCTAGCTAAATAACGCTTGACCTCACCAGGGACCTTCCCCAAACATGCTGATGCAGTAGAATTAAACTTGTAGACGTTAGGTACTTCACCCATGCAATTTTCATTCCTTCAACAATGAATTAAAGGAAAGAAAATCTCTTGATTTCCCCATCAACACAGTGTTGATGGGGGGAATCCCTCCCACTGTGCTATTGTATTCTGACATCGATTGACTTCAGTAAAACCAGCCTGCCTATAGATGGATCGAAATTCGGACAATTCCTGCTTAACCAGATGAATTTTGATCCGTCTTTGACTGACTTAAGTCTTCCCAAAATGTCTATGCTGCTTATCATGTGTGAAGGGTCCCCAGCAGGACAGTGTGATTTACTTGTGCTTAGAATAATGGGAAGATTTAGGAAGGAGAGGGTGTACCAAACCTCTGCTGCATTTTACAAGACAACAGAGGTATGCTGCTATTAGAGGATACATGAATAGCCATCTGATTTTATTGAGAGCAGGTTCACTTTAATAAAGAGCAATCTACTCTAACCAGTAACTGTAAAATGCAGGTACAGTGAGTTAATACACATTGCACAACATGACTTTTTGCTCTGAATAAGGCTGGCCATACACTATATAATTTTCTGGTACAATTTTCCTTTTGATTTAACAAAACCATATAATATGAGGTCAAACCTAAACATTTTCAATTTGCATGCAATCAGGCAGGCCCTTGCACTACATATCTGAAGGTAAATCTACAGGAAAGTCAATAAGAAAATTGTATAATGTATGGCCAGTTTAAGCCTGTGTGTGTCTGCAGCAGACCTCGTTTATCAGATATCCATGCACAAGAAAAAATGTACATAGTGCAGCTAAGGTATAACCTAGATAAAGTGTTGCCCCTGACAGCCAAACAACATCTGTAATTTTGGTTCAACAAAAGAAAATATGCTAAGAAGAGGGGAGACCAAAGGGTTGACCTGATCAGTGGGCTGCTGCTCCTTCATTGTCCAGTCAGCATGTTACCATAAGTAATCAAATTGGTTTATAGTGGCAGAAGTGTATAAATCCCAAGACAAGCTAAACAATAGGATTACAATTTATTTTGCAGCTAGTTTGTGCATATACTGTATGTGTAAGTATGCATATGTGTGATGTTGATGATAAAAATGGATCTCTCATTCCAAGATATGTATAGATCACTATTGAAAATTCAGGTCAAAGCAACATGTTCACTTTAAAAGAAAAGTTTGGGGTTCTTATGTTTTTGTTTTTTTTTTTAAATCATACTTACCTAGATGGATGCATCATCAGTCGGTCCCCGCCGGCTCTAAAACTGAGAACCGAGCGATCAAAGACCGCTGATCGCTCGGTTCTCAGTGCTCCGTCAGCAGGGAGCTGGTGACTGCCAGTCACTGGCTTTCTGCTCTGTCCCCCCTCACTGTAGCACTGAGCTGTGGAGGGGCGGGAGGGGTTGGCTCAGGCTCTCAGCAGCTCGCTTAGAGGCTGAGCTGGGTGCCAGCCAGGCATCTGGGTGGATGCCGACCATATGGTCGCGATCTTTCCCCAGCCCGAAACGGCTCTGTGACGTCACCCGACAGCGAGCTGTCTGCTGAAAATTGGTCACAGGAGTGCAGAACGAACTGCACTCCCGTGATCCACAGCTTTGGCTGTACTTCTCCTTTAAGGCCGCGTACACACGAGCGGAATTCCGTTCAAGCTTGGCTTGCATACACACGATCACACAAAAGTTTGCTGAACTTTTGATCGTCAAGAACGCAGTGAGGTACAACACTACGATGGGCCGAGAAAATGAAATTCAATACTTCCGAGCATGCGTCGAAATTTTGCGCGTCGGAATTGCTACAGACGATCAGAATTTCCGATCAGAACTTTTTCCGATCTGAACTTTTTCCGACCGAAAAATTGAGAACATGCTCTCAATCTTTTGCTGGCTGGAATTCGGCCAGCAAAAGTCCGATGGAGCATACACACGGTCTCATTTTCCGACCAAAAGCTCTCATCTGTCTTTTGCTGGCCGAATTTCCGATCGTGTGTATGCGGCATAAGGCTTGACCCTCCCAACACCAGCCTATAATTGCATTCACTTCTCGCCCACAGCATTCCATTTGCCACTGTGGAAGGATAAATTCCTGGTACCTCTGGGTTTGGAACACTCATTCATATGACAGGGCTGGTGACTGGCTGCTCAGACTAACAGTGCCATCACTTGTGGTGGGAAGATGGTCCTCAGTCTTACGAAAACTCCAAACAGGATTAACTTGGATTTTACACTGGGAAGTATAGGCCAACCTGGGGGTGGAATTTAAAGTGAACTTGTTGCTTTGTCCTACATAGGCAAAAGCCTAGGTTCACCTTCAAGCTTGTAATAAGGAGGACATGGCTTTGACTGGGGCAGATGAGGAAGGTAGGAACAGAAGTCCATGAAAAAATGTCCTATGATGGACCCCCTATAGGCCTATACCAATTGTCTCTCTGCAGGAGGTACTTTTGTCTAATAAATATATCCAAAATAAGTCCTTGCCTTGCTGAAAACTGATAATTAACATATTTCAAAAGCCACAGATCCATCTTGTGACATAACAGTGTATTATGCCCATGAGCTTCAGATATTGTATATTAGATTATGTAATGTAACGGAGCAATCTGTTACATATTTACAGGTCATGGTGCATTTAATATACATAACAGATTGCTCTATTATATATATATATATATATATATATATATATATATATATATATATATAGAGCATGAAAATGTTCTTCTAGGTATATATAGTATAATAATCTGTGATATATTTAGTGCACCATGACCTGCAAAATGACTTGTGTATATATATATTTGTATGTGAATTTGTGTATCTATATCTTATTGCAATGACAAAAGCGGACCATTACTGTACACTGGAGATGATGCCAAGGCCTGTGACAGATTTGTTTTAATAAATGCTTCTCTTCACACATAACTTCCTTTGTAAACTATGGTGTGGACAGGCATTGATTTGACGAGAAAAGCGTGTTTCAGAGGCATTGTGGGTTTTGCAGCTGGCAGTGGAAGTCGCAGGAAGGATGCGCGCCAAAACAGCCATATAACTAAATCACGCATGCTCCCTGCCAGCGCAGGAATACAACATGTATGTAACTGGAAATAAAGTATTCAAAATTCAACCTGTTGTTGATGTATATGTTAAGACTTGGCTCTTTTACATCTAAATACATTAAAGGTAGCTCTAATATATTAACAGTGCTTTAGTGCTGGTTTATACTGATGTGGTGCAGTAAACCGCAAGTGATTCGGACAGGAATTGCACCGCATTCGTGTTCAAATCACATGCGATTATTTGCAGTGCGATTTGAGCCCATTCATTTTGTATGGCTCAAATCGCAGCGAACCTGCACAAAAAAGGTGCATGCACCTTTTTTGCCGCACTGGAAAAATGCGATCCGATTTCAGTCAGTCCCACTGCTTTTTAATTGCTTGCTGACCAGCCACTGTCATTATACTGAGACAGGTTGGCACAACTGCGCAAAGCCATAAGTGTACGTCGACCTTTTTGAGAGCTATAGGGGGCGGGACGCCGATGCACGTGGCTGACGGCCGCGATGTCCGCCGGCGATCGCTCCTCAGAGAGCCAGAACGGGGATCTGTCAATGTAAACAGACAGATCCCAGTTTTGTCAGGGAAGTAGAGCGAGATCTGCTGTTCCTAGTGATCAGGAACAGCGATCTCTCTCTTCTCCCTGTCAGTCCACTCCGCCCACAGTTACAAACACCTTCCTATGAAACACCTAACCCCTTGATCGCCCCGTAGTGTTAATCCCTTCCCTACCAGTGACATTTATACAGTAATCAGTGGCTATTTATAGTACTGATCACTGTATAAATGTCAATAGTCCCAAAAAAGTGTCAGATCTGTCCTCCGCAATGTCGCAGTCCGGCTAAAAATCCCTGATCACCGCCATTACTAGTAAAAAAAAAAATAATGCCATAAATATATTCCCTATTTTGTAGACGCTGTAACTTTTGCGCAAACCAATCAATACATGCTTATTGCGATATTTTTTTTTTTTTTTTTACCAAAAATATGTAGAATACATATTGGCCGAAACTGTTTTTTTATTAATTTTTATTGGATATTAATTATAGCAACAAGTAAAAAATATTGTGTTTTTTTTTTTTTTTTTTTCAAAATTGTCGCTCTTTTTTTTTTTTTGTTTATAGCACAAAAAATAAAAACCAGAGGTGATCAAATACCACCAAAAGAAAGCTCTATCTGTGGGAAAAAAAGGACATCAATTGTGTTACAACGTCAGTTTAATTGTCAGTTAAAGCGACGCAGTGCCGTAGCGCAAAAAATGGCCAGGTCATTAAGGGGGTAAATCCTTCCGCGGCTGAAATGGTTAAACCTGTTTTTGGGGTGTCGACTTAACATTAACACCTGCAGTGGTATGCATTAATGGAGTGTGATTGTGATGCGGTGTGGGAAATGCACAGGAATCGCTGCAAATCCTGCACCGCATCAGTGTGAACTGAGGCTTAAAGGGGTTGTAAATTTAGAAGTTTTTTTATCTTCATGCATTCTATGCATGGAGATAAAAAGCCTTCTGTGTGCTGCAGCCGCCCTCAGTCCCTCTACTACTTACCTGAGGCCAATCTCTATCCTGTGATGTCCACGAGTGCCTCAGCCGTCTGGGACTCTCTCTCCTGATTGGCTGAGACACAGCAGCAGTGTCATTGGCTTCCGCTACTATCAATCAAACTCAGCCAATCAGGAGAGTGAGGGGGCGGGGCCGAACCGCAGCTCTGTGTCTCAATGGATACAGGAAGCTGCAGCTCGGCTCCCATAGCAAGCTAATTGCTGTGGGGGCACGCAACAGGAGGGAGGGACCAGGAGCTCCAGAAGAGGAGGATACAGGCTGCTCTGTGTTATAACCACTGCACAGAGCAGGTAAGCATAACATGTTTGTAAAGTCTTGGTTTTTTTCCTATTAAATTAACAATCACTTTATTACACTAACTAATCAGTGGCCTCCACTGTTAAAGCAGAACTAAAAATCCATCAATTTAACGGTTTCAAAAAAAGTTACATTGCCAGCAGGCCGGGAATACTACCTGTCACATCTGATTGTGCTCTTAACCAAACTGTCAAACCATCAAAAGGCTGGAGTCACAATTGATCACATGTGCAGCACCATGGCAGTTTCGGATCAAACAGAGGCTAAGATGGCAGCTTCCTTGCCTGAAAAGGATAGGAGGTTTTAGTTCTGTTTAGGTGGGAGGGCTAGCTCCAGGACCCAGTCAGGGGCCACTGCATTGCAGAATATTGCCCATCTAGCTCCATTAGGAAGAGAGAAGTGGATGGCCTCATTGGAGTGGTGCTGTTCCTTAAAGCCGGCCATAGATGGTTTGAATCTTTGCCACTTCAGCAAGGACTGGCCAAGATTCGAACCATCTATGGGCAGGCTGATTGTACCCAAGTTAATCCATAGATCGATTTGCATACAACCAGCATTTGGGTTTTCTAGTATGAGATTATTGCCAGCTGCTATAACTGCTAGAAATAATCATTGTGTTCTCCTGGCAGGGACAGCCCCTCACCAGGCAAACACAATAGCTCTGCGGGAGAGATTCCCTCATTAACACTGACTGGAAACAAAATAGCATAATCTATGGCCTGCCTAAATGTTTAATCACAATCTGGGGCAGTTTGCAGATTAGGCTGTATTGCTCGCCTGCAGGGTAGACACAGGAAGTTGAAATACTTGAATGATAATTTGCTAAAGAACTGTATATCAAAAATGACCATGTTTCTTTGCAATAAAATATTGCTATCTGTTTCAATAGGCATTATTAAACATTTTGACAATACAAGTGAGATACATGTACAGGAAAATGTGCCAGAGTTGAAATACAATCAAACACCTACAACACAACATTGGGTTACCGCGGGATCTTTAAGGTGGATAAACATTGAAAGTGTATAACTCAAAGTGTTTAATTTTGACCTCATATTATATGTTTTTCGTAAAGCAGGGGTCTCCAAACTGCAGCCCAGGGGCTGGATGTGGTCCTTTGCTTGCCTTTATCTGGCCCTTAGGGCACTATTCTTCCACTGATATGAAACACTATTCTGCCAACTGACGCCAATAATTGGGCACTATTCCTTCCAATGATACCAACAACGGGTCACTATTCCTCTCAATGATACCAACAACGAAGCACAATTCCTTCCAATGATACCAACGACGGGGCACAATTCCTTCCAATGATGGGGCACTATTCCTCTCAATGATACCAACAACGGGGCACTATTCCTTCCAATGAAACCAACAACGGGGCACTATTCCTGCCAATAATACCAACAACGGAGCACTATTCCTTCCAATGATACCAACAACAGAGCACTATTCCTTCCAATGATACCAACGACGGAGCACTATTCCTTCCAATGATACCAACAATGGAGCACTTTTCCTCCCAATGATACCAGTAATGGAGCACTTTTCCTCCCAATGATACCAATACCGGAGCACGATTCCTTCCAATGATACCAACACCAGTGGCACTATTCCTTCCAATGATACCAACAACGGAGCACTATTCCTTCCAATGATACCAACAATGGAGCACTTTTCCTCCCAATGATACCAATAATGGAGCACTTTTCCTCCCAATGATACCAATACCGGGGCACGATTCCTTCCAATGATACCAACAACGGAGCACTATTCCTTCCAATGATACCAACAACGGAGCACTATTCCTTCCAATGATACCAACGACGGGGCACAATTCCTTCCAATGATGGGGCACTATTCCTCTCAATGATACCAACAACGGGGCACTATTCCTTCCAATGAAACCAACAACGGGGCACTATTCCTGCCAATAATACCAACAACGGAGCACTATTCCTTCCAATGATACCAACAACAGAGCACTATTCCTTCCAATGATACCAACAACGGAGCACTATTCCTTCCAATGATACCAACAATGGAGCACTTTTCCTCCCAATGATACCAGTAATGGAGCACTTTTCCTCCCAATGATACCAATACCGGGGCACGATTCCTTCCAATGATACCAACACCAGTGGCACTATTCCTTCCAATGATACCAACAACGGAGCACTATTTCTTCCAATGATACCAACAATGGAGCACTTTTCCTCCCAATGATACCAATAATGGAGCACTTTTCCTCCCAATGATACCAATACCGGGGCACGATTCCTTCCAATGATACCAACACCGGGGCACTATTCCTTCCAATGATACCAATAATGAAACATTATTCCTTCCAATGATACCAACACCAGAGCACTATTCCTTCCAATGATACCAACAACGGAGCACTATTCCTTCCAATGATACCAATAATGGAGCACTATTCCTTCCAATGATACCAACACCAGGGCATGATTCCTTCTAATGATACCAACACCGGAGCACTATTCCTTCCAATGATACCAATAATGGAGCACTATTCCTTCCAATGATACCAACACCAGGGCATGATTCCTTCTAATGATACCAACACCAGGGCATGATTCCTTCTAATGATACCAACAATGGGGCACTATTCCTTCCAATGATACCAACAACGGGGCACCATTCCTTCCAAATGAAACCAACAAGGGATCTCTGCCTTCCCACAGTACAACCACCCCCCCACACAGTTAGAAAGCACTCCCTAGGAACCCCTTCCCTGCCAGTGTCATTAGGACAGTGCATTTTTTTAGCACTGATCATTGTATTAGTGTCACCGGTCCCCCAAAAGTGTCAGGTGTCCGATTTATCCGCCGCAATGTCGCAGTTCCGCTATAAGTCGCTGATCGCTGCCATTACTAGTAAAGAATAAAAAAATAAATAAAAATTCCATAAATATATCCCATTGTTTTTAGATATAATATATTATAACTACTACTTACTATAACTTTTGTGCAAACCAATCAATATACGCTTATTGGTATTTTTTTTACCAAAAATATGTAGCAGAATACATATTGGCCTAAATTCAATTTTTTTTTTAAATTTTTATTGGACGTGTTTTATAGCAGAAAGTAAAAAATATAGTTTTTTTTTTTTCAAATATGTCAGTCTTTTTTTGTTTATAGCGCAAAAAATAAAAACCACAGAGGTGACCAAATACCACCAAAAGAAAGCTCTATTTGTGGGAAAAAAGGCGTCAATTTTATTTGGGTACAGCATAGCACAACCGTGCAGGTGTTAGTTAAAATAATGCAGTGCCGTATCGCAAAACATGGCCTGGTCATTAAGGGGGTAAAACCTTTCCGAGGCTGAAGTGGTTAAAGTATAACTAAAGGCAAAACAATTTTTTTAAAATGTTGGACAGAGTGGAGAGGGATTGTCCCCAGAAAAGTAATAGATGGGAAATCTTCCAATGGGGCAGCAACATGTCATGCTTCAAAATTGCACCCGCTTGTGGAATGGCGACAAACTTTTACCCTTAAAAATCTCCATAGGCGACGTTTAAAAAATTCTACAGGTTGCATGTTTTGAGTTACAGAGGAGGTCTAGGGCTAGAATTATTGCTCTCGCTCTACTGATCGCGGCGATACCTCACATGTGTGGTTTGAACACTGTTTTCATATGCGGGCGCTACTCACGTATGTGTTCGCTTCTGCACGCAAGTTCGGCGGGACGGGGAGCGTTTAAAAAAAAAAAAACATTTTCTTATTTAATTTACCTTTTACTTTTTATTTTTACACTGTTCTTTTTTTAAAAAAAAAATTGTGTCACTTTTATTCCTATTACAAGGAATGTAAACATCCCTTGTAATAGAAAGAAAGCATGACAGGACCTCTTAAATATGAGATCTGGGTTCAAAAATACCTTAGATCTCATATTTACACTAGAATGCAATAAAAAAAAAAAAATCCGCCGCAGAGACCACTCTTATCGGAAACCGGACCGCCGGCCGAAGAAGAGGATACCGGGCTTATGGCAGCTAGCTGCTGCCATAACAACAATATTCCTCTTCAAAGTTAGGACGTATATCGGCGTGCGGCGGTCCGGAAGTGGTTAAACGGGTCGGGTTGGGTTTGGCATGCGATTTTAATATATCGCCACAGCTGTATATCAATACACTTTGGCTATAGCATGTGTACAACCATAGCAGCTGCATACCCTTCTTTAGATGGCCAATAAGCAGGTGGTAAAACTGCAAGCTCAACTGCCTGCTTTTACACCCACGTGAACAATCCCTAAAACACAGATGTAACGGCTTTGAAAGCCTTGTCATTACAGTTACCAGATTGAAAAACATGCAGGTCTGCCAAGTTCAGCCTCACATAACCTCTGAAATTTTGTCCCAGAAAAAGTGAAGACAAAATCCGCAGTGTGACCCTTTTTAGATCTTATTTTATTGGAGACTCTTTTTAATTCTGTCCTATATGTGAGAAAAAAAAAATCATTCCTTCCCTGATGAATGTCAGAACAGTTCCCAGCATCTAGTCTGTTTTTATATTTCATTATTGATTTTACCATTACGCTTCATACTGTAGGGCATTCCACAGCTTAAACACTCATAACATAAAGTGCCCCTACCTTCATTGGATCAGGGTGGCACTGAGCTTTTCCCTTTCTGACCTCCTTCTGCCCAGGCAGAAAAAACGGATTCCCCAACGTCAATACTTCCTATAGCTGGCCATACATGTGGCAACTTTCCCTCAACCTTAAAGCGGAGGTCCGCCCACTGGTGCAAAAATGAAAAGCCAGCAGCTACACATACTGCAGCTGCTGACTTTTAATAATCGGACACTTACCTGTCCTGGAGTCCAGCGATGTCGGCACTGCAGCTGATGTTTCCATCAGACGTCGGGTGCTGCCACCTCCATTGCGAGTAAGGGAACCCGGCAGTGTAGCCTTACGGCTTCACGCTGGGAACCCTACTGCGCATGCGCGAGGTTCCGCTCCTCTCTCCTACTGGCCCGGCGGCCGAGAAAGGAGGAGGGAGCCCAGGTGGTGACGTCAATACCCGCGGCTGAGGCTCCCAGAAGTGGGGACAGGTATCCTGTACCCATCCCCCCCCCCCGAAAGGTGCCAAATGTGGCACCGGAGGGCGGGGAGGAGTACAACGAGCAGAAGTTCAACTTTTGGGTGGAACTCCGCTTTAAAGTGGTTGTAAACCCTTACAGACCACTTTTCCCTACAGGTAAGTCTATATTAAGGCTTACCTGTAAGTACTGTAAATATCTCCTAAACGTGCAAGTTTTAGGAGATATTTACCATATACACTTGCGCTGACGCCATCGGCATATGCACACTTTAAAAAGGGCATGATTGCGCCGTTTCTATAGGGCCAATGCCGTGACCGTCGGCTCACGCGTGGGAGTGAAGTCATGGGACTCCGGCCAATCACAGAGCCGGAGTCCGCGGCCCTGGAAGGAAGAGGGGTGAAGATGGATGCTTCCACCAGCAGGGACATTGCGGGCTTCATTTGCAGGAAAGTGGCACATAATGGGCTAGTATGCGATGCATACTAGCCCATTATGCTTTTACTTTGCAGGGGAATTAACAGGAAGTTAATCCCATCAGTGTTTACTTCCTCTTTAAATCCAAAATACAGTCATAAAATAACACCAGAAACTCTGCAATCTACCACCGACAAGTTCCATCAACTTCCTAGAGCAGATCAATTGTGAAGTTGAAATTGGTTAATTAGCTCCCCCCCCCGTTCACACCGGCAAGTCGTGCCCCATTGTCGGCAATGGAACTGTTCAAATGGTGGCGACTCATGTCGCAGTGACTCCGAAAAAGGTTCCTGCACTACTTTTTGTCAATTTCATTGTGACTTATATAGACTTCTGTTGTATGAAGTCATAAGCCGCAATGAAATCGGCCGTGCAAATCGCACAGATGTGCGGCTTTGAAATCGCATGGGAGTAGCACGATTTCAAAGCCGCACCGGTGTGGACAAGGGCTAAATGGACATTTTCAAAACAGTTTATTGAAAGATCAAACTGAACATAGAAAAGGGCAATTTCTCAGAAAACAATTGGATTTTTCTGCCAGAGGAATTTTGGCTCCATTACAAAGTTTGATTATCTTACCAAACTGCTACATGCATGGCCAGCTAAAGTCAACGGGTCGGTGGGAAGTGTAGTCAGAACTCCTACATGCTTGTTTCAGGTCTCCAACTCACAAAGGATCAAAGGCATTGGCACAGCACTGTCTGGCAAGTGGTATTTGAGAAAAGTGGAACAATAGCGCCCGACCCTTATTTTGATGTAAATGATCTTTTCCTGGGCAGGCAGCTTCTACACCACAGAGGATCTCCAATGTCTCCTAGGTTTGTAGTCTTATGTAACACAAATTGGAATTGAAGTGCCACACCTTTTGCTAAGAGGTCCAGATACAACTTTATTCCACTAAAAATCAGGGGTACAATCCAAAAAGTATCCAACACGTTTTGGGGGTCCAAGTCTATCCCCTTCATCAGGGCTAGAAAGAACATAAGAATCTCCTATATCAATCTGATATCAATATACTATCCCCTCCATGGAGTCATAAATACAATCAAATAGTCATTAGTAATAGGAGTGTCAACATTATTTTTTTTTAACCGCTTCCGGACCAGCCGCCGCAGTTATACTGCGGCAGGTTGGCTCGCCTGCGCGAAACCACGTAGCTATATGTTGGCTCGCAGGGTCTGGATAGCAGGCACGCGCGCCCGCTGCAGCGGGGGTTCCGATGCTCGTGGCCGACGGTCGCGATGATCACGAGCGATCGTGAGCAGGAGACACAGAACAGGGACGAGTGTGTGTAATGTACTGTTCTGACAGGAGTGACAGATCATGTGTTCCTATTAGTTAGGAACCACGATCCGTCACTTCCTCTAGTCAGTCCCCACCCCCTTCAGTTAGAATCACCTCCCAGGGAACACAGTTAACCCCTTGATCGCCCCCTAGTGTTAACCCTTCACTGCCACTGACATTTTTATAGTAATCAATGCATTTTTATAGCACTGATCGCTGTATTAAAGCCAATGGTCCCAAAAATGTGTCAAAATTGTCCGATGTGTCCGCCATAATGTGGCAGTCACGATAAAAATAGCAGATCGCCGCCATTACTAGTAAAAAAAAAAAATAATAATAAAAATGCTATAAATCTATTCCATATTTTGTAGACGCTATAACTTTTGCGCAAACCAATCAATATATGCTTATTGCCATTTTTTTTTACCAAAAATATGTAGAAGAATACATATCGGCCTAAACTGAGAAAAAATTAGCTTTTTTTTAAAAAAAATGGGGATATTTATTGTAGCAAAAAGTACAAAATATTGTGTTTTTTTCAAAATTGTTGCTCTTTTTTTGTTTATAGCGCAAAAAAAACAAATCGCAGAGGCGATCAAAAACCACCAAAAGAAAGCTCTATTTGTGGGAAAAAAAGATGTCAGTTTTGTTTGGGTACAATGTCGCACGACCGTGCAATTGTGAGTTAAAGCGACGCAGCGCTGAATCGCAAAAACGCTCTGGTGAGGAAGGGGATAAATTCTTGCGGTGCTGAAGTGGTTAAATCAAATAATTATTTTTTTTTGTAATTGAGTGTCAAAATTAATATACAAACATTTCAGACAAATCACATGAGTATTAAACGTTATACTTTTTCAAAAAAGAAAACAAAAAAATAATAATAATCATAATTATCACTATAAAATTATACATTCTGGGTGATATGTTAACCTAATAAGAATAAATATATAAAAAATTGGCTAAGATGTATCTCAAAACTGTTGTGTGTATAACTTGAATTATACATTATATCATCTGACTGTACAAATGATACATTATTGGTAATAAATGGACCTAATAAGAATAAATGTAATTTTAAAAAAATAAAATAAAATTATATGTGTATAACTTGAACCATACATTATTCTGATCAGATTATATATTGTATGGTTGAAGTTATACACACATAATTTTACTCCTTTTTTTTTTATACATTTATTCCTATTAGGTCAGTTCATTACCACAAATGTATCATTTTAATGATAGTAATTATTATTGTTTTTTTATTTATATTTATTTTTATTTTTTTATTGTTTTACGATTGTAAAGTCAGATTGTATAATGTATGGTTCAAGTTATACACATATCAGAAATGGCAGGCTAAGTAGTTTGTTTATAACAGGTTTCTGTTGTCCAATAAGCTGAAATATATGTTTGGTACTTGCTTTATTGCATTCATTGTTTTTTAAAGCAGTATTGAACCCAAAAGCAAATTTTTATTATAATGCAGCTTACCAATTCTTAGATATGATGACTGCATTAGTTTTCCTTTTTAGGCTTTCTTTCTTCTATTTTCATCTGGTGATCTGGCCAGGAAGTCTGTTGTTTTTCAACAGCACAAGCTGTACAGCAGAATGTGTCCATTACAGGGTTGAGAAACCCCATTTAACACTAGAAGGGGTGCTTACAGTGATTAATCAGCTATGATTTATTTATTTAAAACCTTTATCCCAAAAGGGGAAAAAAACGTTTGCTGTAAGGCAGTGGTTCTCAACCTGGGGGTCGGGACCCCCTTGGGGGTCGAATGATGATTTGCCAGGGGTCACCGAATCCTGGGCTGTTCCTGAAGCCTGCACCTCTCTCCCAGCCTTTTTGCGGCTGCCCAGCAGGGCTATCCCTGGAGCCTGTGGCCGCCCAGCTGGGCTGTTCCTGGAGCCCGTGGCTGCCCACTCAGCCTCTTTGCAGGCGCCCATTCAGTTCACGGTATAGCTGGGGGGGCAGAGACTAAAGGTCAGCTGACTGGTGAGGAATGTGACGTGGGAGGGGCTGGAGGAGACCCTATCTCCTGATTTCGGCATAGGTGTCACTGCTAGGAGACATCACAAATTCGGAGACACAGTGAAGCCGGAGACACAGTGAGTTACACTTCCTTGTGATTATAGTTTCCATTAAAAGGACCCAGGGAGCGCTAAATGTGCATGGGTTAGGGGTGCAAAAATTACTTGTCTTGCCTTGGGTGCTGACAACCCACGCTACAAAAATAATTTGACTGTTAGGGGTCCCCACAACTTGGGAAAATTTATCAAGGGGTCACGGCACTAGGAAAGTTGAGAACCACTGCTGTAAGGGCTTATAACGTATTAGCTGGAGTTCAGCTTCAGTTTGTTAGTGTATTTAAATCAACTAGTCAGTCCCCTCCCCCCAGACTGACAATGCTGCTGTCCAAAGGTGCCCCCTGTGCTCCTTCATCCAGAGTGGGGGGGGGAAGGTTCTCTAATACAAGAGGTGTGTTACTGGCCAGATGACCAGGTGAGAACAGAGGGAAAGCCTAAAAAAATAAAATAAATGCAGCCACCACATCTAATGATTGGTACGCTACAATATATTACACTTTTGGTTTTAATATCACTTTTAGTAAACCTGTGCTTTGCTCACGCAGGGCAGAGTAACAGGTTCACTTTGATGCTGCACTTTCCAGCAGTACATGTTCATCTTACCTTCACTACACTCAACCACCATAGAAAGAAGGTAGACAGTCCTGTGTAAGCTCTAGCTGGAGCTTACACAGGGCTGAGAACTCTCTCTGTTTCCATTTGAAGGCGCTGGGACAGTTATAAAGCACATGGAGTGAGTCACTTGCTCTTGTATATAAATGATGTGCATTTTCTTTGGTCTCCAAGGCTGAACATAGCATGTATACCCGTGCAAAGGGCCCTCTTTACGTGTACAAAATGCACAGTTGTTCCATACATTGCGAACATAGATGGTGTACATGTACCGGGACACACACGCATCCACATACATGACCAGGGCTGCTGTTAGAAATCATCGGGCCCCATACAGCCTACTTGACAGACCCCCCACGGTTGAAAGTGGCTGAGGACATACTATGGATTTATCAGTCTCTTTCTCTACAGCCTCAGCTGCACAGATGAATGAATAGGAAGCGCTCTGAGGCTTCCTGCTTATTCACAAACTGACGCATATTAAACACAAATACTATGCTTTAGTGATGAATGGACACAGGAGTGATTGGTACCGATCACTCACTGTGATCATTCAGGAAATGAAGAGGCCAGTAAATTACATTCCCCTGTGTGCCCGCAGCAGCTGCTGGCAGAAGAGGAGGGAAGCCGGGAGCACTGTGGGGAAAAGCGGAACACAGGGGGGCTCGGACAGCAGAAGGAAGGAGCGCATGTGCTAGAGCCAATCGCCTTGCAGTGCAGCCGGAGGTAGGGAGAGGAGGAGAAGCTGGCAGCGCTGCAGTGGGAGACAGAGGATCGGTGTCTGCAATAAGACAGTACAGCTAGCCCTCCTGCTCAGCAGGTGCCTGGGCCCTCCTTTTGAATTGATGGGGCCCAGGCCCAGTACAGGAGGGCTGGCTGTACTGCTTTATCAGTGGACCTGCACATGGCTGTCACACTAGGACCAGCGATATGTCCGTACATTACTGCGTCCCAATAGACATGAATAGGACTGCCTGCACACGGATGTACGGGGTACACCTGTGCATCCTGTGTAAGCAAAGTCGGCCCTTGCACCGGTGTATGGATGAGTTCAAGCGTGTGATTGTGAGGCCTTAACCTGCATGAGCAAAGCACAGGTTTGCCTTCCATTTTGCCTGATAGTCGCCTGGTCTGTGTCTAGTTTGATCACACCTCCCAACTTTTTGAGATGGGAATGAGGGACACCTATCAGCAAAAGTATGCAGGTATAGGACACACCCCTTGTCTCGCCCCCTTATAGGAGAATTTTACAAAAATTAAAAGATTGGTTAAACCCACAAGGGCTTTTTTTACCAATACTATTCCTTTATATTGGCTTTTTGGAATTTACAAATGCAGCAATTTAGAAATCAAATGAAAGGTTTAGCACTGGGAAACACTTTTTGAAAGATAAAAAGTGCATTTTACATACAACTATATGGATCTGACCAAAATGAGGGACAAATGAGGAGGAAAGAGGGACAGAGGGACATTGCTCCAAATCAGGGACAGTTGGGAGCTATGGTTTGATCACCACCAAAATCCAAGAATTTCAGCTTTGATGCCTCGAACTATCGCAGAAGTCATGCAACTGGAAGCAATGGCTACAATCACAGAGAGAACTCAATAAGGAGAATTATGTACTTACTGCTGTATGTTTTTACAATGATAACAAATCCAATACTGTAAATAAGTGGAATATAACATAATAAGTCACCAAGGAATTCTGTAATTATAGAGAGATAAAATTGCAGCCTAGGTGGGGAGAATGTTTTATTTCTTGTAATACAGCAGAGTTCCTGCGGTGATAAAGGCATTACCCATCATGATACTGGTACAGAAGATATATGTATACATAGTAAGCAAGTTCTAACTCTTCTCTAATTATTATTGTTGCGATGTCCTCAGCCATACCGTGTACAATTTTTTGTGTCTCGTAGTAATTGTAATCAGGTTGTGTCGTTTTGGAAACTACATAGAGCTCGTAAGTGACCAGTAATATCTCTGTCCAGGGGCCTAAAGGTCAATACAACCCACAATACACAGTACACTCACCATGCAGTTTATTAGGAACATTGCACACCTTTTTTTTTCATGGGTACAAATGTGGGTGAAACAGCTCCAGGTGAGCAAGAGAAGCCAATCCCGTCACCGATCTCACCTGGCAGGGGCTGGCCCAGCTTACCACCGTAGTAAACCCAAGAGGATAGAAGGAGATAGCTGCACACCACAACATGATACTGAGAAATGCTTCCTTATTGCAAAAGATGACAGGTTCTGAGGATGTTAACACATTTCACACAACATAGTGCTTCATCAGAACTATAATTAAGCACTATGTTGAGTTTTGAGTTTCACTTTTGTGTTCACATCAAACCGGAATGAGAAAATGAGAAAAGAACTGTGGTGTAGTGTTCATTTTAGCAGCAAATTTCGATTCGGTTTCAGTCTAAAGCCTCGTACACACGATCGGACTTTCCGACGGGAAATGTTGGATGTCAGGCTGTTGGTGGCAAATCCGACCGTGTGTACGCTCCATCGGACAATTGTTGTCGGATTTTCTGCGGACAAATGTTGGATGGCAGGTTTTCAAATTTTCTGAGGACAAATGTGTGTTTGTACACAAGTCCGTCGGACAAAAGTCCAAAGTACAAACACGCATGCTCAGAAGCAAGGACGAGCCAGAAGCGGTCGGTCTTGTAAACTAGCGTTCGTAATGGAGAATTAACATTCGTGACGTGGCAAATTATGAAATCTCCAAATGCAGCGCACAATTCTCTTCTTCTTTAATGGGATAATAATGAAGCTGCTTTGCTGGTGATACTGATGGAGTTATTGCAAACAAATTTTCAAAGGTTTTTTTTTTCTAGTGATATCAAGAATAATATAATTATGCTTTTTTTCTTATTTGGGCAAGTTACCACAACACCATTATCCCGTAGTTTTTAAGATCAAAGATATAACTATGTTGGTGTCCCTTATTAATTTTACATTGTATTTTTTTAAATGTAACTCCTAAATGCCTACTCCCAAACTGTCATTTGAAGTAAAACACATTATTACTATTAGTAAGTATTATTCTCCACAATTTGTTTATTGTGCGTTAAAAAAAGAAAACAAATAAAATTAGACATGCTATCTGATAGTAGAACTTAACCAAAAAGTACATTCTGTGCATCCAAAAATATAGAATATATACCAAATCAAAACATTATTCAACCAAAAAAATAATGTCAAAGCAATAACTCCAAGGCCAATAATAAATAACACGTTATCTCCTCCGATTCCGCAACATGGCTGGTTGACGAACGGCCATTCAGAAACGAACTGAAAAGCACGAAATGAAAAGCATGAACTGAAAAGCGCTAAATAAAAAATGTGAAATGAAAAGCGTGAATCAACACTCACCAAACTTCTACTAACAAGAAATTAGCAGAAGGAGCCCAAAGGGTGGCGCTAAAGAGCTGAAAAACCACGTAGTACATCACTACTTTCGTAATTGTTGGCCAACAATTGTGTTGCCGTGTGTATGCAAGACAAGTTTGAGCCAACGCCCTTCAGACAAAATTCCACGGTTTTGTTGGCAAACAATCCGATCGTGTGTACGAGGCATTAGTCTTAGGACTAAAATGGCATTTTAGTTTTAGTCCCATTTGTCACATGTCCTACGTTTTAGTCGACTAAAATCTCCAGTACATTTTGGTTGACTAAAACTCATTTTAGTCGTCTAAAATCTAATGGGTGTAATTAATTTGTAATGCATTAGTTTACCTTTCTCTACAATTTCCAAGCTCATTATATACTGCTGGAGTGAAAAATCAAATATGTTATTATTTATGATATTGAGGTATGAACATGCCCTACAGACCAGTGTTAATTTTGAAGTCAAATTTCAATTTAGTTTTAGTCATAGCCTTTTGACTAAAATGCCATTCTAGTTTTAGTCATATTTTAGTCATCTCAATTGTTTTAGTTTTAGTCGTATTTTAGTCGACTAAAATAGTATTCATTTAGTCGACTAAAATGTTTTAGTCGTTTTAGTCAATGAAATTAACACTGCTGTGGTGAGCAGAAAAGCATCTCAGAATGCACAATACATCTAACCTTGAGGCAGATGACAACCGCAGAAGACGATGTTGAGTTCCACTTCAATCAGCCAAGAAGAGAAAGCTGAGGTTTTTGTAGATATAAGACTAATGCCCCGTACACACGGTCGGACATTGATCGGACATTCCGACAACAAAATCCTAGGATTTTTCCCGACGGATGTTTGCTCAAATTTCTCTTGCGTACACACGGTCACACAAAGTTGTCGGAAAATCCGATCGTTCTAAACGCGGTACAAGAAAGGTGTAGAAATTGCGCCAACTCCTTAAGGGAGATGAAGCAGCCAACACAGCAATTTGACCGTTGCAAATGTGAAATAAAAATAAAAAAATGTGGCGCTAATGAATGGTGAGACACCTGTTACTGATCAAGTAACAATGATCTCTAAGGAGGAGTGATAAACTTTCAATGTAGACTTGTGAAGTGAGAGGTAATTGTTTTGTGAAACATCCAAAAGAAATATGATAATGGTGAATACATAGATGTGTAGGGAAATAGGATACTCAGTGACAACCTATGGGTTGATTAAGAGACAATCATACATATAAAACCTTATTCCAAAAAAAGCAAAACAGGCAAGTATTGATGCAAGGTATCTCGATATGCTGAGTATGCTGTTCAACAAAACTAGTGTTCATAAGGATAGAAACCAAGAGGAAGGACATCCAAATCCCTAAGGGGGGGTAGACATATATGGAAACTCCAAGTCTCTCAATGAATGGATGGGGTACTCCTATTCAGTCCCACAATCAACTGGGCGCAAGCCGTCTTCCTAAAAGGTGATTATAGGTTGTTTAGGGAGGGTCCTTAGAAACAAGCTGAATCTTGACTCATGTGGATGATTTCAACCCGGAGAAAGAAAAAGCAAAAGGATGCCCTTACCAGATCAGATGGACTCACAGGCCGTGGCGGTGAGTCAAACGAGCTTGCACCGTCAAGCGGTATGGGGTGAAGATCTGTAAGAAGACTCGTGGAGCATCTTGTCAGCAGTCCTCAAATGAAGTGCCAAATTAGAATCCGGGGTCCCCAGGATGCGGTTTCGATCGCCAAATGACCGTTTCCTCAAAGGCCCGTCATATGTGCAAATAGGCAAAGAAAAGAAAAAAACTTCCACATAGTGTAAATCCTTGATTTGTAGAAAGCATAAGAGCACTTTATTCAAGGAGTATACTCCAAAAGAATTTTTACAAATGGGGGCAGTAAAAACTCGGCTCAATATAAAATTGATATCAAAAGACGACATAAAAAAGTATAAAAACAGCGCAGTGGGTGGTGGTGGGGTGTAGTCATAAGAAATCGACGCGTTTCGCCTCCAAAGGCTTCTGCTGGGGTATGAATAAGCCCCCCACACAACTGTGCTTTATATAGTCAGACATAAATGGAGTGTAACAGCTGATCAGCGCTGTTACACAGGACGACTTCCGGGTTCGGCAGCGTCATCGGTGACAAAACGGTCACATGATGTTTTGTGGCCAATCGCATCTACAGGGAGATGGTCAGAAACCAAGCCTCACTTCTGATCCCCAATTGGCAGAGCGTCAATCCCATTCGTCCTGGTGGTCATGTGATGGTCACATGGTGTGTGCTTCGAGGAGTGACGATAGGTCGCTCTTGGTCTGCGTGTCAAAGGAAGCAGGAAGTAGAGGCTTAACAGGCTGAGACATGGAACGCAAGCATAGCGGCGATCCATGATGATAGTATCTAATTTCAATACAATGGTGCGGTCCTAATCCCGGAAGTCCTCCCAAACTATCCCCATATATAGAAATATAAAATACATGTTTTGTACATATTCGCTGAAGGTTCTCAGTGTATGGGTATGCAATATGCACAGGCGACATATGTGACATTTTCATGTGATGGTGGCAGAAAAAGGGGGTATATGAAAAAAAGGTGCAAAAATTGCAAAAATGCAAAAAATTATATAAAAATATAAAAATGTAAGAGATCATACAGCAGAGACTCATAAAGGGATATATAAAAAGAACGGCAGATATACTCAATGCCAAATATATGTGTAGTTCAGTTACACTAGGGTGATGTTAGATAAGGTCAGAGATTGGAAAATTATGGAAACAAAATATTTTACACGAGAATAATACATACTAAAAATATATATTCAATTGTGTAAGGGTGAGTGCTCAATAAGAACCTTGTAGAAAATTTGAGCACATTGCATGAGGTGAAATCTACTACTCAAAATAAGGTGACGACAGTCAAAAGAAGTTCGCGGATCTAAATGGTCCAGGGAGGCATCGTGTGGTCCCCGGACATCTATTGCCAATGGGGGGATACCAACGCCTAAGATTGGTTTATGAAAGCGTTGATATCCCACTCAACGTTAAGTCCGTGTGGCACATAGCATTTCATGAGGTGTATCCAAAAAGTTTCTAGTTTGGAGACCCCCCTTGTGTTTGGTTCCCCCCTCCAAGGGGACCTTGATATTGAGTCTTGGTACCACTATTTTAATGAAGCAGGAATATCCCTATTGGGGTTCCTTATAGATAGAAAACGTACGAGAAGAACCTTTATAGACAAAGAAATCAAGGAAATTAGAGATAAACTCCTCCCACACAAATCCACTATAGAGTACACCAACCTCTCTACCAATCTTAAAAACCATCTAGAAAAGGAAGAACGCGAACAAAAAATTAAAAAAACAGAAGAAATATAGCAGAGACCTCAGTGACTACAAAAATAGTAATGTCTTTAGCTGGCAAACTACTAGCCAAGCTAAGGATCCATCTGCCAGTACAAGCCACTCTATGGAGACGGGAAGTTTGGATGATTCCAGGGTTGCACACATCCCCCCAGTACCTCCACCTCCCCCCACTGGTAACAATAGACGTCCCTCCCATCCCCCCCCTGTTCCTACGACCCAATACAATGGCCCCCCCCCCCCCAACTCTGGAAATAGAGGACGTAACAACAGGGGAAAGGGTAGGGGCAATAGAGATCGTTCTGTCCACTATGAGGAATACAGACAGGACTACTCTCCCCGAAGATGAGACATGAGTCAGAATGAATACCAGTATTACCAACCATACCCGCAAAGAACCCCCATTAACACAAGAAACAGATTTTCACCACTTAGAGATGAACGACCTAATGATTATCGAAATTCCCAGTACCGTTATGACTACGGGGACAGAGACTATTCCGATAGGTCACCTCTCAACTATAACCAGGCCAAACCAAAACCTTTGTACCCGGGGGGTTTTCACAGAGAACAGGAATACCCCACACGAAACCCAGAACAAAACGTGGCACCTGAGGGGGGAGGCGTACCAACAAAGAGAAAAAGGGTTTAAAGGACAACGGTATCTTTAATCTAAGTAAAGCTGATTTTTCCCCAGCGGAGCTTAGCGTTCTGAACAAAGGATTGAAATTTGCCCCCCCAAAAACATTAAGCAAATTCTCCACATTTATAGATGTGCACAAGTTTGTGCGCAAACTCAATGTGCAAAGATATATTGCGTCTAATCCAAGTAGGCCCTCACACCTCCTTACCAATTCTCATTCAGTTCACTCAGGGTTAGCTAACCCATCTCTATTCAACCCCCCAGCACCTATAGCTCCGTCTATTAAAGTGTTTCGTGACTTAGTATTGGAGGACCTGGATGGACTTCCAAAGAAAAAATACTACACTGATCCCAACATTAAAATGGGTTTAAGGTCTCTCTGCGAACGTAAAGACCTTGTCATCCGCCCGGCAGATAAGGGCGGAGGAATTGTCGTCCTTGACAGTAAAGACTACCAAGCAGAGATGACAAGAATCCTAAGTGATACAGAAACCTATTTGCCTCTCGGATCTAACCCCACCACAAGCTTTAAAAGAAGATTACTGGATCTGATCGATACTGGCTTCCAGCTAGGCATACTAGACAAAAAAGAAAAAAACTTTTTGGTCCCGGTAGCTCCACGCATCCCTATAATGTATTACCTGCCCAAGGTACACAAAAATATTACCCAACCTCCTGGTCGTCCAATTATCAGTGGAATCAACTCCGTAACCTCCCGCATAGGGAAATACATTGACCACTACTTGCAACCCATAGTAAAAACGATACCATCTTTTCTGAAAGATACCCGAGATACCATCAATAAATTACAACAGGTTACTTACAGCAACGATCTTATATTAGTAACTGCAGACGTTACTTCCCTATACACTATTATTCCCCACGAACTAGGCATAGGAGCGGTTGAACTTTTCCTGTCAAGAGATAAAAACATCCCTATGACCCAAAAGAGGTTTATTGTGGATTTGCTACATTTTGCTACCAAGTTAAATTACTTCTGGTACGATAACCACTATTACCTACAGACAAGGGGGTAGCCATGGGGGCAAAATTTGCCCCCAGCCTGGCTAACATTTTTATGGCCAAGTGGGAGGAGGATGTCGTCGGAGTCCTGAAACCCCCACAGCTGGCCCTGTGGGCCAGGTACATCGACGACATCCTCCTCCTATGGAGAGGTTCCATGGATTCCCTTAACCACTTTATGTCAACTTTAAATGAGAATGAGGTGGGCATCCACTTGTCATATGAAGCCAGTCCTTCTGTAATACATTTCCTAGATCTGGAAATCACAGCTGCCAACGGTCAATTGGAGACGAAAACCTTCTTTAAGGCCACTGACCGTAACGGGTACATCCCGACTGACAGCTGTCACCATACAGCATGGCTGAAATCAGTCCCTCGAAGTCAACTGATGAGAATCAGACGCAATTGTTCCCTCTTGCCGGATTACTACAGACAGGCGGAGACCATTAAATCTAGATTCCAAGAAAAGGGTTACGATGGAGGACTAATTGACCAGGAGATACAAAAAATAGCCTACATTGATCGCTCATCATTATTAGTGGAACAACCTAAAAGACCTTTGGATGCTAAACATAGATGGGCCTTCCTCACCAACTATTCCATCCAACACAAACAGATAAAGAGTATCATCTCTAGGCATTGGAAAATATTGAAAAATGACCGAATACTAGGCCCATTACTCCCCGATCAGGCTGGAGTGATTTATAAAGGTGCACCATCAATAGGTGGCAGAATTGCACCAGGGGTAGTGGACCCTCCGAAGGCGCCATCTTTTTTCCATGACCTCAAAGGTTTTTACCCCTGCAAGAAATGCACAGTATGCAAACTTAATGTTTGCAAATCCCGTAAAATCGAAACCTTTATGTCATCTACCACTGGGAGGGAATTTAAGATGAAACAATTTGCGACATGCACTACAAAGTTTATAGTTTATCTTATCACTTGCCCTTGTGGTAAGCAATATATAGAACGAACTATACGCAATTTCTCCATACGAGTGAACGAACATATCACAGCTATACTAAAAGGACGCACCAACCACAGTGTTCCCAAACACTACTTACACCATCATAATCAAAATCCATCTGGAACAAAATTTCAAATCATTGACAAATTCGTTCCACATTGGAGGGGGGAACCAAACACAAGGGGGGTCTCCAAACTAGAAACTTTTTGGATGCACCTCATGAAATGCTATGTGCCACACGGACTTAACGTTGAGTGGGATATCAACGCTTTCATAAACCAATCTTAGGCGTTGGTATCCCCCCATTGGCAATAGATGTCCGGGGACCACACGATGCCTCCCTGGACCATTTAGATCCGCGAACTTCTTTTGACTGTCGTCACCTTATTTTGAGTAGTAGATTTCACCTCATGCAATGTGCTCAAATTTTCTACAAGGTTCTTATTGAGCACTCACCCTTACACAATTGAATATATATTTTTAGTATGTATTATTCTCGTGTAAAATATTTTGTTTCCATAATTTTCCAATCTCTGACCTTATCTAACATCACCCTAGTGTAACTGAACTACACATATATTTGGCATTGAGTATATCTGCCGTTCTTTTTATATATCCCTTTATGAGTCTCTGCTGTATGATCTCTTACATTTTTATATTTTTATATAATTTTTTGCATTTTTGCAATTTTTGCACCTTTTTTTCATATACCCCCTTTTTCTGCCACCATCACATGAAAATGTCACATATGTCGCCTGTGCATATTGCATACCCATACACTGAGAACCTTCAGCGAATATGTACAAAACATGTATTTTATATTTCTATATATGGGGATAGTTTGGGAGGACTTCCGGGATTAGGACCGCACCATTGTATTGAAATTAGATACTATCATCATGGATCGCCGCTATGCTTGCGTTCCATGTCTCAGCCTGTTAAGCCTCTACTTCCTGCTTCCTTTGACACGCAGACCAAGAGCGACCTATCGTCACTCCTCGAAGCACACACCATGTGACCATCACATGACCACCAGGACGAATGGGATTGACGCTCTGCCAATTGGGGATCAGAAGTGAGGCTTGGTTTCTGACCATCTCCCTGTAGATGCGATTGGCCACAAAACATCATGTGACCGTTTTGTCACCGATGACGCTGCCGAACCCGGAAGTCGTCCTGTGTAACAGCGCTGATCAGCTGTTACACTCCATTTATGTCTGACTATATAAAGCGCAGTTGTGTGGGGGGCTTATTCATACCCCAGCAGAAGCCTTTGGAGGCAAAACGCGTCGGTTTCTTATGACTACACCCCACCACCACCCACTGCGCTGTTTTTATACTTTTTTATGTCGTCTTTTGATATCAATTTTATATTGAGCCGAGTTTTTACTGCCCCCATTTGTAAAAATTCTTTTGGAGTATACTCCTTGAATAAAGTGCTCTTATGCTTTCTACAAATCAAGGATTTACACTATGTGGAAGTTTTTTTCTTTTCTTTGCCTATTTGCACATATGACGGGCCTTTGAGGAAACGGTCATTTGGCGATCGAAACCGCATCCTGGGGACCCCGGATTCTAATTTGGCACTTCATTTGAGGACTGCTGACAAGATGCTCCACGAGTCTTCTTACAGATCTTCACCCCATACCGCTTGACGGTGCAAGCTCGTTTGACTCACCGCCACGGCCTGTGAGTCCACCTGATCTGGTAAGGGCATCCTTTTGCTTTTTCTTTCTCCGGGTTGAAATCATCCACGAGTCAAGATTCAGCTTGTTTCTAAGGACCCTCCCTAAACAACCTATAATCACCTTTTAGGAAGACGGCTTGCGCCCAGTTGATTGTGGGACTGAATAGGAGTACCCCATCCATTCATTGAGAGACTTGGAGTTTCCATATATGTCTACCCCCCCTTAGGGATTTGGATGTCCTTCCTCTTGGTTTCTATCCTTATGAACACTAGTTTTGTTGAACAGCATACTCAGCATATCGAGATACCTTGCATCAATACTTGCCTGTTTTGCTTTTTTTGGAATAAGGTTTTATATGTATGATTGTCTCTTAATCAACCCATAGGTTGTCACTGAGTATCCTATTTCCCTACACATCTATGTATTCACCATTATCATATTTCTTTTGGATGTTTCACAAAACAATTACCTCTCACTTCACAAGTCTACATTGAAAGTTTATCACTCCTCCTTAGAGATCATTGTTACTTGATCAGTAACAGGTGTCTCACCATTCATTAGCGCCACATTTTTTTATTTTTATTTCTAAACGCGGTGACGTAAAACACGTACGTCGGGACTATAAACGGGGCAGTAGCCAATAGCTTTCGTCTCTTAATTTATTCTCAGCATGCGTGGCACTTTGTGCGTCGGATTTGTGTACACACGATCGGAAATTCCGACAACGGATTTTGTTGTCGGAAAATTTTATAGCCTGCTCTTAAACTTTATGTGTCGGAAATTCCAATGGAAAATGTGTGATAGAGCCCACACACGGTTGAAATTTCCGACAACAAGGTCCTATCACACATTTTCCGTCAGAAAATCCGACCGTGTGTACAGAGCATAAGACTAGACCAATTCTACACAAAATGGAATGGGAAGTAGGGACGGTTGCTGAAGCTGTCTTCCTACACCCACAAGGGAAAATGGACTATCTCGGTACCAATAAACAGGAATAGACTTAAAATAATTATTTATTACATATAAAAACATATATAGATACAATAATCAAAAACATGAAAAAAGAAGAGAGGAAGGTCGATACAGTATACAGGTACTTGTAGACATCCAAGTGGATTGCTGGTTATAGAAATTGCTCACAGATTTATGCAATCCTCTACCAGTTTTGTGATCAGGGGGCCACTTCTTCAGGAGAATAAATCTATAGGGTAAATAGTATAGGTACATGAGGTTAGGTTATATTGGTACCAGGCCTAGTAGAGTTGTAGGAAAAAAAAGAAGGGAGAAAGGGCTGGAAAGAAGCAAAGGGTTGTGGGGAGGGGGGGGGGGGATAGAGAGGGTAGAAGGGGGAGGGGGAGGGAAGGGGGAGAAGGGAAAAGGAGGGGAAGGGTAGGAAGGTGGGAGAGGGAGGGGGGGTGGGGAAAAAAAGGGGAGAGGGAAGGACGAGGGATAAGGGGGGGGGGGGAAAGGGGGAGGAAGGGGGGAGAAAGGGGTGAGCAAAAGAAAGAGCAGTGGGTATCAGGCCACAGGGTATTAAAAATGGGTAAACAATGGTAAGGGACATACCTATTATATCACACTATAGAGTGTGATTGTAATACTACAGCACCAGGGGGGGGGGGGGGGGGAATAGAGGTTAAAGCAAATCTCCCACATGACAGGGGTAGGTAGGTTATCACGTTGTATAGTATCAAGGTGAATTGTTGGTGATTCCTGCTCTGTCCATCCAAAAGGTAACTGTCAGCCAATCAGGTCTAAGGATACAGAGCAAGCATACAATATATCAGTAAATGACAACACGCTGAGGGCATCAAAAAAACAGCAAGCAGCAAGTGTTGGGGGTGGATAGATACCTGGTTGATATTCAGTCATGGCTTCCCCCTTGGGCAAGAGGTCCGCAATGCTCATCAGCGGGCAGAGGCCCGCTGATGGGCTCTCCAACCCAAAAGACGCCAAGCCCCGCCACGAGGCGGCGCGTGACATCACCGGGTCTGGCTCCTCGCACTGCGTGTGCGCAAACCATGCTGAGACGCAAGCGCGCATTGTGTGTGTCAAATGGGTGGGGAGCCCAAAACCACAGCGATACAAGTGCGGGTATCAGGAACCATGAATCAGACCGAGACAGAAGTAAAGTTAAATCACACTTGTTTATTAATAATAATAATAATAATAAGGTAAACAGAGTAAACATAGTCAAAACAAGCCAGAGTTCAGTAACCGGATCGGGTAGTCAGTCAAGCAAATGTCAGAGAGCCAGAGATAAACGTAGTAGTACAGCAAGCAGGATCAAGAGCCAGAAGGAACGTCAGCTGAGCAAGTCTTCAACAAGAACGCAGGAGAAAGTCTCTGTGATGTTGACAAAGCCGAAGGCAGAGATCAAGTGAGCTTGACGGCTTTTGGTAGGCAGGACTGATGAGCAGAATCAACAACAGCTGGGTAACTGTGGAGAGAGATGGGAACTGGCAATTATCCGACAGCTGAGCGGCCAGCTCAGAGAAGGAAGGGCTGAGACCACCCTGACAGCGGTGTGGCTTGCTGGAGACAAGACCGCCCCCACCAGGGTATTCACGTGTCTGTCAGTGTTGGGAAAAGGAATGACAGAGTGGGCAAAGCCAAGAAGCTCAGCGGCCACAGCGGAGCTTGGTTGCATAATAGACATAATATAAATAAATCCTTCTAGATGGCATAATAGACGTACGTAAACCACATTAGGTTCCTAACACGTAGGATTTAAATTAAATGAAAAAGGAAGGGGAAAAAAAGGGAATTATAAATTGCAGTTCAACCATGTGGAAAATTTCAAGGGATATGAATACCTTTTCAAGGCACTGTATATATGAAAATGTGCTAAAGGTAAAATTTCTTGTTGTCCGTAGCAACCAATCACTGTTCTTGGTTTGTTTTCAAGTCCTGATTAAAAAAAGTGACATTTGCTAGCTGATTGTTTACAACTGGCAATATGAGATTTTTATTTTAGTACTTAACTTAACCCAGACAGATTTGTGCTTCCTGAACCCCAACACCAGCTATCCTATGAATCCCTTCTCCCCTATTCCAGTCAGCTAGTTAGCCTAAAGCTGGGTATACACTAGTAGATTTTCATTCAAATCATTTAATTCTAATTGTAAGACCTCTTTCACACTGAAGGTGCATTTAAGGCGTTTTAGCCCTAAAAATAGCACCTGTAAAGCACCTGAAAAGCGCCTCTCAAGCCTCCCTAGTGGGAAAGCCCGAGTGCTTCCACACTGGGGCGGTGCGCTTGCAAGACAGAAAAAAAGCCCTGCAAGGAGCGTCTTTGCAGCGGTGCGGGAGCGCTGTATACACCGCTCCTAAACCACCCCTGACATTGAAATCAATGGGTAGCGCTGCCGAAGTGCCTTTAAAGCGCTTTGGCAGCGGCACTTTACCGCTAGCGCGGGGCGGTCTTCTGTGTGAAAGAGGTCTAAGAGCCCTTTTACACTGTGCCGCCCCGGGTGTTGGCGGTAAAGCGGTGCTAAAAATAGTGGCGCTAAAAATAGTGGCACTATTCGGCCGCTAGCGGGACAGTTTTAACCCCCGCTAGCGGCTGAAAAGGGGTTAAATCCGCCAGCAAAACGCCGCTGCAGCACCGTTTTGGCGGCAATATAACAGCGCTGCCCCATTGTTTTCAATGGGCAGGGGCGCTTTTAGGAGCGGTGAGTTCACCGCTCCTAATGCGCTGTAAGGAAGCTGCTTGCAGGACTTTTTCTGACGCCCTGCAAGCGCAGCGCCCCAGTGTGAAAGCACTCGGGCTTTCACACTAGGTTTGCAGCTGAGGCTTCTTTCAGGCGCTTTACAGGCGCTATTTTTAGCGCTAAAGCGCCTGAAAAATGCCTCAGTGTGAAAGGGGTCTTAGTGTGGTAAAATTGACATTCATTTTTAACTACAGAGACAAGAAAATTCAAAGTACTAGGATGGAATATTTTTTCAAATTAACACATTTCTACCAGTGAATGTGGTGTTTATTTTGTAAAGTCCATTCGTTTCAAAACTGAATGTTGAAAGCAAACAAAATTTTGAACTATTTTCAAGTCGTGAAATATACTGAGAATTTACATGCAAATGTTTGTATGAATATTCATATGAACATATGTATACCCAGCTTTACTATCATCTGGCTGAAACCAGACATCACAACCCCACAAGGCATACCGGTGATCAAAGAGATATTTTGCCTACTCGCCATCAGTACACCAGGTCTTTGTACCATCAACGTTGTATGTTCAGCTGCCATTCACATGGAACTCTTCTCAACTTCAGCCTTGTATATTCTCATTTCAATATTTGCTAGAACCAACAAAATCCATAAACTGTCACGCTGTGTGATGTTCAATCCCAACTACGGGCAAAAATGGAAAAGAGTGCATTGTGCATCAATTACCTTACTCCCCTGGATTCCAAACACCTCTTCCTAAGCCACCCTGCAGTATAATGCGGTGTACACACAAGCAATGTCAGTACAGCGATCTCCCCCACTGCACTATTGGGCTCTGACAAGGAGACTGCCCCCCACCAGGACACACTGATCAGCGCTGATCGGATGCCGGTTGGCTGCTGGTTCTCCAGCATGCTGGTTCGAGAGAAGGCGAAGAACACCAGTAATTAAATAAAGTACCTGCATTAGTTCTCTTTTCTCAAGCTTGTGTTCCTTTATTTTCACAATATTTCTGCACATAACACACTTCCTGTCCCTGGGTGGCTACACTCAATCCTTCACTGTATCTATGGAGGGAGCCATGGTTACCACAAAGGAAGGACTTCAAACATGTCTTCCTTGCAGAAAAAGATAACACTGCTTCCAGGTCAATTCACACATGATATGTGATCGACAGGTATTTTCTGTACTTCGTAAAAATGTTCTTAGCCTGGACAGTAGACCGGCTTCATTTTCCCCTGCTCGTTATCTTCTTGGGCACTGGTTCCAAGAAGAACTCCCTTTGATTTGTCTGGAGCCGATAGAACCCAACCACTGGTAGTGTTGCCTCCACCAATAGGAGGTGTTCACATCAAGCTGGCAGTCATGTGCCTACCTGAAGGACCCCAGAAAGTTAACAGAAGAAGACAGAGGGATCATCATGTGACTGTGGTTTCAGGTAAGCAAAATGGGCAGTTGGACTTTTTTCCATACCATCAGTTAATTAGACGGGTGAGAAGGGTTGCTAATTTCCTGGAGTTGGGCTTGCACTGCAAGGGTTAGTTGCTTGTTTAGGTCTAGGGGAACAAAAAGCTAAGATCTACTAACTGGATTCTCCAGAATGGTTTCCACAGCCTCTTCTCCCCCAAGTTCTAGAGCTCTACAACTCTGATATTATCAAGATCAAAGCAGGGCCCATAGTTCTGGTCACTGCTGGAGCATGGGGGTGCCGTCTGTTGGGGGAGTGGATAATCAGGTAAGTAAAGGTTTTTCTCCTCTCCCCTCGATAAACAAGCAATAAACCCCTACAGTCAGTGGCGGGTGGTGCTCAAAATTTTTGGCGCAAACGAACTGAAAAATTCTGAAAAATACCGTAACAAAAACATCAAATGCAGCCTCACTGTGCCATCATATGCAGGCACTGTGCCCATCATATGCAGCCACTGTGCCCATTATATGCAGCCACTGTGCCCATCATATACAGCCAACTGTGCTCATCATATGCAGCCACTGTGCCCATCATATGCAGCTAACTGTGCCCAACAAATGCAGCCAACTGTGCCCAGCAAATGCAGCCACTGTGCCATCATATGCAGCCACTGGGCCCATCATATGCAGCCACTGTGCCCATCATATTCAACTATTGTGCCCATCATATGCAGCCAACTGTGCCCAGCAAATTCAGCCACTGTACCCATCATATGCAGCCAACTGTGCCCATCATATGCAGCCAACTGTGCCCATCATATGCAGCCAACTGTGCCCAGCAAATGCAGCCAACTGTGTCCATCATTTGCAGCCACTGTGCCCACCATATGCAGACAACTGTGCCCATCATATGCAGCCAACTGTGCCCATCATATGCAGCCAACTGTGCCCAGCAAATGCAGCCAACTGTGTCCACCATATGCAGCCACTGTGCCCACCATATGCAGCCAACTGTGCCCATCATATGCAGCCAACTGTGCCCCATCATTTACAGCCAAAAAATACCCCCACCGCTGTAATTCAGGCTCCCGGCATTCCAATAGGGGCAGGACACCTGAATAGGGGGTGGCAGTGGCGGCCATGGATAGATTCATGCAATGCATGAATCTATTCATGATACATAGTGGGGGTTGGCTGGAGAGAGGGGGCAGCACCCGTTAATAGACTCACCACCACTGCCTACAGTGCAGGCGCAGCCCCACTGCAAGAAATCATTTAAAATTTTCCTGGAGCTGGACTTTAAAGTGATTGCAAACGTATTTAAAATTTAATAATAAACATGTCATACTTACCTTCTCTGGGCAATGGTTTTGCACAGAAGAGCCCCGATCCTCCTGTTCTCGGGAACCTCCGTCAGCACTTCTGGCTCCTCCCTCCTGCTGAGTTCCACCATGGCAAGCTGTTTGCTGTGGGGGAACTCATGCAGGCTCGATCCTGAGCTGTGCTTTGTGTGTCCATAGACATGCAGAACGCGGCTCAGCCACGCCTAAATGCATGAGGCCTAAAAGGTACAGCTTCAAAAAAAGAAGTTGCTGTTGTATATTGTATCAGTAATGGATTTATGACGACCTTTAAAGTTACTGAAATGTATTCTTTATTGTGTAGAGGCACTTATAAGGAGAATGAAAGACAATGTGATAACAAGCATGTGATTATACCATATAAAAGATTGTATTTCATTATAGCCTTGAACCTGCCCTATGATGTGCGTTCATGGATCATGGAACATATAAACTTTACAAGCTTAGTCACTTGTTAATTTTCTAGTTTATGAAGAAAGGCTTCGAAGGCGTGCTATCATTAATTCTTTATGTGACTTTGAATGAATTCCAGGGTTGTTAAGATCTTACTCTCATGCCTCCTCTGCTTTGTAGGTACCACCAGATGTAAATGCTGGACAAAAGAGACATCAATAGTACATCCCAGGCTCCCAGCATGCAGTGGGGCCTCCGAATAATCCCTTTCCTCTCAGATCCATCATCGCCATTTATCTACATCCAATGTTTACCTCAGGACACATCTCTCTCAAAAGCTTCTGCATAATAGAACTCTGGAGGCCACAGCAACAGTTTAATATGCTATGTAAACACATGCACAGTATGACCGAGCTTTACAAAGAAATTGTCCAAGGTCAGTTTCCTATCCAAGAGGTTGTACTCCATCCTAGCGGGAATCTAAGACACAGGCTGGTCATAAATCGATGGTTTTTTTTTTTTTTGATTAGCAAGCTAGCAGATAAAAAAATAAACTGACTCCCCTATCTACACATTCAAGGTGGATGGGGGATTCCTCCCTGCTGTGCTATCGTATTTTGACAGTGGGACTCCTTCGCTGTCAGAATACACTGATCAGCGCTGCAACCGACTAACTGCAAACACTGTTTGAACAGGAACAGCCATAGATGGATCGAAATTCGGCTAATCCCTGCTGGACCAGCTCAATTGTGATCCATGTATGGCCAGCTTTAGGACCAACAATGGTATCATTGATAAGGAGGTCTGTGCAGCAAATGTGCCTAAAGCTGGATACACATGGGCCAAATGTTGGGAGACATTTGCCGGTTCAAAAAAAAAAAACAGTTGATATTTGGCCCATGTGTATGTCGGTCTGTCTTACAAAAGCCGGCCTTCTGTCAGACAAGCATGCTGGAAAACCAGCAGCCGCTGATCGGAGTGTTATGGCTGGGGAGGGGGCGCCCCCCTGTCAGAACACAATAGCTCAGCGGGGGAGATCACTGTAGTTACTTTGAATAGTGAGTACAGTGGTTCTGACCGGAGCTGACAGTTTCACATGGGGCTGTCCGTTTTGACTGACTCTGCTTGCTCAGCAGGGATCGCTTCGTTGATCCCCTGCTGAGCCGGTGGATGACCGGTCTGTCTCTTCTCACTGTGCAGAGATGGGGCTGTCAGAGCTCCGCTCTCCTCTATGGGGGATCGGATGAAAACGAATCCGCCTGTCCGTTTTCATCCGGTCCGATAGACAGATGGAAAATAGGGTTTTCATCTGTCTGGATTCAGCGTATCGGAGCAAATCGATGTCAGTGGACATGTCACCGCTGACATCCATCGCTCCATAGACGTGCATGGAGCGTCTGTTCAGGTCCGCCTAAAAAACTGACAGACGGACTTGAATGGTCCGCTCGTGTGAAAGGGGCCTAAGTCAGATGTAAATCAGAAAAAAAACTTATAGTGTGTACCAGTGTAGCACCCTCTACCAATAGGTAGGTGCTAGCATAGGATTTTTGCTAGGGAGACTGTCAGCACAGTGTCAGGGCTGGGCTCAGCCCTTCCTTCTCTGAGCTGGCCGCTCAGCTGTCGGCTAATTGCCAGCTCCCATCTCTCTCCACAGTTACCCAGCTGTTGTTGATTCTGCTCGTCAGTCCTGCCTACTTAAAGTCATCCAGCTCACTTGATCTCTGCCTTCGCCTTTGTCAACATCACAGAGACTTTCTCCTGCATTCCTGGTGAAGACTTGCTTGGCTGACGTTCCTTCTGCCTCCTGATCCTGCTTGCTGCACTACGTTTATCTCTGGCTCTCTGACATTTGCTTGGCTGACTACCCGATCTGGTTACTGAACTCTGGCTTGTTTTGACTACGCTTACTCTGTTTACCTTATTATTATTATTATTAATAAACAAGTGTGATTTTACTATACTTCTGTCTCGGTCTGATTCATGGTTCCTGATACACAGGTAAATTTAGGCAGGCCTATGCTTTGTCACATCTCAAGGGTGATGTCCTCATCTTTACGCGGCCATTGATGAGGAAGTTCTGGAAGCAATAGTCTGCAGGAGTTACGCAGAGGAGGAGCAATAGTCTGCATGGTGATGCAGGGAAAAGACTGTAGCTGTTACACATGCACGTCATTCCTTCAGGATCAACCTATATGCTAATCTATAAAATCTCTAAATATGATGGCAAAGAGATCTATTCTATGGGCATCCCATATACCCTTTTCCCCAACCAAGTTATACCCCCCAATAAATAAGAACAAAACAAAGCAAATGACTGTTCATTGTCTCTGCAAGTGATATATGGGAGCCTGGCAGTGGGGTGATATGGTGGATGTTTGTTACTAGTGGCAACTACACCGCTACACCAGGCTTTAGGCGTAATTTACATTTGCAATTGTGGGGTGGTAAAAGCAGTCAACTGAGCCACCATTTTTCCCCCCTACCCTTTAAGCTGCAAAGACAGCTAGACAGGGTTATAAACATGCCACGGTTGTAATGTTTTGCATCACAGCGCAGAAAAAATGATCCCCCCAATTACATTCAGCAGGCAGTACTGCCGTCAGACGTGACCCATTCTAGTGAAGGGGGCCATGCTGTAACCGCGAGCCAAACGCTAAAGATTGCAGCGCTGTAATCCCATAAAAAAGAAAAGAAAACAGGCGTTGAGGAGTGCACTGAAGAAAAGTACTGCATGCAGGACATTTTCCTCAGCACACACTACAGCAATGCTGTTGTGTGAACTGACAACATAAGAGACAAGGCATTTTGGTTTGTCTATGTGCTGGGACTGCACTGGAGATAGTGTCCAGCATACAGTGCCTTGCAAAAGTATTCGGCCCCCTTGAACTTTTCAACCTTTTGCCACATTTCAGGCTTCAAACATAAAGATATAAAATTTTAATTTTTTGTGAAGAATCACCAACAAGTGGGACACAATTGTGAAGTGGAACGAAATCTATTGGATATTTTAAACTTTTTTAGCAAATAAAAAACTGAAAAGTGGTGCGTGCAAAATTATTCGGCCCCTTTACTTTCAGTGCAGAAAACTCACTCCAGAAGTTCAGCGAGGATCTCTGAATGATCCAATGTTGTCCTAAATGACTGATGGTGATAAATAGAATCCACCTGTGTGTAATCAAGTCTCTGTATAAATGCACCTGCTCTGTGATAGTCTCAGGGTTCTGTTGAAAGCGCAGAGAGCATCATGAAGACCAAGGAACACACCAGGCAGGTCCGTAATACTGTTGTGGAGAAGTTTAAAGCCGGATTTGGATACAAAAAGATTTCCCAAGCTTTAAACCTCCCAAGGAGCACTGTGCAAGCGATCATTTTGAAATGGAAGGAGTATCAGACCACTGCAAATCTACCAAGACCTGGCTGTCCCTCTAAACTTTCAGCTCAGACAAGGAGAAGACTGATCAGAGATGCAGCCAAGAGGCCCATGATCACTCTGGATGAACTGCAGAGAACTACAGCTGAGGTGGGAGAGTCTGTCCATAGGACAACAATCAGTCGTACACTGCACAAATCTGGCCTTTATGGAAGAGTGGCAAGAAGAAAGCCATTTCTCAAAGATATCCATAAAAAGTCTCGTCTAAAGTTTGCCACAAGCCACCTGGGAGACACACCAAACGTGGAAGAAGGTGCTCTGGTCCGATGAAACCAAAATCGAACTTTTTGGCCACAATGCAAAACGATATGTTTGGCGAAAAAGCAACACAGCTCATCACCCTCAACACACCATCCCCACCGTGAAACATGGTGGTGGCAGCATCATAGTTTGGGCCTGCTTTTCTTCAGCAGGGACAGGGAAGATGGTTAAAATTGAGGGGAAGATGGATGCAGCCAAATACAGGACCATTCTGGATGAAAACCTGTTGGAGTCTGCAAAAGACCTGAAACTGGGACAGAGATTTATCTTCCAACAAGACAATGATCCCAAACATACAGCAAAATCTACAAAGGAATGGTTCACAAATAAACGTATCCAGGTGTTAGAATGGCCAAGTCAAAGTCCAGACCTGAATCCAATCGAGAATCTGTGGAAAGAGCTGAAAACTGCTGTTCACAAACGCTCTCCATCCAACCTCACTGAGCTCGAGCTGTTTTGCAAGGAAGAATGGGCAAGAATTTCAGTCTCTCGATGTGCAAAACTGATAGAGACATCCCCCAAGCGACTTGCAGCAGTAATCGCAGCAAAAGGTGGCTCTACAAAGTATTAACGCAAGGGGGCCGAATAATTTTGCACGCCCCACTTTTCATTTTTTTATTAGTTAAAAAAGTTTCAACAATCCAATAGATTTCGTTCCACTTCACAATTGTGTCCCACTTGTTGGTGATTCTTCACAAAAAATAAAAATTTTATATCTTTATGTTTGAAGCCTGAAATGTGGCAAAAGTTTGAAAAGTTCAAGGGGGCCGAATACTTTTGCAAGGCACTGTAGCTCCAATGCATCTGGTATGAACAGGCATTAGACTAAAAAAGTAGTGGAGTGATACAATCGGCTTTTTTCAGCAGAAACGTGGGTGAACGCAGTTATGGCACCTCCAGAACTGACTGTACGAGTGTACGTAATGGCAAGGGGTGTTAGGGTGTGCTGCAGGGACTATTATATGACCAAAAAAGACTGCGCTAGCAACAAAATAAAATAAAAGAGTGTCAGAACCAAATGCACTATAAAAAGAATGTGGTGAATAAGACAAAATGTTATATGACAGAAAGGGTAGGATAGGATATATATCTAACACAACACACCATGTGCCAAATAGAAGCATGCACGGATGCACTAACAAAATAAATAACTCATATTATCATAAAAAGTGTACATAATAAACATGTGCAACTGTGGAGTGATATGGGTGAGCCTATCACTGCACTTGAACAAAGAATATATAAATGTATGTACTCTCCTAGTTTTGCAAACACCAATATAGATAACACTGATGCGGACTTCTAGGAAAATGCTAGGTGAAATAATAAACGAAAAAAGTCGCCAATAACAAAATTGCAAACTAAAAGTATTAAGTTGGATGAAAATCTTCCATATTAGAGACAATTGGCAGACTACCAGCTATCCAGTCCGTGTAGTAAGCAGGACAAACGGTAGACTGATGTTGGAGATGCCCGGAAGAAACCTTTGGAGGACCACAAAGACTCGCGTTCCGCTTGCTACTGGGAGATCTATTCTAGCTGGAGGGGATCTATTTTTGCATGGGGTCTATTGTTGCTGAGGAGGTCTATTGTTGCTGGTGGGGGACCTATTGTTGCTGGGGATGGGTCTTATATTGCTGGGGGGTCATTTGTTGCTGGGAGAGATCTACTGTTGAGGGAGGGGTCTATTGATCCTGGGTGTGGGTATATCTGTTGCTGCTGTGGGGAATCTATTGTTGCTGGCGGAAGTTTGTGGCTGGTAGTCCATTGTTGTTAGAGGGATCTATTGTTGCTGGTGGGGGCTTCATTGTTACTGGCTGCGGAGGATATATTTTACTGCTTTTCGTGTTATAATTTCCAAATTCCATACAAATGACTTAGCACCACAGAATGATACTTGGTTCTGTATTGTCTAAAAGGGCAGTACTGGGAGGTGGGTAGGGGATGGAACCAAGGAATGGTGCTCAGAGGTGGGTAGGGGATGGAACCAAGGAATGGTGCTCAGAGGTGGGTGGGGGATGGAATCAGGGAATGGTGCTCAGAGGTGGGTAGGAGATGGAACCAAGGAACGGTGCTTGGAGGTGGGTAAGGGATGGAACCAAGGAATGGTGCTCAGAGGTGGGTAGGAGATGGAAACAAGGAACGGTGCTTGGAGGTGGGTAGGGTATGGAACCAAGGAATGGTGCTCATAGGTGGGTAGGGGATGGAACCAAGGAATGGTGCTCAGAGGTGGGTAGGAGATGTAACCAAGGAACGTTGCTCGGAGGTGGGTAGGGGCAGAGAAAAGGGGTGACTCAGAAAGGGGGAGTTTCTGCACCTATTTTCTGAGAAAAAAAAAGCCCTGCATACAATGTACAGTGCAGATATCCTTCCCTGTCCTCACTGTCTTTCCTCTATTTCCCCTCTTTGCTCTCTCTCCCTTGTTTCTATATATACTGGTGTCCCTTCTTCTCCCCTCATATTTTCAATTTTGCTCTTTGCTAGGGAGAGACACAGGGGAATATTTATCAATTCTGTCACACAGCAAGGCAGTGCTAACTGGAGCAATGAGAATGATTTTGAGGCAGATTTACTTCTGAGTTCAGCTTCTTTCATAAATTCCTTGCTTTGCTGCTCTAAAGTAGCACTGCGACAGGAAAAATAATTAACCACTTGACCTCCAGAAGATTTACCCCCCCCCCCCCCCCCCTCATTTTTTGCAATATTGCACTGCATTACTTTAACTGACAATTGCATGGTCATGTAACCCTGTACCCAAATAAAATGTATGTCATTTTTTTCCCACAAATAGAGCTTTCTTTTGGTGGTATTTGATCACCTCTGCATTTTTATTTTGTGCGCTATAAACAAACAAAGATCCAGAATTTTTAAAGAAAAATTCAATTTTTTACTTTCTGCTATAAAACATATCCAATAGAATTAAAAAAAATCGAATTTCTTCATAAATTTAGGCCAACATGTATTCTCCTACATATTTTTGTTAAAAAAATCCAATTAGCATATATTGATTAGTTTACATGAACATTATAGCATCTATAAACTATGGTATATATTTACGGAATTTTTATTTATTTATATTATACTGGTAATGGCAGTGATCAGCGACTTATAGCGGGACTGTGATATTTTGCGGCAGACACTAACTGACACTTATGACACTTTGCAGGAACCAGTGTCAATAATACAGTGATCAGTGCTAAACATATGTACTTTCACTGTACCAATGACACTGGCTGGAAAGGGGTTAAACATCTAGGGCGATCAGATGGTTAACTGTGTGCCTAGCTAGTGTTTTTGTGATGTGTGTGTGCTGCTTTTACAAGAGGAAGATATGGATTTTATTCCCTCTCGTCCTTTGCAGGGACACACAATCCGTCCCTTCCCCCCTGTCAGAACTGAGATCTGCTTTGTTTACATTAGTAGATCAGTAGATTTCTGTTCTCTGTGTTTTAACGACAATCGTCAGGTGCCGGAATCTAGTGCCCGGAACCCGCAGGCCAGCTTCTGCTGTGATTATTTACAGCAGAAGCGGCCCGCCGGTGGCACGTGCCCCCTGCTGGCAGAAGTGTAGAATCACGTATGCACAGGAGGGCCGCTGTGTAGCAGTAAATTTGCTATAGGGCGGTCTGAAATTGGTTAAGCATCATTTTAAAATGGAATACTATCTCATCGCAGACCTGTGAAAATCTGTGTCAGTTTGCAGCCCAGGATTTCATGCACAAGGGTCACAAATACACAGAAATACTGTTGCATATATTTTGCTAATTAAATACAGCCTGATATTCTGAAAATACAAGGATATCTTTGTGTCTATTACATAGAATGACAGTTCGCACTCTTTCTCGTAGATAGTTGTAGCAATTCTGAGACCCTGAGCACTTGGCTGGAGATCCAAAGTCAGTGCCAGAGCCTAGAAACAACCCTGCTAGGGTTTGGATCATGTAACTGCCTGTTGAGAGCAAATAAAAATGCTCAGGACTTCCAACTATGGGGATCCTATTACTCACCCCCTTTCCTCTGATGTGACAGCATTGTGATTGGCTGCTCAGACACCCATTGTTCTCACAAATAATATGCCTAAGGCATAGTTTCCTGGCTGGTTGGCTGCTTTAGCAAGTGACACAAATACTGTAGTTATTAACAACAGCAATATAGCCTTCTCTGGACAGCATTCTGCTTGTTAGACCCTGTACAGTATCTTCCCTAACTTCCAGTCCCCTGATGTAAGCCCTCTTCTGATGTAAACCTTACATGCACCCTTTGAGACTTAAGAATAGGCAATTTAGATGAACATAAAATCTTTTACTGAGGTAGTTGCAGATAACACACAAACAGTTCTCAAAGGCATCTTCAACACACTTTCCTGTACAAAACTCTCTAGTGCCCCATAAAGTTGTCATACTTTCATAAAAAGTTCATAAAAAGAAATCCTTTCAAGGCACAAGTCCATTTAGGCAGCAAATCCACACAAGGCAGCCAAAGCAAATCTTTGAACCCTTTGGAATCAATGTTTACAAGCAGTTGTCTCTCTACAGAGGTCCAACACTCCCCTTCTGAGTCAGAGCTTAAAGTGGAGTTCCACCCAAAAATGGAACTTCCATTTTAAGTAATGGTGAACCCCTGACATGTCACATTTGGCATGTCATTTTTTTGGGGGGGGGGAACAGATACCCTCTTTTTAGAGGCATCCAGCTCCCATTTCCTCCCGGGGCCCTGTGGTACCTCTCCCCCTCCCTCCCTGCAATCTTCTGGGACACGTCACAGGTCCCAGAAAAGTGCCCGGCCATTCACAGCACGCAGCGTGGCTCACGCATGCGCGTTGTGTGCCCGGCTGTGAAGCCACAGCCGGGCGCCCACAGTAAGAATGCCGGCGCCGTGAAGAGAAGCGGGGCTTCGTACGCCCGCATTGCTGGAGTGTGGGACAGGTGAGTGTCCGATTATTAAAAGTCAGCAGCTACACTTTTTGTAGCTGCTGACTTTTAATATTTTTTTTTTCGGCAGAACTCCGCCTTAAGTTCTCCAATCTGCAGGAAGCATGTGCTTTCCTGAGAGCAGAGCTATATGTCTGATGTCTGGTGTGGTTTGGACCCCTACAGAGAGACCACTGCTTCCACAGGGAAAGCAAGGGTCCTTATCTACAGCATGTTGACAGGGGGCAGACTTTTCTACTCATGATGTGGCTGCTGTCTAATTTAAAGAAGTTCTCTTGGGTTTTAAGATTCAGGGGGTAGTAATTGACTATTTTTGACTGTGCAAAATTAATTTCTGGTTACGGTATAACTCAACATGTAAAATGTATTTGTGACTCTGCAGCCCTAAATGGCTCCCACAAGCAGACCTACCCACTTGGAGCACCATGGAAGAGACCAACACAAGCAGTTCATATAGAAGTGTCTCAGATGAATGAGCATTTACTGTCAAACACCAACATTGCAGCTGATATCTTTTAGCATGAGTAATCATGACCACTAAAGATTTTTGTTGAGCTATTACCATTGTAGCACCCTCTAGTGTGCTACTAGTGTAAGAGTAGGCAAACTATACCCTGGGTCATGTTTATCCTGTGAGCCTGTAATTGGGTTAAGGTTATTAGAGTTCAGGGCAGCTCCCTGGTGTCTCCCCCTGGTTCTGGAATGTTCTAGAAATTAGAGGGTGGAGGCTAGGAGCCCATAGCCAATCCGCAGGAGGTGGGCCTGGCAGGGGACTAAGCGAGCCTTTAAATAGAGTTGAGTCATGCTGGGCAGACGGTCGGGCAGAAGATGGAGAGATGGAGATGCAGTGCTGAGGAGGCTGTCTTGGTCCTTGAGGTGCACCCCCTAGTTTGGGGGGCTCTGCTTCGAGCTGGGGCTCAGGTGCTGGCCTAGAGGAATCCTACCATAGAAGTTGGCAGTGGGAGCAAGGAAAGGACAGTGTGAGTACTACAGCACAAAGCAGGGATTGGCAAGGAAGAGATTGCCACATGCAGCAGGTCTCTCTTGAAGACAGCGCTGTGCTTAAGTCTTTAGCCTTGCCCTAGGAGATCTCCAGTGAGTCAGTCGGGTAGACTGGAGAAAAGAGTCAGTCGAGTAGACTGGTGAGGAGGGTCAGTCGGGTAGACTGGTGAAGAAGCAACCAGGTGGGCTGTTATAGAGGCAGACAGGTGGGCTAGCATTTTCCTGCAGTGGTATAGCTGGGACCAGTGACTACAAGGGAGTTGGAGGCACTCCAGGATGCAGTTCACACCACCCGTGCTACTTTTTTTAAAGGACTGAGAGTTCCTAGCATGTAAGGGGTCGCTGCAAGTCTAACTTGACTGACGGGAATCAATTGGAGCTGTAAAAAGGATCAAGCGGAGTTATGCAGGAGGATCAAGTGGAGCTGTACATAGGAAGGAAGTTGTCCCTGGTTTTTTTGTTACTGTCGAGTTGGGCATCCCATAATTCCTATCCCCATGCAAGTTATTATCCCTAATAAAACACAAAAACAAAGCTCAAGGACTGTTCACTGGTCTGGATGAAAGTTGAAGATGCTATGTGACTGGCTGTGCAGCAGGGGGGAACCCTATCGCTTGCAGCCCCTAGGTGGTTAGTGCTACACCACTATATTTTTTCACAATTATCAAGGGAGTTGATTGCAGCTCTGCTCTTGCCTATATGGAAGAATACAAAGAAATAATCTTAGAAGCAAAGTGCTAGGGCGCATTGACCAGAAAGCGGATTACACTGGTCTACCGTTATAGACTGCACATTTGTAATTCAGAGCAGCAATGACAGTCACGCAAGCGAAGACAAAGCCATCCAATTTATCTCAGATGGCACAGTCACCCGGAGATCCGTGCGGAGGGATAGGAAACAGCAGGGACCGGGCTGATGAGGGAGTGAGAAGAGTCAGAGATAGCTGTTACATTAGTGATGAGGAGATACTGTAGCTGGCTGTGATCTACAGAGACCCCAATTGTTCCGAAAGTTCTCAGCTATAGTGTTTAAAGGGAACCAGTCCTAATTAGACTTAAGCTACAATTTGAACCACCATTCTTAAATTACCTAAGCCATGCTGGGTTTACTTATGAAATATTTATATTCTGTTAATTGTTTTAAACTTTAATTTGTATTGCAAGCAATCAAGGTTCCATCAAACATCTGAGTCAGAGCTGAGAGACCCCTTAGTTCTGACAGTGGCTCTCTTGTTCAGTCCTACCCTATCAGTGCTCCTAAATATACTTAATGAAAATCAAATAATACAACCCTTAGTGCTTTACAGCCGAGTCACTAACGTGTGTTACTGTATGCTTAGGAACTAGAGACTGATTGTTACCAGCATGAGGTCAAGCAGTAATTCCTGTGGCTCTGAGCTCCTCAAACAAGTAAGTAAACCTAAATACAGGGCCAAAAATTATTTTCTATAACTAAGATTCCTTGTTTTAAGAATCTAAAGTGTAGCTCAGGGGTGTTACTAATGCTGGGCACCCAATGAATTTGCTGGTGAGTTCCCTAGTTTCTGTATGTCGCCCTTACCTGACTGATGGCCTGATTTCCCACCCCCAGTGCCCGCTGCCTGTCAGACCTGCAGCACAGAACCATAGAAGAGTTTCAGAGCACACCACTTAGCTCTGCACTGCAAGTCTAATAGGGCGTACACACGGTCGGACTTTGTTCGGACATTCCGACAACAAAATCCTAGGATTTTTTCCGACGGATGTTGGCTCAAACTTGTCTTGCATACACACGGTCACACAATTCTGAACGTGGTGACGTAAAACATGTACGTCGGGACTATAAACGGGGCAGTGGCCAATAGCTTTCATCTCTTTATTTATTCTGAGCATGCTTGGCACTTTGTCCGTCGGATTTGTGTACACACGATCGGAAATTCCGACAACGGATTTTGTTGTCGGAAAATTTTATCTCCTGCTCTCCAACTTTGTGTGTCGGAAAATCCGATGGAAAATGTCCGATGGAGCCCACACACAGTCGGAATTTCCGACAACACGCTCCGATCGGACATTTTCCATCGGAAAATCCGACCGTGTGTACGGGGCATTACAGGCACCTGCCAGGCCAATGGGTGTGGACAGAAGCCAACAGCTGCATAAGCGACATATGGAAATAAAAATAAATAGTCACAGCATCAGGACCAAGGGCACCCAGCAGATATAATCCAATTCTAAGGTCTGGTGAGTACTTTTTTAGGGAAGAAGGGGAAATTTGTCCTGGGGATGGATTTGTCTTCGGGGGGTGGGAGGACTGTATTAGCATAAGTAGGGAATTTTTTTCTTTGGAGGCACCATGTGCAATATAGATCCTAGGCTGTGTGCACTTTTCACTCCTGACCCCTGTGCTCTGTGTGTTACACATTCCTAACCACTGGGCTCTGGTCATTACACACTCCTGACCCTTACACTTTGGGTGCTATGCACTTCTGACCCCTACACTTGTGCCTTACATACTGCTGACACATGCACTCTGTGCTACACATTCGAAAGCCCTGCACTCTGTGTGTTACACACTCCTAATCCCTGCACTCTGTGGGTTACACACTCCTAATCCCTGTACTCTGTGGGTTACACACTCCTAGCCCCTGCACTCTGTGGGCTACACACTCCTAACCTACACACTCCTAATCCCTGCAGTCTGTGGGTTACACACTTCTAGCCCCTGCACTTTGTGGGCTACACACTCCTAACCCCTGCAATCTGGGGGTTACACACTCCTAGCTCCTCCACTCTGTGGGTTACACACTCCTAGCCCCTGCACTCTGTGGGTTACACACTGCTAGCTCCTGCAGTCTGTGGGTTACACACTCCTAGCCCCTGCACTCTGTGGGCTACACACTCCTAACCCCTGCACTCTGTGGGTTACACACTCCTAGCCCCTGCACTCTGTGGGCTACACACTCCTAACCCCTGCACTCTGTGGGTTACACACTCCTAGCCCCTGCACTCTGTGGGCTACACACTCCTAACCCCTGCACTCTGTGGGCTACACACTCCTAACCCCTGCACTCTGTGGGTTACACACTCCTAGCCCCTGCACTCTGTGGGTTACACACTCCTAGCCCCTGCACTCTGTGAGTTACTCACTCCTAGCCCCTGCACTATGTGGGTTACACACTCCTGAATTCTCTGGCAATTTTGTATTGCTCCTTGTGGACTTGTTAGTGAGATTTCTCCTAATACCTTATTTTAGTGATAATATTGTCCCTGGGACAGAAAGTGGGATGAAATCTCTTCAAGGGGGCACATATAGTAAAAAAAACCCTGAAATTTACCTCTTGTGTTTACCCCTCTACTCTATTGATTACTACATAAAAGTCTCAGATGGAATGAAAAAAAATGGATTTTTTACTAGAATACATTTTTTTAAGTCCAGCACATGACACAAGATTTTTAGTCTTTAACCATGGGTTATATGCAGATACCTTCAAGTGACTGGAGACTGGCAGAAAAAAAAGCTGCAGAGAGATTTCCTATATAAACATCGCCCCCCTTCCCCTTTTCCTTCCCCCTAGTAAGTGAAAAAGCCTACTTTTCTTTGTTGTACAGTAGTACTGGACACAGGATCTTCCAACTAAGGGATGGGTAACACAGTGAACATACCTCCAACAAGCCTTCAAAACCAATGAATCAAAAAGGTCTTTTTCACCTGGGGAATCCTGATAAGCCTGTGAGCAGAAGGCCATGTGGAAGGCTGGTAAATCAGGTGGAAAGATACAGAAAATCCCACGAGACACTAACTACCCTGTCCTACCATAGCCTCAAATGATGACTTGTCTAATCCACCTAGGAGTTCCTCCTGCAGGAACCTTCAGGGAGCACAAAGAGGGAATCCGATTACCCTAAAGAGGCTGTAACCCAGTGGTAGACTCTCATAGCACATACCATATCAAGACAGTGGAGAGAAATTTCCTTGAGATATTTGGAAGCAAGTACATAAAGAGGGGAGAGCAATGCCCTGTTTGAGGTGGAAGGAGGAAACCACCTTAAGAGGGAAAAAAACTTTAGGCCTGAAGATTAACTTTACGTGTAACACTAGGAAAGGCATTTTACAGCATAAGGCCGCTAATTCAAAGACCCTTGGAATGATGGCAGAGTATGGTCTTCAAGTAAGATCAGATAATAAAATATCCCTAGTAGGTTCAAGGGCTGGCCTCTAAATGGCTGAAAGTTTCAGGCTAAGGTCCCATGGAGTCACAGTGGAATATACAGGTAAAGAGATGTGAGTGACACCCTGCACAATTACCTTAAGTAGGGAATGAGAAGCCAACAATCTCTGAAACAGGATGCCCAATGCTGAGATTTGCCCTATGATGCTAATCCAGATCAGACTGGAGGAGGGACGGGATGCATCCCAAAAAGTATTTCCAGGGATGACCTTTCCTGATTTCTCACAATGCAAAATAGGATTGCTCTGCCTCTGCATGTTTACGTTTGAGAATGTTTTGCTGTCTTTCTATGGGCCAGGCAAATTCCTTCCATGCCCTCCTGAAGAAGTGAACTAGCGTCATAAAACACATTATGGGATCAATACCCCTACAGTCCAACTGTGATTGTTATATTAATACTGTACCACAAGATATTGGAAAGATGGAAGTAGCTTACAGGGGTGTGTTTGAGGTTGCCTAGACCTGTTGAGTTTTTAAATATGGAGTAACAATGCTTTTTATTTATGCTATTCAATAAATTGTCAATATTTTCTTCAGGAATGCATTGGTATTTCTATATGGTTTTGTGACTGCTGAGGGGACCAGCTTTGACTTAAAGTGTCACTAAACCCACATCATAAAATACTATGAATAAAAGCTGTATTATATTCTGTTCATACTCACTCAGCCACTATGAGATTCATTTTCTGTATTCTGCAAAAAAACCTGGTTAATCCTGCTGATCTCCACCTTCTGTTCATGTCCTCACTTCAGTTAGGGATTTTGCAGGTGTGGTGGCAATTCTATGCTGAGCATTTCCTCCCTATCACATTTAAGCAGCCCATGTGACTATAGAGTCACACATGTGGGCGTATACACAGTAGTAAATGACAGCTCATTCCCTCTCTCCTCCTCCATGCCCACTAACCAACTAAACACAATGGGGGCAGGATATTACATGTAGATTGATGGAGGCTTCACCTCCCTCTTATTCTAAAACACAGACTGGAGGGCCGGTGACTTCAGAAATCCACCAGCACCATGTTATTTCCACAAAATAATAAAGATTTGATTTCAGATATATATTTTAAAACAGTTTATTGATATTATTTTTATTTTTTTTCTCTGTATTCCAAAGGCTTTTTTTTTTTTTTTAACGTGTGACCAGCAGCAGAGGACTAGAAGCTCCTCCTACTTATGTTTCCCTGCAGACAGGCTGGGAAATATCTCGGTCATGTGACAGCTGCATATCGATTGAGAAAAAGGTACTTAGATGTGTTTTTAAATTAAAATAATTACAGTGCCATCAAGCATGACATCACTAAGGGAGCTAGGGAGGAGGTGGGATCCTTATGGGTAGAGCTACAAAGGGATAAAGCTAAGGGTAAAATGTTACTGGGAGTATGCTATAGGCTCCCTAACCTGAGGGATGTAGGGGAGACAGATCTCCTTTCACAAGTTGGATTAGCAGCAAGGATGAGAAGTGTTATCATAATGGGGAATTTTAATTATCCACACATAGACTGGGCGGAGGGAACCACGCATTCCTCTAAGGCTCGCCAGTTCCTAAATGTCTTACAGGACAATTTCATGGTTCAGATGGTAGGCACACCAACCTAGAAATAAAGCATTACTGGATCTACTGATTACCAACAATACAGACCTGATCACGGATGTGGAAATACGGGGCAATTTAGGAAACAGCGATCACAGGTCAATTGGCTTCAGTATAAATCACACAAATAGGAAACATAAGGGGAATACAAAGACAATGAATTTCAAAAGAGCCAACTTCCCTAAACTACGAACCTTGTTAGAAGGCATGAATTGGGATAAAATCTTAGGAACAAAGAACACAGAGGAGAGATGGGTTTGCTTTAAGAGCATATTAAGTAAGGGCATTAGCCAATGCACCCCATTGGGTAATACATTTAAAAGAGCGACCAAAAGTCCTGGATGGCTTAACTCCAATGTAAAAATGCATATAAAAGCAAAGGAGAAGGCCTTCAAAAAATACAGGGTTGAGGGATCATCATCAGCTTTCAGACTTTATAAAGAATGCAAATGTAAGGGTGCAATTAGGGCGGCTAAGATAGAACACGAAAGACACATAGCGGAGGAGAGCAAAAAAAAGTATGTAAACAGTAAAAAAGGGAGGACAGACCATATTGGCCCCATAAAGAATGAGGAAGGACATCTGGTTACAAAGGATGGGGAGATCGCGAAGGTATTGAATTTATTCTTCTCCTCAGTCTTTACGAGGGAATCGGGGGTCTTCAGTAACCAAAACAGCAATTCATAAACGACCTGGAGGATGGGGTAAACAGTTCAATCTCTGTATTGCGGACAATACTAAGCTAAGCAGAGCAATAACTTCTCTGCAGGATGTGGAAACCTTGCAAAAACATCTGAACAAATTAATGGAGCAGGCAACTACATGGCAAATGAGGTTTAATGTAGAAAAGTGTAAATTAATCCATTTGGGTGGCAAAAATATGAATGCTATCTATACACTGGGGGGAGAACTTCTGGGGGAATCTAGGATGGAAAATGACCTGGGGGTCCTAGTAGATGATAGGCTCAGCAATGGCATGCAATGCCAAGCTGCTGCTAACAAAGCGTATGCTGTCCAGTTCTGGGCACCAGTCCTCAGGAAGGATGTACTGGAAATGGAGCGAGTACAAAGATGGGCAACTAAGCTAATAAAGGGTTTGGAGGATATTAGTTATGAGGAAAGGTTGCGAGCATTGAACTTATTCTCTCTGGAGAAGAGAAGCTTGAGAGGGGATACGATTTCAATTTATAAATACCGTACTGGTGACCCCACAGTAGGGATAAAACTTTTTCGCAGGAAGTTTAGCAAGACATGTGGCCCCTCATTAAAATTAGAAGAAAAGAGGTTTAACCTTAAACTACGTAGAGGGTTCTTTACTGTAAGAGCTGCAAGGATGTGGACTTCCCTTCCAAAGGGGGTGGTCTCTGCGGGGAGCATCGAAAGTTTCAAAAAACTATTAGATAAGCGCCCGAACGACCACAACATACAGGGATATACAAGGTAATACTGACATATAATCACACACATAGGTTGGACTTGTGTCTTTTTTCAACATCACCTACTATGTAACTATGTAACTATGTAACCACAGAAATATAAGGGACAATGTAAATCAGTTAGGTTTTTATTTCTGTCTGTATCCCCACTGGGGGATTCGCTCCTCTATGTATCCAACATTTCAGATCTGTCCCTAGAAAACTAAGTAAGGAGAGATCTTACTAGGGGGAACACTTGCTCTGGGGACCAATGTCAAACAGAGATATTACCCTTACTTTAGGAGATTTCCTCTAACTTCCCCTTATGTCTCTGGGACAGAGAGAGGAAGGGGAAATTTCCCAATAATACACAGTCAACACAAAAAGTAACCTAGCAGGGTTTTTTTATGGATGTGAAACTTTCACTCTTGGGTCTGCAACTTTAGCTTTTCATTCAGAGTTGAAAACAGTAATGCTGCCCACAAATACAGCAATTATCCGGCATGGCATTTAAACCAACCTTCTATTGCACCAGGATTGAACAGTCTGCAACCAATAGCTTCAGTTGTTTCACCGTTTTGAGAGAAACCACATGACAGTTTGCCCATATCTGAAGTCTTTTTGCACTTGAAACATGGCTAAAAGGAGTTGTACTTAATTGAAAATTGACAGGTTTACGGTCAGCATAAAGCTTTTGATATCAAGGTATGAAACTCTGACTTTGAAGCCTAATTCACAGATCCTACCAGACTTTTTTTTAGATAAATTCCTTATTTTTGTTTTCCTACCAGACTTTTTAGCAAACAACACGTACATCTGTGGTAGCTGGAGATTGCTGGATAAAATTATTTTTTTTTAATTTGTGTCATATGAATAAAGCCCAACTGGATTAATTTTATATGGGCCCATATATACTTTTGCAGTCTATTGGGGTGAATTACTGCAATCTCCAAATACACTTTTATTTGCAATTTAAACATTAGGTTCAAGTGTTTGCAATTAGTGCCTTATTTCACACACAGACGATCTGAGCTCCACTGACATGCTTCAAGACAGACCATAACCTAAATGCAGGACTGTCTTTAATATTGATTGGACCCTGGGCACCCCCCCCCCCCATGCAATTTTGCTCTTCAGCCCAACATCCCAAAAACCAATACTACCCCCATCATTATGCAGGACCCCCCATACTACCACCGTCATTACATAAGGCCCCCTCCTCCATACTACCCCCCATCATTACACAGGAACCCTCTCCCATATTACCCCCATCATTACCCAGGACCCCCTTCCCTCCCTGCACAGATCTCTGCATTGCCCCCCCCCCCCCACCTTGATAGTGTCCAGAGGATGAACCAGGTGCACCCTCCAGAAAAGAAGTTCTTCAGCAAGAGAATGGTCTGAAGCTTGTTGGACATGATGAGGGAGAGGGGTTGGTGTGACTGTGCCTGGGACTGACAGGCACTCTCCCGGGGCAAGTTTTACCTTACTGAGCTTGCCAATCACCGCACAGGCTGAAGATGTAACACCCAACCAATCACCAATGCTCCCAACATTCAAATCCATCCTCATCTTCTGAGTGATAGCCAAATCCACTTATCAACTATTTGTGGGCAGTGTGGGCTTAAGGGGCAGCTGCTTTGGGCCCCACGACAATGACTAGGCCCGGGGATGCTGCCTCTTTCCCCCACGTTAAAGATGGCCCTTCCTAAATGAAGAAGAATGAATATGTGCACATGTGTTTAGATCAACACTTATATCTACTGAGCGCCATTCATCTTTTGCTGCTGACTCCACTACTATTAACCTTAGTTTCTGATTGGCTGTGAGAATGACCCTGACAAAATACAAACTTGCACACTGAGAGATTAAAGGGAAATTGCCCAGCAGATGAGCATGTGCCAAGAGGTTACAGTCCTAATAAGAATTCTGCTGATTGTAGTTTTTCAGAATCCAGCAAAGCAGCATTGTTTCCCGGATTACTTAGATGTCTGATGTGTGTAATCATGTTGGACCCATAGAACTGTGAACTGATTGTAATGGATATACAGTGGAGAGAGTTTTCCTTCAGGGAAGCAGATCCACAGTGAAACAATAGTATGGTCTGGTCTTGGCTGCTACCTCTCTGCTTCACACAAAAAGACTCTTGGATGTGTATTCAGGAGCAACTTTTGCAAATTACTTTGTCATTTAAAATATATTGAGTTCTGTATTGGTTAAAAACTATGGTGAAATACACTTGAGGATGTAAATTAAGGCTTGATAGAAACTAGCGTCTCCTAACAGCACTAAGAACAGACATTTTTGATGCCGATGGGAGAGTCATGTCCCTATCAAGCCTTAATTTATATCCTCAAGTGTATTTCATCATGATTTAATTACTATCCATTGCTCAAGCCCCGAAGAATGGGGAGGCCTTTCCCCCCTGAAACGCAAAGGCTGTATCTGATGTTCTTAACCAATAGAAGTTCAGAAAGCCATTGATATGATAATTTGTACTAGGCGCTCCTCAATAAACATCCATGAATGGAGAACCTTAGAAGTATACCAGTTGAGTTCCAGTTGTTGTAGAAAAAAAACACATAATTAAAGAAAACAGCATAATCAAAGAAAATAAGTACTTATCCACTTTAAGTGCTACTTAAGTCTGTAGCTTCTGTAAATGAAAAGCTATCTATGAATGGAGAAGGTGGGCCTTTCATTCATTTACCCACTTACATTCAAAAAGATCTCCCTGCCCAGCTCATGCATTTGTTTTTGTCAGCCTTGTATTTTAGGTGTCCACCTTTGGAAACTTCGGTCCTCATTTTCCATTGTGTAAAATAAATAAAAAATGTCCAAGAAGAATAAAGGGGTCCTGACCCGGGAACACCCACACCAATGTAACTTGGTGGACCAAGAAAAATATATTTGACCCCCCTAGACGGTTTACTTTCCACCATCTGTCAAAACCAAAGTGATATAAACTGTGGAAGGACTGACCCTTTAAAGAACAAGAGTCAGTCCACCCAACTGAAATATACTAGAAATAAAGGCAGTATTTTAAATGATGATGGCTTCTTTATGTACATTCAGATGAGTTCAGAATTGCGTAACAAATTTTATCGCTGACTATATCCTGAGCTGAGGTTTAGCAGCATGTGCTTCATGTAGCATGACAAAAGATCTGTACAAACCAGTAATTCTAAACATAATAAGCTGGAGAATTTCCCTGCCACATAAAGGTTGTGATGGAAAGTTTTGTTGTTTCTTTCTTGAAGACTAGAAACAGCAAAAAAGGACCCTCTGGCGGGACTTTGAAAGGGAATGACTCCAATAATTGTGTATATAGACAATTGATATAAGAATTAATATGAGTTTAATAGTACAAATTCTAAAAACATAGATACATTAGTAGTTTGTATCACAAGTATAACAAGTTCAATAGTATAAATCCACAAGAAATTATGGAGAACCACCTCATTTACATCACTCTTGTGCAAATACACAGAGTCAAGCTCTACGCGTTTCAAGATTATACGTCATTCCTCTTCATCAGGAGAAAGTGGTATAGAAGTTTATGGTATCTACAATTCCAAAAATACAATGAGTACAAAATATGTATATGTATACAGCTACTGAGAAAACAAACATCTTCTTAATTAAAAAAGCAGGCACTTAATTACAGTTAAATAACCATGTCGACTAACCAGAGATGTGGAAGCAGGTATCTTCGATATGAAGAAAGGGTTGAAGACAACAGATAAGAGAAAATAATTTGGCTGCGCTGACACCAACGATAACCCTCCTTTCTATCCACTCTGAACCCCTTCAGTCCAGGATATCAATCACTCTATAGTGAGGTAGGTCTAGCTACCAGCATTCTTTGAATATATCATGTCTTTTTTGACCAAACTTACATGCCCTGATGTTCATGTGCATGTCTCTCTCTGTAAAGACTGAGTGTAGATTTTTACTTTATTCATGTTTTTCATATGATTATTTCGATTTGGGCTATCTACATTCCTGCCACGGGCGGTCTAGCTGTGGGTCCGGTTTTTTCCCCTCTCACTTGGCTCCCCCTTTTGATCTTCATCATAGTCTGGCCTGTCCTGCTTCCGCCTTCTGTGTTTTCGTTGGGGTCAGTGCAGCCAAAATTATTTTCCCTTATCTGTTGTCTTCAACCCTTTCTTTGTATCCAAGATACCTGCTTCCACATCTCTGGTTAGTCGACATGGTTATTAAACTGTAATTAAGTGCCTTTTTTTAATGAAGAAATTGTTTGTTTTCTCAATAGCTGTATACATATACATATTTTTTTACTCATTGTATTTTTGGAATTGTAGATACCATAAACTTCTATACCACTTATTCCTGATGAAGAGGAATGACGTATAACCTTGAAACGCGTAGAGTTTCACTCTGTGTATTTGCACAAGAGTGGTGTAAATGAAGTGGTTATACTTGTGATACAAACTTCTTATGTATCTATGTTTTTAGAATTTGTACTATTAAACTCATATTAATTCTTATATCCTTTGTCTATATACACAATTATTGGAGTCATTGCCTTTCAAAGTCCCGCCAGAGGGTCCTTTTTTGCTGTTTCTATGCTTTATTAGGGATGTGGGCAATGTCTCCAATTCCCCACTAGAATTAAGCTATTTTATATACTTTCTTGAAGACTATTCCCGTACTATCTCTGTCCCTGGCTCCAGAGCTGCAGTACTGTAGCTCAAGGAACCCTTTCCTAAGAGAAACATGGAAGCTGCCACTGCTGATGTTTCATTCTGAAAATGCTATCTTCCTGGCTGTCATACTAAACTTCTGGTATAAGCATGCAGATAAAGACTTCTGACTCATTTTTGCATTTCTCATGTGCACAGTTGTTTGTTAGGCTAGCCATATACCAGTAGCGTTACAATTAAAAACATTTGTTTTTTGGAATGTTCGTACAGTTTCCTAATGGTTAATGAGGACAAATCAATGTTAGTTTTTGACTATATGGACAAAAAAATTAGAGGACCCAGGATGAAAATGTTCTGTAATTTCTTGTGCTAATAGAGTGAGAGCAGGTAAACTATAGTCTGACTCAGGGCTAAGCCCGAGTCAAGCAATCTGCTTCAGCGTTCATGGCTGGGTGAATTCATACAGGCAGCTCTCTGGTACCTCCCGCTGGATCTGGAAGTTTGGAGAAACTTCTAGAAGTTAGTAGGTGGGGGACTAGGAGAACTGTCCTGCATGTTTAAGGGAGCTTTGCCAATCCCTGGGCGGTGGGCCTGGCAGGGGACTAAGCCAACACTTAAATATGGATGAGCCATGCCAGCATGAAGTCAGATTGGTAGATGGAGATGCCGTGCTGAGGGAGACTGTCAGTGGCCCTCGAGGGACCACTGCCGGGGAGGGGCTCTACCTTGGGCCGGGGCTCAGGTGGCTGGCCTGGAAGAATACTACCACAGGAGACATTGGAAGGAGGCTTTCCTGAGATGCAGCGGAAGCAAGAAGGACAGTGTGAGTACTACATTCATGGTACAGGGACTTACAAGGGGAGAGACAGCCACATATAGCAGGTCTCTCTGGAAGATGGCGGTGTGCCTAAATCTTCCCTACCTTACCCTGGAAGATCTCCAGAGAGTCAGTCGGGTAGACTGGTGAAGAGATTCAATTGGGTATGCTGGTGAAGAAAAGCATCCAGGTGGGCTGGCCAAGCGGCAGCCAGGTGGGCTAGCATTTTCTGCAGTGGTAGAGCTGGGACCAGTGTCTACTGGGGAGTGGAGGTACTCCAGTAGGCAGTTCACATTACATTGTGCTACTTTAAAAAGGGACTGGGAGTTCCTAGCCTGTAACAGGCTGTTGCTAAACTGACTGTTAGATACCACAGAAGAAGAAACTGAAGTTGTACAGGATAAAGGAGAAGGATCAAGAGGAGAGAAAAATAGGGAGGAAGTTGTCCCTGGTTTTGTTACTGTCAAGTTGGGCATCCTATAATTCCCATCCCTATCCAAGTTTTTAACCCCCCTCCAATAAAACATAAAACCAAAGCTCAGACTGTTCACTGTCTATGGATGAAAATGTTATGTGCCTGGCTGTGCAGCAGTGGGAAACCCTGTCACCTGCAACCCCTACAGGGGTAGTGCTACACTTGTCTATTGAACAAAATTCAGGTAGGCTTCTTGGACACTTGGCATTTAGCAGCAGTGCATAAGGGTCCGGTGTTTAGGTGTGGCGGAGGGCACATGTGCACTGTAAAGTCCTGCTGCCGGCAGCCTGTCGTACTCTACAGGGCCTTGAAAAAGTATTGATACCCCTTGAAATTTTCCACATTTTGTCATGTTACAACCAAATAAGTAAATGTATTTTATTGGGCTTTTATGTGACCAACACAAAGTGGCACGTAAATGTGAAGTGGAAGGAAAATGATAAATTGTTTTCAACATTTTTTACAAAACATCATGTGAAAAGTGTGGCTTGTATTCAGCCCCCCTGAGTCAATACTTTGTAGAATCACCTTTCACTGCAATTACAGCTGAAAGTCAATTTTGGGGATGTATCTACCAGCTTTGCACACCTAGAGAGTGAAATGTTTGCCCATTCTTCTTTGCAAACTAGCTCAAGCTCTGTCAGATTGGATGGAGAGCATCTGTTATCAGCAATTTTCAAGTCTTGCCACAGATTCTTTTTTTTTTTTTAAATTCTTTTTATTAATTTTATCGACATAATAAATCATACAACATTAAGGACGTGTCCGATAAACAACGTCCCCAAAAGGCCAACCGTGGCCTTGTGCTTATCTAACAACGATCTACTAACTACATTCCCCGTACCTCCCTGGTTCCCTCCTCCCCCCACCCATGAACCACAGCTCGCCGAGAGTTACCGGATCACTGGTGTAGCCTATAACAAAAGCTTGTGATATGTTACTTATTTGCAAGTATCATGACCCTCTACCTGCTGAATTTATTGTCGCTACTCATTGAGATGTCTATGAGATGTGTCTTCCTCCAAATATGTTCACTTTTTATCAACTCATTACCTCCTCCCTTATCCCACCGTGGTTTTAGACTTATACCATGCTTGCCACACTCTATCGAATTTCTTTACACACCCCCTAGATTCATATGTAGCCTTGTAAAAGGGAAGCATGGAGTTCACCAGGCCCTTCCAGGCTGAAATAGTCGGTGCCTCTGGTTTTTTCCAGGCCAGCAAGATAGCTTTTCTTCCGTAGAACATGAGTATATTCAGTAGTGTTCGCATGGCACGCGTTGGTACTATGTCATCCACCAGTCCCAGCAGACATACCTTAATATTCATCGGTATTGGTACTGATATTAATTCCGTGATACAGGAAGTAACATCCGTCCAAAATTCCTGAATCTTTGGACAGCGCCAAAAAATGTGATCTGTATCTGCAGCTACATGAGAGCATCTCCAACATTCTGCCGAAACCGTGGGGAAGATCTTATGCAACCTAGCTGGAGTAAGATAGCTTCTGTGCAGGAATTTGAACTGGATCAGCCTATCCCTGGCAGATACCAGGTGCCTAAAAGGTTGAATCCACAATTCATCCCAGTCTTCCCCTTGTATTTCTGGAACCTCCATCTCCCATTTCTCTCTGCATTTGGTAATTGCTGGTGTGGTTGACTTAAAGAATTCTTTATAGGCCACTGAAAGAGGTTTGACCAGGTCCCCATCCGCCAATAGCGATTCAAGGGACGAGGGCAAGGATTCTACCTTCAGTTCTCTAAATTGCTCCTGAAATGCATGCCTAACTTGTAGAAATCTAAATAGGTATGTATTTGGAAGATCATGCCTCGACTGTAGTTGGGAGAAGGTCTGTAACTCTCCAAAATATGTTATGTCTCTCAAAGTCTTTATTCCTTTTACCGCCCAAATCATAGGATCTGGTAAGTTGTAAAATTGTGGTAGAGTTGGATTCATCCAAATCGGGGTTGAAGGCGAAAACCCCCCATAACTAGGACATGCTAGTTTCACTGCAGTCGTCCATGCTTTAATAGTGGCCTTCATTGTCAGCGTCAGGGGCAGTTCAGACCTGGAACCTCTAAACAGGGCAAACCTAAGACTTTCATACGAACCGAGTTGGGCCGCCTCCAACACTGTGGCAGCATCCCCATCCTCAGCTATCAACCATCTACGAGCGAACACCATTTGTCCTGCTAAGTAGTATTTTTGCCAATCAGGCAGTGCCAGACCCCCTTGATCCCCCGGTTCCTGCAGGACTCTGAGGCCTATTCTTGGAGGCTTCGGAGCCCATATAAAGGATGAGATGATGCTGTCCAGCTTCCGAAAATACGTTTTCGGAATCCAAATAGGTGCATGCCGTAGAAAATATAAAATAACAGGAAGGAATTTCATTTTAATTAAACTAATGCGACCTATAAGGGATAGTGGGAGTTTGGTCCATGCCCGAATCTTTTGCTGTAGGGATGTTAACAATGGCAGTAAGTTCAGGGATACATATTCCTGAACATTCGCTGTAATCTGTACCCCTAAATATTTGATGGTCGTTACCCACTGCAGCGGTAAACTAGGATCAACCCTTGCCTTGGCCCCATCATCAATTGGTAAAATGGACGATTTACTCCAGTTTACTCTTAGCCCGGAGAAAGTAGCAAAAAGGTTTATGATTTCCAATGCTGCTCTTAGGGATTCTTCCGGGTCATCTAGAAACAATAGCATATCGTCAGCGTATAACGCCAGGGACTCATCTATCGTTCCCACCCTTATAGATTTGATACGACTCGAGGATCTAAGCGCTACTGCCAGAGGCTCCAGGGCGAGAGCAAACAAAAAAGGTGAAAGCGGGCACCCTTGGCGGGTCCCCCTTCCCACCACAAAGAAATCCGAAATGGATGATCCCAGTCGAACAGCCGCTTTCGGATTTCTGTATAACATAGCAACCCATTTCCTAAAGTTTGGGCCAAACCCCATAACCTTCAAGACCTTAAACATAAACCTCCAATCTACAGAGTCAAAGGCCTTTTCAAAATCGATAGAGACCACAACTCTGGAGCTAGTGTTCCTCGACTGCAATTGTAAATGGGTGAATAGTCTTCTTAGATTCGTGTCAGTTGATTTCCCCGGCATAAAACCTGTCTGGTCTATGTTTACAATAGATGGGAGTACAGTAGATAGTCTAAGGGCCAAAATCTTAGTCAGAATTTTCAGGTCGGTATTTAGTAATGCTATGGGTCGGTATGATGCACAGTCCTTCGGGTCTTTCCCTGGTTTCAAAAGGAGAACCATATAGGCCTCTAACATAGAGTCAGGTAAAGTATCGTGTTCATGGCAATAATCCAGGAGTAGGTTAATTCTAGGGGCCAGGACTTCAACATTTGCTTTATAAAAATCGGCAGGGAAACCATCAGGTCCAGGAGCTTTGTTGGGGGGGAACGAGTAAATCGCTTTCTCAATTTCTTTGGTTGTGATTTTCCCCTCAAGATTATTTTTGTCATCGTCCGAGAGTCTAGGTATAGATAAATCCCCTAGAAGGGAATCTAAGTCTGCAGTTTCATAAGAAGGTATTGGGGAGTAAAGAGATGCAAAAAAATTGACAAATTCCTGCATAATACACTTGGGTTCACTAATTAGGTCTCCTCTCTGGTTCCTAATAATCGGGATATTGGTAATTGGGTGATAGTCAGCGACTAACATGGCCAGTAACTTGCCATTTTTGTCTCCCTCTGTAAAGACAGTTTGAGCCTCCTTTGTCATGTCTGCACGTGCCTGACCTGTGAAAAAGATAGATAAGGAGCGTCTCGCCTCCAACAAGGCTTCATACGAGGCCCCAGTAGGGTTCTCTGCATGGGCTTTCGCACAGTCCCGTTCTCTAAGATGTAGAAGCTCAATCTCTTCCCTGTCATGTTTCCGTGCCGCTTTTACTGCTGATATGCATTCCCCCCGGGTCACTGCCTTGAAGGCGTCCCATACCAGTGGAGGGTCTGCCGAGTCAACATTAAGCGACCAATATGACTGCATGGCTCCTGTCAGCTGAGCAGCCACTTGTTCATTTTGCAGCCAACCAGGTGACATGCGCCATATTCCCCCCCCTGTTTTCCCTGATACAAAGGTCAGAATTACCTCAAGAGGGTTGTGGTCGGTCAGGCCTCCTGCTAAATATGATATGTCTTTCAGAAATGGCAGCATTAGGTTATTTCCAAATGCCAGGTCAATCCTGGCCGAGGACTTGTGGGTTAACGACACATGCGAGAAGCTAGTGGCAGTTGGATGTTTCCAGCGCCACAGTTCCGTGAGGTCTGCCATCGACCTCCAGCCATTAAGATCAACAGAGCTTCGCCTAGCTGGGTTGGAGGTATCCAACGCCGCATCAAGAACCGCGTTGAAGTCCCCCAACAATACCATAGGGAGATGAGCAAATGGTGCTATCTTATTTAAAAGATCATATAACATTTTGGCCTGAAATGGAGGAGGTACATATATATTCACCAGTACAATGGTTTTTTGACACAGATCTAACACAACCGCCACATATCTTCCTCCTGTATCAGAGATCACCCGGTGGATCGTGCAAGGTATAGATTTACTGATTAGGATAGACACACCTCTTGCGAAGGTGGAATATGTCGAATGAAAGGCCCTTTGGATCCACGGTTTTCGCAGTGAAAGTATTCTACTGCCATCCAGGTGAGTCTCCTGTAGGAGTATCACATGCGGTCGGGTGTGCTTAAGATATTGGAATACTGAGGCCCTTTTTAATTTGTGATTAAGGCCACGAACATTCCAAGACACAATCCTTATATCATTAGCCATCATTCTCTATATATTTGAATTTAAACCATCTGCTTTTCCGTATTGAGTAGTCAACCCTATAGACTATGCAAATCTTAGCTACTGCAATAACAATTACTATATGAAAAACCCTAGGTCGAGCTGTGGTTCCAAAATTTCCCACCCTTGCCTTCATACCAAAAACAAACAAAAAACGATTGGTATGTAGCTTCATCCCTAAACAGAACAACAAAAAAATTGTGGCGAATTCCCGCCGCTGTAATCTAAAGTTCGGCAGTTCCTTGTATCTTCTTTGCACCTCCTTTAGCTCCAATTGTAAAAATAAAAAAAAACCGTGGAGCATCACATGACATGTGAAAGAGAGCTGCACCCTTAGTTAACTCTGAAAGGCAGGGTTCAAGTATCAGGGGTTTGTAGCCATTAATTGAGTACAAGGAAATTCTGCTTTTGCTCCGCAGGGAGCCTTGTAGCGTGTCGGTAAGTGATGACCAATAAAAAAGAAAAGAAAAGAAAAACTCCCCCTTCATCCAAGGAAAAAAAAAAAAAAACATTGAGAACCCATAACGGAAAAAAATTCAGGATGAAATTCCCGACACACTGCAGCACATGCCCATATTCCTAGAGCAGCTCATCAGAGTTAGTCATGAAGAAAGACTAGTAAAAACAGGGAAAGAAAAAACAGGAGAAAAAAAAAAAAAGGGGAAAATAAAGTTTACCAGCCTCTAGTACTGATCTGCGGACATGCTGTAGAAATTCAAAGTTCCTTGTCCATCCAGTCACACGCTTCATCCGGGTGCTCAAAAAACTTTACCATCCCTTTGTGTTGAATTCGAAGCTTGCTGGGGTAGAGCATGCTGTACTTTACTTCTTTTTCTCTGAGTCGCCTTCGGACTTCATTGAAGGATCGCCTTTTCTGTTGCGTAGCTGCTGAAAAGTCAGGAAACAACATCACCCTGGTGTTTTCATGTCGCAGATCCTGTAGTTTTCTGGCCTGTGTCAGGAGCATGTCTCGGTCACGAAAGTTCAGGAATCTGACTAGGAAAGGCCGAGGAAAGGCACCAGGGGGTCTGTTACCAGTAGGAACCCTGTGGGCTCGTTCCACAACATATGTGGGGGGCATTTCTTGTATGGACAGCAGCTGTTTAAAGAAAAGTTCAGCAAATTGCGCCGGCTTGTCTCCTTCAGATCCTTCCGGAAGGCCCACCACCCTGATGTTGTTCCGTCTCTGACGGTCTTCAGCATCTGTGGCTTTATGTTGCAGTGCCCTGACCTGATCTCTCAATTCAGCAAGCTGAGCACCATGATCCTGGGACGTGTCTTCTACCTCTGAGACACGCGTCTCCACTGTTGTCAGGCGGCCCCGAATCTTATCCAAATCATGCCTTATTAAGTTACACTCAGAGGAGAGATGGTCTATCCTCCCCATGAGTTCTGCCTTACTCGTGCTGATCGCCTCCAGAATCGGCCGTGTGATCGCTTCTGCGTCCACTGCAGGGTTCAGATCGGGCGCCGGGGCTGTCTCCTCTGCATTCTTTGCCTGTGCCATCATATCTGCTGCGGCTTTAGCACGTTGCTTCTGTGGAGAAGAAGCCAAGATGGCGGGGGCGGGGCCAGGAGATGTGTCCTTTACGGAGCGGGTCTGTCTATGATCCATGGGAGGCTTAGCAGGCTTCTTTTGAGCGGATGATGGCATCCCTGTAATCAGCGCACCTTCCCCTGTGTACCTGTGGTGGTTTTGTGCAGCTCAGGCCGGTGAAAAGTGCTCCAAAGTCCCGGAGATTTGTCAGGAGTATCGGAGCTGTGGAGGGAGGTGTGCTGCCCTGATCACATCCGGCCGGAAGTCCTTGCCACAGATTCTTAATTGGATTTAGATCTGGGATTTTGACTAGGCCATTCTAACACATGAATATGCTTTGATCTAAACCATTTGTCAGGGCTGGGCTCAGCCCTTCCTTTTCAAAGCTGGCCGCTCAGCTGTCGGCTAATTGCCAGCTCCTATCTTTCCACAGTGACTTACCTGTTGATGATATCCTGCTCGTCAGTCCTGCCTACTTAGGCCGTCCAGTCCAGATGATCCCTGCTTTCGCCTTGGTCACATCTCTAGAGACGCTCTCCTGTGTTCCTGTTAAAGACTTGCTTGGCTGACATTCCTTCTGGCTCCAGATCCTGACGTTTTGGCTTGTCTGACTATCCTTCACGGTTCCAGAACTCTGGCTATGTTTTGACTTCATTTACTCTGTTTAACTTTTGTTATTATTATTATTAAACAAGTGTGATTTAACTGTACTTCTGTCTCTGTCTGACTTATGGTTTCTGACAGTAGGTGAAGGCCCTGAATTCAGAAGATTTAGTCAATCCACTTGTTGGTAATATTTTTTCCAGATTGGATGAGCAGGATCAGCGCGTGGATCAGTTTCCCATGGCGTTACAAACGCTCCTGAGTTGCAAGGCTCACCTGGAATCTCCCACTGTGGCTGCTCCGGTACAACCTGTGTTGCAGGCCTTCCTTGCTGCTGCTCCAGTCTCTGTGCAGGCACCTGCCTCAAGTATTACCTCTATAAGAGGTATGTCTGGTTCTGCTCCGCTTCCCCAGCGATTTGGGGGCAATCCAGTCCAATGCAGTGGGTTTCTCAACCAGGTTGAGATATACTTTGAGATGCTGCCCCGGCGTTTCCCACAGACAGAAGCAAAGTAGGTTTCGTGATATCTTTGCTTTCTGAGAGAGCCTTGGCCTGGGCAAACCCTCTATGGGAGAGGCAAAAACCTGTTGTCTTGAGTTACCCTGAGTTTGTGACTTCTATTAAAAGGGTATTTGATGTTCCCGCACGCTCCGCTTCTGCTGCCAAGTGCCTCATGTCCATCAAACAGAGTGCGAGAACTGTTGCCGATTGAATTCCGTACTCTGGCAGTAGAGGTTGCTTGGAAAAATGAGGCCCTCATGGGTGCTTATTCTCATGGTCTTTCAGATACCATCAAGGATGAGATAGCAGCCCGAGATATACCCACTGAGCTGGAGAGGTTGATCAAGTTTGCCATCCTCATGGACTCCAGACTCAGAGAAAGACTCCCTTTTAAGGAGCGGTTGCGGAAGCCTTCTGTACATTTGTCTCCAAACTTTGCAGTCCCACCCTTGCCTCCCTCACCTCCCATGCCTCCTGGTACCGAGTCGGTCTGTGAAGATGAACCCATGCACTTGGGCTTCACGCGTCTCTCTGCGGATGAGAGAACCCTTGGGAGGAAGGAGAGATTGTGCCTTTATTGTGGCCAGTCAGGTCACTTTTTGAAGTCTTGTCCTACCCATCCAGGGAACGCCCGAACCTTGAGGTCTTGTCACGGACAGACCTTAGTTGGCGTTGTTTCGTCCCTAGTTATCCAGAAGGATAAGCCCCTGGTTTCGGTTACCCTTTCTTGGGCTGGGTCGTCCGTTGAGATACAGGCTCTAATCAACCCTGGGGCTGCAGGCTCTGGGGCTTTTCAATGATGCTGCCTTTGTATCGAAGCACTCGATTTCGCTGCAGCTGCATGACACTCCACTTGCCATTGAGGCTCTTGACAGAAGACCTCTACAGCCTGCCCATGTGACTCATGAGACTGTTCCGTTGTCCATGGCCGTAGGGGCTCTTCACCATAAGATAATCCAATTCCAAGTTATTTCCTCACCTAAGTTTCCGCTGGTTATTGGTTACCCTTGGTTACAAAGGCACAACCCCACTTTTGATTGGCTCCATGCTGAGGTTCTCTCCTGGTCGCCACAATGCAGTATGACATGCTTCCAAAAGGTAGCCAGGGTCCTGTGCACCAATTCACTCTCCTCCCTGCCGGAGGAGTACCGCGATTTTAGCGATGTCTTTGAAAAAGGTCAAGCCAGTAGTTTGTCTCCACACCGGTCATATGATTGCGCAATTGACCTTCAACCTGGTGCTATACCCACTCATGGCCAGGTTTACCCTTTGTCGGTCTTGGAGGATAAGGCTATGGAGAAGTATGTTGCAGACGCACTTTCTGGAGGGTTCATCTGCAAATCCTCATCTCCTGCTGGTGCTGGTTTCTTCTTTGTGAAGAAGAAGAGTGGTGAATTGGGACCTTGTATTGATTATAGGGGTCTCAATCGTTTCACGATTAAGAATGCCTATCCGATTCCGTTGATTTCTGAGTTATTTGACCGCCTCATGGGAGCAATGGTTTTCACGATGCTTGATTTGAGAGGGGCATACAATCTTGTGAGGATTAAGGAGGGCGACGTGTGGAAAACTGCGTTTAATACCAGAATAGGCCATTATGAGTACCTCATAATGCCTTTTGGCCTTTGTAACGCCTCTGCATTTTTCCAGGAATTTATTAACAATGTCCTCCGAGATTTGTTGCAGTTATGTGTAGTGGTTTATCTCTACGATATCCTCATATTTTCCAAGCCCCTGGAGAGCCACCATACAGATGTCTGTCATATGTTTCAGAGACTAAGAGAGAACAATCTCTATTGTAAATTGGAGAAGTGCGAATTCCATCATGAACAGGTTAAATTCCTGGGTTATGTCATTTCCACTGCTGTTTTTTCGATGGACCCAGGGAAACTTTCAGCAGTCCTACAGTGGCCCCGACCATTGGGTTTACGTCCTCTGCAGTGTTTTCTTGGCTTTGCCAACTATTATCGGAAGTTTATTCGTAAATTCTCATCTCTGGTCAAGCCCCTGACTGATATGACCAGAAAGGACGGTAACCCACAGAGTTGGTCCATTAAGGCCTTTGAGAGTCTCAAGGCTGCCTTTGTTTCTGCTCCTGTGTTGGCACATCCTGATCCTACGTTACCTTTTATCCTTGAGGTTGATACTTCTGAGATTGGAGTTGGAGCCCTTCTGTCTCAACGTCCTACCTCTGAGAGTGCTATGCATCCTTGTGGCTACTTTTCCAAGAAATTGTCATCTGCAGAGTGCAATTACGAGATTGGTGACAGAGAGCTGTTAGCGATCATTTTAGCCCTGAAAGAGGGGAGACGTCTCCTCGAAGGTACCACTGTGCCGGTTCTCATTCTTACTGACCATAAGAATCTCACATTCTTGTCTGACGCTAAACGCCTCTCTCCCAGAAGGGCACAATGGGCTCTTTTCTTGTCTAGTTTCAATTACATTGTCTCATTCTTATCCGGTACTAAGAATGTAAGGGCTGATGCTTTGTGACAACAATTTTCCTCCACTTCCAAGATGGAGTCGGTTCTGGTTCCTGTTATTCCTCCTGATCGTATTCTGGCTACGGTTCGCACCAGTCTCACTTCTCCTTTGGGTGACAAAATTCTTGCTGCTCAGGTCCATGCTCCTGCTGAGAAACCTTGTGACCACTGTTTTGTCCCAGAGAGTCTCTGTACTGCCATGCTCCAGACTTACGATTCTCCCAAGGCTGCTGGCCACCCTGGGAAGAAAAACATTTTTTGGGCCATTTCCCAACATTTCCAGTGGCCTAGTCTACATACTGATGTAACCGCCTTCGTAGCTGCCTTTTCCGTGTGTGCTCAGAGTAAGACTCCATAACACCTTCCAGTGGGCCTCCTACAACCCATACCCAATGAAGAGAGGCCCTGGACCCTCCTGTCTATGGATTTCATTGTGGAGTTACCCAACTCCCAGGGCAACACAGTTATCCTTATGGTGGTTGACCGGTTCTTGAAAATGTCCCATTGCATTCCACTTAGGAAGTTGCCCACTTCTAAGGAACTGGCTTCCATTTTTGCTCGGGAGATCTTTTGCTTACATGGGCTACCCAAGGTGCTTGTCTCAGACAGGGGTAGTTAGTTTGTGTCCTGGCGAGCCTTTTGTGCACAGAATTCAGCTTGCTTTCTCCTCTGCGTATCACCCGCAGTCTAATGGGGCCGCAGAACGAGCCAAGCAGTCCTTGGAGCAATTCCTACGTTGCTATATTTCTGAGCATCATAACAACTGGTCAGACCTCTTAATGTGGGTGGAGTTTGCTCACAATAGTGCCTTGAATTCTGCTTCCCAATTGTCCCCGTTTATGGCGAACTACACTACCGTTCAAAAGTTTGGGGTCACCCAAACAATTTTGTGTTTTCCATGAAAAGTCACACTTATTCACCACCATACGTTGTGAAATGAATAGAAAATAGAGTCAAGACATTGACAAGGTTAGAAATAATGATTTGTATTTGAAATAACATTGTTTTTACATCAAACTTTGCTTTCATCAAAGAATCCTCCTTTTGCAGCAATTACAGCATTGCACACCTTTGGCATTCTAGCTGTTAATTTATTGAGGTAAGCTGGAGAAATTGCACCCCACGCTTCTAGAAGCAGCTCCCACAAGTTGGATTGGTTGGATGGGCACTTCTGGCGTACCATACGGTCAAGCTGCTCCCACAACAGCTCAATGGGGTTCAGATCTGGTGACTGTGCTGGCCACTCCATTACCGATAGAATACCAGCTGCCTGCTTCTGCTGTAAATAGTTCTTGCACAATTTGGAGGTGTGTTTAGGGTCATTGTCCTGTTGTAGGATGAAATTGGCTCCAATCAAGCGCTGTCCACTGGGTATGGCATGGCGTTGCAAAATGGAGTGATAGCCTTCCTTATTCACAATCCCTTTTACCCTGTACAAAGCTCCCACCTTACCAGCACCAAAGCAACCCCAGACCATCACATTACCTCCACCATGCTTAACAGATGGCGTCAGGCATTCTTCCAGCATCTTTTCATTTGTTCTGCGTCTCACAAACGTTCTTCTTTGTGATCCAAACACCTCAAACTTGGATTCATCCGTCCACAACACTTTTTTCCAGTCTTCCTCTGTCCAATGTCTGTGTTCTTTTGCCCATCTTAATCTTTTTCTTTTATTGGCCAGTCTCAGATATGGCTTTTTCTTTGCCACTCTGCCCTGAAGCCCAAAATCCCGCAGCCGCCTCTTCACTGTAGATGTTGACACTGGTGTTTTGCGGGTACTATTTAATGAAGATGCCAGTTGGGGACCTGTGAGGCGTCTGTTTCTCAAACTAGAGACTCTAATGTGCTTATCTTCTTGCTTAGTTGTGCAACGCGGCCTCCCACTTCTTTTTCTACTCTGGTTAGAGCCTGTTTGTGCTGTCCTCTGAAGGGAGTAGTACACACCGTTGTAGGAAATCTTCAATTTCTTTGCAATTTCTCGCATGGAATAGCCTTCATTTCTAAGAACAAGAATAGACTGTCGAGTTTCAGATGAAAGTTCTCTTTTTCTGGCCATTTTGAGCGTTTAATTGACCCCACAAATGTGATGCTCCAGAAACTCAATCTGCTCACAGGAAGGTCAGTTTTGTAGCTTCTGGAAGGAGCTAGACTGTTTTTAGATGTGTGAACATGATTGCACAAGGGTTTGCTAATCATCAATTAGCCTTCTGAGCCAATGAGCAAACACATTGTACCATTAGAACACTGGAGTGATAGTTGCTGGAAATGGGCCTCTATACACCTATGTAGATATTGCACCAAAAACTAGACATTTGCAGTTAGAATAGTCATTTACCACATTAGCAATGTATAGAGTATATTTGTTTAAAGTTAGGACTAGTTTAAAGTTAGCTTCATTTAAAAGTACAGTGCTTTTCCTTCAAAAATAAGGACATTTCAATGTGACCCCAAACTTTTGAACGGTAGTGTATGTTTTCCAACCTTCCATGTTGCCTGACTCGTTTGTTCCGCAGAGTATTCCTGCGTTAGAGGAGCATCTCCATGGTCTGCGTTCCACTTGGGCACAAGTCCAGGAGGCTTTGCGACATGCTAATGATAGGTACAGACTCCATACTGACCGCAGACACCTGCCTGCACCTTCCTACCAGGTTGGGGACAGGGTCTGGCTGTCATCTCGCAACCTCCAACTGTGTTCCCTCTTTGAAGTTCGCACCTCGGTTTATTGGGCCTTTCTGTATTCTTTGCAGGGTTAACCCAGTGACTTACGTATTAGACCTTCCTTCTACAATGCGTATTTCGAATGTATTTCATGTTGCCTTATTAAAACCTTTGGTCTGCAACCGCATTATCACCTCAGTGCCTCGTCCTGACCCTGTACAGGTTGAGAACCATGAGGAGTATGAAGTACAGTCCATTGTTGACTCCCGTATGTTCCGTGGGCGCATACAGTACCTGGTGCATTGGAAAGGGTACGGTCCGGAGGAACATTCTAGGGTCTCATCCTCGGACGTACATGCCTCTGTCCTCCTCCGTGATTTCCATAGATGTTTTCCCTTTAAGCCTGGTGGTCCTCCGAGGGGGAGGGGTCATTGAGGAGGGGGTACTGTCAGGGCTGGGCTCAGCCCTTCCTTCTCAAAGCTGGCTGCTCAGCTGTTGGCTAATTGCCAGCTCCTATCTCTCCACAGTGACTCACCTGTTGATGATATCCTGCTCATCAGTCCTGCCTACTTAAGCCGTCCAGTCCAGATGATCTCTGCCTTCGCCTTGGTCACATCTCTAGATACGCTCTCCTGTGTTCCTGTTAAAGACTTGCTTGGCTGACATTCCTTCTGGCTCCAGATCCTGCTTGCTGTTCTACTACGCTCATCTCTGGCTCCCTGACATTTTGGCTTGTCTGACTATCCGTTCCAGTTCCTGAACTCTGGCTATGTTTTGACTATGTTTACTCTGTTTACCTTTTTTTATTATTATTAAACAAGTGTGATTTAACTGTACTTCTGTCTCAGTCTGATTCATGGTCTCTGACACCATTCCATTGTAGCTCTGGCTGTATGTTTAGGGTTGTTGTCCTGCTGGAAGGTGAACCTCTGCCCAGTCTCAAGTCTTTTGCAGACTCTAACAGGTTTTCTTCTAGGATTGCCCTGTATTTGCCTCCATCCATCTTCCTATCAACTCTGAACAGCTTCTCTGTCCCTGCTGAAGAAAAGCATCCCTACAACATGATGCTGCCACCACCATGTTTCACGGTGGGGATGGTGTTTTCAGGGTGATGTGCAGTATTCGTTTTCGGACACACATAGCCTTTTGCTTTTAGGCCAAAAAGTTCAATTTTGGTCTCATCTGACCAGAGCACCTTCTTCCACATGTTTGCTGTGTCCCCCACATGGCTTCTCACAAACTCCAAATGGGACTTCTTATGGCTTTCTTTTAACAATGGCTTTCTTCTTGCTTTTCTTACATAAAGGCCAGATTTGTGAATCTGGATGAGTGCACGACTAATACCCTGTTTACCCGAAAATAAGACCTAGCGTGATTGTTGGTGATGGCTGAAATATAAGCCCTACCCCCCCCCAAATAAGCCCTACCCTGTTTCCCCGAAAATAAGCCCTACCCTGAAAATAAGACCTACAAGGACTTTAACTAGGGCTTATTTGGGGGGTAGGGCTTATATTGCCATCACCGACAATCACGCTAGGTCTTATTTTCGGGGAAACAGGGTAGTTGTCCTGTAGACAGATTGTCCCACCTGAGCTGTGAATCTCTGCAACTCCTCCAGTTACGATGGGCCTCTTTGCTGCTTCTCTGATGAATCCTTTCCCTGCCTGGCCTGTCAGTTTAGGTGGACGGCCATATCTTGGAGTTGCAGTTGTAGTTGCAGCAGTTGCAGTTGTGCCATACTCTTTCCATTTTTGGATGATGAATTGAACAGTGCTCCGTGAGATTTTCAAAGCTTGGGATATTTTTTTATAACCTAACCCTGCTTTAAACTTCTCCACAACTTTATCCATGACCTGCCTGGTGTGTTCCTTGGCCTTCATGATGCTGTTTTTTTTCACTAAGGTTCTCTTACAAACCTCTGAAGGCTTCACCGAAACTTATACTGAGATTAAATTGTACACAGGTGGACTCTATTCACTAATTAGGTGACTTCTGAAGGCAATTGGTTCCACACGATTATATTTAGGGGTATCAGAGTAATGGGGGCTGAATACAAATGCACGCCACACTTTTTACATATTTTTTTGTAAGAAATTTGGAAAACCATTTATTGTTTTCCTTCCACTTCACAATTATGTGCAACTTTGTCTTGGTCTATCATATAGGCATCCAGGGACATAATGCCCCCGAATGCAGGCTTCTTGTGTTCCAGGCATTTGTCCCTGGGTGCACCTAAACACAGGATCCTCATGCACTGGGGCTAAACACCCAGTGTGATGGGGCCTTAATGGGCTCCTCAGTTTGGAAAGATAGTTGGTACTATATAGTAATGTTTAAAAGTCAAGCATTGGACAATCAAGCAACATTTTTTGGTTTCAGTGTTGCACTGTGGAGGTTATTACTCCCACCCTGGTCCCTGTATTAGTCTAAGCTGCAGACAAATACTTTCAACCTATCCCTGTATTGACCACAAGTCCTGCAGTGTAAATGTATACTCAATCACTGCAGCACTGGAGTCACATACAGGGTTAGATTGGTATTCATCTATACGGGAGAACTGAAAGCTGTTATAGGGAACACCAGGAGGGTTTTAATTCTGCTAGAGCCTTATACATGGAATATGATGGGAGTATCAAACACTGCAGGACTAGGGCCTGATACAAGATAGGACACTTGTCTCTCCCTTTACCTTGAGGTTGGCTCTGGTGCTACAGTGGTTATTAGTGTAGCGCTGGTAGATTTTTGATCTACCGCTGATAGGTAAATCTAGTGGGTCACTTGTTAGAGGAAGTTAGATTTGCCTCTGTTCCAGCTTGGCTGAGTTGCATGTGGTTCCACACTGTGCCGGTGGGTGTCGTTGTCACCATGGGCCAGTGTTGTAAAAGCAACGTGTTGAAGCGTATGAGTGCTCCTCTTTCCCGGAGATAACTCGGTGAAGGTGGTCCTCCGAGTTGCATTCTGGGAGAGGGTATTTATGGGACAGACGCCATATTTTGGGGTTCGTTTTCAGTCACCTGCTGGCCCTCCTGGCCGACAGGTATGCGTTAGGAGTACCACCTCATCGTCCTCCTTTCCGGAGGCCCACGCGGCTGCGGCGTGTGGGTGGGCCCAGAAGCCTGTCTGGGGCCTACCACAGCAGCAGAGGAATGGTCCTGAGCTGTCTATCCTGAGTAAAGAAGCTGGACAACCGAGAAGATCCCAGGGGAGGACCCGTCATTGAAGGATCATGCAGAGTGCTGGTCTGGAGAGGGGCCTGGTGACTTGGTTGGAGGACGTATCCTGAAGTAGTCTTACTGCATAGTACTGCCGGGTTGGCTTAAAGGTTCAAGTACTGTATCTGACATTCATCGCAAACCATTACATCCTGTGGCAGAGGATCGTACGGGTTTTATTCCAAACAAGTCTGTGGCAGAGGCTTTTGTTCGTGCTGCGTACTGGCTGCTAGGCAAGTGAGAGATGTCTATCCAGGCGGGCAAAGATTAAATCCTATAAAGGGGAGACTATTCAGCTACAAGTGTTCAATTTCAAAGAATGTTCTGAAGAATACTACGGAAAGGTATTTGAGCTTCCCTGCAGCTTTCCTTCTGCCTCTTTCCTGCTACTTCCTTTATTTGTTCATTAAAGCATTGGAAAATATACTCGAGGGTTCAGTGCTTACATCGCCCAGAGGTGAACTCAACGGAACCCTAAACCCGGTGGCGGTGAAACAGAGGTATCGAGAGTGAAGGTAACAGCCCGCTTTAAACCAGCAGCTCCACCGAGAGTTATTGCTACATTAGTTTCACCTACCCCTTTACAGTTTTTTCATTGCTGTAGTCCTGAATTTAATACTCTCATTCTATTCACTGTATTATAGATAAAGCACAGACGTCCTGGGTTTAATACCCTCATTCTATTTATGATATGCAGATCCAGTGCTGCATTCTTAAATGTAATACTCTCATCCTATTCATGATTTGTAGATCCAGTGCTGCAGTGCTAGGGATAATATACTCCTGCTATCCCCATCTCTCTGCAGTGCAGTGGTTAATAATTTCACCTTGTTCCCTTTTATCTGGCTCCAGTGCTATGCCCCGTACACACGGTCGGATTTTCCGATGGAAAATGTGTGATAGGACCTTGTTGTCGGAAATTCCGACCGTGTGTAGGCTCCATCACACATTTTCCATCGTATTTTCCGACACACAAAGTTTGAGAGCAGGCTATAAAATTTTCCGACAACAAAATCCGTTGTCGGAATTTCCGATAGTGTGTAGACAAATTCGACGCACAAAGTGCCACGCATGCTCAGAATAAATAAAGAGATGAAAGCTATTGGCCATTGCCCCGTTTATAGTCCCGACGTACGTGTTTTACGTCACCGCGTTTGGAACAATCGGATTTTCCGACAACTTTGTGCGACCGTGTGTAGACAAAACAAGTTTGAGCCAACATCTGTCGGAAAAAATCCTAGGATTTTGTTGTCGGAATGTCCGAACAAAGTCCGACAGTGTGTACGCCCTACTAGAGTGCAGAGGTTAATACACACTGCCTGTTCCCTGCTGCATGCTTGCAGTGGTCCCTTTATCTGGCTCCAGTGCTGCAGTGCAGAGTTAATTCTCTCATCCTATTCCTGGCATCCAACTGCAGTGCAATGGTTAACCTAACCTGTCTGCCCCGTTACACATCTCTACAGTGGTCACTTAATCTTGGATCAAATGTTTCAGTGCAATGGTTATTACATCCATGCTTTCCTTTCTTGCTTCTCTCTCTCAGTGCAGTGCAGTGGTTAATAATTTCACTCTGTTCCCTGTAACTGGCTCCAGTGCAATGCTTAATACACACTGTCTGTTCCTGTTGCATGCCTACAGGCGTCTCTTTATGTGACTCCAGTGCTGGTGTGCAATGCTTAATACACAGTACCTGTCCCCTATTTACATGCCAGCAGTATTCCCTTTTTCTGTTTCCAGTGCTGCAGTGCAGAGATTAACACTGTCATCCTATTCCTTGTAACTGGCTGCAGTGCAATGGTTAGTACACAGTACCTGTCCCCTATTGCATGCCTGCCTTTATGTGGCTCCAGTGCTGCAGTGCAGAGGTTAATACTTTCTTTCTATTCCTTGTATCTGGCTCCAGGGCTGCAGTGCAATGGTTAATACACAGTACCTGTCCCCTATTGCATGCCTGCATTGGTCCCTTTATGTGGCTCCAGTACTGCAGTGCAGAGGTTAATACTTTCATCCTTTTCCTTGTATCTAGCTCCAGGGCTGCAGTGCAATGGTTAATACACAGTACCTGTCCCCTATTGCATGCCTGCATTGGTCCCTTTATGTGGCTCCAGTGCTGCAGTGCAGAGGTTAATACTTTCATCCTATTCCTTGTATCTTGCTCCAGGGCTGCAGTGCAATGGTTAATACACAGTACCTGTCCCCTATTGCATGCCTGCATTGGTCCCTTTATGTGGCTCCAGTGCTGCAGTGCAATACAATACACTAATGCTATTCCTTATTGCTTCTCTCTGCAGTGCAGTGGTTAATCATTTCACCTTGTAAGTGTCTGCAGTGAAATGGTTAATTATCTCTGCTTGGCCCCTGTTTCATGCCTGCTGGGGTCCCTTTATTTGGCTGCAGTGCAATAGTTAATTCACTCATGCTCTCCCCTTTTGCTTCTCACTGCAGTGCAGTGGTTAATCATTTCATCCTGTAGTGCAATGGTTAATCCCCTGTACCCCTTTCTGTGGCTCCAGTGGTGAGTGTAGGGGTTAATGCCCCCAGAAGCACTTTGATCCCCCCTCCCAGGCTCCAGTGTTGCAGCCTCTTCCAGGTCCCTCCTCCTGCAGAGCGATTAAGAGATGAGAAGGGAGTGAGTGAGACTGAAGAGAAGGGAGGGGAAGGGATGGGAGGGAGGAGGGAATTCTCCTAATCCCAGCTCTGAGATGAAGGAGAGCAGCCCCGGGGTGACTCCAGCATCTCTGCCACTCCGCTGGACCGGAGATCACCACTCACCTGGACTGCAGGTAGGGCTGGCAGGGACTGGCAGAGGGGACAAGGCAGGGACTGGCAGAGGGGACAAGGCAGGGACACAGTCTGGGATGCTGAGGCTGACATCAGGACCAGGGACACTGACACAGGAACTGATGGTGCAGAATGAAGCAGGGCAGGCTACTGATGGAGACTGGCCATCCAAGTGGAGTCCTTTCTAGGGACTCATTTAGGGAACACAGGGACTGTTGGATCAGACCTGATATAAAGTGCTGTATTGATTGGGAAGGCTGCATATTGTTAGGGACTGTTTCAAAGGGATGGATTGCTGAGAGTTTACAGGGCAAGCAGAATGTTAGAAGTTAGCAAGGACTGCTGGCAGTACAGGGCATTCGGGGACTAGTGGAGGTGGGCAAGCTGGCACTGTTAATGGGGGACAGATGGGGGATGACAGCTGGAAGATGATGGGGGGGGGGGAATGTGCAACAGTGTCGCAGGGAGCGTTGTCAGTGCGGGATGATTCGCAGCGTGTGTGTACAGCAAAGCATGCAATGCTACAGTTCACAGCGTGATGTTGTAGTCCTAGTCCCTGTCTGTGCAATGTGATGTCCATCTGCTGATGATGGGTCCGACTCCGGTATGCTGTGCAGCATGATACTAGATATGAATGATGGCAGATGCCAGGAATCATAGGTGAGCCTAGTAGTAGAGAGTGAGCAAAAGTATGCAAGTGTGTCTGCATCACATCCATCTGTCACACACTGTGCATGCTCTGTCTGCTTTTATAATGAGGTCATGTTTAGTATAGGCAAGGTGTAATTCATGTAGATGTAAGCATACCATACTGGATTTCTATAATCGATATATAAAAAAAAAAAAATATATATATATATATATATATATATATATATATAAATATATATAAATATATATAAATATAAAGAGAGAGAGAGAGACATGCAGTATCTATCTATCTATCTATATATATATATATATATATATATATATATATATATATTTACTGTATAAATACACAGTTTGTACACACACATACATATATATATATATATATATATATACAGAAATGAGTTTACTAATAGTGTAAAATTAGCTATTCAGATAATGCAACAAAACAGATGCTGCAACAACTAACAATAAATAATACCATCAATAATTGCCTATATTAATATAAACTTATTTAAATTGTATCCACACATAGACAACTCACAGAAACAGTCACATCAGTCTAGGGAGCATACACATCATTGTCCCCAAATCACACCATCTTCAGTCATTTGTGTTTACTATGGAAGGAATACCCAGGGAATCCCACACCAGTCTAGGGAGAACATACAAACCCCATGCAGATACTACCTGAGACCCCAAGGCCACACAAAGGTACCAAGTCCTACTGTTACCCATACCCAATATTCCTCTACGTAGATGCAAAAAAGTACAGGGAGAAACCTTAGAAATAGCCAGCATGTTTTGGATTTTTAAGGGAAATTAGAGCCCTAAAGAGCTCATACAGCCTCCAAAGATAGAGTGTTGTAGGCAGATTTAGACCCCAGACTCTAATGCAGCAAAGCAGCAATGCTAATCATTAACAGGTATACTAAGCCTAGTAAACAGACCCTAACACTGTGTGGACCAGCCAGTACATGGGCTATCATCAATTCACTAGGATGAGGCTTTGTGAATCTATAAAAATGTGTGTATGTAAAGTTCAGACATCTGTGCTTGATTGCAGTGAATTTTCTGCAAATCTCTAATTTGTTTAGCTCACTTGCTTATCAGCTTCTTCCTTGTAATGACCCATGTGGTTGGGCTGCTTTAAAATTAACTGACCAGAACACAAGGACATTAAGGACATTAATTTTTCACCTGGACCAACTTTTTAGAAATCTCTGTGGGAGTGACCTTCTCTACATAGAAAAGGGAACACTCACCTGCCAATTCACAGAGAAGGTCTTCATGGATTCTAAAAGCACCTGCTTGCATTTAGGCATGGTAAGAAGTCTTACTGCTTGTAATTCTTGGGGAGGCACCAGCTGACCCGCTTACCATTTGCCCAGTCAAGGGGCGTCTTAATGTCTATACAGCCTGGGGCATTGTGCAACAGCCCAAAAAGCCCACAAATGTATTCTTGCCTTCTGAGATTTTAGCTTGTGATTCCTAAAGTCCCTATGTTATTTATCTAATCCAGTGGTCTCCAAACTGTGGCCCCTGGGGCCGGATGCGGCCCTTTGCTTGCCTTTATCCGGCCCTTGGGGCACCATTCCTCCAACTTATACCTATTATTGGGCACTATTGCTCTTACTGTTAACATTGATGGGACACTATTCCTCCCACTAAAATCAATAATAGGGCATTTTCTACTTCCACGGGCCACAGACTGGCCCCCCTAAATCCTGAAAGAGAGTAAACTGACCCACTGTTTAGAAAGTTTTAAGACCCCTGATCTAATCAATCCTAGTAGTGCAGTGGTGTCTTTTTGATCCAAAGCCCAGGCTTTACTTTGAGGTCTTGACCTCTGTCCAAGTCAAGATTAAGCCACACCCCTCCCTTTTCTAAGCCTTGCTCCCTATCCATCACCCTTCAAATGGTAGAATTTAAGTTAGCACAAAGAGCTCTGATATTTAACAGTTGAAAGATGGGGTGGGGCTTAGCAACAGGAGGGGGTGGCACTTAAAGGCCAACTATTCTAAAAACTATTGTTATCCTTTATCTGTATGTGGTTAATACCTGGAATGATAGTATTCAGTGAATAAATCCACTTTTTTTAAAAATGCCCTTATTTACATTTTCTCCACATTTACACGCATACCAAGTTGTCCAGCAAAAATGCCAGGTAAAGGGTTGAGACAAATTATATCACTTTCAGGGCAGTGTTAATTTTGTAGATGAAAATATTTTCACCATAGTCGACTAAAATCTCCAGTACATTTTAATTGACTAAAATCGAATGGGTTTTGTTACATTATAATGCATTATTTAAGTATTTCTCTAGAATTTCCAAACTCATTATATACTCCTGGAGTAAAAATCTAATAACATTATTATTTATGGTATTAAGGTTTGAACATGCACTACAGACACAGTTTTAGCCGTTGTGATATAGAACGTCTTTATAAATAAAACCAAGTTTCACAAACAAACAAAAATATTGCTTTTTGACAAACAGAAGTGCAAGTTTAAAATATAATTTCAAAAAACGGTAAACTCTATTGGCTGTGATGCCAGACTGCAAGTGGGGATGGGGAAGTAAATGGAAGTGAGGGAGTGCACAGGGCATGGTACATTATACTTTGGGGATGGGGAGGTGATCTGCAAGTGGGGATGGGGAAGTAAATGGGAGTGAGGGAGTGCACAGGGCATGGTACATTATACTTTGAGGATGGGGAGGTGACCTGCAAGTGGGGATAGGGAAGTAAATGGGAGTGAGGGAGTGCACAGGGCAGGGTGCATTATACTTTGGGGATAGGGAGGTGACCTGCAAGTGGGGATGGGGAAGTAAATGGGAGTGAGGGAGTGCACAGGGCATGGTACATTATACTTTGAGGATGGGGAGGTGACCTGCAAGTGGGGATAGGGAAGTAAATGGGAGTGAGGGAGTGCACAGGTCATGGTACATTATACTTTGGGGATGGGGAGGTGATCTGCAAGTGGGGATGGGGAAGTAAATGGGAGCGAGGGAGTGCACAGGGCAGGGTGCAGTATACTTTGGGGATAGGGAGGTGACCTGCAAGTGGGGATGGGGAAGTAAATGGGAGCGAGGGAGTGCACAGGGCAGGGTGCAGTATACTTTGGGGATAGGGAGGTGACCTGAAAGTGGGGATGGGGAAGTAAATGGAAGTGAGGGAGTGCACAGTGCATGGTACAATATACTTTGGGGATGGGGAGGTGATCTGCAAGTGGGGATGAGGAAGTAAATGGGAATGAGAGAGTGCACAGGGCAGGGTGCATTATACTTTGGGGATAGGGAGGTGACCTGCAAGTGGGGATGGGGAAGTAAATGGGAGTGAGAGAGTGCACAGGGCATGGTGCATTATACTTTGGGGATGGGGAGGTGACCTGCAAGTGGGGATGGGGAAGTAAATGGGAGTGAGGGAGTGCACAGGGCAGAGAACTGGATGGTCTAGGGAGGCTGTTTTTTTTACACAGTGCTAAGCACTGCTACCTCACTAGGAGGGGAAACACTCAACACGTCACATCCAGACAGACACAAATCCAACAGAGGAGCTTCTCTTCTGTGATTTGCAGGGCATTGTTCCAGAACTCCCAGGCAGCAGACAGACAGAGGGAGCCTGCATCTCTCAGCCAATAAAGCTTTCTGATAGAGTCAGGGGGCTGGGACTTTAACAGACAGGCGGAGTCCGAGTTAATCAGAAGTTCAGGTGGGTACTGGAGATTTTAGTCGACTAAAATGCACTGGAGAATTTCGTTGACTTTAATGCACTGGAGATTAGGTCTACTACAACACGACTAAAACTATAACAATTTAGTTTATTAAAATACAACTAAAACTAAAATGGCATTTTAGGCAAAAGACTATGACTAAAACTAAATCAAAGTTTGATGTCCAAATTAACTGTGTTTCAGGGTGGTGCCTCCAGCTGTCCCCTTTTTACCTATGGTAAACCCTCTTTTCAAAAACTGCTTGCTTCAGTTCTATCTAAAACTAAAGGTCCACAGGGTAACAATGCAATAATTTAATTGCAGAACAAACAGTGTTGTCACCCTTCTGGAGGAAGTGATAACTGGATCTACTGGCAGGATCAAAACTCAGGAAAACTATGTTACAAGGAGGCACGGATAAACAATAATTGCTGTTTAGTTATTATTAACAGACTGTGATATATAAAGAAAATTACATATATGTATTTTTTGTTCTTTAACCATAGCTTTAATTTAATTTTAACAGAGTGAAAACTAATGCCACTTTTACACTGAGGCAATTTACAGGCGTTTTTGCACTAATCATAGCACCTGAAAAGCGCCTGTAAACTGTCTCTTCTGCAGCCCCAGTGTGAAAGCCCAAAAGCTTTCAAACTGGGGCGGTGCTTTCTTGTAAAAAAAAAAAAAACTGGGGCGGTGCGCTTGCAGCACAGGAAAAAAAAGTCCTGCAAGCAGCATCTTTGGGGTGGTTTAGGAGCGGTGAATACAGCGCTCCCAAAACGCCCCTGCCATTGAAATCAATGGCCAGCGCTGCTGAAGCTCCTGCAAAGCATTTTGGCAGCTGTGCTTTGCGGGCGCTTTTAACCCTTTTTCGGCACTAGCGGTGGGTTAAAAGCGCCCCGCTAGCGGCTAAAAAGCACCGCTAAATCGACAGTAAAGCGCCGCTAAAACTAGCGGCTATTTACTGCCAACGCAGCCAGCACCTCAGTATGAAAGTGGCTTCAAAACTTCCATTCCAGAACCAGCTCAGTTCATGTTAATATAAATCTGTAACTGCTACCAGCGGCTCTTTTGTATACATAATGTAACTTTTCGCATGTTTGTTTGTTTTTGGATTCCCTTTTATAACCCTCCTAATATAAACCAACATAGCTTGTTAGTAAAATACACTTAATTTGTAGACAGATTGTATTAAAACAAAATTGGCCATTGTCTCTTAATCACGGGCATTTATGTTTGGGGAAATAACTTTTTTCTCCTTGAATTCATTTAGGTTTGAAGAGCTGTTTGTAGTATTTCTCGGTAATTAAAAACGTAATTTTTATAAACGGTGCTTATCGACTATTCAGCGCCATTAGCGCGGATAATCAAGGATCCATTGTGCTTAGAGCTGAGCTGTATATGAATGGATGGATAGATCACTGTCAGATTAAGGCTGCTTTGTGCTCTCCTATGTAATCAAACTCTTCAGTAATCAAACTCCTTGGGAAGCCACTTCTAAATCGCTAATAATATATAACCAACAAAACAAATCAGCACCTTCTCTCTGACTATATTACAATGAATATCATGCTTTTACATTCTGATTGGATGCTGGGAAAATCCTAACCGCTGCTTTGAGCCTCTACAGCTGACCATGCATGTTAAAATCTGATCCTTAAAGGAGAACTTCACTTATGGCGAGGTTGTCCTCAAATAAGCTCCCCAGTCCCTACAGGAGGTCTGGGCTTATACTTACCATTACATATAATGTCGGGGTTATAGTGTTCAGCGGCAGGACCTCCATTACGGTAGCACTACTTCATAACATTTATTGAGTTTTATATCCCATGCACCTAGCGCAAAATTTTTTTATTTTTATTTCTTTACACTTACTATTGGCCTTGATCGAGCAATTTTAACACCAACATGGACCTATCCAGATCTGTTTCATTCTACACATGCCCCATTTATTTCTATAGGTAGCCATGCTCATGGCAGCTTCCAGAGATTGCTCAGAGTACAGATCTCCCTTATTTTCCCCTATATTATAGTTTTGGTCATTTTAAAGGCAAAAGGTAAAGAATTATCTATTTGGATTGTAGTATGCTTGGCCAACTTAAAGTGACCCTGTCACCACCCCCTGCCTCTACAGTTCTTTTGCTGAATGTAACCAGGAGAGGTGACTAGAAGAAGGAAGGAAAATGACAAATTTCACATGAAGTGGGCTCTTTGTTTTTGACAGAGCAGTAAGGGTTAGACCCTATGTCAGGGTGAGTGGGCTTTCCTTTTCTTTCGTGTCCTATTCATAGAGATTCCAGGGGCAGCCATTGAAATCCTTCCAATGAGTACACATGCAAGGACATTAACACTTTTTTCTGTAGAGGATTAAATCACTGTCAGGTTGTCATTGCAACTGCATCTCTGTTGGAGACACGGTGTGGGTATGGGGACATAGACAGCAAAAAAATAAATAAAAAGACCATTGTTTTAAAGTGGTTGTAAAGTCTTAACGTTTTTCACCTTAATGCATTCACCACTTAAGGACCAGCCTCGTTTTGGATTTTAGGTGTTTACATGTTTAAAACAGGTTTTTCTGCTAGAAAATTACTTAGAACCCCCAAACATTATATATGGTTTTTCTTCTAACACCCTAGAGAATACAATGGCGGTCATTGCAATACTTTTTTTTGCACCGTATTTGCGCAGCGGTCTTAAAAGCGCACTTTTTTTGGAAAAAATTCACTTTTTTGAATAAAAAAATAAGACAACAGTAAAGTTAGCCCAATTTTTTTTTATATTGTGAAATATAATGTTACGCCAAGTAAATTGATACCCACCATGTCATGCTTGAAAATTGCCCGCTCGTGGAATGGCGTCAAACTTTTACCCTCAAAAATCTCCATAGGCGACGTTTAAAAAATTCTACAGGTTGCATATTTTGCGCTACAGAGGAGGTCTGTAGGTTCGCTTCTGCGCGCGAGCTCGTCGGGACAGGGGGGTTTTAAAAAATTTTTTTTTTATTTTTATTATTTATTTTACAATATTTTATTTATTTTTACACTGTTTAAAAAAAAAAAAAATTGTGTCACTTTTATTCCTATTACAAGGAATGTAAACATCCCTTGTAATAGAAAAAAGCATGGCAGGACCTCTTAAATATGAGATCTGGGGTCAAAAAGACCTCAGATCTCATATTTACACTAAAATGCAATAAAAAAAAAAAAAGTAATTTAGAAAAATGACATTTGAAAAAATATGCCTTTAAGAGGCGTGGACGAAAGTGACGTTTTGACGTCGCTTCCGCCCAGCAGTGTCATGGAGACGAGTGAGCGCCATCTTAGCCTCACTCGTCTCCAGACACACCAGAGAGCAGGACGCGATCGCCTCCGCCGCTACCGACGGCTCCGGTAAGCGGCGGAGGGCACCGGATCGCGGCGGGAGGGGGGGGGCCCTCTCCCGCCACCGATAAAAGTGATCTCGCGGCGAATCCGCCGCAGGGACCACTTTTATCTGAAAGCCGGCCGCCGCACGAAAACGGGGATACCGGGGTTATGGCAGCTAGGTGCTGCCATAACAACGATATCCCCGTTCAAACTTAGGACGTACATCGGCGTGCGGCGGTCGGGAAGTGGTTAAGGTAAAAAACCTTCTGTGCTGCAGCTCCCTCCCAGACCCCCCTCTTTTCTTACCTGAGCCTGATCCGATCCAGCAATGTGCACAAAAGCAGCGGATCCGGCCATTTTCGCACTCCTCATTGGACAGATTGATAGCAGGAGGTGCCATTGGCTCCCACTGGTGTCAATCAAAAGCTGTTCCGCTGCTGTCTGTGTCAATGGACGCAGCAGCGGAACTCGGGAGCGAGCCTGTGCGGGTGCCCCCATGGAAAGTGGGTTTACGTGGGGGCACCCGAAGAAGAGAAGAGGCTTGGAGCACTGGCGCGGGGCCCTAGAAGAAGAGGATTGGGGCTGCTCTGTGCAAAAGCATTGCACAGAGCAGGTAAGTATTTTTGTTTCAAATTGAGGGTTGACAACTCATTCAATACCCCACTCTATTGAAAAAAAGAGTTTTGGCTGATTGGAAATGTATGCAAACCCTAACAATAAACATCTCTTATTTGCGTTATTATGTAAAAGTGTTTTGCTAAAAGTGCAAAGAATTCCTGTTGTTCGTGTTAGGCCGGCCATAGGCTGTGAAATTTCTTTCCTGCAACCACAGACAGTGTTGACAGGGAATCCCTCCTGTCGAGCCATTGTGTTTTCTCGGCGGCGGGGGGGGGGGGGGGGGGACGGACACAGTGATTATTGCTAGCGGCTATAACATCCGGCAGGCTGGTTATACCCAAGTTGATCGATTGATCAACTTGGGTACATTTAGCCTGCTCGATCGATCAACTTGGGTACATTCAGCCTGCTTGATCGATCAACTTGGGTACATTCAACCTGCCCATACATGGTTTGAATCAGCAGAAAACCAGCCGACATTCAAACCATCTATAGCCGGCTTTAGAAATCACATTAGCTGTAACGTGTCCTTTACACACTTCCCATGTTATCTCATTGACAGTAATTAGCCCTCCTTATCCTTGTCTTCGGACTACAGAATGATTGGCTATTACTGTGTGGAGATGGGAAGGTAGGTGGATTGAGTAGTTTGGCGGAAGAAAACTGGGAGAACTGACAACGTCCACAAAATGCTGTGTGCTATCAGCCTAAAACCGGACTTAGTAGCTGAGTGCATTTTTGGCACACTACCTTATTTTTCTGTACTTACAGAGTCTTTAAATGGATAAAGCAGAGCAAGGTGTGCATGTATTGCAGAGATGTACTGCATATGTATTTTTTATTTCTTTTCTATTTTACCCTGACACTGGCTTTGATTGACAGCAGTGGGAGCCAATGGCTCCCGGAGCCCCAGCAAAGCCAGCGAGACCCGGAAGTGAGGGTAGAGAAGAGCTGCAGACGTGCATGGCGCTGGATCGAATGAGGGCTCAAGTAAGTAAAAGGTCGGGGGGGGGGGGGGATGCTGACACCTAAACATTTTTTACCTTAATGCAAGGAATGCATTAAGGTAAAAATGTTTAGGCTTCACAAACACTTGGAAATAAGGCAAGGCCACAGCTTTATTGAACTTTGCAAAAGTAACAATTTTCCAAATGTACCAGACAAGATTGCCAGTTACAGTTATAATGTGTGCACCCATAAAACTCACATTCAGTCTAAGAGGCCTGTCTTTACCATCAGTGCCAGACAGGCATTAGACTGACTCTAGAATTTAACTTGAGGGCATAGCTCATAAAGCAACTTCAGATGCTGGCGAGGTCAAAACCACCAGTAAAGCTGTAACAAAACATGACAACGGGCAGGAGGGTGGGCAACTCTTGTGACAGCTGAATCTCCTCAGAACAGTTGGACGTGCCCCAGTGTAGCCTTTTCCTAGAGTTCAGGCTCCACCCAGTCACCTCAGGTCTTTGTAGCCCCTTGAACCTCCCTTTTAGTTTCACACCCACAGTGATGCCATGTTTTAAGCAGTCAAGGCTCCCTTTCCCTAAAGGAGGTTCAAGGGGCCTTCATGAGTAAGACCCCAAGCAGCTACATGTTATCCTTTAGGTGGGTGGGTGGTTGGGGGGCACTAAAACCACTGCTCAACTGCCTGTTTTAACAACCCCCCCTGCTGTCCTTTTGAAAGAGGCCTAAATGTGCAATGGTGAAACTCCACTTTGTGACCATGCAAAGGCTGTGTTTATCCACACAGGGATGCACAGGTGTCCTGTGCATTTGCATTCAGACAGTTCCATTCGTGTCAACTGGGATGCAGCAGCTGCACGGACACAGCCACTGTTCTTAATTTGACAATGTGCTGGTGCGTGTCCCCGAGCAAACACTGTCTACATTTGAGGACATGCATTTGCACGCATACGACTGTCAAATTGGGAGCAGCTGCTGTATCTGTGCAGCAGCTGTGTCCCATCAGATATGAATTGGACTGTCAACTCAGGGATGCACAGAACACCCCTGCATTCCCATGCAGAAAAAACACAGCTTTTGCATGAGTGTATGATTGAGTATGCCAGTGTGAACGAGGCCTTAATTACAAAAATCAAATAATATGCAATATATATATATATATACACACACACACACACTATATTACCAAAAGTATTGGGACGCCTGCCTTTACACGCACATGAACTTCAATGACATCCCAGTCTTATGCCCCGTACACACGGTCGGACATTGATCAGACATTCCGACAACAAAATCCTAGGATTTTTTCTGACGGATGTTGGCTCAAACTTGTCTTGCATACACACGGTCACACAATGTTGTCGGAAAATCCGATCGTTCTGAACGCGGTGACGTAAAACACGCACGTCAGGACTATAAACGGGGCAGTAGCCAATGGCTTTCATCTCTTTATTTATTCTGAGCATGCGTGGTACTTTGTGCTTCGGATTTGTGTACACACAATCAGAAATTCCGACAACGGATTTTGTTGTCGGAAAATTTTATAGCAAGCTCTCAAACTTTGTGTGTCGGAAATTCCGATGGAAAATGTGTGATGGAGCCTACACACGGTCGGAATTTCCGACAACAAGGTCCTATCACACATTTTCCGTCTGAAAATCCGACCGTGTGTACGGGGCATAAAGTCCGTAGGGTTCAATATTGAGTTGGCCCACCCTTTGAATCTATAACAGCATCAACTCTTCTGGGAACGCTGTCCACAAGGCCTGCCTAGCAGTCTCTGCTCCAATTCATCCCAAAGGTGTTCTATCGGGTGGAGGTCAGGACTCTATGCAGGCCAGTCAAGTTCCTCCACCCCAAACTCGCTCAGTCATGTCTTTATGGACCTTTGTGCATTGGTCGAAATCATTTGGTGGAGGGGGGATTATGGTGTGGGGTTGTTTTTCTGAGGTTGGGTTTGGCCCCTTAAATCCAGTGAAGGGGACTCTTTAGGCATCAGCATACCAAGACATTTTGGACAATTTCATGCTCCCAACTTTGTGGGAACAGTTTGGGGATGCCCCCTTCCTGTTCCAACATGACTGCACACCAGTGCACAAAGCAAGGTCCCTAAGTCTTTATATGTCTATGGATGAGCGAGTTTGGGGTGGAGGAAAATCACTGGCCTGCACAGAGTCCTGATTACTGTATATATATATATGTGTAGAGTAGCTTCCTTTGTTTTTTGCAGGGCAGCACTGGAGGAGGAAGGGGGTCACCACCAATCAGTACTGCACTGCTTTATGGCATGCTGTGCTGTCTCATGCTGTGAGCATGCCTACAGAAGGAAAGAGCCCAGGGAATACCTCCTCAGTGCCTTGCCACTCTTTCACTGTCCAATTAGCAAGCGGAGGCTGGGTTCCTGACCAAGCTGTATTGCTAAACTCCTGCAAGTCCGTTTTTAAGGCAGGGCAAAAGGGCAGCTGCCTCGGGCCCCATCATTGTAGTGGGGCCCAAAGCAGCTGCCTCATACTTGCCAACTATCCCAGTTTAAATTCCCTTATCCCTTGAAGTTTTAGTCTCGTGCTATGTCCCAAGATCTCAGTGTAAACGTCTGCTGCTGCTGCCCAGCTCTGCCCTTTTGCCATGTACAGATGAGTCACCCACAGACCCTGTGTTTACAGGTAAATAACCTGCATTGATAAATAGTAAATAGTGGCAGCATTAATATGTAAATAGTTGTGGATCGCGGCATTGATATTTAAATAGAGGCGGCATTCATATGTATATCATGTCCCCCCTGAGGTCACATCCACCATCACTTCTGCTGAATGCTGCCCACTGGGGAGGTAAAGGAGCATGCTTGAAAGTCCTGCCTACAATTGTGGTCATTAACCCTAACATCATGTTCTGCAAAAGTAAGCAAATTGGAGGTGGAACCCTTCTTCAAAATAACATGGTGCCACAGTACCCTGAATTTTGGTGCATGTGAATATGCAGGCAGGCAGTGAGGAGATGATGTGCTGTAACCTTTAGCAACCAATCAGTGAGCAGTAATGCTGTGCACTAACCTCTTCCAACCAATTAGGGAGCAGTGATAATGTGCAGTAACCTCTAACAACCAATTAGTGAGTGGTATAGATGTTCAGTAACCTATAGCATTCAATCAGTGAGCAGTATTGATGTACAGTAATCTCTAGCAACCAGTCAACAAGCAAAAGTCATGTGCTGTAGCCTCTAGAAAATAACAGTGAGCCATAATGTGTGCTATAACCTTCTAGCAGCCAGTCATTGAGCGGTAATGACACACTGTAACCTCTGGCAACCAATCGCAATCGCTGCCTGATCTGATCCAGTAAACTGATTTTGAGTCTAGCTGCTATTTATTGTATGTCTCAAAGCATGCGGAGAGGGAAATTGCATGGAAGAGGGGGCCCAAGAAAATGTTTGCCCCGGTTCCAGTCAATATTAAAGACGGCCCTGAACTCCTGTAGATACAAGCAAAGTCACCAACCTGACCTGCCTGGAGGAGCTGGGGGCTGGATTACAAGGCCAGCTGTACAGAATAATAGATACTCTAGCAAGTAAATCAATGCATTTGTATTTAGCTGTTTGCATGAGGTTCAGCTTTAAGCATATTTAATGACTTGCAGTACCGCAACCCCTGTATGTAAATGAGAAGGAGGGGTCAGATTCATTCAGGTCGATAAAGATAAATGACAGAGTGCTCCTGCATAGCATAATACTTTAATAAACTAGAGTAAATTATTTATTTTAAAGTGCAATTTAAAAAACAGCTGAATTAGCTGTATGATTAACTGTTTTCGAATTGCACTTTTAAATAAAATGTTGCAAGCATCATCCGCAGTCTACACCTCTGTCCCTGCAGCTTCGATGATCTATATCAACAATGCGCTGATTGACAGGCTTGCTTATATAGCGTTTCCTTGAGAGCCTTTCCAGTGCATTGTACTTACAGAGGTAATAAAAATGCACTCTGGGGCTCATTTACCTAGCAGGAAAAAAAATAAGTATGCAGCAGTTTTGCTTTTGTATTTTTTTTGTAAACAAATTTGTTGGAAGGTCTCCTTCAGCGCAGTAATACTTATCTGCAACAGATCAGCAAAGCAGGCATCTACGACAAATCAGATTTCATGTCTCATTTTCCCACTGCAAGCTGAAAAAGGAAACATTACATTTGATATTTCAGTGTTCATACCTTATAATTTGACAGCATAACACAAGTGTATGAGCCACCTTTTCAGTCATTGTTGTTAGTAAGTTCCTTGACAAGCTGTCATGATTTTTTACAACTACCCAATAAAAAGCTACATTTTGTTTTTAATCAGAATTTCACAGAACCCTCATACCCTGATCTGGTAATTGGTTTACTATGGTTTTGGATTCTGGCAGCTATGCCATGCTTTTTTATATGAATCAAAGGTTCTAATGTACAACTCCAATTCCCAAAAAGTTAGGATGCTGTTTAACCACCTCGCACCCGCCGGCCGTCGAATGACGGCCAGGCGGCGCAGCTCTCGTTCTGGGCGGGCGTCATTTGACGTCCTCCCAGAAGGACCACTCTGGCACGCCCCTGGGGGGCGTGCATCGCGGCGATCGGTTGTGCAGTGTGTCAGTCAGGCACACCGCTACACCGATCTCAGTAAAGAGCCTCTGATGGAGGCTCTTTACCACGTGATCAGCCGTGTCCAATCACGGCTGATCACGATGAAAACAGGAAGAGCCGTTAATCGGCTTTTCCTCACTCGCGTCTGACAGACGCGAGTAGAGGAGAGCCGATCGGCTGCTCTCCTGACAGGGGGGGTCTGTGCTGATTGTTTATCAGCGTAGCCCCCCCTCGGATGCCTGCCCAGGACCACCAGGATACCGCCAGGACCACCAGGTATTGGCACCACCCTGGACCACCAGGTATGCCACCCTAAACCACCAGGGAAATGCCAATCAGTGCCCAGGCAGCTGCCTATTAGTGCCCAGGCAGCTGCCAATCAGTGTCTATCCCAAATGCCTGCGTGTGCCAGTGCCATCAGTGATGCCTATCAATGCCATTTATCAGTGCCACATATCAGTTTCCAACAGTGCCACCTATCAGTGCCCAGCAGTGCCGCCTATCAGTGCCCAGCAGTGCCACCCATAAGTACCCATCAGTGCAGCCTTTCAATGCCCATCAGTGTCACCTATCAGTGCCCACCAGTGCCACCCATGAATGCCCATCAGTGCTGCATATCAGTGCCACCCATCAGTGCCGCCTACCAGCGCCCATCAGTACCACCTATCAGTGCCCATCGTCAGTGGCCATCAGTGCCCCCTTATTGGTGCCACCTCATCGGTGCCGCCTTATCAGTGCCCATCAGTTAAGGAGGAAACGTACTTATTTACAAAATTTTATAACAGAAACAAAAGAAACTTTTTTTTTTGCAAAATTTTGGGTCTTTTTTTATTTGTTTAGCAAAAAATAAAAACCCCAGAGGTGATCAATTACCACCAAAAGAAAGTTCTATTTGTGGGAACAAAATGATAAAAACTCTGATTGGGTACAGCGTAGCATGACCGCGCAATTGTCATTTAAACAGTGACAGCGCTGAAAGCAGAAAATTGGCTTGGGCAGGAAAGGGGTGTAAGTGCACTGTATTGAGGTGCTTAAAATCTTTAAAAACAGAATGCAATGATTTGAAAATCTCATAAACCCATATTTTATTCGCAATATAAAATAGAAAACATATCAAATGTTTAAACTGAGAAAATGTACCATTTTATAAAAAAAATAAGGTAATTTTGAAATCGATGGCAGCAACATGTCTCAAAAAAGTTGGGGTAGGGCCATGTTTACCACAGTGTAACATCCCCTCTTCTTTTAACAACACTCTGTAAATGTCTGGGCACTGAGGAGACCAGCTGTTGGAGTTTTGGGAGAGGACTTTTATACCATTCTTGCCTGATATAGGATTCTAACTTCTCAACAATCCTGGGTCTTCTGTGTCTTATTTTGCGTTTCAAGATGCGTCAAATATTTTCAATTGGTGAAAGGCCTGCACTCTTCTACTCTAAAGCCATGCTGTTATCCAGGGGCGTAGCTAGAGCATTTGGCACCCGGGGCGGATCCTATATCTGGCACCCCCCCTCCCCCAGGTGGGCGGCAGCACACCACATGTCGATGTCAAGTGACGTTAGGGTAGTATACTGGCAGGTCAGGTGATATAGTGCCAGGTTAGGGTGGTATATAGTGTCAGGTTAGGGTTATATATAGAGCGCTTTCAGAACCAAGCCTAGGTCCCACGAAGAGAACAAGAATTTCCTTGGTGGTCGTATATGGATTACGGCCTGCATGAAGCATTTATTCAATGGAGTTGTATGCCAGACCACCCTCAAGCGCCGATTGTAAAAATGTCTAGAGCTGGGGACACAGGAGACAAAACTTTGCTAAACAGAACAAACTTCCTTCATATCCTCATATATAGCGTTCATGGTTTTGTAGTCTTTGCCAAGGTCTGAACCACCTCGGATGAGCCTCCCTGCACCTCTAGTCCGGTCGATTCAATCGCCAGGCTATTAAGAGTCTGACTGGATTGGGGTGCTGCCATTATTGTTGGCATAAAAGATCTTGTTTGACCGAAAACAGGATTGGTGGTGCTGAATGACAACCAAGGCCTCTTCGGCAGGTGGAAAGCACCTGTATGGCACAAACGTGTTCTGTCCAAATATTCATAATCAAGGACACTGGAGGCAGGCAAACACCAACGGAAAAAACCTATGGCACTGTGAATCCACCTTCTATCACTTCACCTTTGTACATTGTTACAAATACCAGAAGCTGTGTGTTCAGAGGCCTCTCTATGAGAACTACCGCTGGAATGTACCATAGAGCCAATACTAGTTGAGGTACTTATTGTTGGAAAATTATTTGCCTAACTGATCTGTTAGTGGATCCTGCTTTCCTGGTAAGTAGACTGCCTTTAACTGCCTGTAAGCGGCTCTCCATCCAGCAAAAAGTTTATGTTACGAAAAGTAACAGGAAAAGACACTTGGTGCCCCCTTGGTGGGCAATGTAAGCTACTGCTGTTTTGTTGTCAATCATCAACTTTACTCAGGTCCCTTGGAGAAAGATCCTGAAAGGCTTGCAATGCTAGAAAAAAAAACTGCCTTACATTTCAGTCAGTCAGAGCATCTGCATTCCACTAGGCTCCAATGGACTTGCACTTGTCTCTTCAGACTGGAGGCAGACTGACATCCGACGTTAGAATTATTCCATCTCCTAGGCTGAGAGGCACACCACAAAAGAAGCACACTGGTGTCCAAAACTCCAGTTCTTGCTAATTTGTGCAGACACAAAAACTTTCTGATCCATAGGCAGCCCATTCTATTGACAGAGGAAGGCAAATTGAAAAGCCTCCACATGTGCCACACCTGGCCCAAGGCAGCACTGGAATGGCTGCTGTAAAATGTCCTAATGGGGACAATGCAATCCCTCGCTGACATAAATGCTGTCTCCATGAATCTTCATACACAGATTTTCATTTGTCGTTTTGGAAAACCTCTTGACATATTTGGGTTTGAAAAACTACTCCAAGATCCTTCATAACATAAGAAAGGGTTAACTGCTTTTCCTGTTTGTTCACTAGTCGACTAAACTTGGAAAACTGATTTTTAAGACAAGGTTGTGATGCTTTGCCAGCTCCTGGCTTACACCTGCAACAATCAAAACATTGTCCAAGTAATGGCAGGGCCTTACCCTCAAAGACGAATTACTGCCACTGCTGCCTTCAAAATGTTCAAAACGTTTCTTGGTGTTGTGCCAAATTTTAAAGATGGCAAACACCTAAACTGGAAGTGACAGCCAGTCACTGCAAATCTCAGATATCTCAGGTGTTACACACTGATTGGTATATGGAAGTATACGCCCGGCAGGTCAATTGACTCTAACTGGTCCTCATGCTGAACTATTGCCTTGATGTTTGTCGCTCAAACCCTCAAAAAAGGAGGCTATCCTGGCTCCCACTGGAAGACACTAGATGGGCCCACCTTCAAAAGACTTTCCAAATGTCTAGCAGCCTGCTCTGGATTGGATTCCATGTACACAGGAAGTTTGAGCCCCCTTCATTGTGATCTGGTAAATTTCAGCATGGCCTATTAGATTTGGCCTCCTGAACCCTTCTAAAGATTGACCATTTTGAGCAAAAAGACGGCTGCTTCCTCTTGTTAGTCTGTGACCACCTTCTGGACATTTCTTCTGTCACTCGCTTCGTCCAGAGCTTTGCCAAACAACAACCTCCTATTATGGAGAATGTTAAAAAGGGCTTGTGTGGAAGCATCGTGCACCCTCCAGTGGTGCAACCACAAAGCTCTCATGGCTGTGACTGAATGTGCCAGCCCTAGAACTAGGTCTATTGAAGCCTCGGCCAAAAGTCAGTAGCCAGGTTCAAGTCCTCCGGAACTATGTCCACTCCTGCAGGTTCCATTTGAATAAAAGGCCATTTCCTAATGCTTTAAACATTACAGCTCTGTCACTAGTCCACAGGCAAAAACCTGCCACAGTATACATTTTCTGCAAGTCTGCAGGCCAGTTCACCACAATTTCTGAGTTTAAAGAGATTTTTCTGCATGCACACTTTTGAGGTGTTCACAGGCTTTTTCAATGCGTTTGCCATGTTATAGATACGTTCCATAGAGAAAAAATGGAACTTGTTCTCCTTTAGTTGACTGTACTGAAACACACAACACCAGTGTGATGTAGGCCATTGGAATCCATGGTAAACACTGTTCATGCATTTTTGACTCTAATAAAAACGCATTGGAATGCATCCAATGTGAACCAGCCTTAAGTAAATTTTTTCAACCCGTGGAATACCTAAAGGTATTAAAAGGCAAAGACTTGCACACCTGATGCTGACAGGCCCCATCCACTCCTGTGTGCACTGCTTAACCACTTTAGCCCCGGACCATTTAGCTGCCTAAGGACCAGAGGACTTTTTCCAATTTGGCACTGCGTCAATTTAACTGCTAATTGCGCGGTCATGCAATGCTGTACCCAAACAAAATTTGTGTCCTTTTCTTCCCACAAATAGAGCTTTCTTTTGATGGTATTTGATCACCTCTGCGGTTTTTATTTTTTGCGCTATAAACGGAAAAAGACCGAAAATTTTGAAAAAAAAAGATATTTTCTACTTTTTGTTATAAAAAAAATCCAATAAACTCAATTTTAGTCATACATTTAGGCCAAAATGTATTCGGCCACATGTCTTTGGCAAAAAAAATGTCAATAAGCGTATATTTATTGGTTTGCGCAAAAGTTATAGCGTCTACAAACTAGGGTACATTTTCTGGAATTTACACAGCTTTTAGTTTATGACTGCCTATGTCATTTCTTGAGGTTGCTAAAATGGCAGGGCAGTACAACCCCCCCCCCCCCAAATGACCCCATTTTGGAAAGTAGACACCCCAAGGAAATTGCTGAGAGGCATGTTTTTTTTATTTTTTTTATTTTTATTTTTTTTTTTATTTATTTTTTTTTTTTTTTCATTTTTCATTTTTTTATTTTTTTATTTTTTTTTTTTATTATTTTTTTATTTTTTATTTTTTTTATGGTTGAATTGGATGGACTTGGGTCTTTTTTCAACCTGACTAACTATGTAACTATGTTGAACCCATTGAATATTTATTTTTTTGTCCCAAGTGATTGAATAATGACAAAAATAAATAAATATATATTTACAAAAAGTTGTCACTAAATGATATATTGCTCACACAGGCCATGGGCGTATGTGGAATTGCACCCCCAAATACATTCAGCTGCTTCTCCTGAGTACGGGGACACCACATGTGTGGGACTTTTTGGGAGCCTAGCCGCGTACGGGGCCCCGAAAACCAATCACCGCCTTCAGGATTTCTAAGGGCGTAAATTTTTGATTTCACTCCTCACTACCTATCACAGTTTTGAAGGCCATAAAATGCCCAGATGGCACAAAACCCCCCCAAATGACCCCATTTTGGAAAGTAGACACCCCAAGCTATTTGCTGAGAGGCATGTTGAGTCCATGTAATATTTTATATTTTGACACAAGTTGCGGGAAAGTGACATATTTTTTTTTTGCACAAAGTTGCAGTGCAAAACAGTGCAAAAAACAGTGCAAAAAAAAAAATTGTCTCTTTCCCGCAACTTGTGTCACAATATAAAATATTCCATGGACTCGACATGACTCTCAGCAAATAGCTTGGGGTGTCTACTTTCCAAAATGGGGTCATTTGGGGGGTTTTGAACTGTCCTGGCATTTTATGCACAACATCTAGAAGCTTATGTCACACATCACCCACTCTTCTAACCACTTGAAGACAAAGCCCTTTCTGACACTTTTTGTTTACATGAAAAAAACTATTTTTTTTTGCAAGAAAATTACTTTAAACCCCCAAACAATATATATATTTTGAAAGGAAATGCCCTACAGATTAAAATGGTGGGTGTTTCATTTTTTTTTTCACACAGTATTTGCGCGGCGATTTTTCAAACGCATTTTTTGGGGAAAAAACACACTTTTTAAAATTTTAATGCACTAAAACACACTATATTGCCCAAATGTTTGATGAAATAAAAAAGTTGATCTTAGGCCGACTACATGGATACCAAACATGACATGCTTTACAATTGCGCACAAACGTGCAGTGGCAACAAAATAAATACATTTTTACAAGCCTTTAAAAGCCTTTACAGGTTACCACTTTAGATTTACAGAGGAGGTCTACTGCTAAAATTACTGCCCTCGATCTGACCTTCCCGGTGATACCTCACATGCATGGTGCAATTGCTGTTTACGTTTGAAGACAGACCGCCGCTTGCGTTCGCCTTAGCGCGAGAGCAGGGGGCGACAGGGGTGGTTTTTTTTTTCTTTATTATTTTTTTGCTTTTTTATCTTATTTTTAAACTGTTCCTTTCATTTTTTCTTTATCATTTTTATTGTTATCTCAGGGAATGTAAATATCCCCTATGATAGCAATAGGTAGTGACAGGTACTCTTTTTTGAAAAAATTCGGGTCTATTAGACCCTAGATCTCTCCTCTGCCCTCAAAGCATCTGACCACACCAAGATCGGTGTGATAAAATGCTTTCCCAATGGCGCTGTTTACATCCGGCGAAATCTAAGTCATGAAATGCTCGTAGCTTCTGGTTTCTTAGGCCATAGAGATGTTTGGAGCCACTCTGGTCTCTGATCAGCTCTATGGTCAGCTGGCTGAATCACCGGCTGCATTCTCAGGTTCCCTGTTGAGACAGGAGAGCCAGAGAAAAACAGACGGTGGGGGGCATTCCCTCCCACGGCTTGTAAAAGCAGTCTAGAGGCTAATTAGTCGCTAGGATTGCTTTCACATGAAAGCCGACCGCTGGCTGAAAAGAATGATACCAAGATGATACCTAAACCTGCAGGCATCATTCTGGTATAACCACTCAAAGTCGTGAATGGCGTACCTGAAGACAAAAAAATGGTTAACAATAAAACACAGTAAACGGTAAAGTATAAAAAATTGCATAACTGAAAAGCAAACGTGATAAAACATAATAACAATAAAACATTGCAGAATAGAATACAGTAAAAAAGAGCAGAACAATAGAGAGAGAGAATAGAGAGAGAGAGAACAATAAAACAACAACTATTTTATTTTATATAAATATTTTTTTTTTTACACTTTTTTTGTAACTAACTTTTATAACTGTAACAGGTTCCAGGTTCGGGTCTCTCAAAATGCGATGGCATCTTGGAAGACCCTGTGAAATGGCGCCTAGTCTGTGCAATGCTGTACCCTACGCTAATACTCAACTAGTGAATGGTAGCGTTCAAAACATTCACCAATGCAAAAACCAGGATTGTCAGGACAGGAGGGACAATAATAGCGGGTGTCACGCCTATATCCGCGCTTGCTGCAGACACAACATCTTTTTTGGGGGGGTTCGTTGGGTAGGGGTACTCGGGAGGACATAAAGAAAATGCCTCTCATGCAGCTGACTACATTTGGTTGGGGATGTGAATGGGGGAAGTACGGGCGCTGCAGAAGTGGTGGGTTCCCAATTAGGATTGGCGAATGCAGCAGGAAGGGCACTATGGGCACGACGGGCCTGTTTGTCTTCTTGGTGGCAGCGGGACACTACTTGTGCTTGCCACCTCACCAGCTTGAACTGCACTTATGGGACTCGCCACGTCACCAAGTGTTACTGCAGTGCTGGTTTGACTACGACCGGGGTGTGATAAAATGCTTTCCCAATTTCCCAATGGCGCTGTTTACATCCGGCGAAATCTAAGTCATAAAATGCTCGTAGCTTCCGGTTTCTTAGGCCATAGAGATGTTTGGAGCCACTCTGGTCTCTGATCAGCTCTATGGTCAGCTGGCTGAATCACCGGCTGCATTTTCAGGTTCCCTGTTGAGACAGGAGAGACAGAGAAAAACACGGAAGACGTTGGGGGGGGGCATTCCCTCCCACTGCTTGTAAAAGCAGTCTAGAGGCTAATTAGCCGCTAGGATTGCTTTTACATGAAAGCCGACCGCTGGCTGAAAAGAATGATACCAAGATGATACCTAAACCTGCAGGCATCATTCTGGTATAACCATTCAAAGTCGTGAATGGCGTACCTGAAGACAAAAAAATGGTTAACAATAAAGCACAGTAAACGGTAAAGTATAAAAAATTGCATACCTGAAAAGCAAACATGATAAAACATAACAATAGAACATTGCAGAATAGAATACAGTAAAAAAGAGCAGAACAATAGAGAGAATAGAAAGAGAGAGAACAATAAAAGACAACTATTTTTTTTTATTTTATATTTTTGTATGTGTTTTTTTTTTTTTACACTTTTTTTTACACTTTTTTTGTAACTGTAACTTTTATAACTGTAACCGGTTCCAGGTTCGGGTCTCTCAAAATACGATTGCATCTTGGGAGACCCTGTGAAAGTGTGCCTAGTCTGTGCAATGCTGTACCCTACGCTAATACTCAACTAGTGTATGGTAGCGTTCAAAACATTCACCAATGCAAAGACCAGGATTGTCAGGACAGGAGGGACAATAATAGCGGGTGTCACGCCTATATCCGCGCTTGCTGCAGACACAACATCTTTTTTGGGGGGGTTCGTTGGGTAGGGGTACTCGGGAGGACATAAAGAAAATGCCTCTCATGCAGCTGACTGCATTTGGTTGGGGATGTGAATGGGGGAAGTACGGGCGCTGCAGAAGCGGTGGGTTCCCAATTAGGATTGGCGAATGCAGCAGGAAGGGCACTATGGGCACGACGGGCCTGTGTTTGTCTTTTTGGTGGCAGCGGGACACTACTTGTGCTTGCCACCTCACCAGCTTGAACTGCACTTATGGGACTCGCCATGTCACCAAGTGTTACTGCAATGCTGGTTTGACTACGACCGGGGTGTACTAGGCTGCTGGTGCTTGCCAGTTCACCAAAACGCTACAAAAAAAAAACTGTTAGCGATCACAGGGATCAGTCCTGACTCTGTGAACGCTGCAGTTATGCGTTTAGTGTTTTGTAAGTGACAGTGATCGATCGATACTGCACTTGGGTGAGCTGGGCTGGGCCGGGCGGAGGGGCAAAACGCAGGTGCTAGCAGGTATCTGGGCTGATCCCGCTAACACTGCGTTTGTGGGAACCCTAAACTGCTGGGGACGCTAGTATAGATCTGATCGGATCAGATATTGATCCGTTCAGATACTATACCACTAAGGGAGGTGTACGGTGCGTGCGTGGGTGTTAGCGGTACTGGCGCTAACCTGACGCTGCCTGGGGCTGGTGCTTGCCAGTTCACCAAAATGCTACTAAAAAAAATGTTAGCGATCGCAGGGATCAGGTCTCCCGGGATCCCGCAAACACTGCGTTTTTGGAAACCCTAAACTGCTGGGGACGCTAGTATAGATCTGATCGGATCAGATATTGATCCGTTCAGATACTATACCACTAAGGGAGGCGTATGCTGCGTGCGTGGGTGTTAGCGGTACTGGCGCTAACCTGACGCTGCCTGGGGCTGGTGCTTGCCAGTTCACCAAAATGCTACCAAAAAAACTGTTAGCGATCGCAGGGATCAGGCCTCCCGGGATCCGGCTAACACTGCGTTTTTGGAAACCCTAACCTGCTGGGGACGCTAGTATAGATCTGATCAGATATTGATCCGTTCAGATACCATACCACTAAGGGAGGCTAATGCTGCGTGCGTGGGTGTTAGCGGTACTGGCGCTAATCTGACGCTGCCTGGGGCGACGCATATCACCGCCGGGCGATCAACCTTTATTCGGTAATAAACGGCGGGTGCCCTGACACTATAAAAAATAAACGAACTAACCAGCGTTACCCGTAACAGTTATACGGTGATCAGTGGTGAAAGGGTTAACTAGGGGGCAATCAAGGGGTTAAAACATTTATTCGGTAGTATATGGGGGTCCCTGTCACTATAAAATGCTGACGTTTAACTAGGGGGCAATCAAGTGGTTAAAACTTTATTAGGGGGGGTTAGGGGGGTACCCTAGATGTAAAGGGGGCTAACAGTAACTGTCCTAACACAGTAACTGTCACAAACTGACACCATGCAGTAATCAGAAAAAAAAAAAGAAACTGCTTGGTGTCAGTGTGACAGGGGGGGGGAGGGGTGATTGGGGGGTGATCGGGGGTGTTTTGTGTGCCTGGCATGTTCTACTGTGTGTGTAGTGTTTGTGCACTCACATTGCAGTCTTCTCTCCTCAGCGCCGGAACGGAAAATACCGAGCCGAGGAGAGATGACATAATTTCCTTTGCTGCTGTTTAGCATACAGCAGCAGAGGAATAATTCTATTGGCCGGCGGCGATCGCGAGGGGGGAGGGCCACGAACGGATGGTCTCCCCCTCATCTCCGATCACCGCTGTACAATAGCCGACCGCCTCGGGCCTGGGGGGGGGGGGGGTCCGATCGTATATGTACGTGATTCTGCCTGCCCGTGCCATTCTGCCGACGTACATCGGCGTGAGGCGGTCGTTAAGTGGTTAAACATGCATCAACCAGCTTCATTGGATAAAGCTTGGAGACCTTTACTGTAAATTGGTCTTCTTATTACATCTCTCCCATTCTTCATCAATGAGCTTTTAACTCCATCATTATGGGAAAAGAAGTTCTTCCTTTTCCACATTTGGAAATATCTGCGTGTGTTTGCAATGGTTGGGCCTGCGTCTTGCCTGTTCCTTATAGATTGGCATTTGAGGCAATACATGCCGATTAATGGCCAATGTTTGCTATAGGGCTGGGCAAGGCATTTTCAGTTGCGCTGATGTAAACGTATGTTAGCCATTGCCACGTGAGCTGCTTGAGGAGCATGAAAGCCACCCTGTGCAGGAATGTGAGGAATGCATCTTGTCCTGGTCAGGGGATGACCAGTGGCGGGTCTTATATTTTCTGGAGTGTTTGCATTTAGGGCTTCTGCTCCTAAAATAATGCAAAACACCATACTGCATTCCTTGAGCATTCCTTGAGCACTCTTTTGAAGATATGTCCCACGCCGCCCCCTCGTACCTTCGCTAATCTTCTGTGCCACTGGCAGGTGTGGTGAGCTCATATGTGCAAAAAAAAAAATAGAAAAAACCCATAATTCTGTCACCAAAAAAAAACCAGGTACCTTGTCTCTTTAAGACCCATCCGCTTTTATCTACTTACTTAAACAGCAGCAGGTGAGGTCAGGCAGCCTTCCAGAGGCGGACAGGAGACACAGAATCTGAGACAAAACCAGTCAGACTGTCTAACCCCCAGAAACACAGCACAGCAGGGGAGCAAACAGCAACAAGTCTTTACCACACAAGAGAAAACTGTCAAGACCTCAGAGAGAGTAGTTATTAGAACTGACTTTGCTCAGAGGCCAGTTATAGATAGATACAAGTATTAATCAGAACTTTACACTTCTACTGTCTGGAGGTTCTAAGACTGTTTAAGCTGCTGCTTGGTGACTGGCGATCGCTACCCCGCGCCGCCCGTCTCCCTGCCCTCTGTGACATCATCCACGGCCACTCTCAGACTGAAGACAAATCCAGGAGAGCGGCACACTGCCTATACAAGACAGGAAAAACCCAAAAGTGACATTGCAGAGCTTACTAATACCACACCTGTAAAATATTTGTGCTATCTAAGCAACTTTGCCCATGACCCGGCACAAGGGATACCCAGTTTCAGGAGGCTTTACCGTCCAACATTCTGGGTCTTCCAACTCCATGAGAGGCTGAATGTGGAGGGGCGGTGCGGTAGGGGGGATATCCTTGCAGCAAAGTACTTACCACTGCAATCCACAGGTGGCCTGGAGCAGACCAAAAAAGAACACGTCAGTGGGGGAGGGACTGTCTTTTATTCAGCTAGGAAAAGGTGGTCATGTGGGCGCCAGATGAGGCATTAACCCATTATGTGCTGACGTGAGGTATGGCCAGGAAATAGTGCCAGGTAAGAGTGGTATATAGTTCCAGGTAAGAGTGGTATATAGTGCCAGGTAAGAGTGGTATATAGTGCCAGGTTAGGGTGGTATATAGTGCTAGGTCAGGGTGGTATATAGTGCCAGGTCAGGGTGGTATATAGTGCTAGGTTAGGGTGGTATATAGTGCCAGTTCAGGGTGGTATATAGTGCCAGGTTAGGGCAGTATATAGTGCCAAGTTGGGGTGATATATAGAGCCAGGTTAGGTGGGTATAGAGTGCCAGGTTAGGGTGGTATATAGTGCCAGGTTAGGGTAATATATAGAGCCAGGTTAGGTGCGTATATAGTGCCAGGTCTGGGTGGTATATAGTGCCAGGTCAGAGTGGTATATACTGCCAGGTTAGGTGGGTATATAGTGTCATATTAGGGTTATATATAGAGCCAGGTTATGTGGGTATATAGTGCCAGGTCTGCGTGGTATATAGTGCCAGGTCAGGGTGGTAAATACTGCCAGGGTAGGTGGGTATATAGTGCCAGGTCTGGGTGGTATATAGTGCCAGGTCAGGATGGTATATAGACAGGTTAGTACTGCATGTAGTGACAATGTACATTGCTCAGTCACTTACAGCATGTCAGAAGATTCCCGCGCTGCTGTGGGCTCTCCTCCTCTTTCTTCTTTAGCTTCGGGAGGGGGTCATCCTGAGGGGAGGAGTCTGTAGGAGGAGTGGAGGAGGCAGCCACACCCTGACCCCACTCACCACCTTCTGCTGCCTCAGGAGATAGTGAACATCCCCGAGGGACACCCTAACTTGATGAGATGACAGGGGGGGTTTACAGACAGCTTCCCCCACAGCTCTCTGCTGATCCAATCAACATTTTTACAAAGCTGCAATGACAAGGAAAGTGCAGGGGCCCCACATGCACCTGGAGTCCCTGGGCAGTGTCTGACACCCCCCCCAACGCGTGTCACCCGGGGTGGACCACCCCCCCACCACACCTTCCACACCCCCCTTGGTATGCCACTGCTGTTATCATCGATGCAGTATGCGGTCTAGCATTGTCCTGCTAAAATATGCAAGGCCTTTACTAAAAAAAAGATGTCTTCTAGATGGGAGCATAAGCTGCCAGGAGGTCCCTCTCCTCTTTAGTCCAGGGGATATGGCACCCATGGTTGCCAAAAAGAATGTCAAATTTCGATTTGTCTAACTACAGAATAGTTTTCCACTTTGCAACAGACCATTTTAAATGGCCCAGAGAAGACGATGGTGTTTCTGGATCATGTTCAGATATGGTTGCTTCTTTGCATGATAGAGCTATTCCCTACATTTTTGGATGGCACAGCGAACTGTGTTCACAGACAGAGGTTTTAGGAAGTATGTCCATCACAGAATCTTGCCTTTTTTTTAATGCAGTGCCGTCTGAGGGCCCGAACATCACGGGCATCCAATATTGCGTTTCGACTTGCACACAGAGATTTCTCCTGATTCCCTGAAACGTTTGATGATATTTTGTACTGTAGATGCTGACATATTTAAAGTCTTAGCAATTTTACATTGAGGAACATTATTTTGAAATTGTTTGACCATTTTTAAATGCAGCTTTTCACGGATTGTGATCCTCTGCCCATCTTTACTTCTGAGACACTGACTCTAAAATGCTCTTTTTATACGCAATCATGTTACTGACCTGTTGCCAATTATTCTACTTAGTTGCAAAATGTTGTTCCAGCTTTTCCTTGTAAGGCTCGGTTCACACTGGGACGACTTGGGATCCGACTTGTACGCCCTCAAGTCGCCCCAAGTCGCCCCAGAAATAGATTCACATTGAAGTGAATGGGAGCGTCTTTAATAGACACTACTGAAGTCGCTCCGACTTCAGAGCGTACTCCCTGTACTACTTTGATCCGACTTGGTAGGCGACCTGTACCATAGAAATCAATGGAAGTCGCCTCCAAGTCGGATCTCTCTGTAAAGTCAAGCGACTTTGCAGGGAAAACTCCTCCCTCCCCCCTCCCTCCCAGAGAGCTGATTGGCCACAGGCGAAGTCGCCTGTCATGGAGGCGACTTCAAGTCGCCTTGTAATTTGCTAAAGTCGCGTCGAAGTCGCGTCGAAGTCGCGTCGAAGTCGCCGTGCAAAGTCGCGCTGAAGTCGTGTTGCCCCAGTGTGAACCGAGCCTTAGTATCACTTACTTTACCAGATTTTTGTTGCCCTGTCCCACCTTTTTTGAGACATGTTGCTGCCATCAATTTTAAAATTTCCTTATTTTTTTCATAAAATACCGGACACTTTGACCCCCTTCCTGCCCAGGCCAATTTTCAGCTTTCAGTGCTGTCACACTTTGAATGACAATTGAGTGGTCATTTAGCACTATACATGTATGAAATTTTTATCATTTTTTTGAGACAGATAGAACTTTCTTTTGGTGGTATTTAATCACCACTAGATTTTTTATTTTTTGCTAAACAAATAAAAAAAGACCAAAAATTTAGAAAACTAAAACCAACCCTTTTTCTTCGTTTGTGTTATAAAATTTAGCAAATAAGTAATTTTTCTTCTTCACTGATGTGCGCTGATGAGGTTGCACTAATGGGCACTGATAGGCTTTATTGTTGGGCACTGATTGGCACTGATGAGGCTGCACTGATGAGGTGCCACTGATGGGCACTGTTGAGGCTGCACCAATGGGCACTGATGAGGCTGCACTGATGGGCACTGATGAGGCGGCACTGATGATGCTGCACCGATGGGCACTGATGAGGCGGCACTGATGGCCACTGATGAGGGCGGCACTTAAAAGCTGCACTGATGGGTACTGATGAAGAGGCACTGATGAGGCTGCACTGATAAGGCAGAACTGATGGGCACTGATGGACACTGATTGGCACTGATGGACCTGCACTAATAATCAGGGCAATGATGACAGTGACAGCGCCGATAACCGACATTTGTTTACATGTGATCAGCTGTGATTGGACACAGCTGATCACATGATAAAGAGCTAATGTCATTTACCCTGATTGGTGATGCACTGTGAGGACACAGCTCACCACCGATCGCCGTGCTGCACACCCCAGGGGCGTGCACACATGGCAAAAATGGGAGGATGTCATATGATGTCCTTACAGAACATGAGCAGTCCTGCCCAGCCACCATTGTACAGTAGGCCAGGAGGGAACTGGTTAAACATTTGATATATTTTCTATTGTGAGTAAAATATGGGTTTATGAGATTTGCAAATCATTGCATTCAGTTTGTATGTAGATTTTACACAGTGTCCCAACTTTTTTGGAATTGGAGTTGTAGTTACGTTTCCTTTTAAAATAGTTCAAGGTGCAACGCATAGTAACCCGTAAGAATTCTTTTTACTAAAAGTACAGGTAAACCCTAACTGGATAAACGTAAATGTACCGTTTCACCTTTTTTCATCTATTGTTGTATCTTAGCAGTGCTGATCCCCTGCAGTCTCTTTTCAGTCACTTCCCACCTGCATGCATGCAGTCCAGCAATTGCTACACATTATTTTTCAAGGCAAGTTTCCTGATAGTGATGGCGATGGAACGTGCCTGTGCAATGTTCACTGGCAGGGCCCCTTGTAGTCTCCAATCAGTAGAGGCTGTGGCAGGATGACAATGCAGAAGAATAATTGGCAGTTGTCACATTCAACTGGAAAATATTGGGGCAGTATTACAATGTATTGTTTTACTGAAAGTAGATTTAGACCCCTTTCACACTGGAGGCGTTTTTCAGGCGCTTTAGTGCTCAAAATAGTGGCTGTAAAGCTCCTGAAAAATGCCTCATCTGCAGTACCAGTGTGAAAGCCCGAGAGCTTTCAAACTGGGGTGCTGCACTGGCAGGACGTTACAAAAACTCCTGCAAGCAGCATCTTTGGGGCACTTTAGGAGCGGTGTATACACCGCTCCTAATTTGCAAATTTAGGATTTAAAAAAATACTTGAGGTCAAACTAATGTACAATGTGGGTTAGTATGGCTGCTGTAGTTATAACTTCTTTTGTGCACTACTATAATAAATCGATTCACCGATGTATACACCACTCCCAAAGCGCCCCTGCCCATTGAAATCAATGGGCAGCGCCACCAAAGCGCCTGCAAAGCGCCTCCGCAGCGGCGCTTTGCGGACACTTTTAACCCTTTACTCGGCAGAAGAAGAAGAAGCTGATAATCACTATAGTAGACAATGCTACCCCAGTGATCTCTGCTAGCTTTGGGGTGCCATGTCGAGCAGCTGCCCTGCTGCATTGTGAACACAAGAGGATGACCGCTCAGCGCGGGTACCATTCAGAGATTGCTTTACATTTTCTGAATTAATGCAAAGTGACCTCTGATTGGATGAGGTCGAGAGGCAGGGCAGTGACATCACACTCTCCACCACATCCTATCTGAGAATGTTTTACATTTATTTTGAAAGTGCAAAGCATTTTCTGAATGCCGCCCAAGCCAAGCGGCATCCTATGTTCAGAACGTAGCAGGGCAGCTGCTCGGTAGGGGATCCAGAAGCTAGTGGAGAGATGTCTTCTACAATGATTTTCCAGCTTCTAGAGTGATCCCACAGATATGGTATATACTGTACATGTACATATATGGAATTCTTTAAAAATTTTAGGACAAGCTTTTGGGGTGTGCCCCCTTCTTTAAGGGTCATGCAGTACTTTTAATCCAACCAAAGCAAACTTTTCAGTTTTTTTCTAGATGCAGGATTGTAAAACCTCCTAGTGATTCCTGGCATATTATAGGGGCCTTGATGGTGAGATCTCTGTATTTGGCTTCCCGGGTTGGCACATCTTCCAAAGCCGTTACAAGACTCTCACATCCTCTTTATTGTATTTTTTAGATACTAAGTATTTTGCAAACCACAGTAGAGTGGGAGCATGCCAGGGTGGGTGTAAGCGGAACCAAAAACTATGGCAGGGAAATCCCACCACTAGACCTCACCAAAAACGAACCCTTTAGTCACCCAGATTATGAACTAGAACCTCCTGGACATGTGGTGCCTCTCTTGTCTGTCTTGCAATACCCAGCAGTTCTCTTGTGTACTGTATTGTTCAGCTCATCTCACCATTTATCAGATTCAGCAGTATTCTTGTAATGTAAATCGAGAGATGAATGCCACTGCTGTACCTTCAGGGAGAATTAGAACTCTGCTATAATAAAATAATTTGCTTCAGCAGACAGATGAAAAGATGAATTACACGCCTTGAAAAATCTTCTTCATGAGCCTTAAATACAGGTTGTGTTATGTGAGTTTTTTTAAGGAACAACTCTGGACAACACATTAAATAATTTGGTCCTCAAACACTCAAACGCTGCAAAATTCACAAAGTCCATTCAGGGGACCTTTGAACATGTGGGACTTCAGCCTCTCTGCGCTCATTCTGTCCTATGAACTCTCTCCCATAAATCTTTATTGTTCTGCTTGGTATTTTTTTTCTGAGAACCAAGAAGGAGAAACCGAGCGTGGTAATGATTTATTTCTGAATGACCAGGAGTGTGCATATTTAGAATGCAGAAGAACTCCAATGGGCAGGGTTGGGAATACAAAGCCTGGGAAACCGCAAACACACGATTAGGTGTTCCCAGAACTCCAGCTTAGCAGAGACCAGGACATTTTATGCAGCATGTGGTCTGACAAGTTTAGTAATGCCAGAAAGGAAAATGAAATCCTTGGGTAGACAGGCAGCACCCACTGTGGATTAACATTATAAAAAATTGTATACTTTGGAGCAAAAACTCCAGATCTTTTTCTTCTGTCTATGGCTTTTATAGCATAGGGGGCCATAGTGAAGGTAAGGTATGTGTGGTCTTTATTAAAGCTGAGCTATGGTAAAGGGAAAAAAATACATAAATGATACATTTATAAACTATCAATAGTAATAAGGCCAACAGAACACCACAACACGCTTCAGTTGGATTTCAAGGTGCTTTTGGGTGCCATTAGGAATGAATGTCACTCCAGTACACCAAAGTGCACGTTAGCACATAGCAACAGTGTGAACTCAGAATAACACACAGCATATATTGTTTTTCAGAGTTCCTTCTGTACCTAGGTTTGGATCCTGCCAGTAGATATGTTTACTTTTAACTTGCTTCACTAGGCTGTTTATTCTGCGAATGAAAGCCAACCACTGTAAGCACCCACAGCATTAAAAGGACCCCTTCACACCTATGCACACACACTAATGCTCACCATTTTATGCCTTGTGATTCATTTGCAATGGCACCCTAATGCAAGTACAGTAGGTGGAAACAGACCAGCATTACAGCACACTACAACTCACACGGCATGATTTATGGTGCACTGGGTTAACAAAATGCTGCGTGTCCACTTTTTGGCCCATTGCCTTGCATCGGCAGCCTGTTCAAATGCATAGACTGCCCTAACGCAATACACCTTAAAGCTGACCATAGATGGATCAAAATTTGACTGGTTCAGCAGGGACTGGCCGAATTTCGATCCATGTGTAGCCATTCCTGTTTGACAGTTGTGGATTGTTTCTGTTGAACGGGAATGAAAAAAAAAACGATTTACCTATGACCAACCGTATACGTGAAATACCGCACATTAACGCGTGTGCAGTAATGCACAAAAGACTACAAAGGTTTGAAGGTGCCCTTACAGTCAGAGGTGTAGCCTGAAGCTTGTGGGCCCTGATACAAAAATTGACCAGGGGCACCCCCAACTACCACCTGCTGCTTCCTCTGCATGCCAAGATATTCCCTGTAAGCTTGTACAGTATCTCACAAAAGTAGCATGTAAATATTTTATTATATCTTTACATGTGACAACACTGAAGAAATGACACTTTGCTACAATGTAAAGTAATTAGAGTACAGCTTGTATAACAGTATCAATTTGCTGTCCTCTCAAAATAACTCAACACAGCCATTAATGTCTAAACCGCTGGCAACAAAAGTGAGTACACCCCTGAGTGAAAATGCCCAAATTGGGCTCAAAGTGTCAATATTTTGTGTGGTCACCATTATTTTCCAGCACTGCCTTAACCCTCTTGGGCATGGAGTTCACCAGAGCTTCACAGGTTGCCACTGGAGTCCTCTTCCACTCCTCCATGACGACATCACGGAGCTGGTGGATGTTAGAGACCTTGTGCTCCTCCCCCTTCCATTTGAGGATGTCCCACAGATGCTCAATAGGGAGACATGCTTGGCCAGTCCATCACCTTTACCCTCAGCTTCTTTAGCAAGTCGGTGGCTGTCTTGGAGGTGTGTTTGGGGGTCGTTATCATGTTGGAATACTGCCCTGCGGCCCTATCTCCGAAGGGAGGGGATCATGCTCTGCTTCAGTATGTCACAGTACATGTTGGCATTCATGGTTCCCTCAATGAACTGTAGCTCCCCAGTGCTGGCTGCACTCATCCAGCCCCAGACTATGACACTCCCACCACCATGCTTGACTGTAGGCAAGACACACTTGTCTTTGTACTCCTCACCTGGTTGCCACCACACACGCTCGACACCATCTGAACCAAATAAGCTTATCTTGGTCTCATCAGACCACAGGGCATGGTTCTAGTAACCTATGTCCTTAGTCTGCTTGTCTTCAGCTAACTGTTTGCGGGCTTTCTTGTGCATCATATTTAGAAGAGGCTTCCTTCTGGGATGACAGCCATGCTGACCAATTTGATGCAGTGTGCAGCGTATGGTCTGAGCACTGACAGGCTGACCCACCCCTTCAACCTCTGCAGCAATGCTGGCAGCACTCATACATCTCTTTCCCAAAAACAACCTCTGCATATGACGCTGACCATGGGCACTCAGCTTCTTTGGTCAATCATGGCGAGGCCTGTTCTGAGTGGAACCTGTCCTGTTAAACTGCTGTATGGTCTTGGCCACCGTGCTGCAGCTCAATTTCAGGGTGTTGGCAATCTTCTTATAGCCTAGACCATCTTTATGTAGAGCAACAATTATTTTTTTTCAGATCCTCAGAGCGTTCTTTGCCATGAGGTGCCATGTTGAACTTCCAGTGATCAGTATGAGAAAGTGAGAGCGATAACACCAAATTTAACACACCTGCTCCCCATTCACACCTGAGACCTTGTAACACTAACGAGTCAGGGGAAATGGCTAATTGGGCTCAATTTGGAAATTTTCACTTAGGGGTGTACTCACTTTTGTTGCCAGCGGTTTAGACATTAATGGCTGTGTGTGAGTTATTTTGAGGGGACAGCAAATTTACACTGTTATACAAGCTGTACACTCACTACTTTACATTGTAGCAAAGTGTCATTTCTTCAATGATGTCACATGAAAAGATATAATAAAATATTTACAAAAATGTGAGGGGTGTACTCACTTTTGTGAGATACTGTATGTAAAACAGGAAACTCAGAGAGTCCAGCCTGATGTTTTCTCGTGGTGGGCAGGCCCTCTGACTTCCAGATTCACATTCAATCCCACTGCTTTCACCCAGCAGCTCAGAGTGTGGCCTGCCTGCCCCCACCTTGTGTGCACAGTTGAGCAGGGTGGGGAGAGAGAGGCTTTGCTTGGCTGGGCGGGAGGGCTGAGCAGAGAATGCAACGCTGGGGGAAAGAGTTTGACCCTTTTACCTTTTTACAGTGACAATTGTTTTATTATATTTTTCTAAGTTTTCCTTGCTATTCATTTAGACCAGTGATCTCCAAACTGTGGCCCAAGGACCGGGTCCTGCCCTTTGCTTGCCTTTATCCGGCCCTTGTGGCACTGTTCCTCCTACTGACACCAACAATGGGGGCATATATCACTAACACCACCCACTGACACCAATGATGGGGTACTATTTCTCTCAGGGCTGGTGCAAGGATTTTTGACACCCTAGGCGAAACCTAATTTTGCCGCCGCCCCCATTGGCTCCACCCCTGACTTCACCCCCTTTTCCCTGCCCATGTATACCCCACCTTTTTAATGAAGCGCCCATCAAATTCAGCCTCACCAGCGCCCATCAAATGCAGCCTCACCAGCGCCCATCAATGCAGCCTCACCAGCGCCCATCAATGCAGCCTCACCAGCGCCCATCAATGCAGCCTCACCAGCGCCCATCAAATGCAGCTTCACCAGCACCCATCAATGCAGCCTACCAATGCCCATCAATGCAGCCTACCAGTACCCATTAATGAAGGTTTGCTTGCTTCCATTCATTCAGGAGTCAGGATACAGACACTGCACCCCTGACACTATGTGCGAATGGAGCGGTGGCTGCCTGCTGATGTTGAGACTTAGTTGCTTGCTACAGAGAGAAGAGAGTAGTAACACCAGTGGTCGGGCGCCCCAGGCAGCAGTGCACCCTAGGCGGTTGCCTAGTTTGCCTAGTGGTAGCACCGGCCCTGATTTCTCTGACACCAAAGGTGGGGCACTTTTCCTCCCACTGACACCAATGATGGGGTACTATTACTTGCATTAATGGAAGTATGGGGCAATATTCCTCCCACTGACCTCAATGATGGGGCACTATTCCTCCCATTGAAACCAATGATTGGGCAGTATTATACTTACTCCTTCCACTGACACCAACAAGGGGCCACTATTTCTCCCATGGACACCAACAACTGGGCACTATTCCTTCCACTGACACCAATGATGGGGCACTATTCCTATCACTAAAGATGTGGCATTGTTTACTCCCACTAACACCAGGACATTTTCTACTATCACTAGCAACAGTGTGGCCCTCCTGAAGTCTGAAGGGGAGCAAACTGACCCCTTGTTTAGAAAGTTTGGAGACCCCTGATTTAGACCATTCTCGTTAATTTCTTAAAAAAAAAAAAAAAAGGGCAAAAAACCCTGGTGATCTCTGATCTCTTTCATGTTGTTCAGGAAGATCTCTACCTCTTATAAGTTGCCTACCCCTGGCATAGATTAAGGAGGAGGTCCAGCCCCCCCACGAAAAATTAAAAGTCAGCAGCTACAAATACTGCAGCTGCTGACTTTTAATATATGGACACTTACCTGTCCAGGGAGCCCGTGATGTTGGCACCGCAGCCGATCTTCGGATCAGCTGTCAGGTGCAGCCGCCGCCATTCCTAGTAAGGGAACCCAGCAGTGAAGCCTGTCAGCTTCTCAGCCGATTCCCTACTGCGCATGCAAGAAGCGCACTGCTCTTTATAATTGAATAAAAGAAATCAACCATTGCAAATAAAACCGAATACAGCAGCTGAAATACTGAGGGTCAAAATATCAAGTCCCAAAAAAAGTCTAAAAAAAGCAGTACAGCGCAAGTAAACATAAGACAACACGATCCTAATAAGACAAAATCAATAAAATAGAACTTAAAATAAAACACAAAGTCAGTCCATGCTCTTCATGTAAAGTTATCCTGAGATAATCGACAGAACCCAGCAAGTGTCCAGTGAAATTGGTGATATATGGATAAAGATGGTGACTTTTGTGACAACCTCCACCACCGAGAATATTGGCCGCTCACCTCAAGCGATGGACCCCTGAGTAAATCAGTCAGGTCAAAACAGCAATTCCCTTTAAGGGGCAGGGTCAACAGGATCACACACTGGTAATGGACAAATGCCAGTAGCTTGCTTAATCACAGGATTTTCCCCATCAACTCCAAGTACAGCAGATACATAAAAGGAAAGCAATAATATCTAGTGCTCTCTGAATGCTTAAAAACAATTTTTTAAAACAAAGAGTATGCACTTACAAATATTGCACTGTGCCCCAGTGCAAAGGATAAATGGCAGCTATACAGTGAACTCCACGAGAATCAATGATGTCATGATCAAGGTCACGTGATTTTCGTACGTGTTACGTCCCAAAAGAGGATTTATAATTGGTCCGGCGGCGGAGGGAGCCGAACTTCCGAGAGACCGGACCGCGGCCCCGTCTCCCGGAAGTGGGGAACGGTACTTGTCAAAAACAGGTACCCCTTCCCCCCTCCCCCCTGAAAGGTGCCAAACGTGGCACCGGAGGGGGGGGAGATGGATAAGTAAAAGTTGCACTTTTAAATGGAACTCCGCTTTAATAACTCACCCATATTTCATTAAAAAGCTAGCATGTTTGATTTCTAAACTTCTTTTGCTCCACCTGGCTTTTACAGACGGTTGTATGATTGCGCGTTGCACAGATTTTTGAAAACTGAAATACATACCTCTGTTTTAGGTGTTAATTGAGACTTTAATCCTAGTCTGTACGAATTTGGGTCACAGATGCACCAGCTAGAGTGTCCAGGGGTAACAAACACTGCTGCGTGGATCCCGATTCCCTGCTATGAAAGCGCATAAAGCAAACATTTGACCTCTCCTTGACACTGTAGTGATAAAATGCATTGTCGTGCCCCTGGAAGATGCATTTTTTTGCGAAACGCAGCATAGGGCTGAGCGGTATCATCGCGCCACCTCACACTGTCGCTGTACATCTAACAGGACGAGCTATCTGTGGTCATCCGGCCGGTGCCACAGTTTGTTCTTCCATCTGATGATGCTGATTGTCTTATTTTACATGTGAGTGTTTATACTTTTTTCTAAAATAAATTGTTATCGTATTTTACACTATGGGAGCACTCCTTTTCTTTTCTCCTATGATGACATTGCTTTGCTGAGGGCTGAGCCCCCTTCCTGTGGACCCATCCATCTCCATTCCAGCACCTGATGTCCCTTCCAGTTTCCATTTCCATCCTTGCTCCTGGAAAGTTCGGACCACTAGGATCACAAAAGCCCTTCTAGACCCTCTGTAACGGGGGGTCATGGGGTTCTGGTAAGCGGCCAAGCTCTTACTGTCGGTGGTGGTTCCATACATCTGAGGCTCCATGCGGTTGAAAAACCCGTGATTGCTATCTCACTATTTTTGGGTTCTTCTTATGGACTATTTTTAATCATTCACAATGATTTTCTAATAGATTCATTCTGTTTGGACTTTATTTTTACATCTGTTTGCACTGATTGTGATATATTATTGTACACATGGTTTATGTATTCACTTACACAGGTTGCATTTAGTGGTTTTGGTGTGACTATTTGGTCACACATTCACTATTTCATATAGCGCGAATCATCCAAATTTTTTTTTTTTTCTTGCTTACGTTTTGTGTTTGTGTCACATTTTACATATCGCTGCTTTTTCATCACATTTTAGACATTTTGAAGCGCAATTATTTTTCTTCTTTTTTCTGATAAAATGCTTTGCATATCCTGGATTAACATCTCAACATTGTATAGCTAGTATATTGTGGTTGGATCATGACTATAATTAAAAAAATGTTTATGACAATACGATAAAATATGATCCAAAACCTATGCTCTCTTTTGGTTGTGTCATAGCACTACTATTTTCTGGATCATTAGTTGCATTGTTTAACATATAGGTGCTGGGATCTTTCTTTGCATGGTGTCATATGGAGAGGAAAGCTGGGTATACATGTTCAGTTACTTTTACGCTCAACCAGCAGGACAGTATACACGGGACGAAAGTCAGCCGATTCCTGCTAACCTGGGTGATTTTCTGTCCGTGTATACCAGTGTTTCTCAAACTTTTTTGTCTTGCAGCGTACCAAAAAGATCTAAAAATTTCACCTGAAAATATTTAACCATTTTTGTGGCGAAGAACTTATTTATTTTTACTTATATATACTGAGGGGGTATGCTCACACCTTGGCATTGAGGTGTACTGAGGGCCCCCACCCGCATTCAGAGCATATGAGGGTTTTAAATTCCTCCTCTGTCGATCCGCACCTAGTGACTCAATTTTGGCTCCAGCTCCACCCACCTCCTCTCACCTTCTTTCATCTTCGCCAGCGCCACGTGGGAAAGGAGCACAAGCACCGCACGTCTGAGAGAGGAGCCTGTCCAGTGTCCACCTGCACCTGCCTGAGCCTGCTCCGTTCCTCTGTTATCAGCATGATAACTTCTGACAAGCTCTCCAATACAGGAGATAAAAGCAGCTGGAAATTTGTGTCTGGGAGGGAACTTAGACACAGATAAGCAGAGAGCTTGTCTATTCTCAGTACAGCTCTACAGTTTCTTCGTTCCTCTGCCTATGTGGAGGGGGTGGGGGAGGGGGTGCCTTTCCTCCAATCAGCTCACACAGTGAATGCCCAGACTTCACTCCCACTGCGGAAACCGGAAGAAAGATTTGTAACACCTTCACTTTCTAAAGAATGTAGAAAGCTGAAGACAGCAGATATACATGTAAAACTTATGTAGGGAGATTTGTTTCATCTATGTGTATCATCTGAGGCTGTTCACGTCACTGGGCATAGGAGAGGGTTTACATCCACTTTAATTTACCAAACAAAAATTGGCTGGTGGGTAGAGTTTTGGGGTAGAACACTTCACTCCCTGGAAAAGGGACAAACGTAGTAGCAACGAAGTGGTAGTGGGAACTGTTTGCTCTTTGCCTGTTCTTATCAATTACATTGTTCTCAGCTATCTCCGAGGGCTACAGAACTCTTCCCTTCTAAATGGTAGTCTAAATCGGGACAATAGCTTAGAATGACAACATTGCTACTCCATAAATACTGTAGGGAGAGTGACTGTTGTCAATCTAGGACAGGAGATGCGTTACTGTTCACTGATCACTACATTAAAACAAAGGGGAAAAAATCCATAAAAAAGAAACCTCCCACTGGCTGGCTGCAATATATTCAATTTTTGTTCAGTTTAGATACACTTTACATTTAAGGGTTGGGTTTTAGTGGGTAATTTAAAGCTTTAGTCGAGGGAGGTTTAAAATAGAGGAATACTTGCCTTATTCCTTGCTCCCCTGACAACCAACATTCTCCTCCACTCTCAGTAAAGGGAATGTTGTCTCAACTAGCAGTCCTGCACTGGGCATGATGATGTCGGTGAAGCCATGACTGCACAACTGGAGCAAAGGAATGGATTTTTTGGACCAGTCATATGGCGGGGAAGAAGCAGGTGGGAGAGTGGAACAAGGTAAGCATAAGTGTAAGGTACCTAGGGGATTGAGCTGAGTGTTAGGATCCAGTTAGGTGTTAGACGATAATTTTTAAAGTGATATTAAAGTGTTTTTTTTATTAAAATAAGAAACATGTCATACTTACCTGCTCTGTGCAATGGTTTTGCACAGAGCAGCCCCGATCCTCTTCTTCTCAAGTCACCCGCCAGAGCTCCTGGCTCCTCCCCCTTGACCAGTGCCCCCATAGCAATCCACTTGCTATGGAGGCACTGGTGTGTGCTTGTTCCCAAGCCCCACTCTATGCATTCATAAGGCGCATAGAGCCGTGGCTCACGCCCCCACCCCCGGCTCTCTCCTCATTGGCTCACTGGCTATGATTGACAGCAGTTGGAGCCAATGGCTCCAGCTGCTGTGTCTCAGCCAATGAGGAGAGAGAGACCTGAGACAACCAAGGCTCCTGTGCACATCACTAGATCAAGAGGGGGCTAGGTGAGTATTTAGGGGGCTGTGGGGGGATCAGCACACAGAAGGTTTTTTTCCTTCATGCATTGTACAGAACCTGCAGCCTTTACAACCACTTTAAGGCATAGGTTAAGTGTTGGCGAGGCAGGGTTAAGAGATGATGAGCCTTAGGGGTTAGGGTATAATCTATCTATAGGTAGAAGATTTTTTTAATCCTAGTTTAAGGCAGGACTAAAGGTACATTTTTTTTTTTTTCATTTTCGGATAGGTTAAGGGGGTTTATTACCCCATCAGGTTTTTTCTAGCTATCTGTGTCCCATTTACCGTTTGGGAGATTTCCACCACCAGGGTAATCACAACTAGTACCCCACTAGAAGATTTCCCTTCTATTACTGTTCTGGGGACAACCCAAAATGTGGGATTTTCTGTGGTAACAGTAAACAGTACAAATCAAATCTCCAGGGGCACAGACAGCATTACAAATCTGACAGGTGTTCTAATCTCACTCCATCCAAAATTTAAAGTGCCTTTAGTTAAACTTTAGGATAAAGTAAGGCAGTGCTAAACCAACCAGTTTTTTCTTTTGTGCAGTTGTGCCCCCCATTAACGTTCTTTCTTTGCTGACAGCATGTAAAAGGAAAACTCTCCAATGAGGACACATTTCGTAGCAGAACATTTTTCTTTAGTAAGATAATAATAGGTTAGACTCCTTCCAGGGCAAAATCAATGGTTACCTGTGCTTTATTTGAGTGAACTTAATCAAAGCAGTAGTGGCCTATAGACTTTTATTGAAGAGACCTATTCCATGCAAATAGTTGCAGAAACCACAAATCAGAAGGGACTGGAAATGGTCAGCTAAGAGCTCCCTGTAGAGTTTTCAGAGAACTGTATCTTGGTAAGGACAACACTGATGTAGTGGTAATTAAAGCATTGCTCTGAACTCCTGCAGTCCTTTCCAATGGTACACCCTAAAGGAGAATTGTGAACTGAAAGAACTCTAAAAAAATGAGCCCCGTTTCAATAATGTTAATGAAATGTAATTCAATACAATTCTACGGGTAACTTTGGGGGTTAATTTTTTTTAAAAAAGTGCAGCAAAGGTAAAATAGGACAGTTAGCTAAAGCAAGCAGTGAAGACTTATTCTTAATTCTCTTACGTGCACTTGGAAAATGAAGCATGAAATTTGGTTGTCACCGAGCAATAACTCCGTCTTTCTTTTCTCTGGATCATAAATTAGCTGTGCTATCTCTTGCTTTGTACATGGTGCTCCCTTGGAACTCCATCTATAATAGGCAGATAAAGTGCTCTCAGCTGGCACTCTGTATCCCAAGTGACAGCCTCCCCTCCTGTGCCCGTGTCCTGATCACTCTGGCTCTGGAGGTTGACAGCTCCTAGATAGCAGTGTGTTCTGATGGAATGGGATTATTCAGACACTGTATTACGAGGCTCTAAATAAAGAAGCTCATGCTGGGTTTTCCTCTCAGATGCTGTAAAATATTTAATCTAATAACAGGCATGAGTTTCACAGTTATGTAGCGAGGAAATGTCCATGCAATAATGGCATGATGGTCTATAACAGTGATGGGGAACCTTAGCACCCCAGATGTGTTGGAACTAAATTTCCCATGATGCTCAACTACACTGTAGAGTGCATGAGCATCATGGGAAGTGTAATTCCAAAACATCTGGGGTGCCAAGATTCACCATCACTGGTCTATAACCTTCTGCAAAGAGGCTGCTGAACCTGCTTATGCCATAAAATGAGCTTAAAGTGATTGTAGCTGTATTAGTGCATTGCAACAAAAACAATTGAGTACTGTCAGTCCGTGATACTTTTTTATTTGCTAAAACTTTGTGTATTAGTACTGCTTGGACCATGAAGAAAGATTGTACAACCTGAAAGCTTGTCCTGTAAATTTGGATGTTAGTGCAAATAAAAAAGACAATTAGGGACAGTACTTAAGATATAGGCTCCTTTCACGCGGGCGGTCTGCTGATTCCGTCTGAGCAGGCGGATGGAAGGTCCATCTCCGCTGACTGTGCTGAGACGGATCTGTCAGAGCCCCGCTCTCCTCTATGGGGAGATCGGATGAAAATGGGCCGCCTGTCTGTTTTCATCTGATCCCATCCAAACGATCCTCCAGCCGGATGGAAATCCATCTGGACTTGGCGGACAGGATCGGATCGGATATATCGACGGACATGGAGCATAGAGCTGTCAGTTTTTCAGGCGGACCTGATCGGAAAGCCCGTGTGAAAGGGGCCATAGAGCTCAATGCCATCTGTTTTTAAATGGGGAATACCTCACTTTATTGGTCCAAGATACAAAAACTCTTTAAAGTGGTTCTAAAGCTTTAAAGTGATTGTAGACGATCACCTTGTAAACAACTCATTCAGTTTAAAATAGAAATGAAAGGAAAAACATTTTTTGTATAGATATAAAGAAAAAAAAAACACCTTTTTTTCCATTTTTTAGAAGTTATCACTTTCCCTCTGTTCTCAGCTGCATAAGATCTGGGGGAAGAGAAAAAGAAGCAGCAGCACACTGAGCTTCCCAGTGAATAGCTGTGCAGGACAAGTCTGATCATTGGAGGAGAGCACTCTGAGTTCCCAGCATAGCTGTAGAACGGACCACAGTGTGCTTTCCTGCTTAGTGTGATCAGTTTTTTACTTTTAATAGTTTTTATTGAGTTTTTATTCATAGAGTAATAGGAACCATTGGTACATTCTATTGTACATTATTGCACGGAACAAAAAGTCAAATCTGAAACAGTGTTACAGCAAAGGTAAAAGTAGTATCAATTCTAACCTGCGGCCAGGATGTCACCCACCATCTCCAGACACCCCCTATGGGATCAAGCTGTGTCATAGTGTGGCAGGCGCCACGGCCATCATGTAATATACTGTCAGTCAAGAATCAAAACAACAAAAAAAGGGTAAAAAAAAAATAATTTTAAGGAGCAGCAAAAATTGTTTCCAAAACAAGCAACCCCAGATGGTGCTATACTTGATAAGTCCTAGAGGATCAAGACTCCAAGACAGCCAATGCGATTATAATATACATTTGATATTAGCGATAAAGATCCACTGTGTACACATTGAGCTGGCAAGCTAAACATCAATGTTCCAAATAGGGAGAGCATAAACCAACTTCCATAGAACGGAAAAGAGAAAAGCAAAGAAATCGACAAAGAGGGAGAAGAGAGAAAAAGTAATAAGAAAAAGCAAGAGAGATTCCTAGACCCCATGGAGGACCATGGCTACCTACAATTAGCCAAGTACAGGAGACAAGGGTGTCTTTACATAAGTCGCCCAAGGCTCCCAGGTTTGCTCAAATAGTTTCTGCTTATCGTTGACGATACTAGCCACTTTCTCATGTAACATTATCCAGGATACCTTATGCTTTATGCGGCGAACCGACACAGAGGAAGACTTCCAAGCTCCAGCAATGGAGATCTTAGCTGCAAGCAGCATTAAAGTAAACTAAACGTCTCGTATGTCGTGGCATATTACCTGGCAGGAGGGCAATTGAGGGAGCTTGTTTGAGTTCAAAACCTATTATACTATGTATCATTGAGAAGACCCTGTTCCAGTAAGCCCTAATCCTGGGGCATTCCCACCATATATGGAGCATAGTACCTCGAAGAGAACACCCCCGAAAGCAGTCTGCCAATGATGATGGGTACATCTTAGCTAAGCGAGTGGGAACCAGATACCACCGTGTCAAAGCGTTAACACTCGCCTCTATTAAAGAGCCATTCAATATGCCCTTATAAGTTACCTGAAGCCTGGAATACAAGGTCTCGGGTTCCAAGTCGATACCAAGGTCCCTCTCCCATGCCAACATGTAAGGGTGTTTTGGTGGATAGGCCAGTAGTGATGCATAAGCCATGGAAATGCCACCCCTGGTTCCCTGATTGTTAGTGCACCAATGTTCGTAGGGCGTCAATGAGGGAGGGTCTGAGGGGGAGCAGAGTTCTGACAGGAAATGCGCAATTTGGAGACCTAGAGCATCTCTAGGTTATTAATATAATGTGTCAAAGTAAAAGGTCCTCTGTGCGTAAAAAAATGTCCTATACAGTAGAGGCCTTTGTCTGTCCACCATTTGAAGGCTCTGATCTCCATGCCCGGAGGAAAAGCTGGGTTATGGAATAGATGGTCGAAACTAATGCCGGTTTAGTGTGCATCTGATCCCACAACCCAAAGGAGTGAGAAAGGGTAGGCACCATAATAGGAGGCCTGGCCTTAGCAGGGCGCCACAAAAGAAAATCAATAGTGTAGGAAGGGATCGCTTGTCTCTCAAAATTGACCCAATCGGGACGTTCCTGTCTTGAATATATGACTGACAATTGTATAAGCTGCGCCGCCTTATAGTATGCCCAAAGATCCGGGACACCCAGCCCACCCTTGATTCTTGGTGTGTATAGCATAGCACGGGCCAGCCTGTGGCCTTTAGGTCCCCATATGAACTTGAGCACTTTAGACTGGAACCGTGCTAAGTCGGCTTTATTAAGGGGAGAGGCAGGGAGCGAAACAAATATAGCAGTTTGGGCAATAAAGTAATTTTAATCGCTGCCACTCTACCAAGCCAAGAGATATCATGAAACGACCAACCCGAGAGGAGATCGCCCAAACGCCGATAAAAGGAAGGGAAATTAGCCGAGTTTAATGAGGCATAAGATGCGGTGAGAGATTCCCAGATATGGCAAAGTCTCAGCTTGCCACTGAAACAAAAAAGCTTCTTGTATACATTGTAGCAGCTGGTCAGAGAGATTAATATTAAGTGCCATCGACTTTGTCGCATTTAATTGAAGTCCTGAAACCCTACCAAAATCCTGTAGTGTCTGCATCAGATTGGGTAAAGAGATGAGGGGAGAGGTGAAAAATAAAAGGATGTCATCCGCAAATAGCACGCACTTATGTTCCTGAGTTCCACACGTAACGGCTTTAATATATCTCTGATGGCCACCGCAAGTGTTTCTATCGCAATAGCGAAAAGCAATGGGGAGAGAGGGCACCCTTGACAAGTACCCCTGGAAATTTCAATGGGATCCGAATGAAAGCCTGCAAGCCTAACTGTTGCCCATGGGGACGAATACAGATTACCCTTGACACTAAGGAACCATGGACCAAAACCCCAACTCTTCAGCACTTCAAACATATATGGCCATGAGACCGAATCAAAGGCCTTCTCTAGGTCTAATGATAACAAAAATCCCTCCTGAGGGACACCCCCGCCCAATCTGACTGCATAAGGGAGATCAGATCAATAGCTCTCCGAATCTGATCCAGACCCTGCCTGCCTGGGATGAAACCCACCTGATCTTTATGGACATATTGAGGAATGAAGGATGCTAAACGGTTTGCAAGCACTTTAGTAAAAAATTTGAGATCATTATCTATGAGAGATATAGGGCAATAATTTCCCACCTCTCCAGGATCTTGCTGCGGTTTCAGTATAACTGATATATATGCCATCTGAGAAGGGGGATGTAGAGGAACTCCATCCCGTAGGGCATTAAAATAACATACCAAATGGAGGATCAACTCTTGAAATTTGCGGTAGTACAGGGCTGGAAATCCGTTGGGAGCAGGTGCCGAAACCACTTTGGTAGTTTTAATCGCTAACCTAATTTCCTGTATTGCAAAGGGGGCTTCCATAATTGAGCTACGCTCAGGGGAGATTTTGGGAAGATGGAGATTCGCCTAGTAGGCCGAGGGTCTGCTGCCCCCGAAGCCTGATATAGCGAAGAGTAAAATTTGTGGAATGAGTGGAAAACTTTACTAGGGTTTTGAGAGTAAGAACCATCTGGGCAACGCAGTTTTGGAACTGCTCTAGTGCGGAGTTTCGGGGTCAACTTATGGGCAAACAGAACTAAATTTTATCTTTGGTAATGCACAAGGTCGGTGCGCCCTCCCTGTTTTTCTATGTTTCATACAAAAGAGATGCACTCAGCAGCTTTCCAAAATAACTGTTTTGTTTTATTTGATGTAATTGAAGCTTTTTTATACACATGATTATGTAGGTATTGCATTAATATTACAAATGTACTTGTATGGTAACAAGGGGCGTAACATAGGCAGACTATTTCTAATCAGGACTCAAAAGAATGCAAATATGTAATGAAAACATTATTAGTGCCATGTGTACAGTGAGTGCAGTGTGCAATACATAGGCAAACGTACAATATAGAATACAATTATAAACAGAATTTCCAAATTTACTTTACAGGATGCAAGGGGACTGGCAGGACCACCAGGGATTTCATATAAAGGATGCAATACAAAGAGAACAGGATACTTTCTCATACAAGTACATGGTACAGCAGGCACATATCAGGAGTATGGAATGTTGGGGTAACAAACGCCTTAAGGTTTTTAACCTTAATGCATATTATGCATTAGGATGAAAAACCTGTGCTGCAGCAGCCCCCCAGCCCCCCCCCCCCCTTTCCCTTACCTGAGCCCATTCAATCCAGTGATGTGCAGGAGCGCAGCAACTCCCGCTGCTATCTCTCTCCTCATTGGACAGATTGATGGCAGTGGGAGCGATTGGCTCCCGCTGTTGTCAATAAAATCCGGTGACACAAGATGGGGGTCGGGCCGGGATTGAGCACACACGAACCCGATGAAGAGGAGGTGCCTGGAGGTGGGGGACCCCAGAAGAAGAGGATCAAGGCTGCTCTGTGCAAAACCATTGCACAGAGCAGGTAAGTGTAGGCATGTTTGTTATATTTATTTTTTTAAAACTAAGCTTTATAACCACTTTAATGGTGCAGCCCTGCTTAATAATGTTCAGTGGTGAAAAAACATAAACATAAAGCCCAACTCAGAGTACCTTAATTTATATAGACTACAGTTTCTTAAAGCAGATCAAACCTCTAGCCAAAATATAATATATTGCAGCTTACCAATTCTAAATGTGTTTTCTTTTTTCATCTTTTTCCCCTACTTTTCACCTGGTGATTTGGCCAGTAACACACATTCTGTCCTATGGTGTTTCCACTCTGGATAGAGAAGCAATGGAGACACCCTTGGACAGCAGCACTGTCAATCTGGGGAGAGAATAGTGTTTAGCTAGATTTTCACAGGTAGTTTTTTTTTTATTCAACCGGTGGGGTGAAAAAAAACTGACAGATCCCTGCATCAACATAACAATTTGTGATACAGGGATCTCTCCCACTGCGCAATTGTATTCTGACAGGGGAACTCCCCCCCCCACCCAAAATACACTGATCAGTGCTTGCAGACATTGGCTGTGAGTGCTGATCAAATGATGGTTTTTCAGCAATTTCCAGCAAGACCATTCAACAGAAGCCAGTCATTAGATCAACTTCTGTTGAACAGACAGTGGTACACATGTACCAAAAGTCAGCCAGTTCTGCAGGAACATGTGCACTGGGCTTTAGATGGACCAGCAGATTTATATGGACTTGACTAACAAATTAAAGCATGCAATGTCTCTTCTGCAATAAAATACACTTACGTGCCTGCTCACAACCCTCTGCTAAATTTACACGGAGCTGTGCATGCATAGCTCTATTTACATTTCTGACACAGTGCCAGTGTGCCGGGATGAATGACTCCTGTGCACACGAAGGAGGGAGGTCATCCCGCTCCGGACAATCAAGATGGACGAAGACCGGCACCTGGAAAAAATTCTAATGCCCCGTACACACGGTCGGATTTTCCGACGGAAAATGTGTGATAGGACCTTGTTGTCGGAAATTCCGACCATGTTTAGGCTCCATCACACATTTTCCATCGGATTTTCTGACACACAAAGTTTGAGAGCAGGATATAAAATTTTCCGACAACAAAATCCGTTGTCGGAAATTCCGATCGTGTGTACACAAATCCGACGGACAAAGTGCCACGCATGCTCAGAATAAATAAAGAGATGAAAGCTATTGGCCACTGCCCCGTTTATAGTCCCGACGTACGTGTTTTACGTCACCACGTTCAGAACGATCGGATTTTCCGACAACTTTGTGTGACCGTGTGTATGCAAGGCAAGTTTGAGCCAACATCCGTCGGAAAAAATCCTAGGATTTTGTTGTCGGAATGTCCGAACAAAGTCCGACCGTGTGTACGGGGCATTACAGTTAATGTGGTTGGGAAAAATCGTTTGTATTGTATTTGTATACTATTGTAAACGATCAAAAATCAAACCAAAAAATTCTATACCATGCTACGGCAATTGAACAAAAATATGTTGCAGTTGAATGAAAATTCTTTGAGTCAATGATGGGCATATCGAATGCTCTATCGAATAGTCTTTTATGAATGGCCATTTGAAAAATCTAACAGCGTATGGTCAGCTTTAGTTTCCCAAGATAGTAAGGCTTCTGCTGTACTTCCAATATAACCCCCATTCCTGTGGACATCAGCGAGCCTTCCATGTCATCTGCAGCATCCTCATAGGCTGAGCTTTGCAAATGACAATGTGCACAGAGGGGGGCGGAGACATGACAGCGTCGTTGGTGTCTTCCATAGCAGCTCCGTGGCTCAATCCCTGATGTCATTGATTAAACTAAAAGGAGGCATTTTTTTACTTTATGGACAATGTAAATGTTAAATAAAGGGCAGTGGTAAACACAAATGAAGATGTTTAGAATTCGGATGTAAATTAGCACATAGTGTATTTCCTCAGTTGTCATTTAAAGTGGTTGTATACCGCTGAATGTTTTTTTTTTCCCCTGCAAGGTAAAGTCATAATGTGCTAGTATTTTATTGTCCTCGAGACCCAGTCCCTTGACTCCATTATTTGATATCAACTTTTTCCCTCCGACTTTTGCTAAACCTAAATTTCTCATTTGGCAAAAGACAGAGACCCGTCTGTTAAGGCATTCGCTCCGTGCTGGAAAACCAATTCCCCTATCTGACATGCTCTCTTCCTGCCACAACCCTTCTATGGCTTGGCTTGAACACACTCAACTAACACACCTTATAAACAAAATACCGAACATTGACGACTTGACAAGACCACATACAGCCCAGTGTTAATTTTGTCGACTAAAATGACTAAAACATTTTAGTAGACTAAATGAATATTATTTTAGTCGACTAAAATATGACTAAAAGTAAAACAACTGAGATGACTAAAATAAGACTGAAACTAAAATGGCATTTTAGTCAAAAGACTAAAATGGGACTAAAACTAAATTGCCATTTTAGTCAAAAGACTAATACCGCGTACACACGATCGGAAATTCCGCCAGCAAAACTCCGATGAGAGCTTTTTGTTGAAAAATGCAACCGTGTGTATGCTCCATCGGTCTTTTGCTGGCGGAATTCCAGCCAGCAAAAGATTGAGAGCAGGTTCTCTATTTTTCGGTCGGAAAAAGTTCCTATCTGAAAATGCGATTGTCTGTACAAATTCCGACGCGCAAAATTCCTACTCATGCTCGGAAACAATTCGACGCATGCTCGGAAGCATTGAACTTCATTTTCTCGGCTCATCGTAGTGTTGTACGTCACCGCGTTCTTGACGGTGGAAAGTTCAGAGAACTTTTGTGTGACCGTGTGTATGCAAGGCAAGCTTGAGCCGAATTCCATCGGAAAAACCATCCAAGTTTTTTCTGATGGAAAATCCGCTCGTGTGTACGGGGCATTAGATTAAAACTAAATTGATATTTGACTTCAAAATTAACACTGGTCTGTAGTGCATGTTCTTACCTCAATACCATAAATAATAACATATTCGATTTTTCACTCCAGCAGTATATAATGAGTTTGGAAATTGTAGAGAAATGTTAACTAATGCATTACAATTTAATTACACCCATTAGATTTTAGACGACTAAAATGAGTTTTAGTCTACTAAAATGTACTGGAGATTTAGTCAACTAAATACGACTAAAACAATTGCAGAAGACTAAAATGGGACTAAAACTAAAATGCCATTTTAGTCTTAAGACTAAGACTAAAACGAAATCGAAAGTTATAGTAATTATAAATTATAGTAATCTTACCGGTAGATTCACCACACTTTGAGTCCATATGTGTTGAGCCTTGTTTTTTTCTGTTTCTTTCTACACCACTGTTTAAAGTGGTCTAGTGGTTACTTGATTTACCATTACTTGGTTAATTTCTATACTCCTTGATGATATCTACATGACTATGCTTATGTGATACATGTTCTTTTAATGTCCTTTCGATCCTAATGTATACTTGTTCATTCAATGTGGTTTTAAAAAATGCTTGAAACTTAATAAAACAGATTTAACATAATGTGCTAGTATGCATTTCGTACTAGCACATTATGTGAAACTTACCTTAAAATGAAGCTGTTCCAGCTCCGCAATGCCAGCTCTGCAGCCACTTCCATCTTCACCTATATTGCTTCCAGGTTTGCAGACTCCGGCTCTGTGACTGACCAGAGCCACCAAGACGTCACTCCTGCACATGCACGCAGGAGCCGCCGTTCACGGCACAGGGCTCAGAAGGTGACCGTTCCTTGAATATCACCGGCTGCATATGCAATAAATGTCTCCTAAACGGCACACGTTTTGGAAACATTTACACTACCTATAGGTAAGCCTTATTGTAGGCTTACCTATAGGTGAATGTCAGTAAAGGAAGTTTACTTCCACTTTAAATTGTTTATTACAGATGTATGAAAGATTTTGGTTTTACAAAACACACATAAGGTGTTTACAAAGCAAAAACCTTTTTTTTTTCTTTTTTTTTTGCGGGATGAGTAAGAAAGGGTTAAATGCCTGGTTACTTTATTTTTTGCTGTATGCATCCTGTAAGGCAGGTTTTCCTTCAATTCATGTCCTGGAAAGACAACAGGAGGTGAGAGCAATCTTCTGCAAATTGAAGAAAATTCCCCTCTTACAAAGTTGTCACAGGTTTCAAAAGCAGCAGGGATCCCCTGCACGAAACACGATGGGAGGGGCCTTACGTGCTGATGTCACGCCAATGTTTTCAGGAGTCAGATCGGCGGGCAAACAGGATTAGCTATTATACACGCCATTGTATTTTAGCCACCTGGTGAGTGCAAAAAAGGTGGAAGTTTTATACACTGCTGGTGATGGAGTGGAGTGCCTTTCACACCTTGGGAGTTCTAATGCACAGTATTGTGGAGAAGACTGAAGGATGTACAAGCTAACTTTGGGACTTTAAAGCGTAAGTGAAGTCCGCTATAAAAAAATATTTTAAGGCCCCCCCAGGTAGTATGCACAGCATATTAGTACATTATGGCAGACTTACCTGTCATATGGTGTTCTTCAGCGCAGCTCCCGGCGCTTCCATCTTCGCCCAGTCTTCTTTCCGGGTCCCGCACCTCTAGCCACTTGATAGGCCAGGCCGCGATGACGCCACTCCCGCACATGCGCACAGGAGTCACATCGCCGTGGCACGATTCCGGACCGTAATTGTTCGTTGAGCTGCGCATGCGCGGCTCAATGATCATGACAGCTGACAGGCAGAAGGATGCATTAATGGCAGAAGAGACTAATAGGGTCTCTTCTGTCATAAATACCCTGCCTGTCAGCCACTTGTCAACAAAACAAACAACTTTACTTCCACTTTAATAGTAGCACTTTATGAGAGTCTGTCTCTTATTTAAATATTTGTTTACATTTGTATACAAAGTTGTCACAGGAACTGGTGTCCCAAATGTTTCTCCTCACTTCCTGTTCTGCTGACAACTGTAAAACGTTGGTTTTCCCAGCAAGAATGTCTTAACCCTTATCTGCTTTATCCAAAACGACAAAAAAGTATTGGCTCCTTTACCATACAGACATGTATTCGTGTTGTATGGTGGTTTAAAGTTCAGCTTACTTTCTAGGTTCATCTGCAATATCTGTCTACATTTCAGTGTAGTGTAGCTGCACAGCAAAGGTCTGGCAAATCCACTAAAGCGCCATAGGTTGATATACAGGGCCACATTTCCACACGCTGAGAGCCTGAAACTGCCATCAGTCCAGGCACCTGGCAGATCCAGACTTCCAGAGTCGGGATAACACGCTGCTTCGACTGATTACAGTGACGTCAGCAGGGAGCGGACTTCAGATCGCTCTCCACTGAAAACGGGTCACAGGAGTGCAAAACGAATTGCACTCCTGTGACCCTTAGGAGAAGCCCAGCCTAAAAAGCTCAGGCTGGACTTCTCCTTTAAAGTGTTACTAAACCTACAACTGTAAAATCAGTCTGTATATGCAGTAAAGCATTATGGATGGGCCCGAACGCCCCCTAGTTCTGTTCACACTAGAACACCTCGAACAGGCAAAAAGTTCTAGCGAACATGTGAACCCTATTAAAGTCTATGGGACACGAACAGGAAAAATCAAAAGTCCTCATTTTAAAGGCTTATATGCATGTTATTGCCATAAAAAGTGTATGGGGACCCAGGTAATGCCCTAGGGGACAAAAAACGTTTTTAAAACGATCATTTTTTCAGGAGCAGTGATTTTAATAAAGTTAAAAGTGAAACAATAAAAATGAAATATTCCTTTAAATATCGTGCCTGGGGGTCCCCTTAGTCTGCCTATAAAGTGGCGCATCTGTGCGATGTGTAGAACAGTGATGCAGCAAAATGACATTTAAACTTGCTCGCAGCTGTAATGTATTACTGGTTGCCGGCAACATAGATGAAAAGTCAATGAAAAGAATGCATAGGGTCCCCCCCAAGTCCATACCAGGCCCTTCGGGTCTGGTATGGATTTTAAGGGGAACTCCATGCCCAAATTTTTTTTAAATTGGCGTGGGGTCCCCCCCCAAAATCCATAACAGACCCTTATCCGAGCATGCAGCCGGGAGGTCAGGATAGGGGGCACGAGCAAGCGCTTCCCCTCCTGAACCATACCAGGCCACATGCCCTCAACATGGGGGGGTGGGTGCTTTGTTGATGGGGACAAGAGCCTCTTTCCGATAACCCTGGGCTGTGGTTGGTTGTTGGGATCTGCAGGCAGGGGGCTTATCGGAATCTGGAAGCCCCCTTTAAGAAGGGGGCCCCCAGATCCCACCCCCCCCATGTGAATGGGTATCGGGTACATTGTACCCCTACCCATTCACCAAAAAAAGTGTCAAAAAGAAAAATCCACAAGAGACAGTTTTTGACAACTCCTTTATTAAAAAAGAAAGAAAGAAAAAAATAAATGTAAATCCATCGTCAATCACGCCGCCCTACGGACCCGAAAAATAGAAAAATAAAAAAACTCTGCCTCCATGGGAGGCCTCCCGGCGCCTGCTGTCTTTTTGCTTTGACAGCTCTTATATAGGCAAGGCTGGGGCCACCTGCTGACGTAACTGGATGACCCCGTCCCCTCCTTATGTCACATGACATCAGAAGGGGCGGGGTCACTCGGTAAATCACCGGGTGTCCCCGCCCTTGCCTATATAACAGCCGTCAAAGCCAAAAGACAGCAGTCGTCGGGAGGCCTCCCATGGCGGTGGAGCTTTTTAAATTTTGCATGATTGAAGATGGATGGACATTTTTTTTTTTAATAAAGGAATTGTCAAAAACTGTCTGTCGTGGTATCTTCTTTTTGACACTTTTAGTGAATGGGTAGGGGTACAATGTACCTGATACCCATTCACATGGGGTGGGGGGGGCCAGGATCTGGGTGCCCCCTTCTTAAAGGGGGCTTCCAGATTCTGATAAGCCCCCCGCCCGCAGACCCCGACAACCACAGCTCAGGGTTGTCGGGAAGAGGCGCTTGTCCCCATCAACATGGGGACAAGGTGCTTTGGGGTGGGGGGCGCAGAGCCCCCCTGCCCCAAAGCACCCACCCCCCATGTTGAGGGCATACGGCCTGGTATGGTTCAGGAGGGGGGGGGGCGCTCGCTCATCCCCCCTATCCTGACCTCCAGGCGGCATGCTCAGATAAGGGTCTGTACGGATTTTAAGAGGGACCCCACGCCAATTTTTTTCTAAATTTTAGGGTGGAGTTACCCTTAAATTCTATGCCAGACCCAAAGGGCCTGGTATGGATTTTGGGGGGGACCCCATGCCGTTTTTTTTCCTAATTCTGTCATAGGGTTCCCCTTAACCACTTTATTACAGGGCACGTTCACCCCTTCCTGCCCAGACCAATTTTCATCTTTCAGTGCTCTCACATTTTGAATGACAATTACTCAGTCTTGCAACACTGTACCCAAACAAAATTTTTATCATTTTTTTCACACAAATAGAGCTTTCTTTTGGTGGTATTCAATCACCACTGGGTTTTTTCTTTTTTGCGATATAAGTAAAAAAAGAGCAAAAATTTAGAAAAAAAACACTTTTTTTTATTTTCTATTATAAAATTTGGGAAATAATAAATTTGTGTTCATAAATTTGGGCCGAAATTTATACTGCTACATATCTTTGGTAAAAATAACCCAAAATTAGTGGATATTATTTAGTCTGTGTGAAAGTTATAGAGTCTACAAGCTATGGTGCAAATCATAAAAATGTGATCACACCTGATATACTGACGATCTCATTTCTTAAGACCCTGAAATGTCAGGACAGTACAAATAACCCCCAAATGACCCCTTTATGAAAAGTAGACAGTCTAAGGAATTTAATAAGAGGCATAGTGAGTTTTTTGAGGTTGTAATATTTTTCCCACAATTCTTGGGAAAATTAAGATTTTTTTTTTTACACAAAATTGACAGAATAACAAGTTATTTCTCACACACAGCATATGCATACTTCCAATTAAACCTCAAAATACATTCTGCTACTCCTCCTGAGTATGGCGATAGCACATGTGTGAGACTTTTTCACAGCCTGGCCACATAGAGAGGCCCAACATGCAGGGAGCACCATCATGCATTCTAGGAGCATAAATTACACATCTAATTTCATTCCTACCTATCACACTCTTGAAGGTCCTGGAGCACTAGGACAGTGGAATTACCCACAAAATGACCTCATTTTGGAAAAAAAACACCCCAATGTATATTCTATGAGGCATGGGCTGCAGATAGGTACTCGGGGACTCTGATGGGCTGCAGGAGGGAGGGAGTGTTCCTGCTGGTGTTATTTTACAATGCGCCGGTGGGGAAGTGGTAAAGATCCATACCAGACCCAAAGGGTCCCCTCACACCGTTTTTCCACCAATTTTTTAAAATTTACATTCTTTTTTGTACAATAATTTTTTTTTTTATTTGGCTCTCAGCGGGGAAGCCTTAACAACCTATTGACTGTGTGCTCAGCAGGCGAACATCCCACTAAGTGCCCAGAAAGTTAGGGTGTTAAGCGAGTACCTGAATGTGGGCGATGTTCAGGCCAAAGTTATGCTCAGCCCAAACCATTCGCCCATCCCAAGTGGTGCCTGAACACTGTAACCCTTCACAGTTACTCTTGTTGGGCGCAGGAACAGGCCCTGCTGTTAAAAATAAGTGAAAAAATTGTAATTACATGCCCCTGTCAAACAAGTGCAGAAAAATTGGGCCTTAGGTGTTGGTGGTGCCCTAAACCAAAAATGTTGTTGGAAGCTAGCATAATCAAGATTCAGGAATAGGATAGGCAGCATAGGCAGTCTTCAAGGGATCCCAGGTCCCTAGCAAGCTGCTGATCCAGGACTGATTAATTTTGATAAATATCAGCCTATCAATGGAGTCTGTGGACAGGCGCACTCTGTGATCCATCAGCAGCACTGAATGTCCATTCAGAAAGCACAATGGATGCAGGACAGGCCAGTAGCTCGATTTCATATTGAGAAGTTCTGGTCAGTGGTCCATCCTCAAGACCCAGTAGTCCAGTAGTTAGTGGATGCTCAGTTGGAAAGGTCTCCAAGTCTGCTCTTGCCCCTAGATATTCCTGCACCATATAATGCAGACGTTGCCAATGGTTGCTTAAACCTAACAGCCCTGGGCAGTTTAAAGGCATCGGTCAGCCGGCCACCTTCTCCACCACTCTTCCTCTGACCAAACAAAACCTCAGAAACACGTTGGTAACTTCCCAGGGTCAGGAAAGGCATTACACAAATTTTTCTTCAAGGCGTCCTGAAGATGTTTCATCTTCTGCTCCCTCTGCGAAGGCAGGATGAGCGCTGCAACTTTACCCTTGTAACATGGATCAAGAAGGGTTGCCAGCCAGTAATCATTCCTCTCCTTGATAACATGAATCCCCGGGTCCTTTCGCAGACTTTGCAGAATCAGGGAGCCCATGCAGCGTAAGTTTGCAGAGGCATGAGATTCTGAGTCCTCTGGGTCACGAAGGATGACATTGTCAGGAACTACCTCCTTCCAGCCACTTACAACTCCTTGGGTTTCTGGGGACTGAAAACTTTCCCTTGAAGACTGCTGCATGTTATCCTCTACATCAGTGGTTCTCAACTCCAGTCGTCGGGACCCACCAACAGGCCAGATTTTAAGTATTACCTTGGGGAGTTGCAGACTAGAATACTGCAATCACTGAGCAGCAAGGGATATCACCTGTGATGTATTTCAGCTATCTTGCAAACCTGGCCTGTTGGTGGGTCCTGAGGACTGGAGTTGAGAACCACTGCTCTACATCCATGCTTACACAATCCTCCTCCTCCTCCTCTTGCTTCTGTGTGTTTGGTGGCCCCGCAGGAATTGAATCTGCATAAAGGGGCCCTTGAGAGGAAAGGAAGTCCTCCACTTCCCCCCGCTGTTCTGCCTCAAGTGCCCTGTCCATGATTCCACGAAGCATGTGCTCCAGCAGGAAGACTAGAGGGACAGTGTCACTGATGCATGCATTGTCGCTGCTCACCATCCTTGTGGCCTCCTCAAATGGTGACAGGACAGTGCATGCATCCTTTATCAGTAGCCACTGGCATGGTGAAAAGAAGCCAAGCTTCCCTGAGCCTGTCTTAGTGCCATACTCACACAGGTACTCATTGATGGCCCTCTGCTGTGTGTGCAGCCGCTGCAGCATTGCCAATGTTGAGTTCCACCTGGCGGGCATGTCACAAATGAGGCGGTTGATGGGCAGGTTGAATTCCCCTTAAATGTCAGCAAGCCGAGCATTGGCATTGTAGGACCGCCAGAAATGCCCACAGACTTTTCTGGCCTCCCTCAGAGGATCTTGTAAGCCTGGTCAAGAAATGCTGCACCACCAAATTCAGGACGTGTGCCAAGCATGGAACATGTGTCAAGTGTTATGCCGCGTACACACGAGCGGACTTTCCGGCAGACTTGGTCCGGCGGACCTGACTCCGTCGGACAATTCGATCGTGTGTGGGCTCCAGCGGACTTTTTTTTCCCCAAAAGTCAGACGAACCTAGAAATAAAACATGTTTCAAATCTTTCCGACGGACTTGAGTCCGGTCGAAAATACCGCTCGTCTGTATGCTAGTCCGACGGACTAAAACCGACGATAGGGCAGCTATTGGCTACTGGCTATCAACTTCCTTATTTTAGTCCGGTCGTACGTCATCACGTACGAATCCTTCGGACTTTGGTGTGATCGTGTGTAGGCAAGTCCGTTCGTTAGGAAAGTCCATCGGAAGTTCGCCGAAAGTCCGTCGGACCTAGTCTGCCGGAAAGTCCGGTCGTGTGTACGCGGCATTACTGTAGAAGGGCGGAGAGAAGGTTGATGCCATTGTCGCATACAACCATTCCGGGCTCAAGCTGCCATGGTGTCAACCACCTCTGAGCCTGCCCCTGCAGAGCTGACAGAATCTCTGCCCCAGTGTGGCTCCTGTCTCCTAGACAGACCAACTGAAGCACCACATGGCATTTTTTAGCCTGACTGCTTGCGTAGCCCCTTGAACGCTTAGGGAGCACTGCTGGTTTAGAGGACAATTCAGCAGAAGAGGCCATAGAGCAGTGGTTCTCAACCTGGGGGTCGGGACCCCCTCGGGGGTCAAATGATGATTTGCCAGGGGTCACTGAATCCTGGGCTGTTCCTGAAGCCTGCAATGCTCTCCCAGCCCTTTTGCGGGGCTGTTCCTGGAGCCCGCGGCAGCCCACTCAGCCGCCCATTCAGTTAACGGCATGGCTGGGGGGCAGAGACTAGAGGTCAGCTGACTGGAGAGGAATGTGAAGTGGGAGGGGCTGGAGGAGACCCTATCTCCTGATTTCAACATAGGTGTCACTGCTACGAGACACCACAAAGTCGGAGACACAGTGAAGCCAGAGACACAGTGAGTAACACTACCTGTGATTATAGTTGCCATTAAAAGTCCCCACTACAGTTCTCAGATCAGCAGATGACCTTGATCAAGAGCACCTAAGTTGGCCGATCAGAACTCCCCCTAGCATTGCCACTCATCCCAACTCTCCGCCAGCACTACCACTCATCCCATTCCCCCCACCCCCTCCACCAAGGACTAAGAGAAGGAATAAAAATATAGAATACATGGAAGCAAGAGGAAAAAGAGGGGAAGGAACAAAGAAAAAGGGAGAGAAAGAATATGAGAAAGGGGCAGGGAAAAAAAAACAAGAAATTAGGATAGAGCGAGATAAAAGGGAAAGAAAGGAGAACAAAGAGAAAGAGTGGTACATCCTAAAATGTACCATAAGGGGTTTTAATACTGTAGTGGAAGGGACTCATAATGTCCGTTAGGGGCGCAAATTACTTGTCTTGCCTTGGGTGCCGATAACCGACGCTACGAAAATAATTTTACTGCTAGCGGTCCCCACAACTTGGGAAATTTTATCAAGGGGTCACGGCACTAGTAAGGTTGAGAACCACTGCCATAGAGGAAGAAAATGTGGAGGGGGTGGAGCAGACAGATGTGGCAGAATCGCCACCAGCTTTTTGAAGGCGTGGTGGCGGAACAAGCTCCAACACTGAACCCTGTACTGCATCTTTCCCAGCTGCCAGCAGAGTTACCCAGTGCGCCGTGAAGGAAATGTAATGCCCCTGACCATGCCTGCTGGACCATGAGTCAGCGGTAATGTGGACCTTGGTACCGATTGCCCTGTCCAACGACGCCAAAACTTTGCCTTCTACATGACGGTAGCGAGCTGGAATGGCCTTAAGTTAAAAGAAATTTATTTTTGGAACCTGCCACTGTGGTACAGTACATTCCACAAATTCAGGAAAGGGGGCAGAGTCTACCAGATGAAAAGGCAGCAGTAGTGCTAGAAATTTGGCCAAGCTAGCATTTAGATGCTGAGCATGTGGATGGATGGGACACTATTTTTTTTTACGGTTCAGCAACTGGAGTAGCAAAATTTGCCTGAAATCAACAGGTGGTGTACTGCTAGCAGATTGGGTACAAGTACTTGTGGCACCCATAGGCAGGTGCAGCCTATTGTATTAGGGTGTTCACCCCAAAGCTCAAACACACACATATATATATACACACACACACACACACACATTATATTGTCAAAAGTATTGGGACACCTGCCTTTACACGCACATGAATTTTAATGGCATCTCAGTCTTAGTCCGTAGGGTTCAATATTGGGTTGGCCCACCCTTTGCAGCTATAACAGCTTCAACGCTTCTGGGAAGGCTGTCCACAAGGTTTAGGAGTGTGTCTATGGGAATGTTTGACCACTCTTCCAGAAGCGCATTCGTGAGGTCAGGCACTGATGTTGGATGAGAAGGCCTGGCTTGTAATCTCTGCTCTAATTCATCCCAAAAGGTGCTTTATCGGGTTGAGGTCAGGACTCTGTGCAGGCCAATCAGGTTCCTCCACCCCAAACTCTCTCATCCATGTCTTTATGGACCTTGTTTTGTGCACTGGTCCAAATCATCTGGTGGAGGGGGGATTATGGTGTGGGTTTTTTTCAGGGGTTGGGCTTGGCCCCTTAGTTCCAGTGAAGGGAACTCTTAAGGCATACCAAGACATTTTGGACAATTTCATGCTCCCAACTTTTTGTGTACAGTTTGGGGATGGCCCCTTCCTGTTCCAACATGACTGCGCACCAGTACACAAAGCAAGGTCCATAAAGACAAGGACTTAGCAGGGGTGGTGGAAAATGAACTTCAAGTGCAATAATTCACATTATAATAGTGACTAAAGCATATAAAATTAAGTGTAACAATCTAAAAAATAAAAATTCCAAAGTGCTATAATGGTCTGAACCTCCCAACTAAAAAGTTGTTGCACTTGAAGTTAATTTGTATTGCAATTATCTGGAGAGGGGTTTCCACCATCCCTGCTAAGTGTCATTTGTTATGTCTTGTTTTCAGTTTGAATTAAATGTGAAGTTGCGTATCACAGATACCGGTATTGTGGTAATATTGAAGTTTATTGAGATTTCCATACATTAGAGGGTTCCACTATTATTGTTAAGTTATTGATTAGTAAGTTAGGGTTGCACTTTTTTTTTGTGGTGTGGGAACACGTAACAGTGCTTAGCGGCAATCCTTTTACTGACACTTTTTTATTTTACCTCCAGTAGTTTATTGTAAATAGTGGTGTGGTAATTACCTATTATACTAAAGATTGGTATGTGGCATTATTAAACAATCAACGGATTTCTGTTGTGCCCCACCAGGCCGCCCCCCCCATGGACAATGTGCCTGGCTGCAGAGTTCATCTCCCCATCTCTGTACTCAGTGCACCGATGGACACTGATTGGCAGCATTGATAGGCACTGATTGGTGGCACTGATGGACACTGATTGGCACTGATAGGCAGCACTGATTGGCAGCACTGATGGGCACTAATAGGTGCCCCTGATTGACACTGATAGGTGGCACTGATTGGCAGCACTGATGGGCACTGAAATGCAGCACTGATGGGCACTGATTGTCAACACTGATTGTCAGCACTGATTGGAACTGGTAGGCGGCACTGATTGGCAGCACTGATGGGCACTGATTAGCATTGATAGGTAGCATGGATGGGAACTGATAGGCAGCACTGATGGGCACTGATAGGCAGCACTAATGGACACTGATAGGCAGCACTGATGGTCACTGATTGGCAGCACTGATAGGTGGCATTGATTGGCATTGATAGGCAGCACTGATAGGTGGCATTGATTGGCACTAATAGGAAGCACTGATGGGCACTGAATGGCAGCACCAATGGGCACTGATTGGCATTGAGCAGCACTTATTTGCACTGATAGGTGGCACTGATTGGCATTGATAGGCAGCACTGATGGACATTGATAGGCAGCACTGATGGGCACTGATAGGCAGCACTGGTTAGCACTGATTGGCAGCACTGATAGGTGGAACTGATTGGCATTGATAGGCAGCACTGATGGGCATTGATAGGCAGCATGGATGGGCACTGATAGGCAGCACTGACGGGCAATGATTGGTAGCACTGACAGGCACCGATTGGTGGCACTGATTGGCATCATTGATAGATGACACTGATTGGCAGCACTGATAGGTGACGCTGATTGGCATCACTGATGGGCAGCCCCTCCATCTAGGCTCACGTTACTCCCTTCCTCAATCTGGGACCCAACATCGGACCATTCAAATTGAAACCGACTGTGCTGTATTATATACTATACACTGACTGCAATGTATTATATACTGTACACTGACTGCAATGTATTATATACTGTACACACTGTATTATATGCTGCATACACCACCTGCACTGTATTATATACTGTACACCGCCTGAAGTGTATTATATTCTGTACACCAACTGCACTGTATTATATACTGTACATCGAGTGCACTGTATTATATACTGTACACTGACTGCAATGTATTATATGCTGCACACACTGTATTATATACTGTGTACACCACCTGCACTATATTTTTTACTGTACACCGCCTGCACTGTATTATATACTGTACATGACTGCACTGTCTTATATACTGTACACTGCCTGAAGTGTATTATATACTGTTCATCAACTGTACTGTATTTTATACTGTACACCGACTGCACTGTATTATATACTGTACACTGACTGCAAAGTATTTACTGTACACACGGTATTTTATACTGCGTACACAACCTGCACTGTATTATATACTGTAAACCGCCTGAAGTCTATTATATACTGTACACCAACTGCACTGTATTATATACTGTACACTGACTGTAATGTATTATATACTGCACACACTGTATTATATACTGTGTACACCGCCTGCACTGTATTATATACTGTACACCGACTGCACTGTCTTATATACTGTATATCGCCTGAAGTGTATTATATACTGTACACCAACTGCACTGTATTATATACTGTATACCGACTGCACTGTATTATATACTGTACACTGACTGCAATGTATTTACTTTACACACTGTATTATATACTGCGCACACAACCTGCACTGTATTATATACTGTACAACTCCTGAAGTGTATTATATACTGTACACCAACTGCACTGTATTATATACTGTACACCGAGTGCACTGTATTATATACTGTACACCGAGTGCACTTTATTATATACTGTGCACTGACTGCAATGTATTATATGCTGCACACACTGTATTATATACTGTGTACACCAACTGCACTATATTTTATACTGTACACCGCCTGCACTGTATTATATACTGTACACCGACTGCACTGTCTTATATACTGTACACCGCCTGAAGTGTATTATATACTGTACACCAACTGCACTGTATTATATACTGTACACCGACTGCACTGTATTATATACTGTACACTGACTGCAAAGTATTTACTGTACACACGGTATTATATACTGCGTACACAACCTGCACTGTATTATACACTGTACACCGCCTGAAGTGTATTATATACTGTACACCAACTGCACTGTATTATATACTGTACACTGACTGTAATGTATTATATACTGCACACACTGTATTATATACTGTGTACACCGCCTGCACTGTATTATATACTGTACACCGACTGCACTGTCTTATATACTGTATACCGCCTGAAGTGTATTATATACTGTACACCAACTGCACTGTATTATATACTGTACACTGACTGCAATGTATTTAATGTACACATTGTATTATATAAGGCATACACAACCTGCACTGTATTACATACTGTACACCGCCTGAAGTGTATTATATACTGTACACCAACTGCACTGTATTTTATACTGTACACCGAGTGCACTGTATTATATACTGTACACTGACTGCAATGTATTATATACTGCACACACTGTATTATATACTGTGTACACCGCCTGCACTGTATTATATAGTGTACACTGACTGCACTGTCTTATATACTGTACACCGCCTGAAGTGTATTATATACTGTACACCAACTGCACTGTATTATATACTGTACACAGACTGCACTGTATTATATACTGTACACTGACTGCAATGTATTTACTGTACACACTGTATTATATACTGCGCACACAACCTGCACTGTATTATATACTGTACACCGCCTGAAGTGTATTATATACTGTACACCAACTGCACTGTATTATATACTGTACACCGAGTGCACTGTATTATATACTGTACACTGACTGCAATGTATTATATACTGTACACACTGTATTATATATTGTGTACATGCCTGCACTGTATTATATACTGTACACCGCCTGCACTGTATTATATACTGTACACCGCCTGAAGTGTATTATATACTGTACACTGAGTGCAATGTATTATTTACTCTACACCGACTGCACTGTATTATATACTGTACACTGACTGCAGTGTATTATATACTGTACACACAGTATTGTATACTGTGTACACCGACTGCACTGTATTATATACTGTACATCACCTGCACTGTATTATATACTGTATATCGAGTGCACTGTATTATGTACTGTACACTGACTGCAATGTAATATATACTGTACACACTGTATTATATACTGTACACCAACTGCACTGTATTATATACTGTACACCGAGTGCACTGTATTATATACTGTACACTGACTGCAATGTATTATATACTGCACACACTGTATTATATACTGTGTACACCGTCTGCATTGTATTATATACTGTACACCGCCTGCACTATATTATATACTGTACACTGACTGCACTGTATTATATACTGTACACCCACTGCAATGTATTATATACTGTACACCGACTGCACTGTATTATATACTGTACACTGCTTGCACTGTAATATATACTGTACACTGCCTGCACTGTATTATATACTGTACACCGCCTGAAGTGTATTATATACTGTACACTGAGTGCAATGTATTATTTACTCTACACCGACTGCACTGTATTATATACTGTACACTGACTGCAGTGTATTATATACTGTACACACAGTATTGTATACTGTGTACACCGACTGCACTGTATTATATACTGTACATCACCTGCACTGTATTATATACTGTATATCGAGTGCACTGTATTATGTACTGTACACTGACTGCAAAGTAATATATACTGTACACACTGTATTATATACTGTACACCAACTGCACTGTATTATATACTGTACACCGCCTGAAGTGTATTATATACTGTACACTGAGTGCAATGTATTATTTACTCTACACCGACTGCACTGTATTATATACTGTACACTGACTGCAGTGTATTATATACTGTACACACAGTATTGTATACTGTGTACACCGACTGCACTGTATTATATACTGTACATCACCTGCACTGTATTATATACTGTATATCGAGTGCACTGTATTATGTACTGTACACTGACTGCAATGTAATATATACTGTACACACTGTATTATATACTGTACACCAACTGCACTGTATTATATACTGTACACCGAGTGCACTGTATTATATACTGTACACTGACTGCAATGTATTATATACTGCACACACTGTATTATATACTGTGTACACCGTCTGCATTGTATTATATACTGTACACCGCCTGCACTATATTATATACTGTACACTGACTGCACTGTATTATATACTGTACACCCACTGCAATGTATTATATACTGTACACCGACTGCACTGTATTATATACTGTACACTGCTTGCACTGTAATATATACTGTACACTGCCTGCACTCTCTCTCTCTCTCTCTCTCTCTCTCTCTCTCTCTCTCTCTCTATATATATATATATATATATATATATATATATATATATATATATATATATATATATACTACACTGACTACACACTCTATACAATAACTAACCTGCCTAATCTATCTCAAGTTCTCCACTCCAACATACTACATACGGCCGCCGTGTAAGCAGCCTTATATAGTGTGGGGCATGGACTTAGCTTCTAAACCATGACTGGCCAAAGGCACCCTGCCTTTGGCCAATCATAGCTCTTACAGAACATTGCGCTGTGATTGGCCAAAGCATGCAGGTCAGGTGCATTCTTTGGCCAACCAGCAGCCGTCAATGCACTGCAATCTCTGCATTATGGGGCGCTCGTCGGCGCGCGAACGTCCCGCTAGCACCCCATATGTTCGTTTGTTCTATGAACAAAAGAACACCCGATGTTTAAATCCAACTTACATTCTACTTGAACAATGGGACCAAGCATGCTTGGTATACTCAGTGTGGAACCTAAGGGGTTACTCCTCCGCATTGTGTAAAAAGGCTGTTTGATCCTGTCTTCTCTGATCCTCCCCTTCTTCCACAGTCCCCAATCCATCTCCTGCCTTGAGGGCACTCTGCACATGCTCAGTTTGGTGTGTATTGCTAGAGAGTGGTTTTGATTTTTTTGTAAGGGTGCATGTGATCGGCACAGGGCCAATCAGCACCGTCCAGACAGAGAGTTAGGGGTCATGCAGTCTCATAGGACAGTAAGAGTAGAATGAAAACTCCTTCTACAAACTTTAACCAGTGCTCGGCCGGACACTGATAGAAGTCACAAGACTGCTATATACTGCTGATGAGAAAAGGTATTAAGAAGTTTATATTTACTAAAATAATTGCATTTACATGTTCTGTGTACTATGGGAGATCAGATATAGTGAATGCAGGGTCCTAGAATTATTGAAAGTGTGCTGTGTACTTAGAATTTCATGACTTTGGGTCAATCACACAGAACCAAGCTGCTAGCAGAATTGGGTGACAGATTTCCTTACTCTTCAACCTCACTACTCCTGGCCCCAGCTAGTCTTGTGTAGCTTTGACCATTGATCTTGTTATTTTGACACTATGGGGTTAATTTACTAAAGGCAAACAGGTTGTTCACTTTGCAGGGGAAGTTGCAGTTTTCATTGGAATTTTCCACACTTAGTGAATGTTTTGAAATTTCAATTTGCAAAGACTTCCCAATCACATGCAAGGGAAAAAAAAAGCACTTTTACTTATACATGATTGGATGATGGAAGTCAGCAGAGCATCCCTCATTCACTAAGCTCTGGGAGAAATTCCCATGAAAAACGGAAAATTACTATCAAATACTTACTGTAATTTTCCTTTCCTGATGGACTCCATGGCAGCCTACGTGTGGGTTAATCCCGCCCCCTCATACCTCATAGGACCCTTCTCCCATAAATCTTTGCTCTGGGCCAGAGGCCACGTTCCATAATTTAGCCTACTCCAGCCACTGGGCTGGAACTCCTGCTGCCATGGAGTCCATCAGAAAAGGAAAATTACGGTAAGTATTTAAAATAAATTTTCCATTTTCCTGACAGACTCCATGGCAGCCTTCGTGTGGGAAATAACTACCCTGTTTCCCCGAAAATAAGACCTAGCGTGATTGTCAGTGATGGCTGCAATATAAGCCCTACCCCCCAAATAAGCCCTACCCTGTTTCCCCGAAAATAAGCCCTACCCTGGAAATAAGACCTACAAGGACTTTAACTAGGGCTTATTTGGGGGGGGTAGGGCTTATATTGCAGTCATCACCCACAATCACGCTAGGTCTTATTTTCGGGGAAACAGGGTAGCCATACACACCCGGGTGGGCAGAGTGCTGGACAAAAGAAAAAGGTTTAATTGGCACCATCAACAGACAAGATACGTAAACCAAATTTAACAGAAGATAACAAGGCTGGCTCTACGCAGTAGTGTGCCATGAACGTGTTAATTGAAGACCACGAGGCCGCCTTGCAAATAACTTCTGGAGCCTCATGACGTGACGCTGCCGATGATGAAGACACACTTCTAGTTGCGTGAGCAGTCACCGCTCCTGGAGGGGCCAAGCCCTTGGCTTTGTAAGCCCACTGAATGGCCTGAACAATCCATGCTTCAATAGATCTGGAAGAGGCACGCATTCCCTTATTCTTCGAACAGGTGGTCTGACGGAAAGAAGCTGTAGCTTCAAGAAACTGACTCGGAGCTTTTCCAACATCTAAGGGATGAACACTGGAATCCTCTGTAGATCTGAACGTTGGAAGAGCAATCTTCTGATTGTCATGAAACACAGTTGCCACTTTGGGGTTTGAACCCAACATAGGAATTAAAACTACTCAATCAGGAAAAAAAAAAGTTAGAAATGGCTCCTTGCATCCCAGAGAGCTGAACCCTCTTGGCCGATGTTATAGCCACCAAGAAGGCAACCTTTAGAGAGAGTCATTTGATAGAGGACTGATCTTCATGTTCCAACTCTCTACCTGAGAAAAAAATCCAGGACAAGGGGAAGATCCCAATTAGAGAATCTTGGCTTTTTCTGAGGTCTGAGCCTTATTGCTCCTCTGAAAAACGACTGAGTAAGAGGGTGTCTAGCCCAGGAAACACCCGTAAAGACAGAGATTGCAGAGACTTGGACTCACAGCGAGCTGACTGACAATGAGAGATCCAAGCCCAATTGTAGGAAGCCCAAGATATCATGTATCTTTGGGTTATTGCAAGAACCTGCAGTGGAAGAGGTGTAGTCTGCAAACTTTTTCCAAATCCTCTGGTAGACCTTGTTGGTGCCAGCTTTTCTGGCATTTAATTATGTGGAGATGGCCCTACTTGGACAGCCTAGAGCCTCCAACCTTCCCCTCTGAAGAACTAGATCATCAAATAAAGATGGGCCGGGCATGGATGTAGCATTGCCCCATGTGATAGGAGATCTGGTCTGGAGGGTAGAGGAACTGGGACCCAAAAGCTGAGTTGCATCAGCAGTGGAAATCATGGCCTGTTTGGCCAGTACGGGACTATTGCCACTATCTCTGCTTCTTCCATCCTGAGCCTCGACAGAAACCAGAGAATGACAGGAACCGGGGGAAAGGCATAGGCCCTGTGGAACCGCCAATAGCCTGTCAGAGCATCTACCTGAAAGCCTGGGGACACCAAGACCTCGTGTAGTATCTCTCTAGTCTGAAGTTGCACGGGGAGGCGAACAAGTCTACTTCCGGAATGACTCCCAGGGACAGGACCCACCTGAAGACTTTGGGGGGGAAAGTCCACTCGTTGTCCAGAGAAACCCTTGACAGAAAATCTGCCTGAACGTTCTGGACTCCAGGGAGATAGACAGCTGTCAGGTTGGCCAGGTTTTTATGGGCCCAGATCATGATGGGCTCTACTTCCTTCGACAGGGAGAGACTGTGAGTACCCCCCGTCTCTTGATGTATACGACTGCCATCGTGTTGTCCACTCTTAGGAGGACTGAGGCTCCTGCTGTTAAGTGGTGAAAGGCCTGCAGAGCGCAGAATGCTGCCCGGAGTTCCAAAACAATGGAGACTATCCTGTGAGAGGAAAAATTCCATATGCCTTGGGCTACTTCTGTCAGGCAGAAAGCGCACTAGCCCCTGTTGCTGGCATCTATAGTGATGGTGACCCAAGACACAGGTGCGATGGAGTGACAATTGAGGAGGTTCCTCTGTTGTAGCCACCAAGGAAGGCTCTCCCGCATGGATGAGGTTATTCGGATAGAGTGATCCCGAAGCCCTGGGTTCCACTGCTGGAGGAAGCCCTTCTGGAAGGGCCGCATTTTACACTGAGCCCACTTTACCATGGGAGAGCCATGACAGCCAATAATAGTTTTGAAAACACACAAGGCGATGTCGTAAGCCTGAAGGGGAGACAGGTGAACTGCAGATGGATTTGATCGACAGTAAAGCAAAGGTATTTCTGGAATTATGACGTGGAAGTAGGCATCCTTCAGGTCTATAGACACAAGCCAATCGCCTGGTTGGACTGCTTGACTGATCGTGAGTAGTGTCTCCATCTTGAACTTCTCCTTCTTGATAAAAGAATTTAAGTGGGTTAGTTTTATAACTGGCCTCCAGGAGCTGTTTTTTTCTTCAACACCATGAAGAGGGGCGAGTAGACCCCTTTAAACCTTTAGTCGGCTGGAACTGGAATTGCAGCGTCTTTAGCCACAAGAGAGTCTGCATAGTACAGGAGAATTAGCTATTTCTCTTCCGAGAGAGACAAGGATGCCGACTCGCTCTGTCTGGGCAAGCGCAATATCATAAAGACTTAGGGGCTTCTTGTCCACCAGAAGATGCCCCTTTTGAAAACTTCTGGTCTTAAGGCTGTTTTTCTTCCAGGTCTTCCTAGAAGTATCCCTTGCTCTATCTGAACCTTGCCTGGGCTGTGTTCTCTTCTAGCCACAAGGCACGCTTAGCCGTGACAGATGACAGCATGATCCGAGCCACCAGGCGAATTATGTCTAGGGAAGCCTCACCCAGAAAAGCCGCCGCCAACCTTAGCTCATGAATACGTGAGCTCCTGGCCACTTCTTCCGAGATGTTCCTCAAAGAAGTATCTATGTTGTCCGCCCAGACTTCCAATGCTTTAGAAAGAGCTGCGAGAGCTAGATCTAGTTTGCAGGTCGTACCCGCTGTAATGTAGATCCGCTTGAGGTCGGTATCAATTTTCCTCTCTAGGCCATCCCTAAAGGAAACAGTATCCTCCAATGGGAGTGTCTGACGTGCCTCACCAACCTCATTATGGCTGCGTCAATGAGAGGAGCCGACTCCAGGTGTTTTACATCCTTGCTTTTAAATGGGTACATTTGTGATAACTTTGTTAACAGGCAATTCTTCCTTTCAACACCACCCTATTCATCGGTAATTATTCCGCCGAGTTCACCCAAAAGGGGAAATTGGGGTGTTCTTTGTTGAGATGTTTAAAATATTTCCTCTGTTTGGAGGGTGCCTCCACTGGTTCTTCCCATCTCAAAGCTTCTTTGGCAGCGTTGACCAGCTGTGGTACTAGGGCAAATTCAAAACCTGCACCAGGGTCATCTACCTCCACCTCACTGTCTGAGGCTTCAATTGAGGAATAGCTCGGCTGTGAAGGGTCTGGAGCCTCGAGATCATCCCTAATAGGGACTGACATAGTGTCGCCAGCAGGGTTGTGGGTATGACCAGAATCCGCTTTACTCAGGGTCTCACGGACCACCTTTCTGACCAGTGCTTCCACTTGTTGGTCTCCACCCTTTCTTTCTCTTGCGGCTCTAGAAAAGCATTGCTCGCAGCGTCGCCCAGAGGTGGTTTTAGACTCCTCTCTGTGGCGCCTAGATCTAAAGGAAGATCTATGACGTCTGGAGCTTGAAGAGAAGTGACGACGTTGAGACCTAGGACGGTCTTTGCCGTGCTTTGGTGTTCAGACCTGGAAGGGCTGAGTAAAAAAGAAAGGGTTAAGAGCTCCTGAATCAGTAAACCCAAGCAGCCAGAAAATAACTAAATCCTACCTGCAGCGCAAGGGCCACAGGAGGGCGGTGACAGATCCATGGCAAGGCAGTTTGAAACTGAAATGAAAAATTAAAGCCTTATGAGAAACAGGAGTGACAACAGGCATGAGAGAGCACATAACAAACATAGCCAGCACCTAGGGAGCCTGCAGCAAACAATTTACAGTACCTTGTAAACCAGAGACAAGTGCCTGGGGAAACCGCCACATAAGCCTGCAAGTCATCCCAAGGAATAGCTGCTTTGACAGCTATTTAAATTTTCTGCCGTTAATGATGTCACCGCCCCACAGCACGCCTGCGTCGGAAAAACATCACCACCTGGTGGCGGCCAATCGCATGCGCGTCGCTGCCGCCATTTTGGCATAACCGCGCCTGCACAAACCAAGCACGGAATCTTCATTCGCGGCTTGCGGATGCGCAGACAGGTCACAGCAACTTGCTGGAATGCAGCTGCGCTCCAGCCGCCATGGCCACTCACTGGAGCTTCATAGAAAATAAGGAGACACACAAAACACAGAGATACGGCTGTCATATAAAACGAATATCTTTGTACATTACCACCACCACAGCATGATCTGGACCAGAACCTTGGACTGGGGAGCTGTTCGATCGGGCGTTTACAAGGCCTCCCGCTAATAGCTGGGATTTTTGGCCATATTGCTGCTTGCCTGCCAATGGCCAGGTTAGTAAACTCTTCATGGTATCACATCATATCGCCCATGTCCACCTGCTAATAGCTAGGATTGCTGGACTTCAGAGAGGATCACCGCTAACCACCAAAGTATCGCCGTGTACACCGCCAGGCCTGGATTACAGAAAACTTCATGAAAAGGTAAGACTTCACCTTGGTCCTAGGAGGAGGACAAAAAAAGGAACACGCCCTCTGACCCAGAGCAAAGATTTATGGGAGAAGGGTCCTATGAGGTATGAGGGGGCGGGATTAACCCACACGTAGGCTGCCATGGAGTCTGTCAGGAAAGTGCCACTGCCACTTCCTTTGATTTGCTTTTAGTAAATCAAGCCCTATGACTAGCTAGTCAACTGGGGGAGGAGGGAAGCAACAAAAGACAGTGGGCCTAGACAGGCAAGAAGTAGAAGTCTGGTCCTCTTTACAGAGCCCTTTTTTTTTCAATCTGACTCTATGCAAAATGCTTTCCTATCACAATATAAATATGAATGTAGGGAATAGTAACGTGATTATTAGGAACACCAGTTCTATATATTAGTTTAAATCTAACATCGTGGGATATATTACTGTGATTTTAGGTCTGCCTATTAAGAGGAGGGGGCTTCATGTCTGTGTATTAGGAGAGGTCAGTGTATCCTGATGTCTGTGTATTAGGAGGAGAGGAGAGGTCAGTGTATCCTGATGTCTGTGTATTAGGAGGAGAGGAGAGGTCAGTGTATCCTGATGTCTGTGTATTAGGAGGAGAGGAGAGGTCAGTGTATCCTGATGTCTGTGTATTAGGAGGAGAGGAGAGGTCAGTGTATCCTGATGTCTGTGTATTAGGAGGAGAGGAGAGGTCAGTGTATCCTAATGTCTGTGTATTAGGAGAGGAGAGGTCAGTGTATCCTGATGTCTGTGTATTAGGAGAGGAGAGGTCAGTGTATCCTAATGTCTGTGTGTTAGGAGAAATATAGAGATCAGTTTCCTGATGTCTGCATATTAAAGTGATACTAAACATACAGTTTAGTTTACATTATCCCTTCTATTTCTGTAAATACAGTAAGTACCTTTTTCCTAATCGATATATACAGCTGTCACATGACTCAGATCTTTCCCAGCCTGTCTGCAGGAAAATATAAGCAGGATTAGCTTCTAGCCCTCTGCTGCTGGTCATATGTTAAAAAAAAAAGCTTTTGAGATACAACAGTTAGTAAAAAGAAATAATTAATATCAATAACCTGTTTTAAATTGTCATACAAATATATTTTTTAAATCAAATCTTTATTATTTTTTGCCAATAACATGGTGTGGGCAGATTTCTGCCAGTCACAGGCTGTATCACGTCACACCCCTCCAGTCTGTGTCTTAGAATAAGAGGGAGGTGAAACCTCCAATCATTTACATGTAATATCCCGCCCCCATTGTGATTAGCTGGTTAGTGGGCATGGAAGAAGAGGGAGAGTGGACTGTCATTTAACACTCTGTATACGCCCACATGTGTGACGCTATAGCCACATGGGCTGCTCAGATGTGATAGGGAGGAAATATTTAGCAGAAATTTACTGAAAACTGAGCATGTGCAGAGCTGCCAACACTGCTCTGCAAAATCTCTAGCTGAATTGGGGACGTGGAGAATACAGAAAACAAAGCTTATAGTGAGTATGGGCAGCATGTAATACAGCATTTATTGATAGTGTTTTATGATGTGGGTTTAGTGACACTTTAAGAGAAGCATAGATATCAGTGTCCTAATATCTGCGTATCAGGAGAAGCATAGAGACCAGTGTCCTAATATCTGTGTATTAGGAAATGTTTTGAGGTCAATGGATCCTGCTGTCTTGGTTTTAGGCTGGGTGGGAAATCTGAGTTTCATACCCTTGTTTGGAGGTTAGAGAACATAGCATTTGTATAGAACAACAACATTTATAAAACATGTATTATTGATATTCTTCTTTTGCATATCTTATATTTTCGAAATTTGTCTACAGATCCTGAACATCTTGGAAAAGAAAACTAATTAGAGACTGTGTGGGAGAAAAACACAGGAAGAGTTTGTGGGATGCAGAGAATCCAAGAAGACATCCAAGAATCCAAGAGGAAGCTGAAGACTAAATAAAAAAAAAGAATGGCCTTCTCCATTCCGTTCAAGCCTCCATATCTGAGGAGTTAGTCATCAATGAGTGGTATTCCATATCGAAAGCCTATGAGTTGTTTATCCCAGTCTGATTTAATCTTACTTGGCCAGTGTTGAGTTAAGGAGTCTGAAATCCTCTTCAGGTTCACTGGACACACATAGGGTCATCTTGAACTTTGTATTCACTTGGCTCCCAAACGCTGGAGCTGTAAAATCAGTTCTTACAACCTTTCTGTGTTCTGGTGGCAAATTTACCTTTTCATGGTCACACTCTGGACCAAAACACTGGACTTGTGGCTGCTGAAGACTTAGCCATTTAAGCATGGCAGCTGGAGTGGCTACATGGCTTCCCTTTGCTCGAGCAGCAGCAGTAGGATGGCTACCTCTTGCAAAGAAGCCTATGCCCAAGCCCCCAAGTGACAAAGGGAAAAAAAACGATGAAATACTTGTGGTGAATGTTAGTGGCCGGAAGTTCCAGACATGGAAAAATACTCTGGACCGATATCCAGACACCTTACTGGGCAGTACGGAGAAAGAATTCTTCTTCAACCAAGAGACACAGGAATATTTTTTTGACCGTGATCCTGAAATGTTTAGGCACATTCTTAATTTCTACCGGACAGGCAAGTTGCATTATCCGCGGCATGAATGCATCCAAGCCTTTGACGAAGAGCTGTCGTTCTATGGCATTATCCCAGAGATTATAGGAGACTGTTGTCTAGAAGAATATCGTGACCGGAAAAAAGAAAATTTGGAGAGGTTAGCGGAGGACACTGAAGCTGAAATAGGTAGTGATGCCCCTCTTCCTCCCAACAGCACTTTTCGTCAGCGATTGTGGAGGGCTTTTGAAAATCCTCACACCAGCACTATGGCCCTTGTTTTCTATTATGTTACTGGATTTTTCATCGCTGTGTCAGTGATTGCCAATGTGGTGGAGACGGTGCCTTGTCGTCCACCAGCTGGGCGCCTAAAGGATCTGCCCTGTGGGGAGAAATACCAGTTAGCCTTCGTTTGCATGGATACAGCCTGTGTCCTTATATTCACTTTTGAGTACCTCATGAGACTTTTTGCAGCCCCAAGCCGTTGTAAGTTCATGCGCAGTGTTATGAGCATCATAGACGTGGTGGCCATAATGCCATATTACATTGGCCTGGTCATGCCAAACGAGAATGTGAGTGGTGCCTTTGTGACATTACGTGTTTTCCGAGTCTTCCGGATCTTCAAATTCTCCAGGCACTCTCAGGGGCTTCGGATCCTTGGGTACACCTTGAAGAGCTGTGCCTCTGAACTTGGCTTCCTGCTGTTCTCCCTCACCATGGCCATTATCATTTTTGCCACTGTGATGTTCTACGCCGAGAAGGGGACAAGTAAAACGAAGTTCACCAGCATTCCTGCTGCCTTCTGGTACACCATTGTTACTATGACAACACTGGGGTGAGCCATGTGACTTTTTATTTGCCTTGATATGATTATTGCTAAGGCAACCAAAGAGTGGGCCATGTGATCTTTCCTATGAAAGATACCAGAGTTACTATGACAATTCTAGGATGAATCACTAGATACCATGAACATGTTGGGATGTTTCTCAGGGGGCTGTGCTGTATAAAGCAATTATTAGTCAACTATGAAAAATAGTGTTGTTGTGCATTAAAAGCCTACACAATCTAGGCTTCTGTACTGCCAAGTGGCCATTATTCTTTCTGTAACTATGTGTAGGAGGGTACTATTTCCAGAAGCAGTGTGTCACAGTAGCACCAAGTGCCCTGTAGTTATGGCAGGTCTTGGGAAGTCAATTTCATCCAGATTATTATTTTTTTTTTCTTTTTTTTTTTTTTTTTAGATTGTGGATGTGCAAAGTGACAGAATTTATATAAATGTAAGAATGTTCACTGCTAACTGTATATTGAATTAAATAGGTAACATAGGCACTATACAATGTTTTATGTCTAATGGACAATGTAAAATTAGGAAACCCATTTCTCCCCTGTACCACACTCTATCTATAGCCCTAATATCAATGCAGTGTGGATGGATATGTGATTTCTGCATTTCTAACTGCTCTTTTCTTTGTGACAGATCACCTTTATAAATAAAAAAAAATACACCTAAAATCTAGGTTAACTTAGTAAAATTTCATAAATATGTATTCAAAGGTCCCTACATCTATACAAACATTGATATTTGCCCTTAATCCAATATAAAGCTATGTTCTGGATATCGTTCTCAAATATCAAACATTTAAAAGCACAAGTGCACTTTGTGATGAAAAATCAGTACTGCTCCTACCTAGCATCTGTAGTCAAAAAAAAAAAAAAAAATCTCAGCAGGGCACTATGCTTCTGTGATGCAGAGAAAAGTATTTTTCGTTTCAGAAGCAATGCAGCGTTTACCAGCTACGAAACGCCATAACTAAGAATTAGACACATGTGCCAAGATTGGACTTGGTACGACTATTCTTGGCTCATGCTCCCAATTCTAATGGAGGAACAGAGTCCCAGGGCTGGTAAACACTGAAGTGAAGAATAGGGAAGAGGTTCTTTTTCTATATCACAGAGGTACAATGTACACTATATTGCCAAAAGTATTGGGACACCTGCCTTTACACGCACATGAACTGTAAAATGGTAGTAAAGCCCGCTTTGTTATTTTTTTACATACAGGTAAGTCTATAATAAGGTTTACCTGTAGGTAAAATTAATATCTCCTATATGTGCATAGTTTAGGAGATATTCACCTTGCATGCAGACAGGACATCACTGGTACATGCACTCTGTAGGTCCGGCATACCTTCTGAAGGTCTGGGATACTGGCATGTGTGGGAGTGACGTCGTTGCGGCTCTGGGAAATCACACAGCTGAAACGCGCAAAACCCGGAAGAAAGACCGGGGGGAGATAGCAGCCCCCTTAGCGATGACCAGGCGTCGTGGGAGGGCTTCTTCTTTCTAAGGTAAGTAATCCATAATGTGCTAGTATGCGATGCATAGCACATTATACAATTGCCTTACAGGTGTTTTTTTTTTTATTTACCAACCACAGTTTACAATCGCTTTAATGGCATCCCAATCTTAGTCCGTAGAGTTCAATATTGAGTTGGCCCACACTTTGCAGCTATAACAGCTTCAGCTCTTCTGGGAAGGCTGTCCACAAGGTTTAGGAGTGTGTCTATGGGAATGTTTGACCATTCTTCCAGAAGCGCATTTGTAAGGTCAGGCACTGATGTTGGACGAGAAGGCCTGGCTTGCAATCTCCGCTCTAATTCATTCCAAAGGTGTTCTATCAGGTTGAGGTCAGGACTCTATGCAGGCCAGTCAAGTTCCTCCACTTCAAACTTGCTCATCCATGTTTTTATGGACCTTGCTTTGTGCACTGGTCCAAATCATCTGGTGGAGGGGGGATTATAGTGTGGGGTAATGTTTTTCAGGGGTTGGGCTTTGTCCCTTAGTTCCAGTGAAGGGAACTCTTAAGACGTCAGCATACCAAGACATTTGGACAATTTAATGCTCCCAACTTTGTGGGTACAGTTTGGGGATGGCCCCTTCCTGTTCTAACATGACTGCGCACCAGTGCACAAAGCAAGGTCCTTTAAGGATAACCTATTATTATAACACTATGTAAGCAGCCTTAACTGGTTGTTTTTAGGTGCAAGCTCAGAACTATCATGCTCATTTGTGTTTTACTATAGTGAGCCACTGACCCGGAAAAACGATATATCTTCAAAATCCCAACTTTACCACAGTACCCTTACTCTGGGTTAGTGACACCAAACTCAGGATGACAGCCACGTAGCTTGCCACCTTTAAAAGCAAGTCTGTAAAAGAAGCTCCTGTATTTTGCCGTGTGTTTTCATGGGCTCAGCTTCAGGGCTTTCCAAAAGATTAGGAAACTGGCAACTGCAGGGATTTAGCTAACTGTAGAGCCAGGTTCGTAAGATGAATGGATGAAAGGCAAAACTGCTCAGTGGGTACGCTCTCTCCCCGGAGTCATTTTGAATGCTAAATTTTCATGTTTGACTGGAGTGTACGTTTTAAAAAAAAAAAGCCCAGTAGGCTTAAAATAATTCTCTTTAAAACTCGTGAATGACACTTGGACCTAAGAAAAGATTATGGAAATAATGAAAAAAATTTAATGTCAAATTTCAAGCTACATGCATGGGGAAAAGGCCTGGCTCCATTTCTTAATTCATTCCGAAATGTGACCCAGATGAAAATGCTGAAGGTATAATGTCATAATTGCTCTGGCGATGTACAAATCATGTCCAAGGCATTTTTGAAGGAAATGTATCTTCTAGTCATTTTTGGTTTAATAAATCTCTCTCAACAACTCAGTGTCAAAGCGCTCCCCCCCCTAGGTCATCATTTCATTACACACAGCTAACTGGGGGGACTGATAAGGAATGAGTTACAGCCAGTAAAATGACCTTGCAGTGATAATTCTGATAAACGTTCGCAGTGCAGGGGTTAACATCAACGTCCATACTCCATTACGCTTAGCAATATGCTGCGGTAATGCATGATGTTGCAACGTAGGGAAAAACAATGGTAAATACTAATGCAATAACAAAACATTACTGAAATCCTTTGTTGCGGAACTGTAACACATCCGTTGCTATGCTTATTTCTCTATAATGCTGCTATTTATATATATATATATATATATATATATATATATATATATATATATATATATATATATATATATATATATATATATAGTAAATTCTAATAAATGTCTGGGTACAACATATCTATGTGGGAGCAGAGGCGTAATTAAAGGGTAGGTGCCGTTTCAAAAAAAAAAAGTCCCTGTATCCTACAGTATGGCAGTGAGATTGCCGACTTGCTTGCATCTAAGATTTCTACGTCCATTTTAAATTTTGATGAGGATGGCAAATGGAAATGAGTTACAGGGATTTTTTTAAAGTGACCGCGCGTAGGAAAAAATTAGGGCGAGCAAGTGTACCCTGCAAAGGAAGACACAGTAGGGGTTATTTACTAATGGAAAATCCACTTTGCACTGCAAGTACACTTGAAAGTGCACTTGGAAGTGCAGTCGCTGTAGATCTGAGGGGGACATGCAAGGAAAATAAAAAATAGCATTTTAGCTTGCACACGATGATAAAAGCAGCAGAGCTTCCACTCATTTCAGATCTATCCCTAATGCCCCGTACACACGGTCGCACATTGATCGGACATACCGACAACAAAATCCTAGGATTTTTTCAGACGGATGTTGGCTCAAACTTGTCTTGCATACACATGGTCACAGAAAGTTGTCGGAAAATGCGATCATCGGGACTATAAACGGGGCAGTAGCCAATAGCTTTCATCTCTTTATTTATTCTGAGCATGCGTGGCACTTTGTGCGTCGGATTTGTGTACACGCGATCGGAAATTCCGACAACGGATTTTGTTGTCGGAAAATTTTATAGCCTGCTCTCAAACTTTGTGTGTCGGAAAATCCGATGGAAAATGTGTGATGGAGCCTACACACGGTCGGAATTTCCGACAACAAGGTCCTATCACACATTTTCTATCTGAGAATCCGACCGTGTGTACAGGGCATTAGATTTAGAGTGACTTCACTTTCAAGTGCACTTGCAGTGCAAAGTGGATTTGCCTTTCGTAAATAACCCCCAGTGTACTAACCTCTTTAGGGGCCTATGTGTGCTACCTCCCCTCCATTCCAGCACTGCAACTTCTGTCAGTGACTTCCACATTTAAAACTTACGGAAGTGTTGGGTACCTGTGTTCTCCCACCACACGGATGTGGTTCCACCCTATGTCATTACAGGATCAGCAGTGAAATAGGAATCATATGATGGAACTAAGCGCATGACTGGGCACACAGGAAACTTTCAATTCTAAAGACATTGACAGAGGTTGCAGCGCTGGACAGATGGAAGGTAGGACAAGTGGGCTCCCATAGAGGTGTGTATACAGTGGGGGTTATTTATGAAAGGCAAATCCCTTTTGCACTACAAGTACAAACTACAAGTGCAAAGTGCACTTGAAATTGCACTGAAAGTGCACTTGGAAGTGCAGTCACTGTAGATCCAAGGGGGACATGCAAGGAAAATAAAAAAACAGCATTTTAGCTTGCACATGATTGGATGATAAAATCAGCAGAGCTTCCCCTTATTTCAGATCTACCCCTCAGATTTACAGCGACTGCACTTCCAAGTGCACTTTGCACTTGTAGTTTGCACTTGTAGTGCAAAGTGGATTTGCCTTTTGTAAATAACCCCCAGTATCTTCTTTTTCAGGACAGGTGTATTTTTATTTTTTTCCCTAACAAGGGCGTTTCGAAAAACTGCACCTAGCTAGATGCCTAATTTCTCAGAGATTGCAATCCCCTTAATAAGTAACAATGGGGTTGATCCCAGAGGTGCACCGAATGGAAATTTTGGTGCCGAAACCGAAAATGCAGGATGCACTTGGCCGAAAACCGAACCCGAAAATTACAGTTTTTAAACATTTTTTATACTTTTATATATAATTGTATTATATTCAATTTTTTAATTAAGATCATACATTTTAATGAATATGAATTTATTGTTTGCCATTATTGGCATCTTTAGCGCAAGAAAAGCTCAAGAAAAATGCATCCCTTTAAATTCTATGTATGTCTTCACACTGGTCCGTTGCACTTCCGTTGTGGTGTTAAATATCCTGCTTGCTGCATTTTTGATCAGTTAAAAAAAAAACGCACCAAAAACGCACCTCTCCGTTGGAATGCATTGAAAACTCAGCAAAAACGCATCAATAACGTACTCGTGTTTTTGATGTGGTTTTTGAGTCACGTGACCTATGAAAAACAAATTATAAGCACAGCCATTTTTGGTTGATATGTTTCAGCTGCCGAAATTTCGGTGCATCTCTAGTTGATTTAATACAGGTAAATTGACTGTGCACTTTTCTGCTTGAAGCTTGTAGCTCTAAAACGCTCAACAAGCCAAATCCTATTCATTTCAATGGCCCCTGTTAACATCTGAGCGTTCTGTCGCCTGAAGCAAAATGTCTGACGCGCAAAGAAGTTCATGAGGTTTTTTTTTAGCAGAATACAAGCATTTTTGGCCCCATGGTTCAATAGAAACGCTTGACTTGAGCGCTTTACGAGAATTTTTTCTGCTCAAATAGCAGCTCTTCACCCCTCATTTCCTCCCCCTCTCCTCCCCTTAGTGCTTTCTATTAGCTAAACAAAACACCTGAAGCTGTAAAATTCTTGTGATACACTTTTAAAATGCTTTAACCACTTCCCTACCCGCCTATAGACATATGACGTCCACAGATGGGATCTCCCATCCTGGGTGGACGTCATATGACGGCCTCGGGTTCCCGGCCGCCTAGGGGGCACACGCGCGCACCCGCCGCGTTGCTCGGGACCCGGTGCGTGTGCCCGGCGGCCGCGATGTCCGCCGGGCACCCGCGATTGCCTGTTAACCGGGCCGGACCATGGATCTGTGTGTGTAAACACACAGATCCACGTTCTGTCAGTTGTGAGGAGAGCGATCTGTGTTCCCAGAACGGAGAAACACTGATCGGTCTCCTCCCCTTGTGCGTTCCCTCCCCCTACAGTTAGAAGCATTCCCTAGGTAACACATTTAACCCCTCCCCGCCCCCTAGTGGTTAACCCCTTCACTGCCTGTCACATTTACACAGTAATCAATGCAATTTTATAGCATTGATCGCTGTATAAATGTGAATGGTCCCAAAAATGTGTCAAAAGTGTCCGATGTGTCCGCCATAATGTCGCAGTCATGAAAAAAAATCGCGATCGCCGCTATTACTAGTAAAAAAAAAATTAAAAATTTTTTTTTTAAAAATGCCATAAATCTATCCCGTATTTTATAGACGCTATAACTTTTACACAAACCAATCAATATACGCTTATTGCGATTTTTTTTACCAAAAATATGTAGAAGAATACGTATCGGCCGAAACTGAGGAAAAAATTTGTTTTTTTTTTAAAAAAATTGGGATATTTATTATAGCAAAAAGTAAAAATTATTGTGTTTTTTTCAAAATTGTCGCTCTTCTTTTGTTTATAGGGCAAAAAATAAAAACCGCAGAGGTGATCAAATACCACCAAAAGAAAGCTCTATTTGTGGGGGAAAAAAGGACGTCAATTTTGTTTGGGTACAACGTCACACGACCGCGCAATTGTCGTTTAAAGTGCGACAGCGCTGAAAACTAAAAATTGGTCTGGGAAGGAAGGGGGTGAAAATGCCCGGTATTGAACCGGTTAAATAAAAAGCTTGTAAAAAGCTGCAAAAAAGCTTAAAAAAAGCCAGCAAATTGATACGCTCGGGTGTAAATGGAGCCTTACAAAGTGCAGTTGCAATCTGAAAGACCATTGCTCCAGAGCTTAGTAAATGATCAGAAGCTCTGCAGACTTCCTTCATCCAATCAAGTGCAAGCAAAAATTCATTTTTTTTTTTTAAACTTTCCTTGCATGTAATTGGGTATTCTTTGCAAAGTGAAGCTTTACCTCATTGGATGGCTTCAATAAGTCACGGAGGAGAAGGAGAGGATTGGAAGATGGAGGCAGGGTAGGGTACATTCTGCTTTAAGAAATTCTTGAAGGTAACCTGTACAGAGAGATTACGGATGCTGCCTGTTCTTGATTGTTGCCTATCTATCTATAGCATTGATACATTGACTTTAATATGCTTGGATCTCTGATCTGAAACATGCATTGCCTTCAATTTATCCTGACCTATTAAGGTCTGGATGCTAGTTCCAGGTCAATGACCAAGAGAGTACTGAAGCCAGAGACAACTATTCAGCTTGCATTTTCAGAGGGAGATCAGAAATGGTGGCCTCCACATTTCTCCAATTACAGGTTTCTTTTAAATAAGAACACCAAGTGAATATAGCAGAAAAAAACAGTTCATTATTATATTCATTTAAAAAAAAATGCTCTTTCAATACTAATAGAATGGATACATTTTTAATGTATTTTTATATTATCTTTCTGTATTATAGCATAGCAAATATCAGACTGAAAATGGCAGCGCGAGCTTTGGTGCATAATGCTGCTACTCTAACAAAAAGCTGCAATAGTGTGGTCTGAATGGTGGTGTCTATAGCTTATGTGACTGGAGCATGTAAATCATGATTGACTGAAACAAAAACAAATATTTTGTTAGGTGCACTAATTCACATATATGTATTTCAATGGTTTAGCTGTCTGGCTAAAGTTCCATTTTACATGTAAAAAAAAGGCTTTAAACAAAGATTAGATTAGTTGACATTGAGAGATTTGGTACTAAAAAGCTAAAACATTGTTTCAAAGCTCTAAGTCAGGGTTCTCTAAAGTAATCAATATTAACTCACTAAGGTTTGATTGGACTATCCAAGCGGCTGATAATATGGCTGTGAATCAAAAGGAGATCAGTGACTATCTGGGCGTCAATAGGTGGCCGATCACTGATGGAAAGTTGATTGGAGTCAATTAATTTTTTGAGGTCTCTGTAAAGTTTCAGTCCCTAGTCCTGAATTTAAGGTGCCTAGCAATGAGACAGTGTTAAAGAGGGTTGGATGGTCAGCCGCCAGGTTGCCTCCATCAGCTGCATTTCCTTTTCGGCCATGTTCACCAGCGTGCTTTGCTTTGTGTATCTGTGACTCTCCATTCCTCCCCATTCCTCACCTGAAACTTAGTGAGTACCCTTGCCTCAAACTCTATTGGAAATCCAGCGAGTACACCGATAGCGATAGGAGTGATATCAAAGAAATGATTGCTATACAGCAATTGTGTTCCTGTTATCCCAATCCACCTTGGTATCAGTCCCTATCTTAAATACTGAAACCCACAAGAGGGATAAAAGAGGGAGCAGTGGATACCCAATAGATATAGTGACGTTAGAATAAAGAAAAACAATGTTTATTGGAGTAACATTAAAGTAACCCCTTGTGAACAGGGAGACAGTATACCAAACACATATAAAAAGACTAGAACATATCACAGCACCGATGATCCCGGATGCATGGGTCCAGAGCTCCGACGCATTTCGACTGGTTAAGTATTCCTCAGGGGGATGGCATCCAATAGCGTATTGAGGGATCTCTAGGGTAAATACAGAGGTAGGTATATCAAAAGCAAAAAAAAAAAGTAGTGCCATATAATGCCATATCAAACATTGAATTAGAATACTCATGTAATGCACTTACCTATTAAATTCAAGACATGCATCTAGATATGCTGCAGGTCCCCAAGGAAAAAGGCGGCAATGCCATGGAAATATTCCATGTGTCCAAAGCGAAAGGAATATAGAAAGACACCCTGAGATGATTGTAAAATTCTAATAACGAACATAAATATGCTATATAGGGGACAAGAACTGTAATAGAGTTCTAAATATAGCCAACCAATGCACAGTGGGCCTAATGTTCCAAAACCTGAACTAATATGTATATATCTCTCAGGAGTGTTGGAGGAGAAAAATATGTGCCCCAAACTGGCAAGCCATCTAGTTTCCACAAAGGATAGGGCTAGAGTGGCCCTATTGCTGAGAAATGATTGCTTTGCATTTTCCAAAAATCAAGCATTGTAACAACCATAATGACAGCTGCTGATACCAACAGAAAGTATCAACCGTCTTCACACGGATATTATTATTCATAAAAATATTATTTAACCACTTGCCGAGCACATAAGCAGCAGTGAGAAAAGTGGGCTTTAATGCCGAGCCACCGCACATATGCGTCTGTGACACTGCAAGCTGGCAACACTTTGTCCAAGCTGTCACTGATGCCTCTTGGACATGGCTTTTGATCAGGGGTCAGTGGGATGGGTTCTTGATCATGTGACCAGTGCGAGTGCCAGTTGCAGTGGTCACATGAGTTAAGGTGTTAAACTACTATTTGTTCAAATACTTTCATATAATAACTGTTTTGGGGTCAATCTGAAACCGTACAAAGGGGTTTGGGGACCTATGCTCCAAACGCAGAGATATCACTAGTATGCTTATCTCATGCAATCCTAGTCAAGTGTTTCATTCAGTTCTTCGGTTTATCATCTTAATAAAATGATTATAATAATTGAATATATCTGATTAAACTCCTAAAGACGCAAACAGCAGACAATACAAGGAGAAAGAGATGTGAAGGCAGGTCATGGCTGTTGTGAGCATACAGCCCAAACAACAAAGCATAATATGGCAGTTAAGACCCTAAAGAGCCCAGGGCAATTGAATTCTCTCTACCCTTTGAAAATGCAACCCATGGGGATAACCCTGTACCAAAAATGTGACCTTCTCTACATGGGCTTAGTATTGAACAGGGCACCTCTGCTTGTTCTATATTTGAGCACAAGTCAGTGCAGTGTCCATTATTGTTCTATATTATGTGCAGTTTTACAGGAAAAATTACTGCCTTATATAAATTTTACTGAAGGCTTGATGGCTACTATGCTAGCGCGAAACTGGCAGGCTAACAAAAACCCTATTTCTGCTCTAACCAGACACATTAAGGTTCATGTTCAAAGACAGAAAAAAATACAGGTTCTGCAGTGCAAATTGGAGCTCCACTGTACAACTTATCTACTGTGCAGGAAGATTGGTATTGACTGTGGTACTGGGTGAAATTAGTTGGATTCAGAATGATGTCTAGTTATTCTATAGTAAGGAAATCCTCTTAAGCCAACATAGGAATGATAAGCAGGCACCAAGAGACTCCAGCTCATATATTTTGTTTCCTAGTAAGTGTTGTAAATAGTAGGTTCTGGTTCCTAAGCTGTAACTAAAAAACGGAAAAAAAAGGGGGGGGGGGGAAATAATTGTGCTTCAAAGGTATATAAAATATGATAAAAAAAGCTGCGATGTCCTAAATGTGACACAAACACACAACATAAGCAAGAAAAATTGGTGACTCGCGCTAAACAAATTAGTGAATGTGTGGCTAAGAAATGCCGCACCAAAAAAATCTAGATACAGCAGGTATTAGTGAATACATAAACCATCAGAGCAGTAATATATCACAATTAGTGCAAGCAAATTTCAAAATGAGTCCATGTGTAATAAATATAATAGGAAATAAATGTTAGCACCTGACGTCCTTTCCAGTTTCCATCTTCGCCCCTGGGAGTTCGGGACTAGCAGGATCTCAAAGCCCTTCTAGACCCTCTGTAACGGGGGGTCATGGGGTTCTGGTAAGCGGCCAGGCTCTTACTATTGGTGGTGGACCCACACATCCAAGGTTCCATGCGGTTGAAAGACCCGGGATTGCTAGTCACTGTTTTGGGTTTTTTCCTTATGGACTATTCCTTCAACCATTCACATTTATTTCCTATTATATTTATTACACATGGACTCATTTTAAAATTTGCTTGCACTAATTGTGATATATTACTGCACTGATGGTTTATGTATTCACTAATACCTGCTGTATCTAGATTTTTTTGGTGCGGCATTTCTTAGCCACACATTCACTAATTTGTTTAGCGCGAGTCACCAATTTTTCTAAGCTGTAACTAGCCGGCTCCATCTACAGTGGTTGAGTGCTGGTTGGGGAGATTGTGGAAGCTGCCACTTGCAAATTGTGTATCCCAAATTGTTGCTACAAATTCAAATAAATGGACTCTTACAATATCCATTTGCCTCCACCTTCGCATCTGTAGTGCTTTCATTTAAGCTCTAGTATTGGATCGCCCCTTCTCCATAGCATGTCATAGCTAAGCCTGGTTTTCATTTATCCTGGTCTATGCAAGCTGTGCTGTTAGCCAGCATCATATAGCAGAAGGAGCAAATTCAGAATTCTAAAGGTGTCCTGAACTGTGGGTTAGCGGCTCCCCCACTACAGTTAGTGGAGTTGAAAGTATTGATAGGATATAGTGAACTCTATCAACATGGTGTAGGGTGGATGATTATATGAGAAGTCAGGTCCTGCCATGATTGGGACCTGTATCTTAAATTAGAACTAAAGGCAAAACTTTTTTTTAATTTTGGATATAGTTATGCCGTGTACACACGGGCGGACTTTTCGACCGGACTGGTCCGACGGACCAAATCCGGCGGACAATCTGACCGTGTGCGGGCTCCATCGGACCTGCAGCGGACTTTTTCGGTCAATAATCTGACGGACTTTAGATTTGGAACATGTCTCAAATTTGTCCGACGGACTTGAGTGCGGTCGAAAAATCCGCTCGTCTGTATGCTAGTCCGACGGACTAAAACCCACGCTAGGGCAGCTATTGGCTATTGGCTATCAACTTCCTTATTTTAGTCCGGTCGTACGTCATCACGTACAAATCCGTCGGACTGTGTGATCGTGTGTAGGCAAGTCCGTTCGTTCAAAAGTCCGTCGGAACTCCGTCAAAAGTCCGTCGGAAAGTCCGTCGGACCAGTCCGGTCTAAAAGTCCGCCCGTGTGTACGTGGCATCAGGAAGGGTTATAATCCTTGTATTTATTTTTTTTTTACATCTGCGTCCCATTGGGGAGATTTTCCTTTACTTCCTGTCCCATAACCAAAACAGGTAGTGAGAGGAAATCCTCCCAAAGTAAGGGAATCCCTGGGTGTCACTAGGGTAGGAACATTTCCTCTCTATTCATGTACTGGTGACGATCCATAATTTGATATCTTCTTTTGCTTTCACTTTCAGTGATAATGGTAAATAGGACAAATAGAAAGGGTGAATCTCCCTAGCGGGGGAACAGACAGCAATAAAAACCTGATAGGGGTTCTAATCCCTCACCAATCTATCAAAATCTTAAAAAAGTTTTGGCTTTAGTTACACATTAACTATTTTGCAGATCCAGAGGGGACAGCCGTTGAAAAACTAGAAAATCCTCACATAATGCAATGCAGTGGAAAAGTGGTAATTCCATTTATGCTGGGCAATGACAGGTTGAGTCATCCTCCTGTGCCTTATATCTCTTAAATACTGAATGAGTTATATTTGTACTTTCTCCTTTATTATACTTTATTCAGTAGATCCTGCAGCAGAGATAGCTTAAGGCAGAATAGGGGCCTAGACAAGATGGAAGCTGTGCAAACCCCCCCCCCCCCCACACACACACACATTATAGACATGTGATTTTAACCCCAAGCATTTTTCTACCAGTAGAGTCATTAAACATGTCACATCTATAGGCCATAAGTGTCTGATCCATTGCCTGTGCTTGTCCCACATCTATCCTCTGTTGCAACAATCTCCCTGAAGGAGGCCGACTGTAATAATCAATGTAACAAAAAAGGCACAGCAGCTTAAGCAGTGTCACATGTCAGAACAGCCTGCCAAACACCCACCCCATTTTAAGACCATGGAGATCGAGCCTATGGTTTGCCATGGGCTTCCAATGGCTGACAGGCATATTTGCATAGCTCAGTAGGCTATAGGTGCCTCCTTCAAGGAGTGCTACAATTAGCTTGAATTTATGTTTTTAAGTGAGGGGATGGGGGGGTGAGAGCTGCTACAAAGGATGACAAGCTATTATCCAATAAAAAAAAAACTTGTGACAAGTTTTCTAAGATTGATTGCTCTCCAAAAAGCAGGTGGGCAATATGGTTGGGGCTGAATTATAAATATGAGATCATCGCCTGGTCCTGCCAAAAACAGAAGTTGCGACTGTCATGTCATGTCTGGCTTAAAAATTTGTTAAGCTGTTGCTGTTCTGCCCAACACAGTAACCCAATGTCCTGTCCCTTAACTCAGGGACAATAGGGGTATGCCATCAATGAGGAAAACTAAGATTTCCTCAGGTGGCACTCGGTAGAGGGCGGCATTGAGACTGGAGTGTCCATGCCACTCTCTGTCCTCACTGAAGCCAAGTAACATTCCCCTGTAATACACATTACTGAGCTTGTTGCTAGGATGCTAGCACCACCTGCACCATAACAACCAATGTCGCTAGCTGGCTCAGCAGGCATACATTCTTGCAACCAATGATGCTGCGCAGCCCAACTGCCAGCATCCTAGCAAACAAATACCACACAGCCTTATTTTTTTTTTTTTTTTCGGATTTTCCGACGGAAAATGTGAGATAGGACCTTGTTGTCGAAAATTCCGACCGTGTGTAGGCTCCATCACACATTTTCCATCGCATTTTCCGACCCACAAAGTTTGAGAGCAGGATATAAAATTTTCCGACAACAAAATCCATTGTCGGAAATTCCGATCGTGTGTACACAAATCCGACGGACAAAGTGCCACGCATGCTCAGAATAAATAAAGGGATGAAAGCTATTGGCCACTGCCCCGTTTATAGTCCCGACGTACGTGTTTTACGTCACCGCGTTTAGAACGATCGGATTTTCCGACAACTTTGTGTGACCGTGTGTATGCAAGACAAGTTTGAGCCAACATCCGTCGGAAAAAATCCTAGGATTTTGTTGTCGGAATGTCCGAACAAAGTCCGGCCGTGTGTACGGGGCATTACAGTGTCATTAGTTGCTAGGATGCTGGCAACTGGGCCACAGTATCATTGCTTTCTGTGCCATTATCCTAGGAGTAAAAGGGGAAAGGGGGCAGCAAAAATGGTCTCATAAGGAGGTAAATGTGGGATGGCATCCAGAATGTCCATGGAACACAATATGGCAGGATCACCAGGAACACTTCTTGTTTGGTGGATTATGGGGGGGGGGGGGTCCATCTCTGGCAGAAAGAACCTAGGCATTCCTTCCAGGCACTTTCTTTTGATTTTTTGCTCACTGACCCTCCTTATAATTAGCAAACGTATTGAGGTCTGGCTACCATATGCTGCATAGTGGAACCGTTCAAATGCTAGCTTCATGTTATGGCTTACCATGGTCATCTGACCACAATATTTCTTTTTTTTTTTAATAATCAAAATTTTATTATTTCATTTATATATACACCATTTATACAACATTCTATACCCCTATGTTCAATCCATAAAAAAAAAAAAGAAACATACTACACATTACATCCTTCCTCTCTTACCACAGTTTCCCCCTTGTCCTAGCAGTCGACATTTGCATATGTGAAGAAAGAAGACAAAAAAAACAACCCCCCCCCCCCCCCTCCGTGTACATCCGTGCTTATAATTAAAAAGTGTTTAAAAATAAAATTATAAATATAAATAAGTTCCCCCTTATTCTAATTCGTGTCATTATCCCTTCAATTCATAATTATGTATTTGAAAAAAAACAAAAAAAAACAAAACCCCCTCCGTGTACATTCGTGCTTATAATTAAAAAGTGTTTAAAAAAAAAAATTATAAATAAATTCCCCCCTATTCTAATTCGTGTCATTAATCACTTCAATTCATTATGAAATAAATCCCCCCTTATTCTAATTTGTGTCAATAGTCACTAAAATTCATAATAATGTAATTGTGCAAAAAAAAAAAAAAAAAAACCCTGAGTAAATCGTGCTTAAGGAAGAGAATAATATCCCTATAGTTCATAATTGATATAAATCGTGTGTCTGTGTTTCCTTCCTTTCCCCCCTCTCGTCCCTTCCCCTTTATAGAATAATGAGTGAGGGGGAAATCCCCCTCCCTTCTAATCTTCTGGTGTCCATAAATTTATTTATGTGTGTAATTCCCTTTTCCTTCCCTTCCCTGACCACAATATTTCTATCACAAGCAGTGAAAAAAAAAATAAAATAATTGGACATGTTATTCTTTAGCAGGATAGACTGTTTTAGGCGGCAGTGAAGAGCATTAGGATGCTGCACTGGGCTGATCAGTAAATACCAGGCAGGCTTGTAGTTATAAACAAAGTCTTAATGGGTTTCAGATATTTGCATCAACAATCCTGCAAGATCTCCATTATAAAATACAATAAAGGGAAAGTACTTATTTTATTCATGTATTTTATGCTTTTACTTCCCTTTACATAACACTTGGGAGGACAGCTTTCTGTAAATAATCTATTAGCTAATATACTCATCTAATTGCTTTCAGCTCTCACACTGGGACAACAATGAGGGGCATCATAACCAAAAAGTGATCGTTTAGTTACGTGTAGTTTATGGCAAGCTTGATCACATTTTGCCTTCTTTCTAGGACACTCCAAAGTGAGATCCCCCCACCGTTCTACCAATTTGCTGTATGACCATTAAAAAGCCATATAATAGTGTCAGGCTCACAGAATCCATCTGCAAGAGAGTGACACATTCATTATGGGACAGCAGGGTTGAATGGAGATACAAATGACATCAGGGAAGTGTCCTGGAGACCCCGTGAAACATAGACAGATAGAGGGCAATTCAAATTCATTGTTGCCCCCCAAAACAGATGTCAGTTTGGGGAAAGCTGAGCTATCTTATCCATCAGACTAAAGAGAGGGCAAACTGCAACACCCTATATTATGCAGTCAGCATGCATCATTCATTGGTGCGATTACTCTTATCTGATGACAGGTAAAATCTGGTTACTAATGGTAACAGCACCTCTGTGCTTTTTATACCAAATTATTAATAAGTCCTATTGTGTTACAACATCCAGGAACTGGGTTCACGCATAGCCTGTGTTATTTCTAAATGGAGAGATGAAGTGATGTTTATCCAATTAGTAATGGATTCCTGGAGGAAGGGCATCTAACTAGAATAACCACACATACTCTAGCTGCAAAAATCAATATATTACCACCATTGTGTTAAACGGCAAAAAGGTGATTTGGGTATCCTTGGTTTACAAGCTCATTGCCTCTCTTTGCTTTTGAAAAGTCTTTGACCCTTTCATTGTCCTTTGTTCCTTTTAATACTAATGCCCCGTACACACGGTCGGATTTTCCGACGGAAAATGTGTGATAGGACCATGTTGTCGGAAATTCCGACCGTGTGTGGGCTCTATCACACATTTTCCATCGGATTTTCCGACACACAAAGTTTGAGAGCAGGCTATAAAATTTTACGACAACAAAATCCGTTGTCGGAAATTCCGATCGTGTGTACACAAATCCGACGGACAAAGTGCCAGAATAAATAAAGAGATGAAAGCTATTGGCCACTGCCCCGTTTATAGTCCCGACGTACGTGTTTTACGTCACCGCGTTCAGAATGATCTGTTTTTCCAACAACTTTGTGTGACCGTGTGTATGCAAGACAAGTTTGAGCCAACATCTGTCGGAAAAAATCCTAGGATTTTGTTGTCGGAATGTCCGAACAAAGTCCGACCGTGTGTACGGGGCATAACTATTCAGTCAATGCTGTGTTATTATCTAAGATGGAAGTGTATTACCCATATAATTGGTTAATTTGAAATGAACATTTTACTATCGTATTCATTAATCATGTCATTTGTCTGTGTGGAGAGGTGTGTGAGGGATATAATTGAATGTGTATTCATGACTAGCATTAATGCATACAGTGGTATGCAGTTGTGTTCTGTAATATAGAAAAACGGAATTGTATTCTTTTTCATGGGCAGTAGTCTCATCACATCTGTGGGGATCAGTTTTGGGGTTATATGTCTATAAATAGTGTAACAGAATTGTGGGGTGATCCAGTGGTGTCGTCATATTAGGTGTGGTAGTCAATTATATAGGGTAGGCTTACTCAGCCAGGGTTCCTTGGAATCCTAGGGTTCCTCCACAGGTTGCTAGTGGTTCCCTGACAAATGAGCAATTACAGCCTCTCAGTTAAGTAACCAATGGCAACAATAATCTTTTTTTATCCATCTGTAAAGAGGGAATTCTTCCCACTGATCACCAATGTAAGCAGCATTCTTCCCACTGACCACACCAATGTGCCATGAGTTGTAGATATGGTAATTACTGTCAGGGCTTCCCTGAGACCTGAAGGTTATTCCAACTGTTCTCCGTGTTAAGAAGGTTGAGAAAGGCTGATAAAGGGCAGTAAAATTGGATAACGTTCATGTCCAGTGTTTGGCCATGTTAGGGTGTAGAGCTCTTGTGTCCAACCTGCAGATCTTTGTTATTTGAATGCAGCCCTCAGGCCCAGCAGCCAGTAGTGTGAGTATTGATTTGTAAAGGGGTCTTTAATAGCTGCGATCTCTAGCAGTTTCATGTAATATGCCCCTAGTCTCTGACTGTTTCCTACAGCATGGCTTCAGTCCAGTGGCGGCCCATCCATTAGGGACGCCACCCCCCCCCCTAATCCATGCGCCGGACCCTAATCTACATGCAGGGCGCCAGACGCATGGATTTCAAATTTTTTTTAATTTATTATTTTGAAGCACATGATTAGAGCCTGAGGCTCTAATTGGTGACGGGTGTCTTGTTTGCCCGCCCCCCCTCCCAAAATATACAGCACCAGCCGCCATTGCTTCAGTCTCCAACCACTCCTGTAGAACAATCTTTGACCATTTGCTTTAGTAAGTGTTCAGTCTGTGACAGTTTATTTTAGCATTACATGTAATAAATATTATATGCCGCCCTACATCATGGCCTGCATCTAAGGCCCCCTATCTCTCTCACTTTTTTTTATCATTCTGTATTTATTGAAAAAATGTTTTCCAAATTTTACAAGAAGACAGAATAAGACAGGCAATATGCAGTCTGAAAATACAAAAATCAAACACAAAAGAAAAGAAAAAAACTAAAAACAAACATTATTCAAGGCTGCCTAAGTAGACATGACATTGCAAATCTGGTACATGTTAATGACCTAAGGCATATATCTTGGACATAGTCCATAAAAGTTGAACCCCAGTCAGAAGAAACATAGTGCTGCAATGATGCAAAAGATTTGAACCAGAGCCCACTAAGAAAACATATAACGTAAATGCTGCCTTGAGACAAAGCAAACTTTTTTTGGGGGGGAATCCTCTCTGTCCCCAAGCAGACGCATGGGGCAACACCATGCCATTTAAATCCACCACTCCTGTGGGAATTTACATATGCGGTGATGGTAAATCTCCAACGCCTCCCAGCTGGATGAAAGAATGGTAAAAGAACCTCCATTACCCCAAGAGGATTTGCTGGAATTCCATGGAGTAGGAGTATGCAGTCCAGTGGAACCACATTTTTGAACCTTCTCCTCCGTCCCTTTCACTACACTAGTCAGGCATTCCATATTCCCTATGTTCTCAATTCTATGAAACCAGAGAGAAAGGGATAATGGTGTAGGTGATTTCTACAGCATAGGGATTCAGGAGCAGGCCACATTAACTAAGTCCCGCACCACAGATTTTTTATACAATATCAAGGCAATGGTGGAATGATGAAAAAGGAAGAAGGCCAGTGTAAATGGCACGGTTCAGTCAGTGAACTTCTGCGTTATACTATGGACCTGTTTCCAAAAGGACTGTAACATCAGCCATGACCAGAATACATGCAGCATGTCACCCCCACCCATTCTGAACCGCCAAGAAGTTTTAGATATCGAGGGATAAATACGGTGGAGCAAGGCCCAGGGTGCGATACCACCCGGTAACAATTTTGTAGCCGGTTTCTTGGTATCTACTATGAATGGAGGATTTGTACGAGAGGGTCGGGACTTTCATGCGGTCCTCCGGGGGCAGGTCCACTTGAAGAATTCTTTCCCGCTGTGTCAAAAACTGGACAGGTGTGAGGGACGCCTCCGCAAATTATATATAAGAGAGAGTGTATGTTTGGCAGGACATACACTCAGTTATTTTCATTTAGATTTAGTTTCGTATATGTGTATAGGGAATAATAGAACTGTATGATAATCATGCCCAGTGGTCTGGTGATGGCAGCATAGTGTTCTGTACCTGTGTGGAGTACATAATAAATATATAATGGTCATTTCCAGTGCTTTGGCCATGTTGAGTGGCTGTATTCATAGAGTGTAAAAACTGCGTTACCATGTCCAGTAGGTATGGTATGATCATCACATTCAGTGCTCATGAGTAGTGTTCTATGTACAGAGTATAAAAGAACTATAGTATCATTATATCTGGTGGCTAGTGTGCTATTTAATAAATTAGTACAAAAGAACAGCCATGTGCATTTTCCAATAACAGCCAATCAGATTTCATCTGCCCTTAGCACAGAGAAGTCAGAACAATTCACATTGATTGCTGACTTATTGTAGGGGGTTTCCGGCTGATGCTTGCCTTGTAAAGGCCATTGAGTCAAAAATAGATTGCTGTAAAATATTATGAAGCATTTTCCCTCATGCACAAACTTTCTAACAGCAGAAAGAAATCTCACTTTTTAATGGAAATGTCTTTTTGATTTACTTTACTTACAATAAGTGCCGTAGCAACGCCAATAACATTTATTTTATGTCAAGGCCTTCATGAGCTAGGCTGGAGATTATTTTTACTTGTATGACCTGACAGAAGTTAGACACAAGCACCTGACAATATAGATAAAAGCAATGGGAAGATGATGGGATGGGGCCCAGCTTGAAGACTGCAGTATTTCCACTGTGACTGACAGATGAAAAGCTGTTGTGCTTCATCAATTACCTGAAATGATAAAGATGCTTAGTAAGTACTAAGCTAAGCTGTGTCAGGGCAAGCCAAAGAAAAGGAAGGCCACTGTCATAGGCATATAGTTGGCTATCCCTGTTTCTATACTGTACATACTGGGCCTTATGTATCTGGGGAGCAATGTTTTTATTAGAACCCAACTCCTGGCGCTAGAATAAAACTATAATATGGTATGGAACACAGGAAATCCGCCCCTCCTATGTGCCAAACGCTGCGCTCGTGGATTCAAAGCCTAAAATTGAGCAGCCGCTTAAAATAATTAAATCAGTGCGAAAAATAAATGATACACTATAAACTAGCCCCAACCTAATACTGAAATCAAATAGCAGCGCTAAAATCAATTAACCTAAAAGTGCGTGCAAAAATGATATATGACTAGTAATTTACATCAGATATTATCAACACAATGTGAGCTGTGTGCAAAATAAATATTCATAAAATATGCAATCTTCCACCACACCTCTGTGACTTGTGATTCCACTCCCCTTAGGCAAACAAACTCACCAGCTCCTTTTGCCTTACACTCTCGTGCTTGGCTTTAAGGCTTATTCCCACACAGAAGGGGGCAGGATGGTGACCTCCAATGATTCCCCGTTATATATCCAGAGTATAAAAGCACAGCTCTCTCCACATGAAAAAAAGAAAGCGATCCAATAGTGCAGTAACGCAATAAAAATTTATTAAAACAACACTCTCCTCCACCATTGAACTCACATTTCTCAAATCAAAATCAAGCAGAAAGGCACAGCAACCGTGGTCATCACCACAAAACACTCCAATCGGTATACTGAACGTATGGTGGTCACGGCGGACCCAGGTAGTACGATCACGGGTGACACTCTCACCCGTTCCCTCGAGTCTCCTGGCGCCGCTTCCCCACTTCCTCGTATGGTGCTCCCCATCACAGCGTCCTACGTCATGCACTTTCGATTGCCGTATAGCCACGCCCGACATGTTTCGTCACAAAGGACTTACTCATGGGATTCTAGAATAAAACTACCCTTGCAGCGTGTATGGAGGAGGGTCTCGTTTTTGCCTAGGGGTAAAGGAATAAGGAGTAAAATGCACCTTATTCCTCTCTTCAGCAGGGTACCTCAAGTGCCTGGTCTCATGAAGCCTCCTTTCTAAAGCTTCTGACCATGGTCGCCCGCCTGCCTCCTCCAAACACAATGCAGAGTTATTAGCTCTGCATTGAAGGGAATGACACCAAGGAACTTTATACAGTCCTACCACAGAAGACTGTCCACAGAGCACCTGAAGGGGATGAGAGCACTGGGGCCTGCTAAAGTGGGGGTAAGGTAAGTAATACAGCTTTGTCATCTACTCCAACACGTAACAAGCATTTAGCCCTTGCAGTGCAGGCAGCCACTCCAGCCCAGAGTTGGCTTTAAAGAACGTCAGCAGATGTCAAAGACACAAATTAATGCAGCTCTGTATTCATTAATATGGCAGTAAATTTATTTTTCTAAATGCATGTAGTAAGTACCGGACAAGGGAGTAGATAAGGGGGGGGGCCTCCAGAGCTCCCATAGCACAGTGCAGAAGCTAGTGCTGTGGCCGTGATCGGCATCCAAAGCAGGAGCCGTTCCTGCAGCCTGTTAGTTCTGGTCTAGTATGTGCATTTTATGGAGGAGCCAAGCTTTACTGGGGGGAGGAAGCTTTACTGGGTGACAGAGCTGTGCTGTGGGTAGAGCTGTACTGAGGTGGGAGATCTGTACTGAGTGGAGAGATCTATACTGAGTGGGGAGAGCTGTACTGAGGGGCAGAGCTGCACTTGGGAGGGAGCTGTCAATGGGGGAATCTGGAATCTGTACAAGTGAAAAGGGGGGTGGGGAAGTTATATGGAGGAGGAAGATTTTGCCTTGAGCAGGGAGGTCATTTTCTTATTGCACTCAGGCTACTGACCTGTGCATTATGCTCTCCTTTAAGCGAAACTCCACCCAAAAGGGGAAATTCAGTTTTAAGTAGGGATGCATTGATATATATCGGCCACCAAAAATTACTAGCCGAAAATAGGGTTATCGGCATCTAGCCGCTAGAAAAAAAGGTGCCTATAATGGCCGCCAAAAATTATCGGCCACAATAGGGTTATCTGCGTTTTGCCGATAGAAAAAAAGATGCCAAAAACGGGCAAAAATAAATTCATATTCATTTAAATTCATGATACTACTTAAAAAGTTGAATACAATACAATTATATATATAAAAAAATATATATATAGTTTTTTAAAACTGTCAATTTTGGTTTCAGTGCATCCTGAACTTTTGGTTTCGGCCCAGAATTTTCATTTTGGGGCGCCACTAGTTTTAAGGCCTCGCCCCCCCTCCTTCAAGAATGGCACTTTTGTGGAGGGGGGAGTGGTTACCTGATTTTGACAGGTATTTGCTACCTCTTCTGCTCTGACTGCCTAGGTGATCAGAGCAGAAGTTCTCCCCCCCCCCCCTCCTCGCAGTCATCTGGGACACATCACAGGTCCCAGAAGATTTCAGGACCATTCACAATGCGCAGTGAGCACCCGGCTGTGGAGCCGCAAGCTGTCACAGCCCAGTGCCCACAGTTAAGATGCCGGCTCATCAGTCTGCTGCTATTGCTTTGACTTTCTAAGCCTAGTACACACGGACCGAATGTCGGGTGACATTGGCTGGTTCAATAAAAAACAGCCGTCATTCGGCCCATGTGTATGGCAGCTGGTCTGACAGAACAAAAGAGGAACTAAAACCTATCAGGGTTTACTTCCTCTTTAACTGCAGCAGAGAGAAATCAGGTCTTCTGCCTTATTAGATAGGTCTGTGCTGTGTGGCAGAGCTGTGTAAATCTCAGGACTAGATGGACAGAAATAAAAATAATATGGCTGGTAAAAATACTCCCTTATCCAGTATACTCGCTCATTCATGTCTTTATGGACCTTGCTTTGTGCACTGGTGCGGGGTCATGTTGGAACAGGAAGGGGCCAACCCCAAATTGTTCCCACAAAGTTGGGAGCATGAAATTGTCCAAAATGTCTTGGTATGCTGACGCCTTAAGAGTTCCCTTCACTGGAACTAAGGGGCCAAGCCCAACCCCTGAAAACAACCCCACACCATAATCCCCCCTCCACCAAATGATTTGGAGGGGTGGCCCAATACTTTTGGCAATATAGTGTGAATGAGCGAGTTTGGAGTGGAGGACCTTGACTGTCCTGCACAGAGTCCTGGCCTCAGCCAGATAGAATTATAGCGGAGACGGCGAGCCAGGCCTTCTCGCCCAACATCAGTGCCTGACCTCACAAAGGCGCTTCTGGAAGAATGGTGAAACATTCCCATAGACACGCTCCTAAACCTTGTGGACAGACTTCCCAGAAGAGTTGAAGCTGTTATAGCTGCAAAGGATGGGCCAACTCAATATTGAACCCTACGGGCTAAGACTGGGAAGGCGTTAAAGTTCATGTGTGTGTAAAGGCAGGTGTCCCATTACATAATATAGTGTATGTGTTACAATCTGTGTATTTAGCCATTTGGATGGAGTTCAGCTTTAGGACTACTGTAGCTAGATTTTCTTTTTTCTTTTTTTTTTTTTTTTATAATTTTTTTTTTTTTTTTTTTTATATAACAGGAGAAAAATGAACAATCCTTCTGTATATTACATTCCATTTCTGCACATACAGCCAGACAAGAAATAAAAAAAAAAACATGATAATAACTCGTTACATTCCATTCCATCTACTCCTGTCTGTTTCTAATATATTATCCAATAAAGATGGATAAAAGAATGAACCCAAATAAACGTAAAGAAGTCACAAAAGAGGCAAAGAAATAAGAAAAGTAATCTTCCTCTCTCGTTTCCGCCCTCCATGTTGTTACTCCTTGCCGCGTCAGGAGGGGGGGCGCTCCCCCGAGACCTGGCCATAATACTCCAACTACCTCTCAGTATTCCGACTGCAGTTCCTATTTATAGTTCATTTCCCCCTCCTTTTCTTACCCCCCTCCCAAAACAAAAAAAACAAACAAAAAAAAACCCCATTTAACTTTCCTCTTTCCCAAACCCCCCTCTTTAATTTGTATCAATTCGTTTATTTCCTTCCTCTGAAGAAATAAAACAGTTCCATGGCGACCACGTTTTTAAATAAATTTCCCTTTTTTTTTCTAGTTGTCCAGACTAGATCTTCCATCCTGTTTATTTCCTCTACTTTACTAAGCCACATACTCACTGTAGGGGGGTTGTGCCTGTTTCCACTTAAAGCGGGATTCCGGCCAGGATAATTTTTTTTTAAAAGTCAGCAGCTACAAACACTGTAGCTGCTGACTTTAAATAAGTAGACTTACCTGTCCTGGGTGCCCGCGATGTCGGCCGCCCGAGGCCGACCTGTCCCTCGGCTCTGGGGTCCCGGCACCGCCATCCTAAGTAAGGGAAACAGGCAGTGGAGCCTTGCGGCTTCACTGCCAGTTTCCTACTGCGCACGCACGAGCGGCGCGGTGCTCTGTGAATGGCCCCGTGGTTTTCTGGGAACACTCAGAACACTCCGACGAGAGCCGAGATACACATACCCGAGAACACTCGGGTATGTGTATCTCGGCTCCGAAGTATCCCTGCAGTCTCGGCGCCATTTGAATCTACCCACGGCTGTGTATGTCGGCAGCGACCGCGGGAATTGCCGCGATCGCTCCGATGACACAAAATCGGCGGGGATCGGCCTATAACACGCACCCACGATTTTCCCCTGATTTTCAGGGGAAAAAAGTGCGTGTTATATGCCGATAAATACGGTAGTTTCCTGTATTTTGGTACATATTGCTGTCTTAAATATTGAATGTATAATATTAGTTTTTTGTTCCTCCGAAAAGGTCCTCCCCAAATCTGTTTCCCATTTCCGGAGGAAAGGTGACTGATAGTTCTCCGATGGTTTAATCAACAACGCATACATTCTGGAGACAGCCTGCTTTATTGGTTCAGTCTCCATACAATATTTCTCGAGTGGTAACAGATTCCGATCCAGAGGACTTAGCGGTACCCTAGTCATTTTTTGTAATCCTTTCATACTACACTGGAAAACAGGAGTTTTGAGCAGAAAGAACAGTTCCCTTCAGGGACACATTGATAAATGAAGCTTGTCTTGCTGTTCTTTGTATTTCCAGATTCATTTTTAGCTAGCAGCTTGTCTTTGTTGTGATTCTGCATATCCAAGGCTGCTTTCCACTCTCAGTGCTGAACTAAAGGGGCAGTGGTAGTATGGGTTTATGGTTTATGGTGAGAGGTGCTAACTGATGACATCACAGTAACTGCATCATAACTACCAAATACAGCCCAGGTTAACTCTCTGCTCAGATTCATTTCCCATTACCTTTATGTCTCTTTTTTTAATTCCACATCCCTGTATTTCCATATTTATCCTAATATCAGCTCACCTGTTTTGTTCTGTTCTTCATGCTCCTAAATTTGCTTTGTTTAGCTGCTTTTACCACTTCAGTATTTTCCTGTGGTTGATCAAGCGACCCGTCCTTTCACTGCAGCTACTTCTCTGTCCGGGATTCCAGAAGAGCGGATGCAAACCTGCAGAACTGTTACACCACAGTGACAAGCCGCCTGTCAGCCGATATCTACTGCACTGCCATAAAAATAAATGTAATTAGCTTGTGGTCTCATTTGGCGGGACTGGCTCTTGTTGCGCATAGCAAATTTGCGAAAGATATTTTGTTTTAATGTCAAACACCGACCAATCGTTATAAAACATTTCATTCTCTCCCTGAACCATTGGACTTGGTTTTCTATTTAACCAGATCAAACATCTAATGCCGCGTACACACGAGCGGACTTTACGGCGGACTTTGCCCGGCGGATTTTTCGACGTACTTTACGACGGACTTTCTGAATGAACGGACTTGCCTACACACAATCCACCAAAGTCCGTCGAATTCGTACGTGATGACGTACGACCGGACTAAAACAAGGAAGTTCATAGCCAGTAGCCAATAGCTGCCCTAGCGTGGCTTTTTGTCCGTCGAACTAGCATACAGACGGCGGACTTTTCGACCGGACTCGATTTCAACGGATAAATTTTAAACAAGTTTCAAATCTAAGTCTGTCCAACTTTTGAGCAAACAAAGTCCGCTGGAGCCCACACACGATCGAATTGTCCGGCGAAATCCAGTCCGCCGGGCAAAGTCCGCCGTAAAGTCCGCTCGTGTGTTTACGCGGCATAAGGGGTTGTAGCAATAACTCTCGGTGGTGCTGCTGGTTTAAGCGGGCTGTTGCCTTTACTCTCGATACCTCTGTTTCACCGGCTCCGGGTCTAGGGTTCCGTTGAGTTTACCTCTGGACGATATAAGCACCAACACTTGAGTACGTTTTCAATGCTTTATTGAACCAAGTAACAAAGGAAGTAGCAGGAAAGAGGCAGGAGGGAAACTGCAGGGAAGCTCAAATACCTTTCTTTAGGTTTCTTTAGAACATCCTTTAAAGTTGAATACTGTAATTGAATACAATCCCCTTTTTTGGGACATGATCTTTGCTCGCCTGGATAGGCCTCTCTCACTTGCCTAGCAGCCAGTACGTAGCACGAACAAAAGTCTCTGCCACAGACTTGCTTAAAATAAACCCGTACGATCCTCTGCCACAGGATGTAATGGTTCGCGATGAATATAAGACACAGTACTTGGACCTCTAAGCCAACCCGGCAGTACTATGTAATAAGACTACTTCAGGATACGTCCTCCAACCAAGTCACCAGGCCCCTCTCCAGACCAGCACTCTGCATGATCCTTCCATGACGGGTCCTCCCCTGGGATCTCCTCGGTTGTCCAGCTTCTTCACTCAGGATAGACAGCTCAGGACCATTCCTCTGCTGCTGTGGTAGGCCCCAGACAGGCTTCTGGGCTCACCCACACGCCGCAGAGACGTGGGCCTCCGGAATGGAGGACCACGAGGTGGTACTCTAACACATACCTGTCGGCCAGGAGCGCCAGCAGGTGGCTGAAAAACGAACCCCTAAACATGGCGTCTGTCCCATAAATACCCTCTCCCAGAATGCAACTCGGAGGACTACTTCCACCGAGTTATCTCCGGGACAGAGGAGCACTCATACGCTTCAACACGTTGCCTTTCCAACACCCACCAATGGTGACAATGACACCCACCGGCACAGTGTGGAACCACACGCAACGTCAGCCAAGCTGGAACAGAGGCAAATCTAACTTCCTATAACGAGCAATTTACTAAATTTACCTATCAGATGGTAGATCATAAATCTACCAGCGCTACAGGGACAATAAGGGTCACAACGCAGCTTTTCCTGTTACATGTACCTACGCTGATACTGCCATGGGGAGGCTTACCTTACTAGGCCCCCATGTACACTGGGCGTTCAGTGCAGTGACCGATGCAATGTCCATCCCCATGTCAGCAGTCTGTCAAACTCTATGAAAGGCTGACAGCTGCTACGGCTTGACAGTTCACACTGATGTGGCTCAGGCTGTCGTGCCTCCTGAAACAAAGGGAAAAGGTCCCTGCTCCATTTTTGGAATCGCATCCCACAAGTGCAGTGAAATTCCCAGTGTGTGAATGATTTCCTGTGTGTGTGGAGTGCCAGTAGGATTAATGGCACAGGTACATACACCATAGCTCCCAACTGTCCCTGATTTCGGGGGACTGTCCCTGATTTGGAGCAATGTCCCTCTGTCCCTCATTCCTTCCCATTTGTCCCTCATTTTGGTCTAATCCATATAGTTGTATATAAAATGCACTTTTTAACTTTCAAAAAGTGCTTCCCAGAGCTAAACCTTTCATCTAAATTCTAGATTGCTGCATCTGTGCATTTAAAAGCCAATATAAAGGAATAGTAGTGGTAAAAAAAGCCCTTGTAGATTTATTAAACCTTTTTATTTTGGTTAATTTACCTTTAATGGGGTGTGGCAGGGGGCGTCTCCTATGCCTACATATGTTTGCTAGTAGGTGTCCCTAATTCTAATCTCAAAATGTTGGGAGGTATGCATACACTATATTGTCAAAAGTATTGGGACACCTGCCTTTACACGCACAACAACTTTAATGGCATCCCAGTCTTAGTCCGTTGGGTTCAATATTGAGTTGGCCCAACCTTTGCAGGTATAACAGCTTCAACTATTCTGGGAAGGCTGTCCACATGGTTTAGGAGTGTGTCTATGGGAATGTTTGACCATTCTTCCAGAAGCGCATTTGTGAGGTCGGGCACTGATGTTGGATGAGAAGGCCTGGCTTGTTGTCTCTGCTCTAATTCATCCCAAAAGGTGCTTTATCGGGTTGAGGTCAGGACTCTGTGCAGGCCAATAAAGTTCCTCCACCCCAAACTCATTCATCCATGTCTTTATGGACCTTGTTTTGTGCACTGGTCTAAATCATTTGGTGGAGTGGGGATTATGGTGTGGGGTTGTTTTTCAGAGGTTGGGATTGGCCCCTTAGTTCCAGCGAAGAGAAATCTTAAGGCGTCGGTATACCAAGACATTTTGGACAATTTAATGCTCCCAACTTTGTGGGAACAGTTTGGGGATGACCCCTTCCTGTTCTAACATGACTGCGCACCAGTGCACAAAGCAAGGTCCATAAAGGGAACTTGCTTTGGACAAACTTTGTAGGAGATTTTTATCTTTTTTTGTTATGAAGAAATAGCTGTTTCTTTTCAGACCCATTCCTGAAAGTGAGGGTCTGCACTTATTATAAACACCTGGTGAAGTCTCAGTGTTCTAATGAGGAAAGCTGCTGTGTCTGCATCCCTTTAGAGGTAGTTTACCAGTGGAAAGTATCTCATCACACCTTATTCTTATTGCGGAGGATGCCTAAAATTTGACTTGTATCTTAGGTCTTGTTCACATCTGCATGCCGCGTGAACACACTTTTTCATGTGTTTCCATGCGACATGCATAGGGCAGCCCATTCACTTGAATAGTCTGCCCTATGCAAGACAAACGAGCCAAAAGAAGCTCCAACACCTTTTCAGGCATTGAATTTCATGGAATTTGGCACATTATGCAGCGTCACATACAGCGTGCATTTGCTAGCCACATTTAGGGTGCCATTAACAATCAATGGCATAAAAAGCGAGACACGCATTTGACAAGCATGCTGGAAACCTGCACAGAAACACGCACTTCCCTTAGGCTCGGTTCAAACTGCCACGACTTGTGATCCAACTTCTGAGACCCCAAGTCCCATGACATGTGAAATCCCATTTTAGTCAATGAGAGCTGTCTTAATTATCACTACTCCAACTTTAGAAAAGGTTCCTGTACTACTTCAAGGCGACTTCTATCCGACTTGTGCCCATTGACTTTAATGGAAGTCGCCTCCAAGTCAGATCCTCATCTATATTGATGTGATTTGGATCCGACATTACAGGAAGATTACCCAGGCATTCTCGAAAGTCGCTTCTAAAGTCACGTCAAGTCGCATCAAAGTAGTAATCAGGTCGCCAGCAAATCGCCAGGAAGTCGTCTGGCAAAGTCGCACTGTAAATGACACCACTTTTTAGGTCGCAGTAGTGTGAACCGAGTCTTAACGGGCAAATGTGAATAGGGCCTTAGTGCAGACACCTGAAAAAAAATCAGTGAACCAATCTGGGAGGGTCCATACCTCAATGGTCTACAGAACGCTTCCCGGTTGCCTCAATGCATTGAATTTTTCGACAGATTTAGAAAATTACAGCAGCTGCCATTTGGAAAGGTAATTACAGATTGGCTTGTGCAGCAATTGTATATGCCACAGGTCTCCAAACTGTGGCCTAGGGGGCCAGATGCAGCCCTCTGCTTGCCCTTCTTTGGCCCTTGGGGCACTATTCTTCCCACTGACACCAATGATACATTACCATTCCTACCACTGACACCAATGATAGGGCACTATTCCTCCCACTGAGACCAATAATGGGGCACCATTTCTCCCCCTGATACTAAAGATGGAACGCTGTTTACCCCCATTGATGCCAGGACGTGTTCTACTCCCACTGGCTACACTCCGGCCCCCCTAAAGTCTGAAGAACGGTAAACTGGCCCTTTGTTTAGAACGTTTGGAGACCCCTGGTATATGCAATACTATGTTTTGCATTTAATTTATTTTTAAATGCAAACAGTGTGAGAACCTGAATTCGGCCTGGTATCAGCCTCTTGCAAGCTCTGTACAGCAGGGCTAGAATGTGAGCGGTAGAAGCAGTACAAAAATCCAATCAGTTGATGTGCTGAAAGAAGGCAGAGTGACCGAGAGACGATCTAATCACCATGTTGTGTCTCCTTTAGCTGTCCAGTCACAGGCTGGTGGTGGGTCCAGAACCACCTGGGCTCAGGGGAAGTTGGTTTAATGATGCTGTTCATCAGACTGAGCACATCTAGTGGTAGAATAAATATGTACATTTCTTAATTGGAAAGTAATTGTTGTAGCAAAAAGCTGCAGGTGCCACTTGGTCTAATAAAAGTTGATCCCTTACTGGCCAAAATGCTGCAAAAATACAATCAACTGTCCTCCAGAGCTGCTACAGAGATGACAGATGGTACTGTAGAACGTGGAGGTCCCAAAACATGTCCAAATGTTTCTCAAAAATACTTTTTTTTTTAGGCACACCACAATTATTAGAGAACACAATCACATATAGTATATACACAACATCATGCCAACAATTCTTACAAAATGTAAAAGATAAAACTGAATCAAGATCATAAATAAATGTAAATAATAACAGTCAAAAGAACACAAAACTGTACACAAAACACTAAAAACCACTGCTTTATCTGTTTAGCGGTAGGCCCATGTCACGGCAATCTTCATTTCACATGACATCTTCACTGGTTTTACAGTCATTCCATTTTCAGATTATATTGTGCTCATTTATGTGGCTGTTTAAAGTAGATCTCTAGTCAAAAATAAAATAAAAATGAAAACCTCATTAAGAGATAAAATATTAAAATAATATTGGAAGCTAAGATCCCCATGAGATTTGTGTGGCCATCTTTGACAGGAGTAGTTAACCACAGGAGAGTATCTCAACGAAGCTGAAATTCTTATTGCAGAGGATGCCTAAAATTTGGTTTGTATCTTTGGTACACTGATTTTCTCAGACGTGTACACTATCACACAAACAGGAAATTGCAGTTCTATGGGCTATACGTACAACAATGGTAAACAGAATGCCTCCAGGTTGTCATATTGCATTGAATTTTTCGAAGGTTTTAGAAAATTATCTGCAGTTTGAAATGAGTCATTTTTAATATTAACCACTTCCAGAGCGCTCGCCGTCGTTATACGTTGGTACTTTGACGTTAAATACCGGGGTTGTGGCAGCAGATAGCTGCCATAACCCAGTATTTTCTTAAACGGCGGGTGGTCCGCTTTGGGATAAAAGTGGTCTCCGCAGCGGATTCGCCGCAAGATCACTTTCATCGGCGGCGGGAGAGGCACCCCCCCTCACGCTGCATTCCGGTTGTCTCCGCTAATTACCGGAGCCGTCAGTAGCGCGGGAGACAATCCCATCGTTCCCCTCAGAGGCTGGAAGTTGAGTGAGGGAATGATGGCCCCTACTAGACTCGATGATGTCAGCGACATCAAACATCACATCCGCCCAACGGCCTTAAAAAGGATTTTTTTTTTTTATTGAAAAAAAAAAAAGACATTTTATTTTTATTTTTTTTATTGCATTTAAGTGTAAATGTGGGATCTGAGGTCTTATTGACCCCAGATCTCACATTAAAGAGGTCCTGTCATGTTTTTTTTTCTATTGCAAGGGATGTTTACATTCCTTGTAATAGGAATAAAAGTGATCCCAAAATTCTTTGTTAAAGGGACAGTGTAAAAATAAAAAATAAAAGGTAAAAAAAATAAGAAAAAAAAATGTAAAGTGTCCCGTCCCGCCGCGCTCACGTGCAGAAGTGAACGCATATGTAAGTCACGCCCACATATGTACCACACATGTGAGGTATCGCCGCGATCCTTAGATCGGGAGCAATAATTATAGCAAAAGACCTCTTCTGTAACTCAAAACTGGTAACCTGTAAAAAATTTTAAACATCGCCCATGGAGATGGCCCTTGGGGTACTATACCACTAACTGACACTAATGACAGGACACCACTCCCCCTACAGACACCATTCCTCCCATTAAAACCAATGATGGAGTACTGATGCTGGGGCATTTTCTACTCCCACTGGCCGCAGTCTGGCCCCCAAAAGCCTGAAGGATGGTAAACCGGCCCCTTGCTTAGAAAGTTTGGAGACCCCTGGTTTAACATGTTGAGCACAATAAAATAAACATTCCTTTGTTAAAATTCTTACCCCGATACTTTGAGTATACAACTTTCAATGCTACTGGCTCCTGCTCTTTCAGTGCAGCTTCCCTAAACTTCCGGTCTTCACAGGAAATAGTTAACAGAGGGCAGTGTAGTCTCCAGTCAGTCTGTTAGCTAGGAGAAGGGAGAGTAGGAGGGAAGAGCAGGGGAGTGCCCTGCTATTCTAGGCTATTGATTCACTCAGTGTAGGCCAGTTCCAACTTAAGAGCATTATAGGCCCCCGGTGCACCGGGGCCCTGTCTACACAATCACGCACGAGAATAAAAATGCAAATTAACAATAAGGCTATATTTATTGGTACTTCCAACAAAATCAGTGTTTAAGCATCAACACAACGTTTGGACAATATAACACAGTGGCTGCATTTAATGGCACAGTGGCTGCAATTGATGGGCACAGTGGCTGCGTTTGATGGGCACAGTGGCAACTTTAGATGGGCACAGTGGCTGTGTTTGATGGGCACAGTGGCAGCTTTGATGGGCACAGTGGCTGTGTTTGATGGGCACAGTGGCAGCTTTGATGGGCACAGTGGCAGCTTTTGATGGGCACAGTGGCTGTGTTTGGGCACAGTGGCAGCTTTGATGGGCACAGTGGTTGCTTTTAATGGGCACAACTTACTTAGACTTACTTGAGGCCGGTCTGGTGCAGTGCAGTGAATCACTCACTCACAGCAAGGCAGCTATCTCTTTAGAAACGCTCCGCTCCCTCTGAGCCACACTGTCTGAAAAACATGGCAGAGGTGGGCGGAGCTTGTTCACTAGCCGTGGAGGCGGTGCGCTATGAATGCTGTGGCGGCCTCTGCGCACTATAAATGCTGGGGCAGCCGCGGCCTTTGTCTGACGTCACTGGTTGCTAGCTAGACACCGGGTGGCCGGCGATTCTAGCAAGTGAGCAACCAGTGCAGTGCAGTCAACTTCAAGTCAGTGTCGGCACCCCTCTTCTGCAGCAGATTGCAGCACTGGGGCGCTGTGCACCCCGGACGTGCACCCACCCAGGATCGGCCCTGGGTGGGGCCCTCCAGGCAAGTGGGGCCCCCGGGAAACTGCCCAGCATGCCCAGTCGAAAAGACGGCCCTGGTGTAGGCAGACACAGACAGCTCTTGATCCTGTATGCATAGGCGAATCTGTAGGATGTTGCAGGAACCACCCTGAAACAAGACACCTGGGACTAGAGTCATGGCCAGTGGTGTATTTTGGTTTTGTGCTGCCCTAGGCAAGACTAAAAATGGGCGCCCCCCCTCCATCTAAATTTGTCTCATTGCAGCTGTGCCAAACGATGTAAATTGTACTATCCATAGGCGGCGCTTTAAAAGCCTTTACAGGTTACCATTTTAGATTTACAGAGGAAGTATGGTGCTAGAATTACTGTACATGATCTGACATTCGCGGTGATACCGCACATGTGTGGTACGATCGCTGTGTGCGTGCGTCCGTGACCTGTTTTTCCTATCCCTTTTATTGCTGTCACAAGGAATATAAACATCCCTTGTGACAACAATAGGCATGTGACAGGTACACTTTATGGAGAGATCGGGGGTCTATAAGACACCAAACCCCTACTCTGCACTTAAAAGCATTAAAAAAAACAGGATCTGTGTTTTTGAATGCTTTAGATTTTTAAAAACTGGCGCCAAAGGTTTCCGAATAAACCGGAAGTGATGTCATGTCATCGCTTCCGGTTTACTGTTACGAACAGCCAATCAAAGCCGATCCTGGATCGCCGGCTGATCGATTGGGTTTAGTTTTCCTTTGAAAGGATTTTTTTAAATGCAAGCAATGTGAGTCCTTGAGTTTGACCTGGTAACAGTCTCTTGCAGCCCCTATACAGCAGGGCTGGGGTGTTGGAGGTAGAAGCAGTACAAGAAACCAATAGGGTCATGTGCTGACAAGAAGCATACTGATAGGAGGAGAAAGCAGAGTAACAGAGAGATCATCTAATTACTGTGTTGCTTCTTTTTTAACTGTGTAGTCACAGGCTGAGATGGGTCCAGGATAACATGAATTTTATGATTCTGGTCATCAGACTGAGGACATCTAGTGGTAGAAAAAAGTGCTAAGGGGGAAATCGGCCCAATGCTGCATCTTTCCCCTACTGGCTCTGCATTGAGAACTGAGTGATCAAACACTGCTGATCGCTCAGTACTTCCCTCTGCTCTGAGCAGAGAAGCGGTGGCTGTCAGTCATTGGCTCTTTTCTCAGCCCTTCAAGCACTCACTGGAGCGCTGAGCTGTGGAGGGGCGGGATCGGCTGGCTCAGTCTCCCAGCAGCTCTCTGAGAGGCTGAGCCAGCTGTCAGTTCAGGCATCTGGGTGGATACAGACCATATAGTTGGGATCAATCCAGAGCCTGGATCGGCTGGACGACGTCAGTCAACAACAGACTTTAGCCCGCTGCTGGCTGAAAAAACGGGTCAGAGGAGTGCAAAACATGATAAATAAATAAAAATCTTGCAAGCTACCAATAATATATTAGGCTGAAAGCCTTGACAGAAGCATCCTGTTGATGCAAGGAGATGTAATAATGCCTTTCAGCTGCTGACACCAGTCACACTCCCATATGTTGTGTTTAAATCAAACAATTATATATAAATATTGTGCCGCTTTGTAAATATCTCTACATAATACTGCAAACAAAATATTCAAACCTGCTACCAAACCATAAAGTGCAAGTGCAAAAATAAATAAATGTCGTGTCCCACTACGTAAATTAATCTGCTACAATATAACACAATGGGGTTGTTTATGAAAGGCAAATCCACTTTATACTACAAGTGCAAACTACAAGTGCCTTGAGGCGATTCAGTTCGCATTTGCAGCGCTCTACAAATCTTTCATCTATTCACAAGTGCAAAGTGCACTTGAAATTGCACTGAAAGTGCACTTGGAAGTGCAGTCGCTGTAAATCTGAGGGGTAGATCTGAAATGAGGGGAAGCTCTGCTGATTTTATTATCCAATCATGTGCAAGCTAAAATGCTGTTTTTTATTTTCCTTGCATGTCCCCCTCGGATCTACAGCGACTGAACTTCCAAGTGAACTTTCAGTGCAATTTCAAGTGCACTTTGCACTTGTAGTTTGCACTTGTAGTGCAAAGTGAATTTGCCTTTAGTCAATAACCCCCAATGAATATATAACAATTCCAATTCATATGGTGAAAATACAAAAGAATACATAAAAATATAGAATATTTAAATATGTGCTAAAATATTCCAGTGCAATAAATCAATGTGAACAAATTTTACACATAAAAAAATGAAATCCTTAAACAATCGATCGATCTATTTATAGTGCTTCCAAAGAAAATTCAAGGATGGATGGTGCTATATATATTCCAGTCCAATAAATCAATATGAACAAATTTTACACATAAAAAGATTCCATCCTTAACCGCTTGCCGACCAGCCGCCGTCATTTTACTATCGTCGACACGATCCCGTGAGCCGTCGTAGCTATACGTTGGCTCGCAGGATCGGGATAGCAGGCGTGCGCACGCGCCCGCTGCACTGCGGGGGTGCTGAGGGACAGAACACGTAAGAGCACGAGGGACAGAACACGGAAGCGTGTGTGTGTTCTGTTCTGAGAGGGGTGACAGATCGTGTATTCCTATTAGCTAGGAACCCTGATCCGTCACTTCCTCTAGTCAGTCCCCTCCCCTTTCAGTTAGAAACCCCTCCCAGGGAACACAGTTAACCCCTTGATCACCCCTTAGTGCTAACCCCTTCCCTGCCAGTGACATTTTTACAATAATCAATGCATTTTTATAGCACTGATCATTGTATAAATGCCAATGGTCCCAAAAATGTGTCAAAATTGTCCGATGTGTCCGCCATAATGTCGCAGTCACGATAAAAATCGCAGATCGCCACCTTGTATAAAAAAAAAATAATAAAAATGCTATAAATCTATCCCATATTTTGTAGACGCTATAACTTTTGCACAAACCAATCTATATACGCTTATTGCGATTTTTTTTATCAAAAATATGTAGAAGAATACATATCGGCCTAAACTGAGAAAAAAATATTTATTTATGTATTTTTTTTAAATGGGGATATTTATTATAGCAAAAAGTACAAAATATTGTGTTTTTTTCAAAATTGTCGCTCTATTTTTGTTTATAGCGCAAAAAAAAAACCGGCAGAGGTGATCAAATGCCACCAAAAGAAAGCTCTATTTGTGGGGAAAAAAAGACGTCAATTTCGCTTGGGTTCAACATCGCACGACTGCGCAATTGTCAGTTAAAGCAACGCAGTGCCAATTCGCATAAAAATGGCCCGGTCATTCAGCAGCCAAATCTTCCGGGGCTGAAGTGGTTAAACGTTCGATCGATCTATATATAGTGCTTCCAAAGAAAATTCCTCAGTGACTTGTGATAGTGCTTCAGAATTAAACTCTCGATGACTTATCACACGTGCCCCATCCCCCCCCCCCCCCCCCCGTGTAATTGCGCCCACCTCAGGGGATGTCACCGCACAGTTAAGTTTGGTCAGACAAGCAGTAGAACCGTCATTGGGCTCAAGGTTAATGGTCTCTGTGTATCCTCAGGGGCTTCCATATGGTTGTCCCCGGATCATATATATAAAAAATAGTAGGCTTGATAGTGTGATAACCTTTATCTCCAAATTTATTGTATAAAATATGTCAATGTACTCACATGCTATAGGTGCTACCAGCGCATCACTCATATATATATATATAGCGTGAACAAAAACAAATCTCCCAATCCAGGAGGCAAAGGTTCTGTGTCTCTAGCAGCCGTGTTCAGAGATCAGCGTCTCAGCTGACTCCTCCACCGTCCTAGCCCCTCCCCTACGCATATTTGACACAGGGCTTATCACGTGTCTTCATCAGGGGGATCCCCTTTCACACTTGTGCGACTTGTCCTGGGACTTGGGGCTGCAAAGTGGCACGACAAGTCATACCCCATGACTTCTAATATATATCAGTGCGACTTCAAAGTAGTCCCTGCACTACTTTTGGTCCAACTTTGGTGCGACTTGAGGTCCATAGACCTCAAGATTACACAGGCCTTTGCTTCAAGTCGCGTCAAAGTCGTGTGACTTTCAGGTCGTACAAGTGTGAAAGGGGCCTAAGGGCCAGTTCACACCATAGAAATGCAGTCCGGATGCGCTCCAGATGCTTTTATGCATGCGCGTTTTTGATGCGTTCCAGTGCGTTTATGGTGTGTTTTTGATGCAGTCCAGTGCATTATTTCCCCCTCTTTTTTCTTACCCTTAAATAAGGACATGTGTGTTCCAGTGCATTTTTGGTGCGTTTAGGTGCGTTCCAGTCCGTGTTTGATGTGTTTTACAGCGTTCCAGTAAGTCCAGTGCAGGAAAAATGCAGCATGTTTTCTGCAATTGGAACGCACTGCAACTGCAAGCACTGGTGTGAACTATGCCATTGAAAACCATATAACCTACTCACTGGACTGCATGTGGTGTGAACTACGCCATTGAAAACCATATAGCCTACTTTCCATGCATTTTTGATGCAGAAAAAAAACCCACACTGGACTGCATGTGGTGTGAACTTGCCCTAAAGGAAACAATAATGCTTTGTGCATAGTTACAAATATTTATTTATAGCTAAATAGGAAATATTTTGAGACCATGTCACTGATGGTTCTGCCACTGGTGACATCTCTCCAAGGTGCAGGTGCCCCTTCATCTAATAGAAGTTTCTTCCTCACCGCCCAAAATGCTCCACAAATACAATCACTTTCAGTATAAAAGTTTTCAAATTCCTCCCGGAGCTGCTACAGAGATGACAGATGGTACTGTAGATCATTTGGGTCCCATGACAGTTGTGCAAAATATTTCTGAGACGCACCAAAATGTATTATAAGCTCCTATACAGTATACACTATCAGGAAGCCTGTTCACACCAATGATCTGCAGCTGATGCTGGAATGAATTAATGTAGACAGAAAATGGATATAAGAGACTGCAAGAGATCAGCAGCACTAAGTTCCAACAAAGGATGAAAAAAGGTTAAATAACTAAAAAAAAAAAGGGGTTAAAGTATTTTAGGTCTACTTACACTAAGATAATAATGCAAATGTCATACACAGCATCTATATATTTGATGGGGATGAATGGGAAGATGGGATAATTATACTGATTATTTGTTTGAATTTGAATAATTTTTTGCCTTTTTTTTGCACTCTATTTTTCTTTGGGGGCAGAGAGGTAATGACAGTCGACAAGGCACTTGGCTGAGTGGGGCGAGCTGATGACGTCATGCTCTCAGACTCGGACAATCAGAGGAAGCTTTGTATTTTTTCACAGAATACAAAACTGCCTATGAATGGCTGAGCACTGCTCAGCCAGACTTCCTTTTCTAGTCCGGTCGTACGTCATCACGTTCAAAACGATCAGACTTTGGTGGGATCGTGTGTAGGCAAGTCCGGCATTAGTGAAGAAAATAGTTTGTTTGAACCAGCTTGGTCCAAACAAACAATTTAAAGTGAAAATTAAAGTATAGGCAAAACTTTTTTTCCTTTTGGATAGTGTAAAGCCAAGTACGCACTAGTAGTTTTTCTCGTTTAACCCAGCAAGGCCAAAAAAAAACCCTGACAGCTCAGGAGGAGCCACTGTACTAACTATCTGACGTTAGTACAGCGATCTCCCCTGCTGTTCAATCATGTTCTGACCGGGGGACGGCCGCCGCGCCAGAACACTCCAGTCCAGTCTCATTGGCTGAGAGCGCTGATCAGGAGCCAATTGGCAGACCATTTTCGGTCATGCCCCTTCGACAGAGGCCATCGGACCGACTCCAGTACACATGGGCCGAATGTTGGCCAGTTTCTATTGAACCGGCTGATGCCGTCTGACATTTGGCCCATGTGTACTAAGTTTTAGGGAGGGATATGACCACTATCGTTTCTCAAGAGGTATGTGTGAATATAAATAGATATTGAAAGGGCACCTACCCACCTGCATATAGTGAAGACAACTCTTTTTGTGATTAATTATTTTAGAGAACAGAACGTCAAATCATTTGATAATGTAGACATCAACATTCTTTCGTGTCTAGTTCTTGATGAACGAATACTGGGTAAGACTGCAGAGTGGCTGCTTACACAGCCCATGGCTAACAAGTATACTTTAATTCCTGAATAATGAATGATATTGCTACTGATGGGTTATTTTTGTGAGTTGGCAAAATTTAAGCTTCGGCTTGACATTCCCGATTCAGAGAGAAACAGCGCCCTCACGTATTTAGGTTGTGTGAAGTATTGCAAGTCTGTCTTAGAGGACAAGTCTATGGAAAATGTAATATATATAAAAAAAAATGTCCGGTAAACATTACTCTGCTTAGATCAGAAAGCCTTTTAATTTTACCTTTAATTTGAATTTGCTGTAATGCACTGCGGCAAAATTCAGTGAGCTTTTCACTGACCTTCTAGGTGGACCACAACCTCGTATCCTCTAAATCGTTACTGAGCAGTCTCCCTTTTTTTTGCTTTGAACTCTTTTATTGAATTTTTTTAGCATTTAATATACAAAACAATACCAAAGAAAAGGAAAAAAGAAAAGCGTGAAAAAAAAAAAGACAAAACCGTAAACATATCTCACTAATGCATGTAAGATAATTAACAAAATATATCAATTTAGCCCCATATGCCAGTATACGAAATCAGGCCATAGCACAATCTCCCTTGAATGGGCAGTGCTCACAACCTGGGAACACCTGCCCTACATTCAGAGAGAGATTCCAAAAATAATGAGAGCAAGAACCACACCTATCAAGAAGTAATGGTAGGCGAATAACAGGACTTAAAAAATTAGCCCCATTCAGCAGGGAGATTGCATCCTGAGTTTAAGTGCAAAATGTTCATGTTTTACTGGAGTGTACCTAAAGGCATTGTTTGTGACAAGCCAGAGGCTCAGGAGAACTGAATCAGCCAAAAAAAAGCAAAACTACTTTTACTGTACATACAAAATGTGCGAGAAAAGAGGGATATAAAACTAGAATGTGCGGAAAACTTGTCAGTTTCTTGACTCAAAAGCAATTTATTATTTATGTAGTAAACCGTGAGTTACTGTATATGGAAAACATCATTTTGAAAAATGCACGCACTTTGGAAAAAAAATGGTACATAGTACAGGAATTTCTACCTGTCCTCAGCTGCCAAATGTTTATTGATGTCCACTTTGTACTAGGTACAGAATAAAATCAATGATAAATGAAGAAAAATGCAGTATAATGACGCTATGCATAGACTGGCTAATAATATTTTCTCCCTGTCCCCAAACATTCCTCTGTAGGTATGGTGACATGGTTCCAGACACCATAGCTGGGAAGATATTTGGTTCAATCTGCTCCCTGAGTGGAGTCCTGGTCATTGCGTTACCAGTCCCCGTCATTGTATCCAATTTCAGCCGAATTTACCATCAAAATCAGAGAGCAGACAAGAGAAAGCAACAGCAAGTAAGGCATTGTACCTTATTACTTCCATATTTTTACTATCTCTATACCTAGAAGACTCAAGTTGCAATTACCTCTTCTAAATAACAGCTTTAGAAGCCATTACCTTTCAGATCGTTGCTACTATTAAAAAAGTCTATACAAACACCATGGGGTTGGTTTACTAAAGGCAACTGGACTGGGCACTCTGCAAGTACAAATGCTCCAGAGCTTATTAAATGAGGCAAAGCTTCCTGATGAGTTTTACTTCCTCTTTTTTCCCCAGCAAAGTTAAAGCATAATGGGCTAGTATGCATTGCATACTAACCCATTATGTTGTACTTACCTGCAAACAAAGCCTGCAATGTCCCCGCTGGTGGTGGCATCCATCTTCATCCCTCTATCTTCCGGGGGGCGTGGACTCCGGCTCTGTGACTGGCCAGAGTCGCGTGACGTCACTCCCACGCATGCGCGTGGGCCCTTTAGAAACGGTACGATTGTGCCCTTTTTTCTGTGCGCATGCGCCGATGACTTTGACTTTTACTTGATGTGCCTGTATCTACCTTACTCTGAGTGAGTGCATTTTAACCTGTAATAAAATGTTTATGCTTCAGTACTGCACTTAGGTCGGCGCTGCTTTTCTTCCTTTTTATCTCCCTCCAAAGGTGAATTCTGCCCTTCAAGCAAGCTGCCTCCTGTGTTTGTATCTGCATCTCTCCCCCTGAGGTCATAGACCTATACTCTGCATTCCCCCTCTCCCCCCTCTCCATTAACTTTCATCCCAGTTTTTATGCCTGGACTTTTGTTCATCAACCCAGCACCATCCCTGGACTCTTTTTTTATTTTCTATTATTATTTTTTATCATCTAAATGTATTGTAACTCACACAAGGCTGTTATATAATTGATATCTTTTAATTAGCTATTTTTAATTTTTTTTATATAACTTACTATCCCTCTGTATATTGCTCACCCCTATCCATAGCTGTCTTCCCCTAGCGCAACAAAATATTGTAAAATGCGCAAGCGTATATGATAAATATAGGAGATATTTCCAGTTCCTACAGGTAAGCCTTATTATAGGCTAATGCCGTCTACATACGAGCGGAATGTCCGACAGAAAAAGTCAGACTGAAGCTTTTCATCGTCTATTCCGATCGTGTGTGTGTGCCTCATTGGACTTTTTATTTCCAAAATTCTGACCTAGAAATAGAACATGTTCTAAATATTTCAGACGGAACCAATTCCTATCAGGAAACCCGCTCGTCTGTACGCTGTTCCGACGGACCAAAAACGATGCATGCTCTGAAGCAAGTACAAGACGGAAGCTATTGGCTACTGGCTATTGAACTTCCTTTTTCTAGTCCCGTCGTACGTGTTGTACGTCACCGCGTTCCGGACGGTCGGACTTTGGTGTGACCGTGTGTAGGCAAGACCTCTTGAGCTGAATTCCATCGGAGAGAAATCTGAGAAATCTTCAGGGTTTATTCCGACGGCAAAACCGGTCGTGTGTACAGGGCTTTACCTATAGGTAAAAGTGGCGCAACAGGGTTTACAACTACTTTCCCTTTGGAAAGAATACCCAATCACATGCAAGGAAAATAAAACAATTACTAAAAAAAACAGCATTTTTGCTTGCTCGTGATTGAATGATGGAAGTCAGCAGAGCTTGTTCCAACTTACTAAGCTCTGGAGCAACTGTACTTTGCAAAGTGTACAGTCAATTTGCCTTTAGTAAATCAACCCCTATGTTAGATTCAGAAGAGCAAAGTTCTAATATCTCGGGTTCTTACCTGGGTACTCCCTGCAATACAGTTGATAATCTGACATATTAAAACTTTGTTCACCAACTTTTCTTTATTATAAAAGCTCTAAATGAATATGCAGCGTCTTAAAAAAGTATTCATAACCCTTGAAATTTCCCACATTTTGTCATGTTACGACCAAAAAATGTAAATGTATTTTATTGGGATTTTATGTGATCGACCAACACAAAGTGGCACATCATTGTGAAGTGGAAGGAAAAAGACAAATTTCCAAATTTTTTCCAAATAATATCTGAAAAGTGTGGCGTGCATTTATATGCAGCCCCCTTTACTCTGATACCCCTAACTAAAATCTAGTGGAACCAATTGCCTTCAAAAGTCACCTAATCTCAGTATAAATGCAGCTGCTCTATGAAGCCCTCAGAGGTTTGTTAGAGAACCTTAGTGAACAAACAGCATCATGAAGACCAAGGAACACACCAGACAGGTCAGGGATAAGTTTAAAGCAGGGTTAGGTTATAAAAAAATATCCCAAGCTTTGAAAATCTCACGGAGCACTGTTCAATCCATCATCCAAGAATGGAAAGAGTATGGCACAACTTCAAACCTACCAAGACATGGCCGTTAACCTAAACTGACAGGCCGGGCAAGGAGAGCATTAATCAGAGAAGCAGCCAAGAGGCCCATGGTAACTCTGGAGGAGCTGCAGAGATCCACAGCTCAGGTGGGAGAATCTGTCCACAGGACAACCGGAGCTTGAGTCCTGCAGGAACGCATGGGAACGGCATTCCTGTACTTTTTCTTCAGCAGGAACGCCCTTCCCCCTAGCAGCCGCGTCCTGCAGAACTGACCTTTGAAGTATGCAAACTGTGTGGCAGGCGCTACACCAGCAGCCGCCGACACAGCTCGCTATAGTAAGTGCCGCACACATATTGCCAAACGCCCGTAATTTACGGGCAGCCCATTTTCGGGCTGCCCGTAAATGTACATTATGGGCAGCGGCACTTGTAAAAAATATGGCTGTGGGCCAACAGCGCAAGCGTGCATGCACTGTTCGGAAGCCTGCAAAGCTGGTACACGATCGCCCATTTTCAGCCGGGAGGGTGCATGTGCAGTGGTGTAATGGTGCCGCCTGGTGCCATTTTTGAATGGAAGGCAGTAACACTCGGTCTCAGGTCTTGGTGGTCGCGGCGCCTCATCACAGCAGAGAGCAGGAGGACAGTAGCCATACACTGATGTGATTGTCTCAGTAGCGGCGCCTCACCACAGCAGAGAGGACAACACTGATGTGAGGGGGCAGAGGATGACATTACTGGGGGAACTGTAGGGGCAGAGGAGGACATTACTGTGGGGGGGGAGGGGAAGGGGCAGAGGGGGACATTACTGGGGGGGAGTGAGGGGGCAGAGGAGGACACTACTGTGGGGGTGGGAGGTGAAGGTGGCAGAGGAGGACACTACTGTGGGTGGGGGGTGAAGGGGGCTAAGGACAATACTAGGGAGGGGGGGAGTCGAGGGGGCAGAGGTGGACATTACTGGGGGAGAGGAAAGGGGGCAGAGGTGGACATTATTGGGGGGAGGTGAAGGGGGCAGAGGTGGACATTACAAGGGGGAGGGTAAAGGGGGCAGAGAGGGACAGTGCTGTGGGGGCAGGGCTGGAGTCCTGCAGGAATGCATTGGAACACACTTTTTTATTTTTGAGGTGGGGGCTCTGGGTGAGTTCCCACACTTTTTTTCCCATAACTTGACCCCTGAGGACAACTATTAGTCGTGCACTCCACAAATCTGGCCTTTATGGAAGAGTGGCAAGAAGAAAAACATGGTTGAAAGAAAGCTATAAGAAGTCCCGTTTGCAGCTTGGGAGAAGCCATGTGGGGACACAGCAAACATGTGGAAGAAAGTGCTCTGGTCAGATAAAACAAAAATTTTACTTTTTGGCCTAAAAGCCAAACTCTATGTGTGGCGGAAAACTAATACTGCATATCACCCTGAACAAACCATCCCCACCGTGAAACATGGTGGTGGCAGCATCATGTTATGGGGATGCTTTTATTCAGCAGGGACAGGGAAGCTGTCCAGAGTTGATGGGAAGTTGGATGGAGCCAAATACATGGCAATCTTAGAAGAAAACCTGTTATGCCGCGTACACATGGTCAGACTTTTCGGCTACAAAAGTCCGACAGCCCGTCCGACTGACTTTCGACAGACTTTCGACGGACTTTTGGCGGACTTGCGGCGGACTTTCTAACGAACGGACTTAACTACGATCACACAAAAGTCCGACGGATTCGTACGTGATGACGTACACCGGACTAAAATAAGGAAGTTGATAGCCAGTAGCCAATAGCTGCCCTAGCAGAAAAGTCCGCTAAAGGTCCAGTGGGGCCCACACACGATCGGATTGTCCACTGGATTTGGTCTGTCGGCGTCCGTCGGACCAGTCCGGTCGAAAAGTCCGACCGTGTGTACGCAGCATTAGAGTCTGCAAAAGACTTGAGACTGGGGCGGAGGTTCACCTTCCAGCAGGACAAGGACCCTAAACATACAGCCAGAGCTACAATGGAATGGTTTAGATCAAAGCATATTTATGTGTTAAAATGGCCCAGTCAAAGTCCAGACCTAAATCCAATTGAGAATCTGTGGCAAGACTTGAAAATTGCTGTTCGCAGATGCTCTCCATCCAATATGACAGAGCTTGAGCTATTTTGCAAAGAAGAATGGGCAAAAATGTCCCTCTTGATGTGCAAAGCTGGTAGAGACATCCCCAAAAAGACTTGCAGCTGTAATTGCAGTGAAAGGTGGTTCTACAAAGTATTGACTCCGGGCGGCTGAATACAAATGCACGCCGCACTTTTCACATATTTATTTGTAAAAAATGTATAATTTTGCACTTCACAATTATGTGCCACTTTGTGTTAGTCTATCACATAAAATCCCAATAAAATAAGTTTACATTTTTGGTTGTAACATGACAAAATGTGGAAAATGTCAAGGGATATGAATACTTTTTCAAGGCACTGTATCTGAACACCAGTATTTGCAGCACTTGTTTCAATATTGTGTACTAAAGCTTTTTACTTCTTTGCACCATTGTTATCAGATCATAAAATATCTTAGTTGTCAACATTGTTATATCTTGACCTAGACATTTGGTTGGATATGTTGCATAATTCCTCATAAAGTGAGTACAGAGTTTTCTGTTAGGGTTCCTACACACAGCAGCCAGGGGGTGGTAAAATCAGGCAGTTAAGCCATGTTTTTACTGCCCCCTCGATTGCCCACCTAAAGAATGATATGCAGCCACTTAGAACTGTACACGTGTTGCAGATGCAATGCTTTGCTTCATTGCTGGGCCACCGATCGCAACCCATTCATATGAATAAGGACACACAGCAACTGTATGCACCCAGTTGTGGCGCTGTGGGTCAGCCTTTTCAGGGAGGTGATGAATACAGCATATCACCTCCCAGTCACCAGTATCAACAGCTCTCTGAAAAGAAATCCAAAGCGGATTGCTTTTCATAGGGACAGCAAGGACTGCAGCATGTCTGAACGAGTCCTTACATTGTTGCAATCAAAGGAAGGTACCAACAGGAACCTGCGTGATTCTCAGCTCAGCACAACAGGTACAGTTTAGTGCCAGCTTCATTGACTGCACATAATTACCCTCCTTTTGCTCCTCCACCTCTCTATTTTGCCTGCTAGGAGTGAAATAAGGAAGCGCTGTGTAAAGCTGGCTACACATTATACAATTCGTTTTTTTTTTCAATTTCCTTTAGATTTACCTTCAACTATGTAATTCAAGGGCCTGCCTGACTGCATACAAATTGAAAGTGTTTAGGTTTGACCTCAGATTATATGGTTTTGGAAAATCTAAAGGAAAATTGTGCAAGAAAATTGTATAATGTGTAGCCAGCTTAAGTCAAGATTTTAGAGCTTACAGATTGCTAAGAACTCCTATCTTGATTTTATATGACAGCTCTAGGTACTTGTTCCCATATGATAGTGCTGGGTTCCTAGCACTTAAACAGGACTGAGAACTGCAGTAGTGATTGCTACCCCGAGCTAACACAGAGCTGAGGACTCTCATCCTGCTCCCATGTGGCAATGCTGTGTGTCTAGAGCTTACACAGAGCTCAAGACTATTGCACCGCTCCAATGTGGTAGTTTTGGGTTCCTAGAGCTTACACAGGGCTGACAACTCTCACCATGTGACATTTCTATGTGCCTAGAGCTTCTATGGGACCCTTGCCCTACTCCCATGTGATGCTGCTGATGCCTAGAGCTTACACAGAGCTGGGGACTCTCTCACTGCTCCCATGTGACAGTGCAGGGTGCCTGAAATGCCAATCACAAAGCACCACTGCAATTAAGGGAGTGACCCTAAAATCAAAAGGTGCTGAGTATGGTTCTGCTTTCCCAGGGGCTGAATAGAGTGGTGGAGGAGTAAGCGGTAGGTACAGTAAGTATAAGCTGATGTTGAGACATACTTTAAAATTAATCTGATTTGCCCTGCATGAGCAAAGCACAGGTTCTCTTCAAGTTGCTAGCTTTTTCATGCATATTTTAATTAATGCTTTGTTGTTTCCACAGGGTCAGGGTACACAGCTCACAGACACGAGCCGCCCAGTCCAGATATTTTGGTCAAGCAGGTGCTCACCTCTTGAACTCTCAAGGGGTTAGAAAACCTGCCTTAAGTGTCATTGACCTCCCCCAAGTTATGGGTACCAGAAGTGTCCACCTGCACTACTCACCCCATTCCCCTCTACATTGACATAAACCTGCTAGGTCAGCAGAGCCAACCTTGGAAGTGCATGGAGTGTTCTGCAGAGATGTGGAGACTAACATAAAAGGGTTGTTCCATCTTGTCTGCATGTCTGATCAACCTAAGATGTATGGTAGTTGGGCAACATTGTTCTGATGCTTCTTATTTCCTCTGACTCCCCTCTGGTAAATGCTTGTTTTGTGGTTAACCTTACACAAACCCACAACCACCCTTCATACCTCAACCCACATCTCCAAACAAATTACAACCTCACTTTTATTTCTTTTTTTTTTTTTTTTGCAGAAAATCCGCCTGGCCAGAATTAGGCTGGCAAAGAGCAACACGACCAATGCATTTCTACGTTACAAAGAAATGGGCGGTCTGGAGGTAAGGTCTAGTCTTGTCTTATGGTGCTGTGTCTAGAGATTAAATCCCAACGCCGGTCAAAACTATAGAGGGAAGAGTTATAAACTAAGGACACACAGACTGCTAGACTGGCGGTCAGAGCAGGCCTTTAATCCATGCTGGAGAAATAGACTACCAGGATACCCACTCTCAGGCCAGCTTTCCCACCAACCTCACTTGCACAAGCCCTGAAGAGGGTAGATTGGTTAAGCGCCTAAAACGCATTGGCTATGGCTTTTACTCTTATGAGAGATGCAAGCATATGTCTGGTGCTCTCTTCCATCTACACAACTTACTACTGATAATGTCGGGATACCTTCTTTAGATTCAGATCTTACAGAGCAGCCTCTTAACTAAAATTACACAAGCCCCAATGAGGGTAGATTTGTTAAGCCCCTGAAATACATTGGCTATGGCTTTTACCCTTACGAAGGATGCAAGCATATGTCTGGTGCTCACTTAACTCTACCCAACTTACTACTGACAATTCCGGGATTTCTTCTTCGGACTCAGATCTTAGAAAGCAGCCTCCTAACTAAAATTACACAAGCCCTGATGAGACACATGCCCTGATGAGGGTAGATTGGTTAGGCCCCTGAAATGCATTGGCTATGGCTTTTATTCTCTTAAGATGAAGGCAAGTGTGTGTGTGTGGTGCTCCCTTCACTCTACACAACTTACTACTGACAATGCCGGGATATCTTCTTTGGACACAGATCTTCGAGAGCAGCCTCTTAACTAAAATGAAAACAGATTAAAATTTGACTGAAATCCTGAGGCAGCTCTCAATAACATATCTTTAATTAAGAAGATTTCCTCTCACTTCCTGTCCCAGTAACAGAGGGTCTAAGGTACCGGAAGTGATAGGGACAGTAGGGAAGTTAAATCAGAACTCCAACTGTTCAGCAAAAGTCGCAGAACTAATAACTGCCACAGTGTTCTCCTACCACATTTATATGCCACACACGCACACCTATATATCTTTTCTCACTATCTCCTCCCTGGATGCTGGTGCCATGTCTGATACTGGCAGCTATGTTGTACTCATCTTCTGGGAATTGGAGCCTGGCTACGAATTACATCAATTCCCACAAATGTACACTCTGTTTAGAAGATATGAATACTATATTCTTGTGAGAATGATAGCAATATCAACACCCTGGCATAGTAATTTCCTTCTTTTGGTATCATGCAGGTGGTCAGTGCACGCATATCTGTAAGAAGGCATTCTAAAAGGGAGAATTACAGAAAAATTCTACAGTCTTAAAGTGGTTGTAAACCTCAAACATAAAATATGAACAAAGCATACCCCTCTATACTGTGTACTTGTCTCAATTCGGAGCACTAAGTGTAATTTCTGTCTTCTGCTTCGTTCCTCTGCTATAGCATGTATCACTTCTGACAAGTTTTCTTGACACCAAGAGAAAAATGGTGAGAGGGGAGTGACCTCCACCTGATTGATAGCCTCAGCTCTGTTCCTGTGTGCTGTGTAAAGGAGGGGGGGTCCCTTCCCTCCATTCAGCTCTCAGAGCTCTAATCACTGAGCTCTGCAGAGTGTAATTTCAGCTCTCTGCCCCCTGTTTTCTGACAACCCAGACAAGCTTTATAAACTCTGCACTTTGAACGGATGTAGAGAAGAGAAGACTGCAGATAACCAGGTACAACTAATGTAGGATTTGCTCATCTATGTGTATCACTGGAGGCTAGTGACTTCACTGGTTATATGTAAGGTTTTACAACCATTTAAAAAAAGATACTTTTAAAAAAAAGATAATTTTGACTAAATATGTTGAGCTACAGTTCTGCTTTAAGTCTGCTTTAAAGTGTTACTAAACCCAGTAATAGTTCATCTGCACCCCCCCCCCCCCTGCACAGTGCCCAAAGCTTATAAATCTTCTTTTTACATTAAAATACTGCCACTGTATACCTTTTTGGATGATCTGTATACTACGGTTACATGATAAACTGCATAGTTTCTCCAGTGCTGAGAGTTAAAGAGGGAGGAGATTTTCACTGCAGCCTGTATACACGCCCACATGTGTGATGTCATTATCACCTGGCTATCTCTAAAAACAAGAAAAAGTTCTCTCCAGCATAAAAGACACAACTGAGCATGTGCAGGTCGGCTACTCTGCCTGGGTTAGCTGGCTTTCCCCAGATAGACAGTTCAGGAGGGAAGGATCTGTGCATACAGGATAAAAAAGCATTTTTACACAATGCAGAGGATTAACCCCTTAAGTTCCACAGTGAGTATAACAAGCATGCTATGCTGCATATACAGACTGATTTTACTGGTGTGGGTTTAGTAACACTTTAAGATAAATTAAGAGTATTCAGCACTCTAATAAGCATCCTGATATAATGGGGGCTGTGATAAGAACACCTGATGTAAGGGGGTGCAGCTTCTGTTTTAGATTGGCTTCTTCTGGGTTTGGGTCATGCCCTTCCAGCCTGTGTCTTAGAATAAGAGGGAGGTGAAGCCTCCATCAATCTACATGTAATATCCCACTCCCATTGTGTTTAGCTGGTTAGCTGGGATGAAGTAGGGGGAGGGAGTGGGCTGTCATTTACCACTATGTATACGCCCACATGTGTGACTCTATAGTCACATGGGCTCGTCAGATGTGATAGGGAGGAAATGCTCAGCATAGAAACTCACTGAAATCTGAGCATGTGCACAGTTGCCACCACAGCTGCAAAATCTCTAGCTGAATTTGGGGACATAAATAGAAGGTGGAAATGGAGGAAATAGCAGCCATGAAGAAAGAAAACAGCAATAATTTTCATAAAACCTGGCAACCATGGTTAATGTTTACTTTCTCAGCTGAGTACCAATTACTTATCAGATGATATGTCAGGAATAACCTGAATTTGTTCCTTAAGCTTACCTTAAGATGACCGTTTATACCAGATATCCATTAATATGTTCGCCTAAGTAACTATGCGTGATTAGGTAAACCTTATACATAATAATATTTTATTATGTCTCTCTCTCCCTCCCTCCCCTTCCTCCTCCCCCCCCCCTCACCTCCCTTCCCCATCCAATCCCTTTTCTTTACTTCTTCGTTATCTCCAATATTTTATCCACCTACTTATATTATATTTTACGTCTTATACCTCAAGAATATACTTATCCATAAACCACTAAAAACCTTTTAATGTTTATTAAGACTACAGTATCTTGTAAACTGACATTTATTGACACCAATCTATGTTCACAATGCCTGCATATTATTTTCTATTGTATGTTTTCTTAATCCTCAATAAAACACTTTGATTGAGAAAAAAAAAAAGAAGGTGGAGGTAAAGAACAGCAGGATCAACCAGGCTTTTTTTTTGCAGAATACAGAAAACAAATCTTATAGTGAGTGAGTATGAACAGCATATAAGACACCATTTATTGATAGTTTTTTATGATGTGGGTTTCCTGTGAAAGGAAACATTTCTTGCACCCTTGCTGAAATGCCACATGCCAATCTTGTGGTCACTATATCTTTATGTACAGAAGGCTGCTATTCAGAAATGCTTCACGCTAACAATTTGTTTAGCAGGTACAATAAAATATATGTACTGATGATTGTTAAATGTATGTTTGTGATTTTACAGGAGGACAGAGATACACATGCTTTGTGCATCAAGAATCGCTCAGCATTTGAGCTGCAGCATCATCACCTCCTGCACTGTCTGGAAAAGACCACGGTAAGATCCTATAGACAGATATAAGTATATAGAAGCACTGCAGACAAGAGCCAGACAAGCTGAAAGCCATCTGGTGTGAGATGTTTAGGAACCAGAACTCAGTTTTAGAAATGCAAATGAGAAATATTTAAAAAACTGTATATTGCAAAATGATAGAGGAATAGATGGAGGTAAACAATGAAGAAATAATGAAGAGAATCTGACAAATTAAACATAATCTGTGGCCAGGCTATGGACACTCAAGTGTTTATATATAACAAGCCTTCAATGACCACTGTAGCTTCAGGCACTGTGGCGAAATTCATTGTCCCAATGCACAGCATATACACCAGTGGTTCTCAACATCTCTAGTGCCGTGACCCCTTGATAAAATTTCACAAGTTGTGGCGACCCCCAACATTAAAATTATTTTCGTAGCGTGGGTTGTCAGCACCCAAGGCAAGACAAGTAATTTGCGCCCCTAACCCACGGACATTTAGTTCCCCCTGAATCCCTTCCACTTGTACAGTATTAAAACCCCTTATGGTGCATTTTAGTATGTAACACTTTCTCTTTTGTTCTCCTTTCTTTCCCTTTTTATCTGTCTCTATCCTAAATTTCTTGTTTTTTGTTTTTCCCCCCATCCGTCTTTCTTGTTCTTATTCTTTCTCTTCCTTTTTTCTTTGGTCCCCCCCCCTCTTTTCCTCTCCCTTCCATGTATTTTTTTTTCCTTCTCTTACTCCTTGGTAGTGGGGGGATGGGATGAGTGGCAATGCTGGGGGGAGTTCTGACCAGCCAGCTTAGGTGCTCTTGATCAAGGTCATCTGCTGATCTGAGAACTGTAGTGGGGGCTTTTAACCTCCCTGGCGGTATGATTATTTCGGATTTTAGGTGCTGAAAGCGGTACCATTATTTTGCATGGAAATTTGGCGTTTTATATTGTAGGTCTGTAATTCTTAACAATAACACACTTAAATCTGTCCAAACAAGAGTCTAGTAGATATCCCGGGTATGATAAAGTTTGAAACACAAAAACATAAATTATAATATAATAAATAAAAATAAATAATTAAAAAAAATAAAAATAAATAGTAATAAAATAAATTTCCCCACGATTCACTATCGCTCAATTCTGCAAGTGTTCTAATTTACTATCGCTGTTTTCTAGCTGGTCTAAAGCCATTTTTGACGTAAAGGGACACTTTTTGGTTGCTATGGACAATCTCCAGTTTCCAGGCAGAAAGAACAGTATATATCACATAAAACTGCATGCAGGGCATTGGCCAAAGCACTGGGGACAAAAGGGAAGTGAAATCATTTCATACAGTACTGTAATCTGTAAGCTTACAGTACTGTATGTGTTATAATTTTGACATTTTTTGAATTTGCCGCCAGGCTCCGCCCCGTGCGTTGCGACGCTCGCAGGGAACGGAGCCTGGCACAGAGAGGCTTCGGGCAGATGACGGAGCCCACGGACACTGCGGGGGACATCGCAGGATCCCGGGGACAAGGTAAGTAACGCCGCACCAGGACCCTGCGATGTAATCCCTAGTGTGGCTCGGGGTTACCGCTAATGGTCCTGATTTTTAACCCTGAGCCACACTCGGGAAAACCGCCAGGGAGGCTACTGGCAACAATAATCACAGGTAGTGTTACTCACTGTGTCTCCGGCTTCTCTGTTGCTTCGACTTTGTGGTGTCTCGTAGCTGTGACACGCATGCTGAAATCAAGAGATGGGGTCTCCTCCAGCCCCTTCCATTTAACATTACTTACCAGTCAGCTGACCTCTAGTATTCTGCCCCCCAGCCATGCCGTGAACTGAATGGGTGGCTGCGAAGAGGCTGACTGGGCAGCTGCGGGCTCAAGGATCAGCCCTGCTGGGCAGCCGCAAAAAGACTGGGAGAGCGGTGCAGACTTCAGGAACAGCCCAGGATTCGGTGACCCCTGGCAAATCATTATTCGACCCCCGAGGGGGTCCCGACCCCCAGGTTGAGAACCACTGATATACACCAAAGTCCTTCCATTGTTTTTTATCAGTAGCTCAGCTCCACAGCAAGAAGAAACAGGAGCAATGCTGGAGGCAATTTACAGCACAAACTGATTTTGGTAGCATAATTATTAATGTGAAATGTATGTTTGTTGCTAAAGAACATATTTTTTATTAAGTTGTTATGGGTAAAGCTCCACTTTGAGTTAAGCTCTTACTCCCAAGGTGAGTAATGTTCAGACAATTTAAGAAAATCTAAATAAAGGGGCAGTCAATAAATCATATTTATAATATAGAGTGTTTGTGTCCTTGCAGAAGCCTATTTGTGAGTTCTCGCCAATATTTGTATGTGCAGTAGAGTATTACTTGTAGACATTTCTATGATTACTGACCTAATCTTTACTCCAGGTCTAATACCGCGTACACACGATCGGACTTTCCGCCAACAAAACCGTGGATTTTTGTTCGAAGGTTGTTGGCTCAAACTTGTCTTGCATACACACGGTCACACAAATGTTGGCCAATAATTCCGAACGTGAGAACGTGGTGATGTACAAGACGTACGACAAGCTGAGAAAAAGGAAGTTCAATAGCCAGTGCGGCTCCTTCTGCTTGATTCTGAGCATGCGTGAACTTTTGTGCGATGGACTTGTGTACACACAATCAGGCTTTCCAGCAACAAAGTTTTGTTGGCGGAAAATTTGAGAACCTGATTGCAAACATTCGGAAAGTCCTACAGCAAATGTTCTATGGAGCATACACACGGTCGGACTTTACGACAACAAGCTCACATCCAACATTTCCCGTCGGAAAATCCGATCGTGTGTACGCGGCATGAGAATCTCTTGACATTCTCTTTAATCACCAGACCTGAGTTGCTTGTAAAGGCCCGTACACACGATCGGACTTTTTGACAACAAACATGCAAATTAGCCGTTTTAAGGCAACATCCGACCGTGTGTACACTCCATCGGACAAACTTTTTCGGTTTTCATTGGACTTTTGTTGGCTGTGCGAACAGACAAACTTTCCGGCAACAAAAGACTGATGGAGCAAAGTCAGATCGTGTGTATGCAATACAAGTTCGCGGACAATGCCCTTTGTACAGAAATCCACGGGAAAGTTTGTACAAGGTCCGATCGTGTGTATGAGACTTAACTCTCTTTTCTTCTCTTCTCTCCCTCTCAGTGCCATGAATTCACAGATGAGCACAGGTACAGTGAGGCTCTGATGACTGAATCCATTGGGTACCGGACCAGCCGCAGCACATCAGTATCTTCCCAGCAGGGACTGACCACTTCCTGCTGTCCGCGGCGTGCCAAGCGCCGGGCCATCCGTCTCGCTAACTCAACTGTGTCAGTCAGTCGTGGCAGCATGCAAGAGCTGGATACCCTGCATGTCCAAAAGGGACTCAGTCAAAGGTAATGATATATGCTTCAAAGCTACTTACTGGGTATTAAAGAGCAGATTTTCTATTGTTTTTATTATTGGGAAGAGTGGAAAGGGTAGAAGAACATTTGTCAAGTTTTAATTACATCTGTCACTAATATTGAAAATTAGGAAAATCAAACACTTTAGATCTCCCCGGAACAGGATTATAGGCGGAATACCGTTAATGGCGGAATACCACTGTCACTTTACACTGTGTCTCCAAGACAAGAAGTATGCTAAAATCTCCCCACTGTGGACCCAGATGGCAGAATAATTCTGACAGAGGTCTTAACCCTTCCTCACTCTCCTTTGGCCAACCCCCCCCCCCCCCCCAGATTTTAGTCCAGACCCCCCAGGTCTCTAAGACTTTTAAATCCACTGAGACATAACTCGGTCATGCCTTACCCCCAACATTTATAGGAGGACAGAAGTATAATTTCTTCCACAAAAGACCTGCAACCTGGTGACAAAAGGTTTGGGGGCACTATAATGGGGGCATTTTATGTAAGCGGCCACTTTGATGGGGGCAATTGATTTAAAGGGGCACTGTGTTGGTGACAACTGATGTAAGGGGGCACTCTAATGAGCATCCTGATATAATGGGGGCTGTGATAAGAACACCTGATGTAAGGGGGTGCAGCTTCTGTTTTAGATTGGCTTCTTCTGGGTTTGGGTTTTCGGCAATCTAAGTTCCACTTTAAGCTCAAGCTGAAGTCTCAACATTTTTTTTCCTTTATAGACCCTGTCCACAGTATGTTGTAAGCTTTAACTGATATTTTTTTTCTTTTATGGTTTTAAAAAATGTTTTTTCTGTACAGTATTTTGGTGGAGCTCTTTAAAGAAATAGATATGCAGTCAGATAGACATTGTTCAATCGACCTCCAATATCATATTCTCAGCTCCATATCGGTTGTGCAGTGTGTCTAAATATGACTGCGTTATGCCGCATACACACGACCGGTTTTGCCGCCGGAATAAACTTCGAAGGTTTCTCCGACGGAATTCCATTCAAGCGGTCTTGCCTACACACGGTCAACCCAAAGTCCGACCAAAGTCCAACCATCCAGAATGCGGTGACGTACAGCACGTATGACGGGACTAGAAAAAGGACGTTCAATAGCCAGTAGCCAATAGCTTCTGTCTCGTATTTGCTTCACAGCATGTGTCGTTTTTGGTCCGTCGGAACAGCATACAGACGATCGGTTTTACAGATATGAATTGGTTCTGTCGGAAATATTTAGAACATGTTCCATTTCTAGGTCCGTCATAATTTTCGAAAAAAGAAGTCCGATGAGGCACACACACACGATCGGAATAGACGATGAAAAGCTTCCGTCTGACTTTTTCTGTCGGACATTCCGCTCGTGTGTACGCGGCTTTAGAGTTTGAGTGTGCTGCCCAATGCACTCAGTAGTCTAAGGCTGGATCGATAGATCAACTTGGGTACAACCAGCCTGCCGGATTCACTTGCAATTATCACTAGTGGCTGTTATAACCGCTTTTAATAATCACTGTCCTCTCCTGGCAGAGATGGCTTCCCCCACCTGCTCCTGCCCCTCCCCAGACAATTGCTTGCAGGAAGGATTCCCCTGTCAGCACTGTCTGTGTTGATGGGGGAATCGTGCAAATTTGCACCGTCTATGGCCGGCCTAACAGCCCCAGTCGGACACCCCCCCCCCCTTCCTCCACACTAGAAGTCTAAGCATGCTTACAACGAGGGGTATTGCCATTACTCATCTATGCCAGCATAGAGCACTGGATGGGAGGGCATGAAACGCATTTCTATTTAAAAAAAAACAAAAAAAAACATTTCAGTCGTAAACAACTTCTAAAACAATGACATTCTTTTCCAATTCAGTGGGTGTACTTTCCTGAAATCTGCCTTCATGTTGTGTTGCCATGCACTACCTGAAAGTTGAAATAAGGCTGTCAGAGGAAATAAATGCTGTATAACAGACAGGAGGGGAGGTAACCTGTGTTTATAGAAGTTGAAAAATGCATGAGAGTGCCCTGGGTGAGGGTCACCAATGTGGTGGTGTTAACTGATAGTGCAGTTGTCAGGTAGGAAGCAGGTCAGTGACATGAAAAGTGTTATCCCCATCTTACTGTTATGAAGACATACAGCACCGTAGGTAGTGGTGGTATCCTTGGCAAGTTAAACAGTTCACATACAGTATCTTGCAATGTGATCTTCACATATTTGTCAGTAATTTTATGCATTTATTTCCATTTTTGCTATCTGGTTATTGGTGTGTATGACAGTGCAAACAGGATCCTTGTTAAATAATAGACATGTGCATTTATTTCGTCCGAATGCATTTTCGTCCGAATTTCGGGTATTTTCGTTATCGTTTTAACAAACGATAACGAACGTGCAGAATCCGAAAACCGAAAGATCCGACATAAACAATTGCTTTATTTTTGTTTTCGTTGCGACAACAGTCCGATATGGATAGAAGATTCGACATGACGCTGACAATACTTATCTGTGTCCATCGAACCTGTGGTCGAATGTGCCTAACCTTAGCTCTATTAGTCCAAGATTATTCTACATAGAGAGAAAAGATTCGACAGAGAGAAAAGAATCGACATTATAGAGACAATAGCAAAAAAGGTTGAATGTGCTTAACCTAACTCTGTTAGTCCAAGATTATTCGACATGAAGATTCGACGAAGCAGTCGCTGCGAGTGGACATTTGTGGTCACATGCTCCGCCCATAGGCTATAGAAGAATTCTAATGTTGGTTGACTAGTAATAATAATTAATAAATATAATTATTACTAGTGTCATACAACATTAGAATTCTACTATAGCTTGTAGGCAGAGCATTCGACCGGAAATGTACGATTGCGGCGTCGTACAGTTTCACTGCTCCGTCGAATCTTCTTAGAACATTCGACAGACACCATAAGCCTTCAATGACAGATTCGACCTTAATTATTTCGGATTTTTAGACTAATGCATTTTTTAACGAAACAAAATAAATAAAAATGAATTTCGGGAGTAACGAAATAAATGTATTTTTTGGACGAAAACGAAATTCTGAAACGAAATATTTTAGTGTGCAAATGTCTACTAAATAAATGAAAAACATTTTCACAGCAAAAAAGTGGAAAATATTGTCATCTGAAAATTTAAAACAGTGACACTTTTGTTGAGAAAGCTTTAATCTCCTCTGGGTGATAAATGTGCATTGTAGGAATTTTAACAAAAACGAATGCCGTGTACACACGAGCGGACTTTCCGGCATACTTGGTCCGGCGTACCGGAGTACGTCGGACAATTCGATGGTGTGTGGGATCCAGCGGACTTTTTTTTCTCAAAAGTTTGACGGACTTAGATTTGAAACATGTCTCAAATCTGTCCGACGGACTCGAGTCCGGTCGAAAGTCCGCTCATCTGTATGCTAGTCCGACGGACAAAAACGGACGCTAGGGCAGTTATTGGCTACTTGCTATCAACTTCCTTATTTTAGTCCGGTCGTACGTCATCACATACAAATCCGTCGGACTTTGTGTTGATCGTGTGTAGGCAAGTCCGTTCATTAGGAAAGTCCGTCGTAAAGTCTGTCGAAAAGACCGCCAGACAAAGTATGCCGGAAAGTCCGCTCGTGTGTACGCGGCATTAGAAGTGGATTCCTACCTTTTGTTGCTCTGAAGAAATAGCTCTTTGCTTCAACAGATTGACTGCATGCTAATTCTGAACGAAAGAGTCTGATTCATTATAATAAGCTGGTGTATTTTCTGTGTTCTAATGAAGAAAGCTGCAGTGTCTGCATCCCTCCAGAAGTAATTAACCCGTGAGCAATATCTCACCAATACTTAAACTCCATATTCCAAGGATGCCTAAAATTTGACTTGTATCTTGGTGCAGATAACTGAGAAAATCAGGACAAGCTTAAACATTGGAGGAGAGCAGGCTGAGTTCCCAGCACAGCTAGAGAACTGATCACGGGGTGTTCTCCTGCAGAGCATCTGAGAATCGGACAAAAAATACCGCTTTTGAATCGATCGTATGATAATCGGATCGTTAGTACAGAGCTTTCGACAGACGATCAGGACAGTTCATCCGATATTATCCGATCGGACAAGCAAGAAAATGTTTCTAGTACGATACCAGATTGTACGATTTTTGTTTAATCAGTATAGTTGTTGTTCAAAAATACAATAGAAACACATTACAACACATGACGTCACTTCCAATTTTTTATTCTGTCTTATGAGAATTTTTGTAACTTTAGTAAACTCTTCATGTTCGATATGCGACTAGCATGCAAAAAAACCTGGACGATCTGTCATCCGATTTTCAGATCGTGTGTACGAGGTTTAAGTGTGGTCAGCTTTAATAGGAAAGCAGAGGGACTGGCAGGAACACCAGGGATTTCACACAAAAGAAACTATACAAAGAGAACAGGATACTTTTTCATACAAGTACATAATAATGCAGGCACATATCAGGAATATGAAATGTTGGGGTAAAAAAAAAAAACACTTTAGATTTTACAGAAAGTTACAGAGCTGATTGAAAAGTAAATTCTTACACAAAATTAGAATATCATCAAAAAGTTAATTTATTTCAGTAATTCAATTCAAAAAGTGAAACTTATATATTTGATAGAAATGCGTTACACACAGAGTGATATATTTCAAGCATTTCTTTCTTCTAATTGTGATGATTATGGCTTACAGCTAGTGAAAATTTCAGTATTGCAGAAAATTAGAATATTACCAATAAAAAAAAGGATCTTTAACCACTTAAGGACTGAGCCTCTTTCTGAGATTTGGTGTTTACAAGCTAAAAACATTTTTTTTTGCTAGAAAATTACTTAGAACCCCAAACATTAATTTTATTTTTTTTTAACACCCTAGAGAATAAAATGGCGGTCGTTGTACACATTCCCCCATCCCCCCATGTAAACATCCCCTGTAATAGAAAAAAAGCATGACAGGACCTCTTAAATATGAGATCTGGGGTCAAAAAGACCTCAGATCTCATATTTACAGTGAAATGCTTTCTGTCACACTGTATTAGCGCAGCGGTTATACAAGCATACTTTTTTTTGGAAAAAAATACACTTTTTTTAATTAAAAAATAAGACAACAGTAAAGTTAGCCCAATTTTTTCTTTATATTGTGAAAGATAATGTTACGCCGAGTAAATTGATACCCAACATGTTACGCTTCAAAATTGCACACGCTAGTGGAATAGCATCAAACTTTTACCCTTAAAAATCTCCATAGGCGATGTTTAAAAATTTCTACAGGTTACAACTTTTGAGTTACAGAGGAGGTCTAGAGCTAGAATTATTGCTCTCGCTCTAACGATCGCGGTGATACCTCACATGTGTAATTTGAACACCGTTTTCATATGTGGGCGCTACTCACGTATGCGTTCAATGTGCATGCTAGCTCGTCGGGACAAGGCGCTTTAAAAAAATTTTCTTTTTTTTCTTATTTATTTTACTTTCAATTTTTTTGTTTGCCACTGTTTTTTGTTTTTTTTAAATGTTTGGGTCACTTTTATACCTATTACAAGGAATGTAAACATCCCTTGTAATAGAAAAAAAGCATGACAGGACCTCTTAAATATGAGATCTGGGGTCAAAAAGACACTTTAAAAAAAAAAAAATTCCTTTAAGAGCTATGGGTGGAAGTGACGTTTGACGCCGCTTCCGCCCTCCCATGCCATGGAGCCGAGCAGGGGCCATCTTCCCCTCAGTCGGCAGCCAGGCATCCACGGGAGAGGACGCAAGCGAATCCACAGCAGAGACCACTTTTACCTTAAATAGAAACGCATGGCGTTCCTGAAAATACAGGGGTTATGACAGCTAGCTGCTGCCATAACCCCGATATTTAGTGTCAAAGTACTGACGTATGGGTACGTAGTTTTGCGTGAAGTGGTTAAAAATCTTTTTTTTATTGATCTCATGTAATATTGTAATTTTCTGAGACTGGGAAATTGGGGAAAAAAATGCGCTAAACCAATAATGTGTAAACAAAAGCTGCCAACACTCAAACAAGCAAAGTCCAGGTAAATGTGTTAATAATTAGTGTGGCGCTGGAAAGTGAGATATCTCTATAGATAAACAGTGATAACAATAATCTACAAGTGATAATAAAAGACCCACTGTGAGTATGAGTGCAAACAATACTGAAAACAGCAAATGGTGGTGGTGTGCATAAAGGCAAATACACTGAAATACATATACAAAAATATTTCACAGAAAAACAGCACAGCAACACGTGAGTCCAAAAAAAGGCAATAGTGAAAAGTCCACTTAGGGAGGTGAAGAATAGCTGTAATTCAATTGGTATGACCCGAATGAGTCTGGAAACTTCAAGAGCAGTAATCAGATGGAAAAGATGAAATACTCTTACCAGATACGTTGGACACACCTATCATACGGCAGTGAGTCTAATGGGCTCTGAGCGCTGAACTCCTAGCGCTCCTAAAGGAGAGGCCGGACGGGACCAAACGATGGATCCTAGGAAGCCAACCATGCGGCAGAAAGGCATCAATGAGTTTAAGGTAGGTCATCATGAGCTATGCCCCAGTTGATGACCCATGGAGTCGAAATGCGTCGGATCTGCTTATCTTAAACTTCCCACATTGCTTTTATACTCATTTTTGTGATCACATTTTTATCATCTCTGCATCTGTCATTTGATTTTGACCTGCACTATTGGAGTTTTCCCCTTTTTTTATTTTTTTTGCTGCATATTGGGCTCGAGACACTTCCATCCCTAAGGGTATCGTTTGGAGTGACCTACCTTTAACTCATAGATACCATTCTGCCGCATGGTTGGCTTTCTAGGATCCATCCTTTGGTCCCGTCCAGCCCCACCTTTTGGAGCGCTAGGAGTTCAGTGCTCAGAGCCCATTAGACTCACTGCCATATGATAGGTGTGTCCAACGTATCTGGTAAGAGTATTTCATCTTTTCCATCCGATTACTGCTCTTGAAGTTTCCAGACTCATTCGGGTCATACCATTTGAATTACAGCTATTCATCACCTCCCTAAGTGGACTTTTCACTATTGGCTTTTTTTGGACTTTGATGTTTATGTTTTAGATGCACACACTCACGTGTTGCTGTGCTGTTTTTCTGTGAAATATTTTTCTATATGTATTTCAGTGTATTTGCCTTTATGCACACCACCACCATTTGCTGTTTTCAGTATTGTTTGCTCTCATACTCACAGTGGGTCTTTTTATTATCACTTGTAGATTATTGTTATCACTGTTTATCTATAGAGATATCTCACTTTCCAGCACCACACTAATTATTTACACTAGTTTTCTGAGATACAGAATTTTGGGTTTTCACTAGCTGTAAGCCATAATCATCAAAATTAATAGAAATAAATGCTTGAACTATATCACTCTGTGTGGAACGCATCTATATAAAATATAGAAGTTTCACTTTTAGAATAGAATTACTAAAATAAATGAACTTTTTGATGATATTCAAACTTTGCATCTGTATGTAACAAACATACACAGCTACTATTTACTATTAGGGATCGACCAATATCGTTTGTTCGGTGCCGATGCGATACTGATATTTTGACCACCTCTCAGGCCGATAGCTGATTGTGTGTGGATATTCTGTACATTAAAAAAAATATATATATATATTTACACTTTTTTTATCACTGTTATTACTGTCACAAGGAATGTAAACATACCTTGTGACAGTAATAGGCAGCGCAGGTACTCTTTATGGAGAGATCTGGGGTCTATAAAACACCAAACCCCTCCTCTGCACTTGAAAGTATTCAAAACGTCAAGATCATCGTTTTTTAATACTTTACATATTTTAAAACTGGCGCCTTTAAGATGCCAGTCATCCGGGAAGTGATGCCATGACATCGCTTCCGGGTTACTAGATCCAAGACCCGAACGAAGCATCGGCTTTGTTCGGGTCTTCGGCCAGCCAGCGGACATGCCGGCTGGTTGCTCGGGCCTCCCAGTTGGACGGGAGAGCCCAGAGGAGCGGCGGAAGGTGGCGGGAGTGGGGGGTGTTCCCTCCCACTGCTTGTAATAACAGCCAAGCAGCTGCTGAACCGCATGGGTTGTTATTACAATAAAGCCGACCGTCCGCTCTAAAGAACGGTACCGGGGTGATGCCTGCAGTAAAACCCCTTAAAGCAATATCGGTCGGGTACGTTTGTGCCCGATACTTCAAAAAAAGTGAATATCGGCCGTCGATAATCTGCCTCACCGATAATCAGTCGATCCCTACTATCTATATATCTAGCAGTGCAAACAGCATCCTTGCTGAACTGCTGAGGAAAAAAACAATTACAGGATAAGCCAAATCGAGATGTTATCAATTAAAACTAATGACTAAGCTTTGGGGAGCACTGATAAAGGAGGGGCAGTCATATACATTTGCTGTACCCTGCTCCAAAGAAAGAAGTGCAGTATATATGCATAATGAGCAAACACAGCTGCTATACTCTATACCCGGGATATGCAATTAGCGGACCTCCAGCTGTTGCAAAACTACAAGTCCCATCATGCCTCTGCCTCTGGGTGTCATGCTTGTGGCTGTCAGAGTCTTGCTATGCATCATGAGAATTGAAGTTCTGCAACAGCTGGAGGTCCGCTAATTGCATATCCCTGCTCTATACCATTGATGGCAAACCTTGGCACCCCAGATGTTTTGGAACTACATTTCTAATGATGCTCATGCACTCTGCAGTGTAGGTGGGCATCATGGGAAATGTAGTTCCAAAACATTCAGGGTGCCAAGGTTCGCCATCACTGCTCTTTATTGTATATATGGAATTATAAACTTTAATTAAAAAGCAGAATTTTTTATGGGAATTTAAATAAGTCGAGAACAAGGAAAGGGTCTCACATGAATACTAACACGATAATAGTATTTACATTAGATTTATTACATTTAGATGTCTAAATACCCATTAGTTGGCTTTTATTAGGATCCAGCAATGGTCATCCTAGCTTCCAGCAATGAGAGTGGGAGAGAACTCTCCAGGGTGCTGAAGCATCATCTCTGGGCTTCCACTAACAGGAAACAACGAAGGAGCGGGCGTAATGGTTTATCTGTCATCCTGCAGTTACCTTACTGAAAAAATATTGTAGCGATAACTGATGTAGATGATTTATAACCATTAACTGTAGAAAGTTCATTGCCATTATCAAGCTGAGCTTTGTATATTGGCACAGCTGCAGATGAAAGACGGCACATATTGCTTAACAGTGGGATCTGGGAGGTCGGTGAAGACCAGAGATGTAAAACACGGTTTTACTTTGTTTACACTTGCAGCTGGGGGCTCAGACATGAAATATGAACAAAGCATATCCTTCTATAGTGTGTAGTTGTCTCAATTAGGAGCACTAAGTGTCATCTCTCTCTGCTGCTTCATTCCTCTGCTATCAGCATGAGTCATAAAAACAATTATTTTGTTGCGCTATCATTAGAGAGTGCATAAGATTATTATAAAAATCATACAATCAAGTAATAAAGAAAAAATATGTGCTTTAAAACATATGTGCAAGTAAAAAAAAAATCCATAAACAAACCATAAAGTCCAAGAAATAAAGTGCTTCAGTGCAAAAAAAAGTTCATATAAACATTTAAGTGTTAAAATCCAGTGCTTCAAAAGTGAATGAAGAAGGATTCTTCACACTCAGACAGTGCACACCCCACTCACTAGCCGCTTACCAGCTATTAAGACCCCGGGATGGAGGTCAGCCTGCACCTTATCCCAATTACCCTATGGGATGGATGGATGTCAGGAGCCAGGATTCCAAAATGGATAGACCAAATGGATAGAATCTGTCAGTGGTCGGAGGTAGAAGGGAAGCTGTCGCCATGAAAGGACCAATCGCCTTTACCAGCGACCACAGTGAGTAACAGAAGCAAGTACCCGAGCAGTATTCTCACCAAACGGGCACTGTGAAGAATTGGGAAACTTCAGGAGGTGATCAAGTGGCGAAAAAAATCGGACAGGGTGTTATATCCCTCCCTTGTTCTATCCAAAATGAATAAAAATTAAACTTAGCCTATAGTTCTACTGTAACATACAGAAGAATGTTCCAGATGTCATGTGCCTCTTGTTTGACGATCCACTGCCTGCATAGTACAGAAACAGTCTTTCTCATGTCTCCTTTTCACTATGAGACCTCAAAGCAAAGTGGTAGAGCAGACCCCCCCCCCCCCCCCCTCCACATCTGAAGTTTGGAATCCTCACAAGCAAACAGCTCTATAGCAGAGCAGCCATCCAGACGTGTTTATATATTAATGTGGCTTTGTCTTGTTATCTCTACAGAAGTGTGACAGGAATAAGAGCTTGAAAGCACTGTGATCACCTACACTTAAGCAAAGATAAACAGAATACGCATCAATAAACAGTTCTTACATTAAAACCGTGCAAATTCAGCCAGCATTGCATGGCATCTCATTGGCTAGATACCTCCTCCTCATAAATTGGCTGAAGTTTGGAGGAGACAGCTTTGTCTCCAGCTAACATCATCTAATCCTTCAGCGGTATGTGGAACGTTGGCGCAGTGTGTGGGGAACAGGGTCCCAAAGTCATTCCCAAGAGTCCCCTCTCCTTAAATCACGGTCCCCAGAGTTCCCCCCTTACATCAGGGTCCCCAGAGTTTGCCTATACATCAGAGATCCCACTTAAATTAGGATCCCGAAGTCCCCCCTTACATCAGGGTACACATAGCCCCATTATATCAGCTGTTGCTGAATGGCGCGGCTGTGGCAGATTCGCTGATTGGGTATTTGGAAAGGACGCTCTGGGGGGGTGGGTTGGACACAGCAACAATGGGCCACGGCAGTGCGCCCTAGGTGGCTGCCTAGTTTGCCTAGTGGTAGCACCAGCCCTGGTTACAACCCAAAAAGGAAGACTGGGAGAAGATGGTAGCCCCTGTGACAGCAGAGAGTGCTGATGCCGCAGCGCTGGAGAGGATCACTGACAGGTAAGTGCACTGCCCCCCCACCCCAAAGCACCCTGTCCCCATTTTGATGGGCCAAGGGTCCCTTGCCCACAACCCTGGCTGGTGGTTGTGGGGTTGTGGGGTTTATTGCAATCTGGAAGCCTCCTCTAACAAGGGGCCCCTGGATCCCCCCATGTGATTGGGTATGGGGTACATTGTTCTCCTACCCATTCACCCAAAAAAGTGTAAAAAAGAAATGGACAATTAATTTATTAAAAAAACAAAACAATGTCCCCTGGTGTAGACCAATCGTCAATCACGTCCGCCGACCTGAAAAAACCCTTCCCGAATTCGTGTTCAAAACTGATCTGATGTGCGATTCAGATGCGTTCCCATAGAAGGCAATGAGCCTCGAATTTGCATCTGAACCGCACCACAGTGCTAAAAAAAATGCACAGGAATCTTTTTAAATTTGCAGTGAATTTGCAGTGCCACTGCACCGCATATATGTGAACCGGCTCCATAGAAAGCAAATCGGATGCCGTTCAAAATGCATCCAATTCACATATATGTGAATGGAGCCTTAAGTAAAATGGTCTTTTGGATAGTTTTTTTTTTTCATACCAGAAGTTAGTTTGAGGGTGGTTTGAGAAGGGGGGTTAGGAGGGGTTAGGAGGGTTATTGCTAAAATACTAGAGTTGGATTCTAAATGAGAAAAACTAGACAACCTGGTTGAAATGCTATGACTGGCTTCTATGGAGGAGAAGGGTATGCTCAGTCAAAGCAAAAAACGCCTCCACTTTCACAGGAAAACTGTGTTGTAATGTACCGTCGTCAGAAAACATCTATTGTCTGTTCCAGGCACTGCGTGTGCGGCGGTGGCAGGTCTATTTGTAGCTTGTCACTCACAGCCGCTTTTCTCTTAGCAACTGCTTGTGAGTGTTTGCCTTTCCTGTGCTGTGCCCTTCTCTCCTTCTCTGCAGCACAATGGATCTGCTACACATGCGTTGGTGGCAAGGTAGCAATTACTAAGCAAGAGCACAAACAGGGCATGGAAAGGTTGGCAGAGAGAAACCGAGCAGGATTCTCACCTATGTTGTGTAAAGCTGACCTCCAGACAGATATAAATACAAATGAATGCAGAAATAATTGTATTTTATTACACGTAGACAGTGCTATACTTGGTATCAGCCTCTTGCAGTTTACTGTACAGCAGAACTCAGACTGAGAAAGGGAGAAACTGCAAAATGAGGCACTCAGGTGTGCTGCGGTGCAAGGAGCATGTAGATAGGAGGAGAGAGCAGAGTGACAGATAGATATGCTCATCACTCTGCTGCTTTTCCCTTTATTTGGTATATAGAGAAAGCTGGTGCTCCAGTGCAACTGCTATAATCAAATGCTCTTTATTAAAGTTTGTGTAGTACATGGTTCTTACATGACTGTACTACACAAACTTTCATAAAGAGCATTTGATTTATAGATGTTGCACTGGAGGGCCAGCTTTCTCTATATTGTCTGAAGATTGGAGGTTACCAGAGACCTTTCTAGCTGGAAGCCTGTGCTTTACAAGCTGCGGATGATCAAGGAGGTCGCAGCTCTCTTTCACCTGTCTTTTCCCTTCATTGTCCATTTACAGACTGGGGACGAGACCTGTAATGCTACGTACACACGGTAAGATTTTCCGACAACAAAACCGTGGATTTATTTCCGACAGATGTCGGCTAAAACTTGTCTTGCATACACACGGTCGCACAAATGTTGTCGGAAATTCCGAACGTCAACAACGCGGTGACGTACAACACGTACGACGAGCCGAGAAAAATGAAGTTCAATAACCAGTGCGGCTCTTCTGCTTGATTCCGAGCATGCGTGGAATTTTGTGCGTTGGAATTGTGTACACACGATCGGAATTTCCGACAACGGATTTTGTTGTCAGAAAATTTGAGAACCAGATCTCAAATTTTTGTTGTCGGAAATTCCGACAACAAATGTCCGATGGAGCCTACACGCAGTTGGAAATTTCCGACAATAAGCCCACACCGAACATTTGTTGTCGGAAATTCCGACCGTGTGTACGCGGCATAAGTGTTAGTGAATGATCAGGTCTCCTTCCCTGCCAGACAGAGCTGTGTAAGGCTGCATTCGCACATGAGCATAGCCTCTTTTTTTGCGCTATTTTAGCACGATTTTATACAGCGTTTTTGAGCTTTGGAGTTTTTTATTAGCCAATAGCGAAAACCATCATCTGTTGCATTATCTGTTGTTAGGTTTTTCAGCTTTTTTAGCTTTTCCATCAGCTTTTATTTCTTTTTTATTATTATTATTATTATTCATTTATTATTATTTTTTTTGTTAGGGTAAGGGGTTAGAGTTAAGGTTAGGGGTTGGGGTTAGGATTCGGGGCTAGGTTTTGGGTTAGGGGTTAATATTTGATTTATTTCCTTCTTATTTATTTATTTCTATTTACATCTATTGTTGCTGGGGTGGGGTCCATCGTTGCTGGGGGAGTTAACTATGTGTGGGGGATCTAATGTTGCTGTAGTGGGGTCCATTGTTGCTGGGGGAGTCTATTGTTGCTGGGGTGGGGTCTATTGTTGCTGACTGCAGTGCAGGGGGTCTCTTTTACTACTTTTCTTGTAATCATTAACAAATTCCATACACATTTTTTAGCACCACAAAATTATACTTGGTTCTGCATTCTCTGAAAGGGGTAGTACTGGGAGTTGGGTAGGTGGTGGAAGCAAGAGACAGTGCTCAGAAGAGGGGAAGGGTAAGGGGGGACTGAGAAGGGAGGAGTTCTTGCACCTATTCTTTAAGAAAAAAGTCCTGGTCTAAGGTAAATATTAGAGGGGGCTGCAGCTTGAAGGTTTTTTACCCTAATGCATAGAATGCATTAAGGTAAAAAACCTTGAGCCTTTAGAACCACTTTAGTCAACCCTAATTAAGCCCACGTTCACACTGAGGGACAGTTTGAAATCGTGTGTCGCAAAGTCGGCGTCACACTGATTCGGACAGTGCTGTTGCTGGCAATAAGCGGCGATTTGACATGCGATTTGACATGTCAAATCACATGTCAAAATGGCCCGTTGTGAACGTGGGCGGACTCTTTTCTGTCCTTAGCTGTTACTTTTCTGTTTTGTCATTTCTATTGTTTTACAATTTTTTAAAATGTTGCATAACAAAAAAGGCAAAATCAAAAAGTGCCTTTTTTCATTTTGTAAATAACATTTTGTCATGCTTTCAGAAACACTATTTTGGCGTCATTTTGGACAACAAATTATAAAATAAAATATTTTCTTTATTTTTTGTAGCAAGGTCCTGGGTCTCATTCTCATGTAGGCAGGGGGTGGATGTAGCACTCTGATGTTTAGGCAGGGTTTCTAGTACATTTACCTGCCAGGAATAGTTGCCTTGGCCAATTGTTAGGAGGTCAATTGATTCCACCCTAATTCTGGAATTGCTGCACTTCTCTCTTCTGTCACTAGATGGCCAGGTATCTTGTGACATTAGATAAGACAAGGGCATTGCAAGGACAGATTAGGAATAGATAGGGTATCTCAGCCAATTGGCAGGGATCTTCTTGGGTCCCTTGGCCTACTGGGAGAGCCTATTTATTTGGGTGAGGTCAGGTGATCTGGGCTCTGTGCCACCTGGATGGCTGTCTGGGTGGACGTGTGTTGTGCTGCCCCAGACTGAGATTCTCATGAGAACCTCCACAGTTAGGGACAGCTGACATCCTTCTGTGTAGAGTGGGTTACAAAGCGTAGTGGGTGTAATTCCAGGTAGATTCATGGGCACCAGACACTTCTTGAATGCAAAGAGATTTATTTTCTCTTGAACAGAACTGTAGAAAGGGAGGGTTTAGGGCCAGGACACCCTTTAGTAATTGCAATGTCAATTAGCAAACTTCAAAACTTTTATAGGTAGACAGCCATGCAGGAGAAGGCATCCAGCAAGACACCACATCTGTATGTATAGGATCGCTGTCTACTATGGCACAGACTTATAACAGTTTCTAACACAAGTTGTAACGAACTTATGTACTTCCTCTACAATCTCTTCTTGTAGATCTTCACTCCACTGAGCTCCCAGTCTCTCTCACTAGACTCGCTGATCCACTGCCACTGGATCTCCTGAGCTCTTCCAACCTTCTCACTGAGTATCTTCCTCAAGCGTCACTCCACTGGCCTGGTCGGTCCCTAGCTTGGCACACAAGGCTGCTCTGCAAGCTTCACCTTCGCTGGCTGGGTCCCTAGCTTGGCACCCACAGATATTCCTCAAGCTTCACCCCACTGGCCTGCTCGGTCCCTGGCTTGGCACACAAGGCCGCTCTCCAAGCGTCACCTCCCCTGGCTGGGTCCCTGTCTTGACACCTTGCTGAAGTTTCCCGATTCTTCACTGTCCCTGGTTGGTGAGAAGACTGCTCCGGTACTTATTTCAGCTACTCACTGTGGTCCCTGGTAATAAAGTGGTTGGTCCCTTAGTGGCGACAGCTTCCCTTCTACCTCCGACCACGACAGGTTCTCCGACCGGCAGAACCGTCACTTATGGTTGGACTGCAACCTGCAGTCCCAACCCTACGCTGCTCTCTCGCTTCTGGATAGGCCCTCAGACAGCCTAGCAGCCAGATGTCCCTGGGATGGGCCTCAGGCTCTGGCCTAGCAGCCGGGGCAGCACAACACACGTCCACCCAGACAGCCGTCCAGGTGGTACAGAACCCCGATCACCTGACCTCACCCAAATAAATAGGCTCTCCCAGCAGCTGGCCAAGGTACCCAAGAAGACCCCTGCTAATTGGCTGAGATACTCTATCTATTCCTAATCTGTCCTTGCAATGCCCTTGTCTTATCTAATGTCACTAGATACCTGGCCATCTAGTGACAGAAGAGAGAAGTGCAGCAATTCCAGAATTAGGGTAGAATCAATTGATCCCCTAACAATTGGCCAAGGCAACTATTCCCGGCAGGTAAATGTACTAGAAACCCTGCCTAAACATCAGGATGCTACATCTTATTCAGAGCAATACTACCTTTTCAAAAACTAACAATGGTCAAATTAGAAAAAAAAAAATTTTCCTTTTTTTAAAAAAAATATTGTCTAAGGTTACATAAAAATAAAGTATTATTTACAAGACAATATTGCCAAAAAACAATGCATATTTTAAGCTGGGTTCACACTGAAGCATTGAGCGGCTCACAGCAGGGGTCCGGTGCATCTCCGTTCACCCTTTCAGGTCCGATTTGGGTCCAAATTTTTGGCTGAATTCGGACCTGAAACAGACCAGAAGACGCACAGGACTCTTGTGAAATTTGCACCAGAGCCGCTCCGGACATGTGTGAACCGGTTCCATAGAGAGCCAGTCGCAATCTCCTGTCATGCGAATTGGATGCGGGGAAAGCTGCATCCAATTCGCAGTAGTGTGAACCCAGCCTAACTAAAGTTATTGTTTATGTTATTGAGTAAACAGGCCTATAGCGGAAATGTAAAACTTGGTCAAGCCCATAGGAGGTAGAAAAGTATAAGCTGAAGTGGTTAAAGCGTAATAAAAAACACCAAAAAAAAAACTCCCCAATGGGGAAAGGACCAGCGCTCTGGATTCAGATGTGATACATGACCAAGGCAATTGGTCTGCAGCTGAATAAGTCTAAGGAGACAAGACTGTAGAGAACAGCCTTTCTCAACCTTTCCAACACCAAGGAACCCTTGAAATTACTTTCCGGTCTCAGGGAACACCTACTAAAAATGACTATATCTACAACTCATGATACATTAGTGTGATGGTCAGTGGGAAGAATGCTCCTTACACTGGGGGTCATTGGGAAGAATTACCTCCTTACAGGTAGCTAAAAAGATCAATGATGTCAGTAGGAACTTATCTGAGAGGCAGCAAAAGCTCATTGCTCAAGGAACCCCTAGCAACCTCTGAGGAAACCCTAGGGATCCATGGAACCCTGGTTGAGAAACCCTGGTATAGAACATGGAAAACACACAAATTTGTCCAGCGCAAAACCATCGCCCTGATGGTGTCTAGCAATAATGAATGCCAAGAGTATGATTGCAGAATGAAGAATATTGAAAAATTATTAAAAAATTGTAAAATAAAATAAAACTAAAAATAGTTGTTGGACAGACCTGGTCCATACACAGTGCAATGCAATTGGTCAGTCAATGCGATAAGTAATATAAATCTTGTATGCAATTCATACAGAGCTCAGTCCCGACCTATGAAGAAATATAAGCCTCGTACACGCGGTTCGATTGTTGTACGACCGAGTGTCTGATTTTTGTCAAAAGCGCGTGTGCAGGATTTTGTCTAGCATACTAATTATACGCAAATTGTTGTTCGACAAACACGAACGTAGTGACGTACTATGAGAGTATAAAGAGGAAGTTCTTTTCTTGACGCCGCCCTTTGGGCTCCTTCTGATAATTTTGTGTTAGTAGAAGTTTGGTGAACGTTGATTCGCGATTTTCAGATTGTTCCTGATCTTCAAATGACAGTTTGGAAATAGGCAGTTACATTGAAAACAACTCAATGGAAAATTAACAAGGGACACCAACATAGTTGTGTCTTTGATCTTAAAGACTCAAGGATAATGGTGTGGTAACTTCCCCAAAAAATCAAACAACAACCATAATATTAATATTACTACAAAACAAATGCCTTTTAAAATACGTTTGGCATAACTACATCAGTATCACCAGCAAAGCAGCTTCATTATTATCCCATTAAAGAAGATGAGAATGTGCGCTGCATTGCGACATTTCATCAATTGCCGCGTCATGAATGTTAATTCCAGATTACGAGCGGTAGTTTACAAGACCAAACTCTTCCGGCTTGTTCCTTGATTCCTATCATGCGTGTTTGTACTTTCAAATTTTGTGTGAAGATTTCTGTACTGACCATCCGAAAATCGGATGTTGAGCTGTCCTTCGTCAAAAAGTTACTAGTCTGCTCATCCAGCTTTTGTCTGATGGAAAAGTCAAATCGGGTGTTGAAAGCACCGTACTAACGATCCGAAAATTAGCAGACAGCTCTTCGTACGAACTTTCCCATCTGATTTTCATATCCTGTGTATGGGCCCTTAAGCCTCGTACACACGGTACGATTGTTGGAAGGGGATTGTTTGTTGACAGACTGTTGTCTGAAATTCTTACCTTTAGTACGCTCCTTTTGACAATTGTTTTCCAATTTTCCGCCAACAAATATTGGATGAAAGGCTAGTAAATTATTGGCAAACGACAGCTCCACGTCAGATTTTCGTATGGTCAGTACGAGATGTGCTGGGGGTTGGAAGTGCACAGACAGCGGAGACCAGCCATGTACATGGGGAGCCTCTGGAGGGGGGGGGGGGGATCGGCTGTCTTGGGACCCTGATGTAAGAAAGGGGCTCTCTGGGGACCCTGATGTCAGGGGAGGTTTTCTGGGGACCCTGATGTAAGAAAGGGGCTCTCTGGGGACCCTGATGTAAGGGGAGGCTCTCTGGGGACCCTGATGTATGGGGAGGCTTTCTGGGGACCCTGATGTAAGGGGAGGTTTTCTGGAGACCCTGATGTAAGTAGGGAGGCTCTTTGGGGACCCTGATGTAAGGGGAGGCTCTCTGGGGACCCTGATGTAAGTAGGGAGACTCTCTGGGGACCCTGATGTAAGGGGAGGTTCTCTGGGGACCCTGATGTAAAGGGGAGGCTATCAGGGGACCCTGATATAAGGGGGACTCTCTGGGGACCCTGATGTAAGGGGAGGCTCTCTGGGGACCTTGATGTAGGGGGGGGAGGACTCTGGGGACCCTAATGTAAGTAGGGAGGCTCTCTGGGGACGCTGATGTAAGGGGAGGCTCTCTGGGGACCCTGATGTAAGGGGAGGCTCTCTGGGGACCCTGATGTAAGTAGGGAGGCTCTCTGGGGACCCTGATGTAAGGGAAGGCTCCCTAGGGACCCTGATGTAATGAGGGGGGGCTCTGGGGACCCCGATGTAAGTGGGGGATCCCTGGGGACACTGATGTAAGTGAGGGATCCGCACTCAGATATGTAACGATTATATTATATATATATATATATATATATATATATATATATATATATATATATATATATATATGTGTATATATATATATATATATATATATAGTATCTCACAAAAGTGAGTACACACCTCACATTTTTGTAAATATTTTATTATATCTTCTCATGTGACAACACTGAAGAAATAACACTTTGCTACAATGTAAATTAAGGGGGGTGAATCTGGAGGTCAAGTGGTTAAGAAGGCAAAAATGTTATATTTTACAAAAAAAGGTGTTTAAACCTTTCCCTACTCTATACAAAGCTGTATTTCTTTTAACATATGACATTTATAAAAGGCAAACAATTACAATAGTTATCCTCTAATTACATTGAGTCAGCTACATAATCTGGGTAATTGCTATATGTAAGTAAATAAAAGGATGTGTTTTAAACCCCAGTTATACAGAGCTGATTAAAACAATGTAGAAAGCTTTGAAATGTATTAAATCCGTGTTGTGAATTGCCAAGTAATAAGTAGTGGAAGCAGAGGTGTAACTAGAATCTTCAGGGCCCCGGTGCAAGAAAACATGAAGGGCCCCACCAGGGGCGTTGCTGGGTCTACAAAAGATCTCGGGCTAGAGCCCATAGCAGCGAAGTAAAGAAAGTCACACACTTGGGTGGGCATACACGTGTATATAATATACATATGTGCAGGGCTTTTTTTCAGCCAGAGGTCAGTTCCACCACCTCTGGCTCAGACCCTTTGGTGCCTGCTCACCACAATCACTTGTAAATACAGAAGTCTGGTTTCTGTATTTACAAGTGACAGCTCTGCACTCTGTATGTAACCCCCATGTACTCTGCACTCTGTATGTAATGCAATCCTGGTATTTAATGCCCCTTTAAGACCCTTCTACTGTTTTCGTGAAATTTGACTGAACACACCAACTATTTAATGTGATTTGGAGGGTGTGTGTAGGGGAATGGGTTTTGTGGTTAAGTTCCAGCACCTATTGTTTGAGAAAAAAAGCCCTGCATGTGTGTATATATACATGTGTGTGTATACAGTATCTCAAAAAAGTGAGTACACCCCTCACATTTTTGTAAATATTTTATTATATCTTTTCATGTGACGACACTGAAGAAATGACACTTTGCTACAATGTAAAGTAGTGAGTGTACAGCTTGTATAACAGTGTAAATTTGCTGTTCCCTCAAAATAACTCGACACACAGCAATTAATGTCTAAACCGCTGGCAACAAAAGTGAGTATACTTCTAAGTGAAAATGTCCAAATTGGGACCAATTAGCCATTTTCCCTCCCCGGTGTCATGTGACTCATTAGTGTTACAAGGTCTCAGGTGTGAATGGGTAGCAGGTGTGTTAAATTTGGTGTTATCGCTCTCACTCTCTCATACTGGTCACTGGAAGTTCAACATGGCACCTCATGGCAAAGAACTCTCTGAGGATCTGAAAAAAAGTATTGTTGCTCTACATAAAGGTGGCCTAGACTATAAGAAGATTGCCAAGGCCCTGAAATTGAGCTGCAGCACGGTCAAGTCCATACAGCGGTTTAACAGGACAGGTTCCACTCAGAACAGGTCTCGCCATGGTCGACCAAAGAAGTTGCGTGCACGTGCTCAGCGTCATATCCAGAGGCTGTCTTTGGGAAATAGACATATGAGTGCTGCCAGCGATGCTGCAGAGGTTGAAGGGGTGGGGGGTCAGCCTGACAGTACTCAGACCATACGCTGCACACTGCATAAAATTGGTCTGCATGGCTGTTGTCCCAGAAGGAAGCCTCTTCTAAAGATGATGCACAAGAAAGCCCGCAAAAGGTTTGCTGAAGACAAGCAGACTAAGGACATGGATTACTGGAACCATGTCCTGTGGTCTGATGAGACCAAGATAAACTTATTTGGTTCAGATGGTGTCAAGCGTGTGTGGTGGCAACCAGGTGAGGAGTACAAAGACAAGTGTGTCTTGCCTACAGTCAAGCATGGTGGTGGGAGTGTCATGGTCTGGGGTTGCACGAGTGCGGCCAGCATTGGGGAGCTACAGTTCATTGAGGGAACCATGAATGCCAACATGTACTGTGACATACTGAAGCAGAGCATGATCCCCTCTCTTCGGAGACTGGGCCGCAGGGCAGTATTCCAACATGATAACGACCTCAAACACACCTCCAAGATGTCCACTGCCTTGCTAAAGAAGCTGAGGGTAAAGGTGATGGACTGGCCAAGTATGTCTCCAGATCTAAACCCTATTGAGCATCTGTGGGGCATCCCACAGATGGAGGTGGAGGAGTGGAAGGTCTCTAATATTCACCAGCTCTGTGATGTCATCATGGAGGAGTGGAAGAGGACTGCAGTGGCAACCTGTGAAGCTCTGGTGAACTCCATGCCCAAGAGGGTTGAGGCAGTGCTGGATAATAATGGTGGCCACACAAAATATTGACACTTTGGGCCCAATTTGGACATTTTCACTTAGGGGTGTACTCAGTTTTGTTGCCAGCGGTTTAAACACTAATGGCTGTGTGTTGAATTATTTTGAGGGGACAGCAAATTTACACTTTTATACAAGCTGTACACTCACTACAATTCACAACACGGATTTAATACATTTCAAAGCTTTCTACATTGTTTTAATCAGCTCTGTATAACTGGGGTTTAAAACACATCCTTTTAATTACTTACATATAGCAATTACCCAGATTATGTAGCTGACTCAATGTAATTAGAGGATAACTATTGTAATTGTTTGCCTTTTATAAATGTCATATGTTAAAAGAAATGCAGCTTTGTATAGAGTAGGGAAAGGTTTAAACACCTTTTTTTTGTAAAATATAAAATGTTTGCCTTCTTAACACCTTGACCTCCAGTTTCACCCCCCTTAATGACCAGGCCATTTTTTGCGATACGTCAGTGCATTACTTTAACTGTCCATTGCGCGGTCTTGTGACACTGTACCCAAATACAATTTATGTCATTTTTTACCACAAATAGAGTTTTCTTTTGTTGACCACTGCGATTTGATCACCACTGCGTTAAAGCAAAAAAGACTGAAAATTTGGGGAAAAAAACAGTAATTTTTACTTTCTGCTATTAAACATATCCAACAATAAAAAATTCAAAAAACATTGAAAACAATCAAATTTATTCATAAATTTAGGCCAATATTTATTCTGCTACATGTTTTTGGTAAAAAAATCCCAATAAGCGTATATGGATTGGTTAACGTGAATGTTATCACTTCTACAAACTATGGGATATATTTAGGGAATTTTTATTTTTTATTTTTTAATACCAGTAATGGCGGCGATCAGCGACTTATAGCGGGACTGCGATATTGTGGCAGACACTAACTGACCTTTTTGACTAACTGGCACTATTGACGCTTTGCGAGAACCAATGGCACTAATACAGTGATCAGTGCTAAAAATATGCACTGTCACTGTACTTATTACACTGGCTAAGAAGGTGTTAAGCACCTGGGCAATTAAATGGTTAACTGTGTGCCTAACCAGTGTTTTTGTGTACTGTGTTAAGTGCTTTTACTAAGGCAAGAGATGGATTTTGTTCCCTGCTTTGCGGGAGCACAAAATTCATCCATGAACCCCCCCCCCTCCACCCTGGGTGATACAACACTGTACCCAAACTAAATTTATATCATTTTTTTCTTTTGGTGGTATTTGATCACCACTGAGCTTATTTTTTATTATATAAATCAAAAAACACTGAAAATGTTGAAAAAAACAGATATTTTCTACACTCTGTATTCTGTTACCTGTCTTTGGTTTAAAAAATTCTAATAATTGTATATTAATTGGTTTGTGCAAAAGTTATAGTGTCTACAAACTATGGGATATATACTGGAATTGATGTAGGTATGACGCTATACTGATAATGGTGGTGATCAGCGAATTATAGTGGGACTTTGATAGGGTGATGGGAAATCTGACGCTAACAGACACTACCTGGGAGGCTCACTAAGGCCCCATACACACTATTAGATTTTCTGCAGATTTTTGTCTTCAGATTTACCAAAACCATGTAGTGCAAGGGCCTGCCTGATTGCATACAAATTGAAACTCTAAAGGTTTGACCTCATATTATATGGTTTTGGTGAATCTGAAGACAAAAATCTGCAGAAAATCTAATAGTGTGTATGGGGTCTAACATTGCTAGTACAGTGATCAGTGATACTAATACAATGATCAGTGATAATACTGTACACTCACACTGGCTGGGAAGGGGTTAACGTCTAGGGCCAGTTTGGGGGTAAAGCGGAGTTCCACCCTAAAAAAAAAAAATTCCTTTAAAAGACTCCTTTTAACCTATAAACAAACATTTGGAGGAAAAGATTTATTTATACTTACCCTAAACGCCCTGTTGCTATGTAGTCCTTGTAATCTGCCACTTCCTGGTCCGCGGAGCTCCTCGTGACTTCCTCCCTCGCCTATGCTCCTGGGAAATGATGACACATCATTTCCCAGGAGTCTATGGGCAGTACTGTGCTCAAAAATCGATACGGCCGCTGGTGAATCGCGCATGCGTGAGATCGAGAGGTGCATGCTGGTTACCCAGCATGCACCTCTCCAAAGCTATTCCAGGAAGCGATCTTGATTGGCCTTCACATGCCCACAATCATGATGGAAACGGCCACAAATGGAGGAATAAAATATTACAGTAAGAAATTTATATTTTTGATAAATCGATGATGTTAATTGTATACTCGTTTTTGAATTACATTGGTAATAATGCTAGGATCTAAAAAAAAAAAAATGTTTTAAATTTTGCCGGAACTCCGCTTTAACTGTGTGCCTAACAATGTGTAATGGGTGCTACTTTATTTTACTATCTGGCTGTTTTTTCTCCTACTTTGCAGGGAGAAGAAACAGCCAGATCGCTTTTCCCCATACACAGAGTTCTGTGTTTTTGGAAACACAGAACTCTGTGTGTGATTGGACACAGCCGATCAGCTGACTTCACCCGAAATCATTGGCTGAAATCAGCTTCCAAACTCGTGCTGTGTCCAATCACAGCATTGGTCGGCAGGGGGCCTGTGCATGGGCACCCCAAACCCGGAAGAAGTTTGATCGCGTACATGTACGTGATTGTGCCTGTATCTGCGGCCTGGTCACAGTATATTTACTGTGAATGGTTGGCAGGTGGTTAAGGACATTCAGCCCTTGTGACACTGACCATCAGCACAAACAGAGGGGATGAATCTACCTAGCAGGATACTAGACAGCAATAAAGTTTTGACATGTTATAACTGTTCCCTGCTCTAAAACTAATTAAAACATCTTTGGCTTTAAATACACTTTGAGGTGTGTTTAAATTGAAAAAATTCCATAATTTTGTTTAAATGGGGTAAAAACAAAAGTTATTACGCTATTTCCTGTACTGTTTGAATGTTTGTCATCACATTTGGCCACTAGATGGTGCTAAGTACTTCTACCATAAGAATTTCCTATGATACTTAGCACCATCCTGTGGCCAAATGCAGTATTTTCTGATGTAAATCAATGAAAAACACTTGACTGGGACAGGAAAGGAATTTTTCTAACTTATAAGGTACTTTATGAACAAAGAACTCACACCTTATAAAGTGCTCATCTTTACTTTCTGTTTTTGAGATTTAAACATAGGTAAGACAATCGTGGTAGGTGTCCATAGAGCCTGTAGAACTTTGACATGTCATTAATTAGAACTATATTTTGTCAGTCCTGTCCATGAAATAGCCATATTTCACTCACTACAGAGTGACTTTAATATACACTCACCAGCCTCTTTATTAGGTATATCTGTTCAATTTCTTGGTAACACAAATTACTAATCAGCCAATCATATAACAGCAACTCAATGCATTTAGGCATCTAGATGTGGTGAAGATGACTAAGTTCAAACCGAGCATCAGAATGATGAACAAAGGGGATTTAAGTGACTTTGAATGTGGCATAGTTGTTGGTACCAGACGGGCTGATGTGAGTATTTCAATAACTGCTGATCTGCTGGGATTTTCACATACAACCATCTCTAGGGTGTAAAGAGAATGGTCCAAAAAAGAGAAAATATCCAGTGAGTGGCAATTGTGTGGATGAAAATGCCTTGTTGATGTCAGAGGAGAATGGGCAGACTGAGATGAATCAGCAGTTTAAGATGATAGAAAGGCAACGGTAACTCAAATATCCACTCATTACAACCAAGGTATGCAGAATACCATCTCTGAACGCACAACACATCGAACCTTGAAGCAGATGGGCTCCAGCAGCAGAAGACCATAAAGGGTGCCACACCTGTCAGCTAAGAACAGAAAACTGAGGCTACAAGTCACACAGGCTCATCAAGATTGGACAATAGAAGATTGGAAAAACGTTGCCTGGTCTGATGAGTCTCAATTTCAGATGCGATGGTAGGGTCAGAATTTGGAATAAAAAACATGAAAGCATGGATCCATCCTGCCTTGTATCAACAATTCAGGCTGGTGGTGTGATGGTGTGGAGTGATATTTTCTTGGCACACTTTGGACCCCTTAGTACCAATTGAGCATAATTTAAACGCCACGACCTACCTGAGTATTGTTGCTGACCATGTCCATCCCTTTATGACATAAAACAAATCTCTCCTGCGCTCAGGTGTCCAGGAACTGAATATGTGGTGCGACCACCTATAACGAGGTATTGCCTAGCGTCTTGCAGCCCTCCTCTGAACAATGGGTATTCATGCTAGAAAAAACAGAAAAAGAAGGAGGGCGCACTAACCTAGTGCATTACCACTAATAAACTTTATTGCAGCATAAAAACAGCAAAGATTATACTCACAAACGAGCTATCGAAACCAGCTTTAAAAAAGGGCGCAAGTGCGCTGTCCTATGGATCGACACACCAGGACCTATTGCCAAGAGGATCAGACCGGTGCAAATGGCCATCCCTTTATGACTACAGTGTACACATCTTCTGATGACTCCTTCCAGCAGGATAATGCACCATGTCACAAAGCTCCAATCCTCTCACCACTGGTTTCCTGAACATGACAATGAGATCACTATACTACAATGGCCTCCACACTCACCAGATCTCAATCCAATAGAGCACCTTTGGGATGTGGTGGAACAGGAGATTCAGATCATGGATGTGCAGCCAACAAATCTGTAGCAACTGCGTGATTCTATCATGTCAATATGGACCAAAATCTCTGAGGAATTCCAACACCTTGTTGAATCTATGCCAAGAAGAATTAAGGCAGTTCTGAAGGCAAAAGGGGGTCCGACCCGGTACTAGCAAGGTGTACCTAATAAAGTGGCCGGTGAGTGTATAGCACCTTACAGTCCTTAGATTTGATGGCTGTATTAATTATTCTTTCCAAGGCAATGACATGAAAATGAATACATGATCCTGCCCTAGGGTGACAGCATTCATTTCCTGTGCTCTCCCTATAGAGAAGCAGTGTTATCACTCCAGGACTGGAATACAGTATGCCTACCCCTCTCCCCTTCCCCATAACATAGGGGAAGGTGTTATGTAGTCCAAAGAGATAGCCAGAACTAATACAAGCTAGCCAGGCAGAGTGCACAGTCCCAGTACACAACCTTTCTGGCAGGATCAATATTTTTTTCACTTATAGAGACATAAGAAAACATGATCAGTTGTACTTTATATTTAACCAAAAGGAAACAAATAAAAGTTTATGATGAGCCGATACACAGATACACTTTAAGTATCATTTGTAACTTACATTTCTTAACACATCCTATTGGCCTTGATGTGTTAAGGCTCTTTAATGAACATAATTATATAAGGATTTGAAACATTCTGTATATATGACATGGGAGATCAAAGCCATTCAGCTTTACATTATGTGCAAGAGAACTCAGTTTAATACATAATTCATGCATTCAACCCGCACAGGAGAGGCTGCAAATGATAGTATTAATAAATACCGTACTTGGAGTGTTTTACAGGAAATTTATAGCTTAAATAGGTGCATAAATAATATATACAGGTCCCTCTCATGTAAAGGAACAGTCTGTATTATTCACGAATTGAAAGCTAAAATATTCCATTTAGAAGAAGAAGAAGGTAAACGAGCGGGAAATTCTGTTACCAGTGTTTAGTCTGTGGGTGAAAGTTTGGGATAAGTCTCACATTTTATTTTCTGAAAGTTGGGTAACGTCAGGTCCCCTGGATCCATCACATTTGTTGCCGACCTTCACACATTTTATCCCACTGGATTACTCATAGCTGAGAAATGTGAAGACAGAAAGACCTCATGCACACTGGGCGTGAGTGGCGGTGCGTCCATAAGGGCACACGGGCGCCGCCCCCTCTCTCCTGCCACTCCCTCTGGCACCAATAGATAGATTCATGCATTGCATGAATCTATCTATGTCCGCCACCCCCTATTCAGGTGTAACGACATATTCGGCGACCCATCGCACTTTGCCACGGAAGTGACGTTCCGTTGCCGCCATCTTGCTACACCCCACACTCGTCCACAGTAAGGATACACTAAGAAGGGGGAAAGCGGACATGTTGTTACACGCACCGGAGTTTTGCATTTTACACGTATTTATAACAGTAAAGTGAGTTTCTATAGTGAAATACAGGACTTACAACTCCGTCTGACTACTTAGATCTTGAATTTTAAAAGCAGCGGCAACCCTGCTCATCTCACAGGTTTGCTAATCTGACAGAAGTTCGCTGCTTTTAAAATTTAACATCTAAGCAGTCAGACGGAGTTGTAAGTCCTGTATTTCACTATAGAAACTCACTTTACTGTTATAAATACGTGTAAAATGCAAAACTCTGGTGGGTGTAACAACAGGTTCGCATTCCCCCTTCTTAGTGTATCTTTACTGTGGACGAGTGTGGGGTGTAGCAAGATGGCGGCGACGGAACGTCACTTCCGTAGCAAAGTGCGATGGGTCGCCGAATATGTCATTACACAGGCACCTGGCCCCTTTTTCGGGCGCCTGAATTACAGGGGCCGGGTGTGTTTTTGAAGCACCTGATTAGAGCCATAGGCTGTAATAGGCGTCAAAAAAGGTGACCTGCAAGCGCCATGCTGGGTGCTTGCAGGTCACTCAGCTGTGTTAGAAAAGCGAATGAATATTCGCTTTCCTAAGACTAAACCACCTCTCCGCCAATCAGGTGATCGTATCTGTTACCCGTCACCTGATTGGCTGAAACGACAGGTGCTGTGATTGGACGCCTATCAGGCGTCCAATCATAGCAGAGGACGGGAAGAGAGGACGGGAGAAGACATCGAGGAGCTGTCCCACCGAGACAGGGTAAGTGCAGGCGGCGGGCAGGGGGCACACTGGCAGCATTTGATATGGCACAGTGGGAGAATTTGATGGAGCACAGTGGCTGCGTTTGTTGGCACAGTGGCTGCATTTGATGGGAGAGTAGCTGCGTTTGATGGCACAGTGGGAGCATTTGATATGGCACAGTGGCTGCGTTTTATGGGCACAGTGGCTGCATTTGATGGCACAGTTGCTGTGTTTTTTAGGTACAGTGGCTGCGTTTGATGGCACAGTGGCGGCAATTGATGGGCACAGTGGCTGCGTTTGATGGCACAGTGGCTGCGTTTGATGGGCACAGTGGCTGCGTTTGATGGCACAGTGGCGGCAATTGATGGGCACAGTGGCTGCGTTTGATGGCACAATGGCTGTGTTTGATGGTACAGTGGTGGCAATTCATGGGCACAGTGGCTGCGTTTCATGGTACAGTGGCTGCGTTTGATGGTACAGTGGCCGCGTTTGATGGCACAGTGGCGGCAATTGATGGGCACAGTGAATAGCTATTATTTTTTGGTTGGTTTGTTAATATGGATCCCATGATGAGCATGTGTGAGGAAATGCTCCTGATGTTGCTTTTGCTGAGGCTCCTTCTCTATGGCCTGGGTTATGTACAGCGCTCAGCATAAATGAGTACACCTCAACAGATTTGTCAGAAAACCTTTACTTTCCTTTCAGAATCAACATTTTCTATGGGACGCTATACTACAAAATACTCCCACAAATGTGAGCCATTGATTGCAACCAAGATTTGTTAATTTGCACACACAAAGTATTTTTCCTAACAAATTAATTTAAGACCATGTTGTAAAAATGAATACACCTCAATGAAAGTCTTAGAAACAAAGCTAAATTTTAGACAACAAAATCCTAATTAACAAGAATTCAACTACAGGTGAGTCTAATTATTCATTAAACAGGTGTACAACTTAACAAACAAATGGCACCACATGGAAGAGAAATGTCACAAGGCCTTAGAAAAAAAAATCTTTACTAAAGAAAGGTGAAGGCTACAAGAAGATCAGCAAAGCTTTAGAGTCGGTTCACACTGAGGCAGCACAACTTACAGCGCGACTTCCTCAGGCGACCTGCACATGACAGCAGCGGCCACTTGCAAAATGACTTCTATATAGAAGTCAATGCAAGTCGCCTCAAGTCGCCCCCAAAGTAGTACAGGAACCTTTTTCTAAGTCTGAGCGACTTGCGTCGCTCCTATTAGAACGGTTCCATTGTACAGTACGGGATGCGACTTGTCAGGCGGCTAGGTCGCCTGACAACTCGTCCCAGTGGGAACCGGCTCCTACTTTTCAGTCAGAATACTATAGCAAAAGTGATACAAAAATTTTACATACATGGAACTGCAACCATCTCACAGAGACGTTCAGGCCATCCACAGAAGTTAACACCTCATCAGGAGCGTCTTCTGATGAGGATTGAAGAAAATTGCCATGCAATTTCACTGCAGTTAGCTAAAGAAATATAAAGCCAAACTGAGGTGATTGTTTCCCATGACACAATATGGAATACACTGCAGAGGAATGGCATGCATGAGTGTTGTCCATGAAGGAAGCCTCTCCTAAAGCCCATGCACAAAAAAGCCAGCCTAGAATTTGCCAGGGCCCATGCTGAAAAAGAAGAAGACTATGAGATTCTGTACTCTGGAGTGATGAGACCAAGATAAATGTTTTTGGAACTGATGGCTTCAAAACTGTATGGTGTCACAAAGATGAGAAGTACAAAGAAAAATGCATGGTGCCTACAGTGAGACGTGGTGGTGGCAGTGTCCTTCTGTGGGGCTGCATGAGTGCTGCTGCTGTCGGGGAGCTGCATTTCATTGATGGTATCATGAATTCACTTCTATATTGAAAGAGAAGATGCTACCATCACTCTGTGCCCTTGGTCTTCGTGCACTTTTCCAACATGACAATAATCCAAAACACACATCTAAGGCCACTGTTGCATTGCTGAAGAAGAACACAGTGAAAGTGATTCAGTGGCCAAGTATGTCTCCGGATCTGAACCCAATGGAACACCTATGGGGAATTCGGAAGAGACAAGTTGAGCATCATTCTCCATCCAGCATCCAGGCTCTAAAAGAGGTCATTCTTGCAGAATGGAAAAATATAGATATTTCAATATGTCTCCGACTTGTTCATTCCATGACTAGAAGACTTGGTGCTGTCCTTTCAAATCATGGAGGTCATACAAAATATTAGATGTACTAGTTGTCGTTGTGGGGTGTATTCATTTTTGCATCAACTAATTTGAGTAAAACTGAAGTATTTGTGATCTAAGTTATATTATTAACCTTACTTTCGTGTAATGAGCCAAACAAATGTTCTATAAAACTCAGTTTTGTCAAAATTTTGGAACTTGTTCTTGTGTTCATTGAGATATTGAATACAATTTTACTTTTCAAAAGGGGTGTACTCATTTATGCTGTGCACTGTAAATGGTTTTTCCTTATCATACCTTTTTTTTTTTTTAATTGTTTACAAAGATTGGAAATGCCCAAAGCACAGTTTCATGGTTCCAAAGTGCTTTTCGGTGCGTTTCCCTTTTGAGGAGGCCCTTATTAAAAAGTGGACCTCTCCTCCTGTTGAGACACTACTTTGGGATGTCCTTATGGTCAAGAATAAGAAGAAGCTGTGTCCGTTAACAAACGTAAGAGAAAGCTTCTCTACATTCTATGATGGACACAGCACCCGCCCTCTCTTTGTTTTTTTTTTTACTTGTACTGCATTGTGACTAACTGGCCAGCCTATAGCAGAGAGAGGGTTTATATCAGTTAGGACTGTCCATAGGGTGCTGCAGTGTTCTTTTCTGCCTAGTGTCCCACTCCAGTATGTGGCACTTTAAACCCTATGGTCAAGAATGAGAAGCTGTGTCCATCAATGATAGCAGGAGGGAAGGATTACGTTTAGGGGCATTGGGGATACAAGGTGGGGGTGCACTTACAGCAGGCCAATGGTGAATGTTGAGGAGAGGGGTGCGCATGAAGTAAGTATAGGGGGAAATGTAAGTGAGGGGATACATGCGTGGTGACACAAGGGGGTACACAGCTGTGATAGTTAAAAATGGGATGTGCAGGTGCAGTGCTGAGGAGGTGAGAGAGGGGCCCCACAGTAAAAGTGTTGGTAGTAGATTTACAGCTGTGAGAACAGAAATGGGTGCTCCTCTTAGCTTCTAGCAGCCTCTCCTCCTCCAAACAAGTGGTCGGAGGGAGTGCAGGACACCTGGGGACCGGTGGGGGCAAAGTGAGGATCTGTGGGGGGAGCTACAGGAGAATGTAACTGATCTAACTGACCAATAGAGGTAAGGAGAAGAGTCCAATGGAAGGCAAAATAACGCTCAGGTGTAGATGCACTAAGCACTCCTTTCTGTGAAACGTATCAACTGTATGCTATATCCCAGTGCTGTTTGTCCCATGTTTGAAGAATAAAGGACTTAGCTATTATAGTAATAATGTAAAACTAAAGGCAAAACTTTTTTTTTCATTTTGAATAGAGTAAGGGAGGGTTATAACTGCCCTCTTTTTTTTTTTTTTTTTTTTTTCGCCATCTGTGCCCCATTGAGGAGATTTCCCTTCACTTCCTGTCTCATAGCCAAAACAGGAAGTGAGAAAAAAATCCCCCCCCCCCCAAAGCGAGGGTATCCCTTGTTGTCACCAGGATCACCAGAACTAGTGTTCCCATTGGAAGATTCTCCCTCTATTACTGTTCTGGTAACAACCCCAAAATGTGGGAATTTCTTTCACTCGCAGGGATAACAGTAAATTGGACAAATGGGATGAATTTCCCTAATGTGGACACAGACAGCACTAATAAGATGACAGCTGTTCTAATCCCTCTTCACCCTGCAAAATGAAAAAAAAAAAGGTTTTGCATTTAGTTTTACTTTAAGGATTGACAGAAAATGATTGGAAAAGATTTGCCAGATCAGAGTAGGCAAACTTTGTCGGATGTGAACAGTGGCAGAAAATAATAATCTGGTGGGGATTGTGACTGAGTACACAGCCAAAGGAGGCGACCGGTAACATTTGCCTCTTTAGAAATAGACCCCACAACCTACGTAAACCAGTTCATTGCTGATGTGGTCTTGTAAAACATACACACAGTGCCACCATGTGGCTAAAGTTAGGAAGAATGGCAGCAAAAACAATTGAATACTGTCCATGATACTTTTTTTTTTTTGCACTAACATTCAAATTGTTAGGACAAGCTTTCGAGGTGTACCCCCTTATTAAAAGTCCAAGCAGTACTAAAACACAAACTTTTGAGAAGAGAAAAAAAAGCACAGACATACACAGCAATGGTAATTAAACTTGGATAGTTAGTGGGATAAGGCAGGGTGAGGGCTATAGAATGGGGCGAGGGTAATGGGGCGTACACACGGTCGGACTTTTCGTCTACAAAAGTCCGACGGACGCCGACGGACCAAATCCGGCGGACAATTCGACCGTGTGTGGGCTTCATCGGACCTGCAGCGGACTTTTTCGGTCAAAAATCTGACGGACTTTAGATTTGGAACATGCTTCAAATCTTTCCGACGGACTCGAGTCCGGTCGAAGAATCCGCTCGTCTGTATGCTAGTCCGACGGACAAAAACCCACGCTAGGGCAGCTATTGGCTACTGGCTATGAACTTCCTTATTTTAGTCCGGTGTACGTCATCACGTAAGAATTCGACGGACTTTTGTGTGATCGTGTGTAGGCAAGTCTGTTCGTTAGAAAGTCCGCCGCAAATCCGCCACAAGTCTGCCAAAAGTCCGTCGAAAGTCTGTCGGACAGGCTGTCGGACTTTTGTAGCTCAAAAGTCCGACCGTGTGTACGCCCCATTAGAGTCACAGTGACAGTGGTCATAAAACTTTTGGATAGTGACTCAGAAAGCTGAGGTCCACATTTAGTCAATTTTATTTTGTGTCAAATAGAATTATCATTGTTAGTTCAAAATTTTTCCTATCTTGAGTAGTTTTGAAGTTTACTTTAGGAACTAAAACATTAATGTCTTCCATAGTGTGGTCTGGTCTGATTTCCCACATGTGTGCAGAAATTATCTTTTTAATGCTCTTTAATGGTGTGTCTGTGTAGATTCATTCTTGTTTGTTTATTGTGTCCTGTTTCACTAACATAAGATCCCCGATTGCATTTTTTGCATTGGATGAGGTACAGTACATTACTGTCGGTACAACCGTGTGATCCTGTAATACTGAAGGTTTGTATGTGTGATACATTTTAATGAATTGATTTGGCTGCACAATTTGAACTGTTTCTTGTTGAAAGGTTTAGTTTCTTTATTTGTGACTTCATATCAGAATGAAGTTTCCTGCTGGTTAAAACAACGGCAGAACCTCGGTTTTTGTTTTAGAAAAAAATTACTTTTCTAAAAACTAAATGTTAAAATGAATATAATGTTTTTTTTAAAAAAATGTGCTAATTATTTGGAATAATTGAGCTTAAAGCCCATTCCCAGACGAAGCTTAACTCCCTCTGACCCATTCATCGGTATTTTTAAAATACTAACTCAGCTGTCCATGTTTCACGCCACCACTGCTTATGGGAGCGACGATTGGTGATCCAGTATTGCCACATGGCTGTCTTCTGAAGCCTGAGGGGACCTTTCCATTGTATTGGAAGTGACTATATCCCCCAGGCAGTGACATGGATACTAGGAAGGACTCTCTTCCTCTGCATTGAAGAAAACTTAGAACGTGGGGTGTCATGTGACTATGTACTTAGGTAATTATATGGAGTTTTAGTTAATGATTATTTTCGACACTATACCAGGCAATGTGGTAATTGTGTGCGCGTATATGTGTGTGTGTGTGTGTGGGGGTAGACAAGGGGTGGGCCGGAAGGGTGGTTGCCCTGGGCGCCATAGGTTTACTATAGGGATGGGGGCACCTTCCTTCTGTTACAAGGCTGACAGGAGTAGTGACAGTGGCAGTGATTTTGACAAGCGAAAGATTTCTGTCTGTAGGATCCCCTAAGCTTGCACATCATGAACGGAGTTTGGCATCTTTTCACTGGGCACTGGATGACCTTGACCCAGCACTGAGCTTAACTGTAGCTATTCTTAAAAATGTTCCCTCCCTCCTCCTCCTCCTACCTATTCCGCCCAACCTGTATAAAAAAGATGTGAGTAATTATCTATTTTTAATCTGCTCTGGTCTGGTCACATGATCCTGCAGAGCTGGCTCCCCCGTGTCAGTGAGTAGCTACTGCAGGGGAGAGAAGGAAGCGCCAACAACAGCTGGACAATGGGAGCCTATGGGTGACATCACAACTCCTGGAATTCATAGCCATCATTGAGCACTTCCTTCCACAGAGCTGTAGAATCACAGGACCAAAATGGTGCGGATTGAAAATACCTCTTTAATTCAGAAGATGGGTAACTACCCTCAGTAGATGAGTGAAAAAAAGGGGTGTAAGATATTCAGCATCAAAGATATAAATATCTACCTAGTGTTGGGTGGATTGACTAAACAAATGATAAAAATGACTGCTGCAGTTGTAATGCGTACCAGTGAAATTGCAACTAAATAGTAAATAATAGTAGTCAACCATGCTAGTCACTTATATATACAAACATCCACCTAAATTAACATTAGCATAGAAGAAAAATGCATATGAAGTGCTTTGCAGCTCTTAAATATCACATTACAAAGTGAAAAGACCATAAGTTATTGTCCACACTCAATAATATTAGAAAAGATTATTGTCCAGTAAAAAAGTCCCAAATGGATTAGAAGCCCACTGTCAGGTTTTCTACAGCTAGGAGACCAGACAGGTAGCTGCCCAAGGGAACTGAGACCAAACCAAGAAGGGGAAAAGTGTTGGACTCAGAACCGGCATGAAAAGAAAAGAAAAAAAAAGGGGGGGGGGGGGGTAAGAATGGAAAAAATGGGTGAGAAAGATAGAGAAGAAAAGAAGGTGAGTCAGTCCGGGGATCTACTGCCACCCGTTCCTGAAGTCAGCACCTTGTGTCTGGGACCTGCAAATAGGCAAGCCAAGGAGACAATATTTTGTCGGAGAGGCATTGTCTGTCTCGCAACAAGACTCTAACCATTTTTTCATTTAGTATTATCCACGTACGTTTACGCGTCAGTAAGGCCAAGTCTATAACTGGGCTTTTCACAATGGCAATTTTGGCCGCCAGGAACATGAAATATATTAAGGTCTGTGTGTGTCTCTGAACATTTGGCTTATTCAGTAGGGCAATACCTGCGTCTTTAATAATATCGATCGCTGTAACTGAAAAAATAAAAGAGTGCAACTCCCAGGGTTTTATCCAACCCCCGCTCTATCCAAAATAAAAAAAGAAAAAGTTAAAAAAGTATGCATACACGTGATGAAAAAGTGCCTAGTAGTCAGCACATTAGGACCAGCATGCTGTAAATGAGCTTACTGCCAACAATGAGTTCATCTAAATAAGTGTCTGGCTGCATTGTATTTTGCACTGTGCGTAGTTTTGTTCCGACATCTAACGTTGTTTTGTTTCTGTCTCTTCTTATACTCGGCCTGCATAGCCGTTCCAGCCTCAACGCCAAACCCCACGGGAACATGAAGCTTAATTGTGAAACGTCTGATCTGACAGCTGCCATCATCAGCATCCCCACTCCCCCTGCCAACACACCGGATGAGCCATCATCACCCAGTCCTGGCATCCTGAGGAATTCCAGTGTTACTGCCAGATACTACCAGGAGACTGTCAGGATTTCCAGCTTGTAGGGTCTGGTATTCTCCTGGAACTAGTGATGTATCAAACACACTGTGACACCACACTCATACTGACACCTCACAGTCCCAATATACCAGACAATCAACTCATCTCCATGTGGCAAGCTGAAGGAGACACAAATGACATCTCAGTATTCATGCGTAATACAATGTCGCCAACACACAGATGCTGCTGCACAATAGTGACATTGTACAAGATCATGACGTATGTTGAAACAAACCTTGCATATATTCGCTACATGCTTGTACATCAGCCCGAATCGCACAATTTAAATTCCCCCATTTTGTAAACACAGATCGACACCCCTTGCAAGCACCTTAATGGACCACTGAAGCCTGTGCTTCAAAAAGAGCCATAGAGGGGTTGGTCTTAATGAAACATAATGGGGGGTATTAAAAAGCACATTAGAAACATACCTAGGCATTTCATTATTCATTTCATTCAGCTATGTCATCTTCGCAAATAGGGTTACAGCCATGACTATGAAGAATTCTAGAGACAGTCCAAATGACAAAGTTACTTGTTCTCTGGGTACTTCATTTCAATAGGAACCAGTGACGATGGTGTGGCACAGACTGGGTGCAGCTAACATCAACCAATAGGGCTTGAAATGTCTCGACAGGTGAAGCTGTCAAAAACCAGGTAATGGATGATGGAATATAATATTTGGCCAAAGAACTTAAATGATGACTAGGCGTTAGCTAGGATTCGACTACTGATTGGTCGTATGGGTAACACACACACAGACATGGTATAGAGAGTATGCTCTTGTGTTTTGCAGACAGCCTTAGTAGTGCCGTTATATCATGGATCAGTATGCTATTAGCAGAATAAATTACAAACTGATAGCTCGGTTCACTATATGAGTTCTGATCTCCGCCTAATCCTGCAGATGATCATCTACTGTCTAACATGTCTATATTGCCATTTTTGCTCTAAGGTACTGTACATAGGACAGCAGGGTAAAAGCAGGCAGCACCAAAGCACAGTTTGTAATACAGTTTGTAATTTTTTTGCCCATTATCTTTCTGCTTTGACTGGGTATCACTGGTTGCTTGTGTATAAATCCAGTAAGAGAAATTGTGGGACTAAGAAACTGTGGGAAGCTCTTAAGAGGAGTCACAAGGCACCCTGTAGCTCAAGCAGCATACAGTCATCTTTTTTTTTGCCAAACCTTAACTGGCAGAATGTACTTTTCAGTGGTATCTTAGCATATACACAATGCTGCTTCCACAAACACATGGTTAATTCTTATTTTCTCTTTCTCTATTTTATAGTCAACTATCATGCTATCATAGCTGGTGACAAAGAGGTATAGCCATTGTAGAGGGCTTTTACCATTCACATGTTATTATGGTTTCTAAATACACTATATTGTCAAAAGTATTGGGCCGCCTGCCTTTAAACGCACATGAACTTTAATGGCATCCCAGTCTTCATCCATAGGGTTCAATATTGAGTTGGCCCACCCTTTGCAGCTATAACAACTTCAACTCTTCTGTGAAGGCTATCCACAAGGTTTAGGAGTGTGTTTGACCATTCTTCCAGAAGCCCATTTGTGAGGCCAGGCACTGATGTTGGACAAAAAGACATGGCTTGCAGTCTTCGCTCTAATTCATCCCAAAGGTGTTCTGCCGGGTTGAGGTCAGGGCTCTGTGCAGGCCAGTCAAGTTCCTCCACCCCAAACTCGCTCATCCATGTCTTTATGGACCTTGCTTTTTGCACTGGTCCAAATCATTTGGTGAAGAGGGGATTATAGTGTGGGGTTGTTTTTCAGGGGTTGGGCTTGGCCCCTTAGTTCCAGTGAAGGGAATTCTTAAGGAGTAAGCATACTAAGACATTTTGGACAATTTCATGCTCCCAACTTTGTGGGAACAGTTTGGGGATGTCCCCTTCCTGTTCCATCATTACTGCGCACCAGTGCACAAAGCAAGGTCCATAAAGACATGGATGAGCAAGTTTGGGGTGGAGGAACTTGACTGGCCAGTACAGAGTCCCAACCACAACCTGATAGAACACCTTTGTGATGAATGAGAGCAGGGACTGCGAGCCAGGCCTTCTCTCCAACATCCGTGCTTGACTTCACAAATGTGCTTCTGGAAGAATGGTCAAACATTCCCATAGGCACACTCCTAAACCTTGTGGACTGCCTTCCCAGAAGAGTTGAAGCTGTTATAGCTGCAAAGGTTGGGCTAACTCAATATTCAACCCATATGGACGAAGACTGGGATTCCATTAAAGTTCATGTGTATAAAGGCAGGTGTCCCAATACTTTTGAAAATATAGTGTATGTACCTGTATGGGTACTGTATACCTGGAAAACAACAGCTAATAAGTAACAATGCTTACTGTAGAACTTTTCTTATCATTTTAGTTTCTTAGTGATGGAAGACCTGAATCAACTTCCTAAATATGTATCTGCAACTCTTCATATATCGCTAAAAACCTGCTACCTTTAAAAAATGGCAATATCCACGAGCTGCTGATGAAGGCTACTGCTATACATTTTTGTGTGTGTGTGATTTCCACATACCTGCAGTTGGTTCTGGAGGTTCAAGTTATTTACATAGGTTTACAAAGACACCATTGAACCTATTTAAATGAGACCTGTGCAGACCAATAGTTCACATGCAATCAACATTCACAGTCACATGCACATTCCGAGTCATTCTACTATTTACTAATTCTTCAATACATGTCATCATAGTAGCTCCTATGCTCTATGTACTCATACATACCCCAAAGGCTACACACAGAACATCTACACACTCTCATGACAGTCAACACTCACTTGGTTCCCATTGGACTGACAATTTTGTAGCCTAGAAAAATGCACAAATGGAGAGGAAATCTATGCACATGTAATATTGTTCTATATATATATATATATATACTCCAGGGGAAAGGGTCTTTGCATTTAAAACTGAGACACATTGCACACATCTGTGTACAAAGTCTGGTATATAACTTGGATGTACAGAACTGTAGATAAATATAGGTGTACAGCACAGGACACATCTATATAGGGGGGGTGAAGTATATAGATCTGTGGGCACAGACCTATGTATATGTATGCACAGCACTCTGTAGATATATCAACACGTATGCATAGCACATTATATGTTTGCAGTCGGGGCAAGACATGGGACTCTGCGTAGGTATACACGCCACTGTATATGTTAATGTATAAGTATGTACAGCACTGTATAAATGAAAGGCAATGCGTTGCAGATTATCTGATGCAGAGCAGGTTGGCTTGTCGGAGACTATGCATATCAAAGCAGGGTGGTGGACTCTGACCCCCTACCTGGTAAAAAAAAAGGGAATGATTTGGTAAGAGCTTTTGACTCAGGGACACACTGATTTTACTCTTCCTTTTTCACTGGTCTGGACGTCTAAGGCCTGGTAGACCATACTTTTTCTGACCCTTGCATCCAGTGGCCACCGCATGCCAGCCACAAGTGTGCTGCCCACCACCACCTACAAGGACGTTATCAATGCCAAATCTCAGACGCTAATAGCAAGGAGCACACTGTCAGTCCTTTTGTTTTCTAGAAAATTGTCACTGTGCATTTATCAGTTAAGTACAATGTCACTGTTTGATTGTTGTGCAATCATGGCGTGGCCTTGGACAAAACAGGTCGCACACAGTGGTTTATGACAATAAGGTGGGGATGTTAGTGTATTTAGATGGCATAAAGCCGTTTGCAGGCTTTCACCGGGCATTACAAGAGCCTGTCTATGCATGTTGTGAATCTCATATATGCACACATGGGCACAATTCACACACAGCCATATTATGAGGGCATTTACAGGGAACAAAAGCTTGTCCGGGTACCGTTCTAGGTACCTGTCCAAAGAACAGAAGATGATAGGGGATATTCAAGTTTATTTTTCACTGTATTGCTTGTTACTACTATAAAGACTGTTACGCTAGCCTTATCATGTGAGAACAGTCTATAAAGCTTTGCTCAATCCTGTTCCAGCCCCAGACATGTAGATGTACAATGTATAAGGATGATTCACAGACTACAGCGCTCTCTGATAAAGAAGACCTGCACAGTATTATTATATTAAATCTGCAGAACACTGGACTCCATAATGGTAAGATCTGCAAAATGGCACTTTCCTGGCCTGCAATATTGGCAAACACCTAATCAGTCATCCAGAGCTGAAATGTCATTATTATTCTATTTATGGGTGAACACTGTTGTGTGAATATTTCTTAGTCCCTGTTTTTCCAGGAGAAAGATCTCTAATCAACCCTACTGTGCACTCCCCCTCCTGCTTTCTGTGCAATATAAAAAAAGGAATAAACAAAGTGCGAAAAAGATACCTCCCTACACTGGCTGCATTCAGCTGGGCGGAACTGGGAACTGGAATCTTGCCGCAGCCATTGTGGCAAATGATGTAAGAAACTGGTAGGTAATCAAAGGTGGATGAAGCTTCAAAAGGAACCTGTCATGATGTAAATCTGGGAGCTGTCATTGCTGAATTGTTCTTAAAGACACATGTTCCAGAGCCATCTTCATTATCCTTCCTACTTTTTAGGTCACTGCAGTGCAAAAAAGCATTTGTTAGGTGTCAGGAGACCTGTTAGGCAGATGTTCGTTCCTGGTTCTGGTCTATACCTCTTTAGTAGTAAGGCAAAGATAAGAATGACATGGAACATGCATCTTTAAGAGCTAGTCACCAGTGGCAGCTCCCACTTTTGTTTGGTGACAGGTACCCTTTGATCTAGTTATTAGTATGCGCTGTGGAAAACGACCCAATATGATCTACATGTAACAGTAAAATTTAGAATGAAAGAACTTCAAAACATTGAAGAACAGCCTTTCTCGACCAGAGTTTTGTGGAACCATAGTGTTCCTCCAGAGGTTGCTAGTGGTTCCTTGAGCAATGAGCAATTTCTGCGTCTCTTGTAAGTTACCAATGACACCAATGATCTTTTCAGCTATCAGTAAAGGGGTATTTTTCTAAATGGCCTCCAATGTAAGTGTGGATAGTGTAACTATTGGCAGAGGTTCCTTGAAATCTAAAAGGTTTTTCAAGGATTCCTCCATGTGAAAAAGGTTGAGAAAGGCTGTCATGTGGTAGAAGGCACTTGGTCCTTCTAAATACCAAGTTTAAGCCAAATTATGTTCAAGATGCTGCCTCACCCTAACAAGAAAAAAAGTGATGTGGCACAGGTGCGTCTATTAGATATACATTCACTTTACCCAAATTATTTGCCAAATATTGCTCCTGCTTGGATAAACCTTTGTGCAGCCTTAAAGAGGGGGCTGTGATTTTGTGTTATCTCTTTGTACTTGGTCCGTGCTGCAACTAGACTTCATTGCATGGCTATAGTTGCACCTTTGGGATGAGAATGGCATCCATAGGACATACATGGGAATATACCTATCTGTTAGCTGTGGAGGAAGTATGGCACAGATGTAGTAGCGCAGGCAAGACTGGGTGACTGATTGCTGGAAGCTCTGAGCATCGTATATGATTTTCTGGACATGTACTTGTTATCTGGAAATCTCAGATCTAATGAACACCACCTTCTTTCTCTGTGAGCAGCTAAATCCCCCTGCCTCCTATTCATCCCAACTGTCCTTGTCCCTTTAATGGACCCATGCAGAGCAGTTTGTCACTATTTTGTCTTCCATGCATGTTAAATGTCTGTCAGAAGTCACCTTGGGTGGGCGGGGAGTATGTTTCAGACTTTGCATCTCATTCGTTCTTTTCAATGGTTTCTTTTGATGATAAGGAACAAAGAAGTCTAATAAAGAATAAAATAATTTGAACATCAAACTGGAATTGTTATTTAATTCTGTAAGACTGATATTAAAGGACTTCAAGACTAAACAGTCAAGGCAGTTCTCCTTACTGAATTTTACAAATAAAACAAAAATGTGAAACGTCTTTATACCTCCCAAATATGTGAACACATCCCACTATGAGAGTCTAGATAATATATAATCAGTTTAAAATAGTAATGCTCAGTTTATAATCCTTGTTTGAAATTGTATAACTGGTCATTTTAGTTAGTTTGGTATGACCTTTTATGATACAATTTCTGATGTAAAGTGTATATAAACTCTAACAATGGACATATCTTATTTTGCTTTCATTCGGTCTGTTAAATACACCATGAAAATTCAGTGAGCTTGTAACTTTCTTTTCAAATCCCAAGGAGTCACTGCTCAGTTCCTCTTCTGTGAAAAGAATACAGAATTGCGAAGAAGGGAGGTATTTTGTAGTCCTAACACTTCTTGATGAAGGTTGACAACACTGCTCCTTGGTAGACACAGTACAATGAGTAAGCTTTGTCCTCCTAGGACAGGAAGTGTGTAATGGCAGGAACTTCAGGTGAAAAACATAAATTATTGTTCAGCTACCATGACAAACTGATCATTTTTTCTGTTCAATCTGAGTTTATTGAGTTACAAAGCTACATAAAGATAGCAAGTATGGAGATTCCAGGGTAGTAAAAAATCTCCAGTGTAAAAGTTTAATCACACAAATTCAAATTATAGTAGGAAGTCAAACACATGGGAAAAAAAAGGAGAAGAAAGGGTGCGTAAAGTCTGGTACACACTATGATTTTTTTTACACTCAACCCAGTAGGATGATCAAAAAAAAAACTGTCAGCTCCGGTTGGAGCCACTGTACTAACTATCCAAAGTTAGTACAGCGATCTCCCCCACTGAGCTTGTGTGTTCTGACAGGGGGGCGGCCCCCCGCCAGAACACTCGGATCAGCACTCTCAGCCAATGATCGGGAGCCGGTAGGCTGCTGGTTTTCCATGCACACAGGCCGAATGTCAGCTGGTTTTTACTGAACCGGCCGATGTCGACCGGCATTTGGCCCGTGTGTACGGGGCTTAACACCAATTTTGGCATCAGACTTGTTTACATAAGATAAGTAAGGCTTTGTAAAGTAAACTAATAATCAAATATTCACAGAAAAGAAGTATGCTGAAGGGATCTCACAATTAAGGTATTACATCAGTGATGTTTTTGCATAATGAATGGATGTAAATCACATAAGGAATACCAAAGATTAGGAAGGAGGTATAGGGGCTGGAAAGGATAAGGTAGGCATAGTAATGACAGGGATGGGATACCCACCGTCATGGCTAAGTAAGGATGGAAACAGAACCAATCTTAGCCCATGATAGCGAAACATGGACCATGTGGTCCAAGTAAGAGAGAACTGGTCTTTCTTGGCTCTTGGTGGCTAGGGAGAGCTTGTGGGTTAGGATAAAGCACTTCTGCCAGTCCGAGAGAGAAATAGTGTGGTGAAGCTCTGTTTCCCAGACCTGTGTAAAATGTGGGAGATCAGAAGAGGATGTGTTCAGGAGTGAAGAATAGAGTTGGGAACCACTAGGGTTGAGGGGTCCTCCTGCAAAAGCATAGCTTTCTGCTTGGCAAAAATGTCTGGTATTGAGGGGATAGAACAGATATATGACATGACTTGTTGCCTCTGTAGCCACTGTGTTGGGTTATGTAGGGGAGTCACAGGAGAAGTAGCCGTTGTCAAGGATGGATCTGCTTGAAGAACTATGGTCTTGCTTGTTCCAGGTCCTAAACCTTGTTACATGTAAAGCTGGTGGGAAAGCTGGAGTCCCAAAAAAAAGGGTCATAGGACCCGTGTATTTAGCCAAGGACAGATGTCACGTGGTCCCACAAGTAGACATGTGCAATTCGTTTCGGCTTGAAAATAAATTCGGACAAATTTTTGGTTATTCGGAAATTCAGATGTATCTGAATCTCCAAATGAAATAGCAACTAATTTCGCTGGAATTTGTTTAATTACGTTTCGTTTATTCGTTTTCTAACGAATTCCAAACATTCTGAACAATTCAAATTTGGATTTGTCGTAAAATTATCTCAGAATAGCTGGTTGTTAAGGAGCAGGCTGGAAAGCCAGCCGTCACATTCTTAACAACTGATGACTGAGAGCTGAAATGTAAACAAAAAAATGCGTGCAATAGATCCCCCCAAAAATACATAGCAGACCCTTATCCGAGCATGCAGCCCGGTAGGCCAGGAAAGGGAGGGACAAGAGTGCACCCCCCCTCCTGAACTAAACCAGGCCACATGTCCTCAACATAGGGGCTGCTTTGGGATGGGGGGAGGGGCTCTGTCCCCCCACTCCAAAGCACCTTGTCCCTATGTTGATAGGGGCAAGGGACTCTTCCCCACAACCCTGGTAGATGGTTGTGGGGGTCTGCGGGCGGGGGGCTTATTGAACGTGACATCCCTGACCAGGCTATGCTGGGTCGGTGATGTCACAAGGGGGTGGGGTGACATCATTAGGTGACCCGGCCCCTTGGCTATTTAAGAAATGTCAGATGGCGGAGTAGGCAGTCGGCGGGAGCGTTCGATGAGGCCAGAGGTTTTTCTTTCTCTTTTTTCAGGTTCGATGGTATGGCAGGCGTCGTGATTGACGATGGATCTACACTGGGGGGACATTCTTTTTTTTTAATTTTTTAATAAAGGAATTGTCAAAAACTTGTGTACTGTCTTTAATCACTTTTTACACTTTTTTGGTGAAAGGATGTACCCCATACTCATTCACATAGGGGGGTGGGTGGGATCTGGGGGCACCCTTGTTAAAGAGGGCTTCCAGATTCCAATAAGCCCCCCTGCCCACAGACCCCCACAACCACAGCCCAGGGTTGTGGGGAAGAGTCCCTTGTCTCAACACTTGTCTGAAGTCCCTCTTTGTCCAGCGATGTCCACAAGTGTCTCAGCCATCCGAGATACTCCTTCCTGATTGACTGAGACACAGCAGTGGCACCATTGGCTCCTGCTGCTGTAAATCAAAGTCAGCTAGCCAATCAGGGGAGAGAGAGGGGGCGGGTTGGATCAGGGCTCTGTGTCTGAATGGACACAAGGAGCTGTGACTCAGCTCGGGTGCCCCCATAGCAAGCTTCTTGCTGTGGGGGCACTGAACAGGAGGGAGGGGCCAGGATCACAGAAGAGGGACCTGAGAAGAGGAGGACCTGGGCTGCTCTGTGCAAATCCACTGCACATGGTAGGTAAGTATAACATGTTTGTTATTTTTATAGGGAAAAAAAACAAGATTTTACAATCATTTTAATAAAAGAGACGAACAAAAACGAAATTAAATGAATTCCAAAATTAATCAACAAAACTAAATTAGTAGCATAATTAATCTATCCGAAACTAAACAATTTTTTCTGTTCTACACATGTCTACCCACAAGTTAATTGTCTGTTGAGTGAGATCAAAAATTGATCATTTAAACAAAGACATAAAAGGAAGAGTTATAAGGCCCCATTTACACTATAACATGTGACACAACACATTTGCACAATTTGTAGCTCCTGTTTTTGCACATTGTCATGCTACACGTATAGGGTGGCCCATTCATTTCAGTGGGCTGCTTAAAGTGCAATAAAGGTGGCAAAGTAGCTCATGCACGTTTTTGAGCTTAGAGATTTGTGCGTTTTTTACATGCGCATGTTGCTGCTTTTGGGGTGCCATTACCAATTAATGATACTGTAAGCATGAGACACACGCACACATATCACATATCATAAACACTATAGGGTGAATGCAGCCTATTGCAATGTATAATTATTCCTTAAAGAAATGAAAAGGGAAAAACAAATGTAAAAGCCAGTCCTCATTGTGTAAAAAAAATATATAGATATATTTAAAGTGCTTAAAAATCCAGCAACAATCAAATTGAAGTTCCAAATACAAATTCAAAATTAAGTACAAATAAAAACACACGCTTTGTACCGCCACTTTTAAGACCAAAGATACCCTGGGAATAGAAAGGTCAAGTAGTGCTCATTATTATATACTTAATTCCACTTCAAAAATAGCAAGATGGATATATGGAGAATATATAAAATACAAAAGTGAGTACACTCCTCACATTTTTGTAAATATTTTATTATATTTTTTCATGTGATAAAACTGAAAAAATAGGATATAGTGAATGTTAAAAACCAAGCGCTGTGATGGATATAAATAAAATAAAACTAAAATCCCAATGCAAGTTGACTAATCTTATAAAATAAAATGAAGTAAAGCTGCTATCAATATGAGGTCATCAGAATCCCACAAAACATAAATAAAACATATAAAAAATTGAAGCGCTCTACTAAATGATTGGTGGTCATAAAGTAATGTGCAAAACTGTGCATATGATAGCCATAAATCATTAACATGAAACGGTGCAAAAACTGTAATAAAACATACAATAAAATCTTGGTGCTAATATGTAACCCAATCCGCTGTAGTGGAAAATATTAAATAAAAAATAAAATATGCCAATCTAAGAAATAAGGCACATATGTGAATAAAACATAAAGTATGGTAAAAAACTGCGCTGTGGCCCTCAAAAAAACGAAATTGGATGTGATAAAATTATTCAGTGAAAGCCATACTTAAAAGTGCCACAATCCTTAAATAAATGTGAACAAAATATAACAGTGTCCAAAAATATATATAAAACCACTCTGATCCAAGTTGCTACCAAATACATTTAAGGAGAGAGTTAATAATGAAGATATGTCATTCCAGTGACATAATAAATAAATCAGTAAAAAGTCCCAATAGTTTAATTCTTAATTACTTAATTGGAATGTTCACTTGTAATTCCTGAATGATTTTAACATCCTGCTTCAGCCTTATTCATGTTGGTCATCTGGTTCTCAACACCGGCGATTATATGTAAAACAAGCAGGGAAGTACATCATTGCGCAGTGAGTCGAATAAAAGGACACCAGCAAACCACTCAGAAATACACTCACGTGCGCCCCGTTGTGAACAGACATATAAGTATGCAGATTGCAGTCAGCCGCTGTGGACGAGACTTAGCTTGAAAAACACTGCTGCTGTTCAGCTCCAAGTGTCAGACTACAATGAACGTACAGTGAACGTCCTAGGCTCCTCCTAGGAGCTCCTCCAGTTTTGTCCTAGGAGGAGCCTAGGACGTTCACTGAAGTCTGACACTTGAGAACCAGATGGCCAACATGAATAAGGCTGAAGCAGGATGTTAAAATCATTCAGGAATTACAAGTGAACATTCCAATTAAGTAATTAAGAATTAAACTATTGGGACTTTTTACTGATTTATTTATTATGTCACTGGAATGACATATCTTCATTATTAACTCTCTCCTTAAATGTATTTGGTAGCAACTTGGATCAGAGTGGTTTTATATATATTTTTGGACACTGTTATATTTTGTTCACATTTATTTAAGGATTGTGGCACTTTTAAGTATGGCTTTCACTGAATAATTTTATCACATCCAATTTAGTTTTTTTGAGGGCCACAGCGCCGTTTTTTGTTTGTTTGTATGTTTTATTCACATATGTGCCTTATTTCTTAGATTGGCATATTTAACTTTTTATTTAATGTTTTCCACTACAGCGGATTGGGTTACATATTAGCACCAAGATTTTATTGTATATTTTATTACAGTTTTTGCACCGTTTCATGTTAATGATTTATGGCTATCATATGCACAGTTTTGCACATTACTTTATGACGACCAATCATATAGTAGAGCGCTTCAATTTTTTATATGTTTTAAAACTGAAAAAATTACACTTTTCTACAATGTAAAGTAGTGAGTGTACAGCTAATGAGCTAGTATGTATCGCATACTAGCTCATTATGAAATACTTACCTTAGATCGAAGCTGGAGCAGCAGTCCCCATACACCAATGTGATGGGCAACATGTCTACAGAATGTTACTTCCGGGTTTGTGGGCTCCGGCGCTGTGATTGGCCAGAGCCACGATGACGTCACGGCACATCAGCTGACTAAACGGCACAGACAAGCCATTTCTTCGGTGCGCATGTGCCGATAATACCGTGGATATCTCCTAAACTGTGCAGGTTTAGGAGATATCCACGGTACCTACAGATAAGCCTTATTATTATAGGCTTACCTGTAGTGAAAAGTGGTGTGTAAGGGTTTCCAACCACTTTAATGTCCAAACCGCTGGCAACAAAAGTGAGTACACCCCTAAGTGAAAATGTCCAAATTGGGCCCAAAGTATCAATATTTTGTGTGGCCATCATTATTTTCCAGCACTGCCTTAAGCCTCTTGGGTTGGAGTTCACCAGAGCTTCGCAGGTTGCCACTGGAGTCCTCTTCCACTCCTCCATGACAACATCACAGGGCTGGTGGATGTTAGAGACTTTGCGCTCCTCCACCTTCTGTTTGAGGATGCCCCATAGATGTTCAATAGGGTTTAGGTCTGGAGATATGCTTGGCCAGTCCGTCGCCTTTACCCTCAGCTTCTTTAGCAAGGCAGTGGTCATCTTGGAGGTGTATTTGGGGTCCTTCTGTTGGAATACTGCCCTGCGTCCCAGTCTCCGAAGAGAGGGGATCATGCTCTGCTTCAGTATGTCACAGTACATGTTGGCATTCATGGTTCCCTCAATGAACTGTAGCTCCCCAGTGCCGGCAGTACTCATGCAGCCCCAGACCATGACACTTCCACCACCATGCTTGACTGTAGACAAGACACACTTGTTTTTGTACTCCTCACCTGGTTGCTGCCACACACACGCTTGACACCATCTGAACCAAATAAGTTTATCTTGGACTCAGACCACAAGAATACATGTCCTTAGTCTGTTTGTCTTCAGGAAAATGTTTGCGGGCTTTTTTGTGCATCATCTTTAGAGGAGGCTTCCTTCTGGGACAACAGCCATGCAGACCAATTTGATGCAGTGTGTGGCATATGGTCTGAGCACTGACAGGCTGACCCCCCACCCCTTCAACCTCTGCAGCAAAGCTGGCAGCAATCATACGTCTATTTCCCAAAGACAACCTCTAGTTATGATGCTGAGCATGTGCATTTAACTTCTTTGGTCGACCATGGCGAGGCCTGTTCTGAGTGGAACTTGTCCTGTTAAACCGCTGTATGGTCTTGGCCACCGTGCTGCAGCTCTGTTTCAGGGTCTTGGCAATCTTCTTATAGGCTAGGCCATCTTTATGTAGAGCAACAATTCTTTTTTTCAGATCCTCAGAGAGTTCTTTGCCATGAGGTGCCATGTTGAACTTCCAGTGTCCAGTTTGAGAGAGTAAGAGCGATAACACTAAATTTAACACACCTGCTCCCCATTCACACCTGATACCTTGTAACACTAACGAGTCATATAAAATAAAAATATGTGGCGCTATTCCATCAATCAGTGACAGTACAAAGTGTGGTGAAGTGGGCAGAGTATAATCCACCTCGTGTGGTAATATGCCAAGCAAAAGTGAATAATGGCCAAGGATTGATGCCACCATACAAAAGTAGATCAAGAGAAGCGGATGCAATTCTGCGATAAGAAAATTAAATAAAGTAAAATTTAGGCAATTAAATAGAAAGTGACACAGTGCTAGATGAAATAAACAATCACCCCTCAATAGGTGAAAAAATCTGCGGATATGAACAAATGACTTCCCAAATGAATGCTCTCAACCAAAATTCATATATAGGTGGAAGCCATTAAATACAAAGTGACTCAGTGCTTAGTGAAAAACGGTCACCCCTCGTTAGGTGAAAAAAATATATAACTGTAAGTAAGGAAAAAATGCCTTCCCAAATAAATTGCTCACAACCAAAGTTCATACACACGTGATGCCAGTGGCTCAAAATAAATCACTAGAAATAATAATGCTGAAAATAAATAAAGTCGCTTCTTCTACGTGAGCTAGAAATAAGCAGTGATAAAGTGACATATAGTGCAAAAAAAATGTTGAGATCAGCACCAAATATGTGCATATAATGCAAATTAGTAAATAATAACGACCAAATTAAATAATAAAAATCATGCCATAATAATTAATAAATGCAATAGTAGAGTAATAAAATAAGTGTTTAAAATAATCAATAATGATGATAGGACAGCTAATCCCACAACAGAGATGCTGTCCCAAACGGTGACAATAGTGCAATAATGTCCATACAAAAGTGCAGTAGTGATGGGTGATTTCCACAAACAGTCTTTAAACACAGTGTTTGCTGTTTATTTCAATGTAAGTTACTATGTTTTTTAATAAATGGGCTTTTAATACTACACCATGAGATCTTTTCTTTGCTCTTAATAACCGCTGGGACCGCTGAGAGTGCTGAGAGCTGTGGGATGAGTTGCAGAGAGACAGACCTACTGGATGTTTAAAGACACGCTGCAGGAAACACATCCTCTCCTAGAAATATCTACCCGCCCTACTAGGCCCATTGGGGGCCACTGTTGGAGGTGAGAGGCTGGGGGAAACACCTGGGAGATGCACTAGAACGTGCATAGAAGAAAAATTACCAGTTACTGCACATTTTTTTTTTTGCACTGTGTTTAAAGACTGTTTGTGGAAATCACCCATCACTACTGCACTTTTGTATGGACATTATTGCACTATTGTCACCGTTTGGGACAGCATCTCTGTTGTGGGATTAGCTGTCCTATCATCATTATTGATTATTTTAAACACTTATTTTATTACTCTACTATTGCATTTATTAATTATTATGGCATGATTTTTATTATTTAATTTGGTCGTTATTATTTACTAATTTGCATTATATGCACATATTTGGTGCTGATCTCAACATTTTTTTTGCACTATATGTCACTTTATCACTGCTTATTTCTAGCTCACGTAGAAGAAGCGACTTTATTTATTTTCAGCATTATTATTTCTAGTGATTTATTTTGAGCCACTGGCATCACGTGTGTATGAACTTTGGTTGTGAGCAATTTATTTGGGAAGGCATTTTTTCCTTACTTACAGTTATATATTTTTTTCACCTAACGAGGGGTGACCGTTTTTCACTAAGCACTGAGTCACTTTGTATTTAATGGCTTCCACCTATATATGAATTTTGGTTGAGGCATTCATTTGGGAAGTCATTTGTTCATATCCGCAGATTTTTTCACCTATTGAGGGGTGATTGTTTATTTCATCTAGCACTGTGTCACTTTCTATTTAATTGCCTAAATTTTACTTTATTTAATTTTCTTATCGCAGAATTGCATCCGCTTCTCTTGATCTACTTTTGTATGGTGGCATCAATCCTTGGCCATTATTCACTTTTGCTTGGCATATTACCACACGAGGTGGATTATACTCTGCCCACTTCACCACACTTTGTACTGTCACTGATTGATGGAATAGCGCCACATATTTTTATTTTATAGTTGTTTTTTGGGGAACTGAGTGAACCTATCTATGTGGGCGGCTCTCCATCGGGTACTTTACCGTCAGTTTTATTAATCCCTTACTCATATTGTGGTTTTGCGCACTGGTTCTCACATATCCACTAACGAGTCATATGACACCGGGGAGGGAAAATGGCTAATTGGGCCCAATTTGAACATTTTCACTTAGGGGTGTACTCACTTGTGTTACCAGTAGTTTAGACATTAATGGCTGTGTGTTGAGTTATTTTGAGGGGACAGCAAATATACACTGTTATACAAGCTGTACACTCACTACTTTACATTGTAGCAAAGTGTAATTTCTTCAGTGTTATCACATAAAAAGATATTATAAAATATTTACAAAAATGAGGGGTGTACTCACTTTTGAAAGATACTATATATATATATATATATATATATATATATATATATATATACCTCCTGATTGTTGTGCAGAAAGAAAATCCCATGTAATACCAAAAGTAAGGCAGACAGTGAACAGGGTCTGTTGAACAGAGGAAGGCCCTCATGATCAAGCAGGTGACCAAAGGTCTCACGATCATAGGAGTGATTGTTGTAAATGTGATGATACAAGCTGATTCCAACATACATGTTTCATCAACAGACTTCATCAGGGATTTATGGGTCTGTAATTGTTATCATGTATCAAAAGACTCAATTTGCCTAAAGACTGCCCACAGAAAACTGGTTGGCAAGAAGAAACCTCCCTAAAAGAATAGTTCATGAACAAATGCCCTGCAATTATCTATATTATTCTATCAACAAAAACAAATAAACAATAAACAAAATAAATAACAATCACACTCATCAAAGTTGCAAAACAAAATAAAAGAATCGGATGAATTACTTTACAATTAAAATATATCAGTGTAAAATATATGACAATCCAGCTGCTAGTTCATATTTCCAAACACTTACAGATTACTAATAAGCTATACATACAGTATATGATTACAAATTGTTTCTGAAAAAAATGTGGGGGGTTCTAACCAATATATTTATATTGGCAAAAACATTTTTGTGCAATGGAAATTTTTTATTTATTTTTTCTGCCAGCTTACCTGGATAGTACAGTTTACAATCGAGTTTCCTGTCTCTGCCACCCACAGATATGTCCGTCATATCCGGCAGTGCACTGTCTCCTGGGAGCTATGTGACATAATTCCCAGGAGTCAGTGTGGATGGCCACCGCTCATTATCGCGATATTCCGAAACCGGAAGTGACGCGATGACGCCGGTCACGTGTTGATGGATGCCATCACAACGGGGTGGGCACTTCCGATGACGACACCCATTGTGATGGCAACGTGATAAGTTTCCTGCGCTGCGAGTGTCTCACACTGTGCATGTGCGAGAACGGGACTTTTACAAAAATGTGAGTGGGGTACTCACTTTTGTGAGATACTGTATATGTGATGGATCAGAACACAATAGTCTAAGTTGGTAAAGTAAAATTAGAAAAATATATACAGAAAACTATTTTTCAGAAATAAAAAACTGATAATTAGCATGTGCGTATGTATTCACCCCCTTTGTTATGAAGCCCATAAAAAGCTCTGGTGTAACCAATTACCTTCAGAAGTCACATAATTAATGAAATGATGTCCACCTGTGTGCAATCTAAGTGTCACATGATCTGTCATTACATATACACACCTTTTTGAAAGGCCCCAGAGGCTGCAATACCTAAGCAAAAGGCACCACTAATCAAACACTGCCATGAAGACCAAGGAACTCTCCAAACAAGTAAGGGACAATGTTGTTGAGAAGAACAAGTCAGGGTTAGGTTATAAAAAAATATCCAAATCTTTGATGATGCCTAGGAGCACTATCAAATCTATCATCACCAATTAAAAAGAACATGGCACAACAGTAAACCTGCCAAGAGACGGCCGCACACCAAAACTTGCGGACCGGACAAGGAGAGCATTAATCAGAGAGGCAGCACAGAGACCTAAGGTAACCCTGGAGGAGCTGCAGAGTTCCACAGCAGAGACTGGAGTATCTGTACATAGGACGAAACTAAGCCGTACGCTCCATAGAGTTGGGCTTTATGGCAGAGTGGCCAGAAGAAAGCCATTACTTTCAGCAAAAATCAAAATGGCACGTTTTGAGTTTGCGAAAAGGCATGTGGGAGACTCCCAAAATGTATGGAGTAAGGTGCTCTGGTCTGATAAGACTAAAATTGAACTTTTTGGCCATCAAAGAAAACGCTACTGTATAATGTTTGGGGGTTCTAAGTAATTTTCTAGCAAAAAGTATTGATTTTTACTTGTAAACAAGTGACAGAAAAAGGCCTGGTCAGCAAGTGGTTAAAGTATGCCAAATTAGGGGACTAAACACAGGTAACAACAATGTTTGAAAACAATCCATATTTCATTCGTTTTGTTAAAAGACATAAACATCAAATCAAGTTACAACATTTTCCTTTCTTCATATAGAAGTTATTATAATGTGTCAGCGTGTAAAATCAACTTGTTTCGCATAATTAGCTTCCTCAGGAGAGGCCTGTAATTGTCATCATAGGTATACCTCAACTATGAGAGACAAAATGTGGAAACAAATCCAGACAATCACATTGTCTGATTTTTGAAAGAATTTATTTGCAAATTATGGTGGAAAATAAGTGTTTGGTCAGTATCAAAAGTTCATCTCAATACTTTGTTATATATCCTTTGTTGGCAATGACAGAGGTCAAACATTTTCTGTAAGTCTTCATAAGGTTATCACACACTGTTGCTGGTATGTTGGCCCATTCCTCCATGCAGATCTCCTCTAGAGCAGTGATGTTTTGGGGCTGTCACTAGGCAACACAGACTTTCAACTCCCTCCAAAGGTTTTCTATGAGGTTGAGATCTGGAGACTGGCTAGGCCACTCCAGGACCTTGAAATGCTTCTTCCGAAGCCACTCCTTCTTTGCCAGGGCGGTGTGTTTGGGATCATTGTCATGCTGAAAGACCCAGCCACGTTTCAACTTCAATGCCCTTGCTGATGGAAGGAGGTTTGCACTCAAATTCTCACGATACATGGCCCCATTCATTCTTTCATGTACACAAATCAGTCGTCCTGTTCCCTTTGCAGAGAAACAGCCCCAAAGCATGATGTTGCCACCCCCATGCTTCACAGTATGTGAGGTGTTCTTTGGTTGCAACTCCGCATTCTCTCTCCTCCAAACACGACGAGTTGTGTTTCTACCAAACAGTTCTACTGTGGTTTCATCTGACCATATGACATTCTCCCAATCCTCTTCTGGATCATCCAAATGCTCTCTAGCAACCTCAGAAGGGCCCGGACATGTACTGGCTTAAGCAAGGGTACACGTCTGGCACTGCAGGATCTGAGTCCCTGGCGGCGTAGTGTGTTACTGATGGTAGCCTTTCTTACGTTGGTCCCAGCTCTCTGCAGGTCATTCACTAGGTCCCCCCCGTGTGGTTCTGGGATTTTTGCTCACCGTTCTTGTGATTATTTTGATCCCACGGGGTGAGATCTTGCGCGGAGCCCCAGATCGAGGGAGATTATAAGTGGTCTTGTATGTCTTCCATTTTCTAATTATTGTTTCCACAGTTGATTTCTTCACACCAAGCTTCTTGCCTATTGCAGATTTAGTCTTCCCAGCCTGGTGCAGGTCTACAATTTTGTTTCTGGTGTCCTTCAACAGCTCTTTGGTCTTCACCATAGTGGAGTTTGGAGTGTGACTGTTTGAGGTTGTGGACAGGTGTCTTTTATACTGATAACAAGTTCAAACAGGTGGCATTAATACAGGTAATGAGTGGAGGACAGCCTCTTAAAGAAAAAGACACAGGTCTGTGAGAGCCAGAAATCTTGCTTGTTTGTAGGTGACCAAATACCGTATTTATCGGCGTATAACACGCACCCCAAGTTTAGGAGAGAATTTTAAGGAAAAAAACTTTTAGGAGGGAAGTTTAAGGAAAAGAAACTTACATTAAAATGCCCATCAATGCAGCCTCATCAGTGTTCATCTGTAGCCTTGTTAGTGTCATTGCAGCCTTTTCAGTGTCAGTGCAGCCTTTTCAGTGCAGCTTTGCCCCAGTGCAGCCTTGTCAGTGCAGTCTTGTCAGTGCAACCTTGTCCCCAGTGCAGTCTTGTCAGTGCAGCCTTGCCCCAGTGCAGCCTTGTCAGTGCAGCCTTGTCCCCAGGGCAGCCTTGTCAGTGCAGCCTTGTCCCCAGTGCAGCCTTGTCAGTGCAGCCTTGTCAGTGCAGTCTTGTCAGTGCAGCCTTGTCCCCAGTGCAGCCTTGTCCCCAGTGCAGCCTTGTCCCCAGTGCAGCCTTGTCAGTGCAGCCTTGTCCCCAGGGCAGCCTTGTCAGTGCAGCCTTGTCCCCAGTGCAGCCTTGTCAGTGCAGCCTTGTCAGTGCAGTCTTGTCAGTGCAGCCTTGTCCCCAGTGCAGCCTTGTCCCCAGTGCAGCCTTGTCAGTGCAGCCTTGTCCCCAGTGCAGCCTTGTCCCCAGTGCAGCCTTGTCCCCAGTGTCCATGTCTGCCGCCGCCGCCGCCGACATACACATACTAGTAGTTTTAAATATGGCGCCGCGGAGTTCGGAGGGACTCGGCGCCGGCGGAACTGAACGAACGCCGCCGAGATACACATACCCGAGTGTATTCGGCTCTTTCCGGCGCCGCTCACAGCCCCGCCCTATGATGGACATAACACAGGTCCAATGGCGGGACTGGGCGGGACTGTGAGCGGCGCCGGAAAGAGCTGAATACACTCGGGCATGTGTATCTCGGCTCTGTGATTTCGGCGGCGCTTGTTCAGCACCGCCGAGTCCCTCCGAACTCCGCGGCGCCATATTTAAAACTACTCGCTACGTGAATGTCGGCGGCGATCGCCGACATTCACATAGCGGTAGCGGGGATCGGCGTATAACACGCACCCACGACTTTCCCCTGATTTTAAGGGGAAAAAAGTGCGTGTTATACGCCGGTACTTATTTTCCACCATAATTTGCAAATAAATTCTTTCAAAAATCAGACAATGTGATTGTCTGGATTTGTTTCCACATTTTGTCTCTCATAGTTGAGGTATACCTATGATGACAATTACAGGCCTCTCTCATCTTTTTAAGTGGGAGAACTTGCACAATTGGTGGCTGACTAAATACTTTTTTGCCCCACTGTACAGGAGATGGCTATTAACATCCAATGTCTGTAAAAAATAACACAATGAAGGAACAGGAAAACGACTGCAAGGGATCTTTAAAAAGCCATATTGGAGAGAAAAACATACCCCCTTAATGCTAATCATCCATTTCCTAAGTTGAAGACTATATAGCCCGCAAAATCTCTCACAAGGTAATGTCACAGATGTTCATATTCCTTATATCACACACCCTGCAAAGAGCTTAGGGTCCTATATGGGGTAGGCACATTGCCGAAAGTCAGCACGTACTTCTTCATCATTCGGATGTGGCCTCAAGTTACCCTTATACTGTACAAGCTGGCCTCCACAATGCCACCTAGTGAACCCTTGCGATCAAAACAATCTACATTATTTTCATATCAGGTAGGTACACAATGCTTTACTACACATCTAGTAATACGTACCTCCCGACATTTTGAGATTAATGATGAGACACCTACTAGCAAATGTATGTCGGCATAGGACATGCCCCCTGCCACACCCCCTTAAAGGAGAATTAACCAAAAAAAAGTAAATTAAATCCACAAGGGACTTTTTTTTTACCACTGCGATTCCTTTATATTGGCTTTTAAAATTTACAAATGCAGCCATTTAGAAACTAGATGAAAGGTTTAGCACTGGGAAACACTTTTTGAAAGATAAAAAGTGCATTTTATATACAACTATAGAGATCAGACCAAAATGAGGGACAAATGAGGGGAAAGAGGGACAGAGGGACATGGCTCCAAATCAGAGACAGTCCCTCAAAATCAGGGACAGTTGGGAGCTATGAGTAATATAATACCAAGTGATCACATTTGTACACACAGGAACCAGGAGGTGATGTAGAAGTAGTAAATGCAAATTCAAAGCGTAATGTCACAGACATTTTTTTTGTGACATTCTGATGTATGTGAATATATTTCTTTGATTTATTTAAGGCTTAGTAGAAGAGGGTATTTAAAAAAAATAAAAGTTACCAACATTATGCCTGTGATTTGCATTTGCTATTTGCATCAACTTTTAGTTCCTGTGTGTATAAATGTGATCACCTTTTATTATGTTACTAATTAGGGGCAATTTCTTGGTCTGAAACAGCTGTAACTGATGGAAACACTTCTGTATACAATTATTTTGGTTATAATATATCTTGGACTTTGTGCTCCATATAACAGCTGATTGGGATGGCCTTGTGCACAACACTCTCTATACCTGACACTGGTGCTGTTCAATTTAAAGCTGAACTATAGGGTTTTTTTGGTCAATTTTAATTTTTTTATGTGTCAGCTCAGCAACAGGTCAGTACCAAAAAATATTACACTGTATGTGAAGGAGCAAAATATCACTGACCTTGAGTCACTTGGTATATCCTTAATGTATTTAAACGTATAAAGCAGCTTCCAGATTCCAGATCAAATAAGGAGAAATAGTATAGAAAAAAGGAAAAGTTATTCTAACCCTAGGTTCACACCTATGCGTTTTTTTAGTGCATTTTGCAGAAATGCACTACAGTCCATTTAACATGGTTTCCTATGGTTCACATATATGCGTTTTTCAGCCGGTGCATTTTTGGAAAGGGTCAGGGACTTTTTGCCCGTAGCAGATTGCTTTTTGCATGTAAAAGACTTCAACTGACCCACACCAAAATAGCAAGTGTTGTGTTTTTGATGTGTGTTTACATGCATTTCGCATTTTGCAGGTTGTTAAGGTGTGACGTCACTGACCCAGCATGCAGCGGTCGATGATGTCACAGGGGGCAGGGCCACCAGGTGACTTTGCCGGTAGGTCCTGCCCCTTAGCTGCTTAAGAACTGTCAAACAGCAGAGCAGGCAGAAGTAGAGGGCCTTAGGCGCGAGCAGACTTTATTTTTTCTTTTATTTCCCTGTTCTGTTCTGACAGGAGTGATAGATCGTGTGTTCCTATTAGCTATTAACCACGATCCGTCACTTCTTCCAGTCAGTCCCCTCCCCCTTCAGTTAGAATCACCTCCCAGGGAACACAATTAACCCCTTGAGCACCCCCTAGTGTTAACCTATTCACTGCCAGTGACATTTTTACAGTAATCCATGCAATTTTATAGCATTGAACGCTGTATTAATGCCAATTGTCCCAAAAATGTGTCAAAATTGTCCGATGTGTCCGCCATAATGTCGCAGTCACGATAAAAATCGCAGATCACTGTCATTACTAGTAAAAAGAAAACAAAAAAACTATAAATTTATCCCCTATTTTGTAGACGCTTTAACTTTTGCGCAAACGAATCAATACAAGTTTTTTTTAACCAAAAATATGTAGAAGCCTACATATCGGCCTAAACTGAGGAAAAAAAAAGTTTTTTTATATCTTTTTGGGGATATTTAATATAGCAAAAAGTAAAAAACAATGCGTTTTTTTCAAAATTGTCGTTCTTTTTTGTTTATAACGCAAAAAATAAAAACAGCAGAGGTGATCAAATACCACCAAAAGAAAGCTCTATTTGTGAGAAAAAAAGGACATCAATTTTGTTTGGGTACAACGTTGCATGACCGCGCAATTGTCAGTTAAAGCAACGCAGTGCCGAATCGCAAAAAGTGCTCTGGTCAGGAAGGGGGTAAATTCTTCCGGGGCTGAAGTGGTTAATTTTGGTGTTAGGTTCCCCTCAAAATCCATACTAGACCCGAAGGGCCTGGTATGGGCTGAGGGGGGACCCCACGCCGTTTTTCTCCCCGATTTTTTTTATTGCCGACAATCCTTTTCTTTACATTCAGCTGTCAGCTGATGACTTATCGGTTGTTAAGGACACGGCGGCCGGCTTACCGGCCTGCTCCTTAACAACCAGCTATTCACAAATTGTTAAAGAGAAAAACGCTAAATTCATCGAAGCTGTGTAGCACCCTCTAGTTAGGGAGGTGCTAGAGTTAGGGTTTTTCTGTCAGAGTAGGAAAATTTAGGCAGACCTAGCTGGTGGCTAGGCCTGTTTGTTTTCATTCTGGTCTGGGAGAGAGAGGGTAGCAGCTGGTGACTCACAGGCTGCATCACTGGGACATCCATCTTCTTTCTAGAGCTTGCTGGAAAAATCTGGAAAGAGAGGAGGAGAGGTGGAGCTGCTTGGGGTGGTTTAGGGAGCCCTGACCAGGCCCCAATCTGGATTGGCGGGGGGCAGGCCTCCTTAACCACTTCAATACCAGGCACTTAGACACCTTCCCACCCAGGCCAATTTTTAGCTTTCAGCGCTGTCGCAATTTGAATGACAATTGTGCGGTCATGCTACACTGTACCCAAACAAATTTTTTATAATTTTGTTCCCACAAATAAAGCTTTCTTTTGGTGGTATTTGATCACCTCTGCGGTTTTTATTTTTTGCGCAACAAATAAAAAAAGACCGAAAATTTTGAAAAATAACAAGTTTTTCTTTGTTTCTGTTAAATTTTTTTGTAAATAAGTACGTTTTCTTCTTCAATGATGGGCACTGATATGGCTGTACTGACGGGCACTGATACGTCGGCACTGATGGGCACCGATGAGGTGGCACCAATAAGGTGGCACTGATGAGGTGGCACTGATGGGCACTGATGATGGGCACTGATAGGCGGCACTGATGGGCACTGATAGGTGGCACTGATGGGCACTGATAGGTGGCACTGGTATGCGGCACTGATGGGCACTCATAGGTGGCACCAATGGGCACTCATAGGCGGCACTGATGGGCACCCATAGGCGGCACTGATGGGCACTCATAGGTGGCATTGATTGGTACATATGGGTGGCACTGATGGGTACTTATGGGTGGCACTGATAGGTGGCACTGAAGGGCACTGATAGGTGGGCACTGATGGGCACAGATGGGCACAGATGGGCACTGACAGGTGGCACCGATGGGCAATGACAGGTGGCACTGATGACACTGATTGGTGGCACTGATAAAATTTATTGGTGGCATTGCTGGGCATAAATGAAACATAATGGTGTCAATCAGTGCCCATTTGTGGGCACTGATTGGCACAGATTGGACACATTGGGCACATGTGGATGGCCATGGGGTACATACCTGGCCATCCACATGTTGCCCCTTCCCTGGTGGTCCTAGTGGCGATCCCTGGTGGTCCAGTGTGGTGATCTGAGGGGGGGCTGCGCTGATAAACAATCAGCGCAGACCCCCCCCTGTCAGGAGAGCCGCCGATCGGCTCTCCTCTACTCGCGTCTGTCAGACGCGAGTGAGGAAAAGCCGATCAACGGCTCTTCCTATTGACATCGTGATCAGCCGTGATTGGACACGGCTGATCACGTGGTAAAGAGCCTCCGGCTGACACACCGCTCCACCGATCGCTGCGATGCGCGCCCCCGCGGGCGCACAGCGGCATGTTATCCTGCTGGATGTCATATGATGCCCAGTCAGGATAACGGAACCACTTCCCGGACGTCAATCTGCTATAGGCCGGGCGGGAAGTGGTTAAATACCTGGGATAAGCCCAGCTGGGGAGGAGTTTTCGGGTGGAAGAGCTGGAGCGAGAGAGTGTGGAGGCTGTCGGGGCCCAGTCTGGGGGGGGGGGTGACCCTGGGCCTGGGCTCAAGTGCATCCAGGAGGAGTGACGAGATCCTGAAAGGAGAGGCACATGAGCGAGAAAGAAGAGAGGGCAGCGGGAGAGAACACTTCTAATGCCCCGTGCACACGGTCGGATTTTCCGATGGACAATGTCCGATCGGAGCGTGTTGTCTGAAATTCCGACCGTGTATGGGCGCCATCGGACATTTTCCATCGGATTTTCCGACACACAAAGTTGGACAGCAGGAGATAAAATTTTCCGAAAACAAAATCCGTTGTCGGAAATTCCGATCGTGTGTGGCCTGTTCCGACGCACAAAGTGCCACGCATGCTCAGAAGAAATTCCGACACGGGACAGCTCGTTCTGGTAAACTTAGCGTTTGCAATGGATACAACACTTTCGTCACGCTGCAATGTTAAAAATGGTTTAATACAGCGCACTCTCTTCTTCTTTATAATGTGACAAGAATGAAGTAGTTTTGCTGCTCATATTCACACACACTTCTCACAAACTTTTATTTGTGTTTTTTTATTGGGATTCCCTGAATATATTGTTATTAGTTGTCACATCTGACTTTTTTTTTGATTTTTTTTTTTGTTTTTTTTGATTTTCAGCCTTTTTTTTTCTTTAATGTTTGGATTTTTTCCAAGGCTGATCTTTGTTCAATGTTATTTTTATTTTTCCTACAGAATATTTTTGTCTGTGTTTTGTGTGTCAAGTTACCCCAACACCATTGATATATTTTATTATTTAATCTCCAGGAGATTGTTTGGTGTTGGTGTCACTTGTTCATTTCACATTGTATATTTGAAATGTACCTGAACCCTCACAAACAAACTGTCATTTTTGAAGTAAAACACATAGGAGAGTATAATTCAAGACAAAAATTCCTTTATTAAGGGATCAGAACCAAACAAAGAGGAAGGCAACACTGGATCAACAGGAGAAATTAGCGAAGCCTGGGACCCCCACGGCAGACATCAATTCTTCAACATCAAAATTGGTGGCCTGAGGAGTCCATATATAAGGGAGTGCAGTCTGGTCCGGGATTCGCAGAGATCTGGAAAGCAGCAGATGACATCTGTGTCCCCAGGCTGTGGTACCACAAGAGGCTGCATTTTTTGGCCGACCAGACTGAACCCAGGCCAATCACTGTCTGGTCTTCCTTACACGCTTCCTTCCGGGCTGTGGCTGTGCAGTTGGAGATGTGGCAGGAGGAGGAGTAGGACCTGGAGGAGGAGGAGGACTGGGAGGACCTGGAGGAGAGGGAGGAGGAGGAGGAGGACCTGCAGGAGGAGGAGGGGGACCATCGCGAAGGTGTGTCTCAGGTGTAATTTGGCCCCTCATACCTTTCTCCAGAGCCTCCAATATGAGGGCCTCACACATTACTTTTTGGCCCTCCTCCATCCTCTGCATTTTATATGCTATGAAGGCAGCAATGTTCTCCTGCATGGTGTGGGGTGCTCCCAGGACCTCTGTAGCCCTCCAAAAGAATCCTATAGCCGCCTCCTCTAGGGTACTCCTCCTACTGCCACTTTCTGTTTTCAGGGGGGGTGGAGGGACCTTGATATCAGCCAGCCGGCTCGGCCCGGCCACCTCCTGTCTGAGACTTCCCTGTGTATGAAAAAGGGACATGGTTTTAGTTTTTGCATCATCAATCACAATCCTAAATTAGTACTCCCAACTAACATCTAGTTAACAACATTGATTGTACAAGCAGAAATATTTAAAAGGAATGCTATACCTGGCTCAATCTGGGCTCCTCCACATATCGCCTGGAAGGCCCAGGTTGGGCGTCAGAAGCCTCAGCCGGGGCGGAAGGAAGCGTGGAAGGAAGACTTGAGAGGGATGGCCTGGGTTCAGTCTGGCCTGCCAGAAAGTGCAGCCTGTCGTAGTACTACATCCTGGGGACATAGATGTCATCTGCTGCTCCGGATCTCTGTGAATCCAGGACTTTCTTGCGCTCCCTCAGATATGTGCTCCTCAGGCCACCAATTAATTTATTTAAATAGTTGATGTCTGCCGTGGGGATCACCTGCTTCACAATTACCAACAATTGCTTCAGTGCTGCCTTCCTCTTTGCTTGGTTCTTGAAATGGGGGTGGGTAATCTCCCACAGACAGGGCAGCTCCCTTAGCATCTCGAGGAATAATGACATGAAGTCAGTATCTTTTAATAAGATATCCATGTTCACCTCAAGACACAACACAAGACAAAGCCTAATGTCAGACAAAACTCTCCTAATCTTGTTACAATATAGGCCTCAATCTAGAAGCAGTATAGGCACAAGTTTGTCTCTTACCTTCGTTCTTACGATCAGCGCGTCCAATGCTCCTTCCTCCGCTCACAGATCGTACGTAATACGCACGCGTGTTACGCTTTATACACACTGCGCATGCGTGTAACTCCGCCCGCCCCTGACGTTCTTTCTAGTCTATTCCCCGCCCCTTTCGTTCGGCGCAGTGGGTGAAGAGCATGATGGCGGAGTTACAGCAGGTGCGTGCTAATTCTAGCAACGAGGAGGAGGAGGAGGAAAGCCCGGATCCAGGCACGTCCCGATCCAGAAGGAGACGTTTTAAGGCCACAAATATGTCGTTTGGGGAGATGTTGGAGATGGTCAACATCATGAGGAAGTCCGACTATGATGGAAAATATGGGCCTTACCCCAACCCCAACATCCGAAAGGCCAAGATCATGGCGAAAGTGGTCAGGAGTCTTGAGAGGAATTTCGGGGTCCGAAGATCTAAAGATCAGCACAGGAAACGGTGGTCGGACCTGAAGTTGAGAGAGCCAGAGCAGTACCGAAAGATCCGGAGAGTGCTGCAAAAAAGTAAGTAGTTGTTCTGTGTTCCTATTCTTTCTGTCTTTATTCCATTCGTTCTGCTCCATATGCTTTTATTAATTGTAACGTTTAAAAGGGCAACTTTAATGTTCATGGGCACATTATTCGTTCGTATCAAACATTTTTCTTTCGGCCTCTAGAACACCATTGTTTAGGCCATATGCATTTTCACACATTTTTTGGGCCTACTTGGATGCCAAATATTTGTTTGTGTAGATGGGTTTGTTACTAGAATGAAATGCCAACTAGATTTAGTGTAAGGAGAGGACACTGAGCAGCTGTTTTCACATCTGGACACTGGAGCACTAGTGTGGGACACAAGAACACCATTTTTATTAGGGGGGGCACACAGGTGCTCCAGTGTATACTATAGGGGGGGCTACATCTGTGAAGCTTGTACCAAACAGGTAAAGTATTGCAGCTTGACAAAGGGCAATAAAAAATATACATCTTGGAACTCGGCTAAAATAGACAATTGTACCCCACTTCCAAACAATGTTTCCTAGTTCTAGTTCTGCCATCAAATATCTGTGTGCTAAGTATACCATTTTTGTTTTACATAGGGGAGAAAAGACTCGGAGGACACTCCTCATCCAAGGAGACCAGAGACCCCCCACCTCTGGAAGAAGGGGAAATAACACCAACCCAAGAAGAAGAGCAGGAGGAAGAAGAAGATGTGGTGGAGATTGGCACCACAACAGGTGAGTGTCTGCGACCACAGACTCAGGTAAAAGAGATGGATGGTGGCAGATTTTTGGGACCTTTTTTTTTGTTCTTTATCTCTTTTTAGGTGATCGTGATGTGAGGGAGAGAGAACGTTTCACATCTGAAAGTGCCCAGATACTGATCGGGGAGATCATGGGGTGTAATCTCGAATTGCACAACATACAGCAACAAATCAGTGATGTTATTAAAAAAAATAATAACATCATTGATGTTTTGGGGCGAATTTAAACCCCACAAAATCACCTGTTTTATTGTGGTCCAATCTTCCAAAAATTTTTACAATGTTTAGAAAAGCCAAATTTGGAGGATGCACACAGTGTGCCAACATGTGCTATCTGCCATCACGGGAGATCAATGGACGCGTTTTGGGGGTGCAACCCCTTCCTCAATTATAAAGTCGCATTGAGGAAGGGCTTGCTCCCCCAAAACACGTCCCTTGATCCCCCCTGATGGCAGATAGCACATGTTGACATTTGTAAATTGGTATGCATCTTCCAAATTTGGCTTTTCCAGGGGTGAGTTCCCCCCATCTGAACGCTATATCAAACCCAGTTCCTAAATACTGATGTCTGATATAGCCTTAAGGTTTTACCATATGTGAACTTTGTAAGTTCAAGTTTTTTGGCTTTCTTGTTGGTTTTACACAGGCCTGTTTTATCTGAAATGGATATTTCGATTTTTGATAATGCTACTGCAAAAATTGTTATACAACAAACATGTTGGTTTGTTTTAAAAACCTTTCGTAAATGCACATGTGATTGTGCAGGTATAAAAAAGTGGCTTACTCAAGAATGTGTGGATTATTGTCTCAACACTACAACACTTTTGGGGTGATGTAATTGCTGTTTTATGCAAAAATGGGGGTTATTTCCTAAGGGCAAATACACTTTGCACTACAAGTGCAGGTTCAGTGCAGTTGCAAGTGGACTTGTAGTGAAATGTGTTTTTGCATTTAGGAAGCACCAGCCAACACTGTTTTTTATAAGGTTACCCAATCACGACATTTTCTGCACTCAACACATTTCTGTCAGGGTCAGCTAAAACAAACACAAGCAGTAAATGTCCACAAAGAATTTCTTTTGGTTGGTTTTTATTTGAAAAAGTTTTCACAGATTGTCTGGCATATTGATAGCCCCCCTACCCGCAAAGAACTCCAGGTAGCGTAACCAGACATCACGGGCACTCAGGGAGGGCAAGCCAGGACGGCCACTTTCAAGCGCCGTCAGTGTTGATGGATTTGGAATTGCAGCCTCAGGCCCAACTGAGCCAGCATAGTTGGCTGAATGTTTTCTTAAAAAATTATGGAGAACACAGAAGAGCAGATACAAATCCACAAGCACAAACTGAACAGCAGAAAACGATCTGAAAGCCACGAGTCTGAAAAAGCGCGAATCGTCTCTCACCAAACTTTTACTAACACGAGATTAGCAAAAGGAGCCCAAAGGGTGCCGCGCTTGGTTCTGAACCGGCCTTTTCTAGTCTCGTCGTACGTGGTGTACGTGACCGCGTGGTTGTCGATCGGAAATTCCGACAACTTTGTGCGACCGTGTGTAGGCAAAACAAGTTTGAGCCAACATCCGTCGGAAAAAATCCTAGGATTTTGTTGTCGGAATGTCCGAACAAAGTCCGACCGTGTGTACGGGGCATAAGAGTCACCAGGGAGGACAACTGGTCGCAGCCGGGAGGGCTGGTGAGTGAGCACAGTCGGGGGGACTGGGGAGGCACGCCTGAGAGAACTGGGAGATTGCAGTTTGAGATGGGTGCAGAACCAGAAAAGAGGACTGTGGAAAGGGCAGATCAAAGAGGTCTTTGCAGCCAGGCTGGTTGGCAGGGCCTGAAGAGAGCCATCTGGGAGTGGTAGCTGAGTTAGAGGACAGCTAGCACCTGAACTATTTCTACACCACAGGGGCCCGAGGTCCCTGCCTACAAAAAAGAAGTTCTTTGAGGCCTGGCTGAAGTAGTGTCAGGCCTACACATGCGGTGCTAGCTAGTCTGGAGGAATAACAGTCTGCAGCAAGTGAAGTGCTGGAGGAGGAATGGTGTGTAGCAAGTGTTTGTGCCTGGAGAGAAGACTGGAGTGTATATAGAAGTCCCAAGCAACTTTGTACTGAATATTACTGGGCATTCCATAATTCCCAATGTCCCATCCAAGTTCAATCTCCTCAATTAAAAAAACAAAACAAAGCTGTGGACTGTTCTATGTCTCTGAGTGACTGAGAGATGGATGTCTGGCTGGGCAAGGTGGCAGGTGAATCACTACATTAAAGAGGAAGTAAACCCTGGTGGGTTTTACTTCCTCTTTGTTTCCCTGCAAAGGTAAAGCATAATGGGCTACTATGGATTGCATAGTAGCCCATTATGTGTCATTTAGATGAAACCAAACCTGCAATGTCACCGCCGTCCCCTCTTCCACGAAGCGTCCATCTTCCTTCCGGGTATCTCGGCTCCGGCGCTGTGATTTGCCAGAGCCACGATTACGTCAATACCGCGCATGAGCGCGGGAGCCGCCAGTCATGGCACGATCTCCTTTAGAACGCTCGCCGTTTCTAAAGGAGTCTAAAGTGCGCCTGCGTCATTGCCGTAGACATCGGCGATCGCCTTTTTTGTAAATATCCCCTAAACCATGGAGGTTTGGGATTTATTTCGAGCACCTACAGGTAAGCCTTAATCTAGGCTTACCTGTAGGTAAAAGTGGTTGTAACGGGTTTACAAGCACTTTAAGCAACCCCTACGGGGGCATGGCTACAGCTGCATGCAAAAATGCATCAAAAGGTTTAAAAAACACAAAACACACCGCAAAACATAAAATAGCTAATGGATGTGGGGACAAGGGATTATAACGGTGCTAAGGTCAAATAATGCAAGAAGGGAAAAGAAGGTTTAAAATAGCAAAATTACAAAGTTTATTAATTGGTAATAATACATACATGAAAAAACACTTAAATCGATTTACACTTAAAATAGACTTATATATTGCGTGCGACCCAGGGTATAGTGGAATAGGCCAGGTGGAGATGGCCGTCGAAATGGGGGCTCGATTTCCTACAAATATTTTCTTTGCTATATGCAACCGATGCATAATTGCATCATTTCTAGTACTCCCTTAAACGCAACGTTTAATCTATATCTAATATCTACTCACATATTTCCAATGCATTCCTTTGCCAGGTCTACTGCGTGCCCCCTGCAGGCACATTACACGGCGCGGCCCGCCCCTTTCCCCCCTGTGGTGACACTTTCCGCGCCCCCCCTGGGTGTCGGTTTTTCAGGTACGTTTGCGCCACCGGAATGAGTGGGGCCACCTCTCTGCATGATTGTCCAGCCACAATACTGTATTTCTCTATTGTGTATTAAATATTGTACTGTTAAATATTTCTGTTCATATGATGTTTTCTGTATCTCCATATACAGACCCCTCTATACCCACTTTTGAGCTCTTGTTCCCTGAGGAAGCCAATGTCTTGGCGAAACATGTAGGAAATGGAGCCCCCATTTCGACGGCCATCTCCACCTGGCCTATTCCACTATACCCTGGGTCGCACGCAATATATAAGTCTATTTTAAGTGTAAATCGATTTAAGTGTTTTTTCATGTATGTATTATTACCAATTAATAAACTTTGTAATTTTGCTATTTTAAACCTTCTTTTCCCTTCTTGCATTATTTGACCTTAGCACCGTTATAATCCCTTGTCCCCACATCCATTAGCTATTTAATTTTTTTGGGATGAGGTGCTGTATCCAATTGTACCATCTAGCCACCACCACATCACACCGCAAAACATGCCGGAAAAATGCATCAACCGCAGCTGCATAGATGTGAACCTAAGGCAAGAGTACTTCTCTTCATATAAATACACATACAGTATATAAGGACAACCCTACCTTGTTGGGTTCTGTAAATGCACAAATGTGTTAAACAGTTACTAGGCTTGCAATTAATGGTAGCCTGGGCTTACTCCTATTGGCAAGAAATCATTATTGTAGAAAATATATTATAATTACTGTCTTTCTATGATGAGAATTACGTAGAAGCAATTTCTCTTTTAATTTCTACTCTTTTTATCTTAGCATTAGATGTTTTCTTTCAAACGTTCTACTGCAACTTGGATGGAGCCGTACAGGGGATGGAGAGGAGGGGCTCTCTGTTATGCCTCATAAGCTTGCGTGAAATATTTCACCTTGACCTATTTAGGTCTGTGAGCAACAGTTTTTTTTTCTCCTTAATACAAAAAAGAAGATAAGGAGCTACAAAGGGAAATATGAAAAGGAGCCAAAATCCCATCCTGCTGGCTATATTAATGTACATAATACTCATATGCAGTACCGGTATTTCATATTTACCTGGCTTACAGTATAAATATCTTTAAACGCTTGCTATCCTTCCATTGTACGGTGCTTTGAAAAAGTATTCATACCCTTTGAAATTTTCCACATTTTGTCATGTTGCAACCAAAATTTTAAATGTATTTTATTGGGATTTTATGTGATAGACCAACACAAAGTGGCACATAATTGTGAAATGGAAGTAAAATGATAAATGGTTTTCAATTTTTTTTTACAAATAAATATGTGAAAAGTTTAGTTTTGTATTCACCCCCCCGAGTCAATACTTTGTAGAACCACCTTTCGCTGCAAATAGAGCTGCAAGTCTCTTTGGGGATGTGTCTACCAGTTTTGAACATCTAGAGAGTGGCATTTTTGCCCATTCTTCTTTGTAAAATAGCTCAAGCTCTGTCATTGGATGGAGAGTGTGAACCTTCGCCCCAGTCAAGAACGCGGTGACGTACAACACGTACGATGAGCTGAGAAAAATGAAGTTCAATAGCCAGTGCGGCTCCTCTGCTTGATTCTGAGCATGCCTGGAACTTTGTGTGTTGGAATTGTGTACACGCGATCGGAATTTACGACAAAGGATTTTGTTGTCGGAAAATTTGAGATCCAGATCTCAAATTTTGTGTGACGGAAATTCTGATGGAAAATGTCCGATGGAGCCTACACACGGTCGGGATTTCCGACCATCGAACATTTTCCATCGGAAAATCCGACCGTTAGTACGGGGCATAACAGGTTTTCTTCTAGGATTGCCCTGTATTTTGCTCCATCCATCTTCCCATTAACTCTGACCAGCTTCCCGGTCCCTGCTGAATAAAAGCATTCCTACAACATGATGCTGCCACCACCATGTTTCACAGTGGGGATGGTGTGTTCAGGGTGATGTTTAGTGTTAGTTTTCCACCACACATAGCATTTTGCTTTTAGACCAAAAAGGTCAATGTTGGTCTCATCAAACCGATTCTGCCACCTGAGCTGTGGATCTCTGCAGCTCCTCCAGAGTTACCATGGGCCTCTTGGCTGCTTCTCTGATTAATGCTCTCCTTGTCCTGCCTGTCAGTGTAGGTGGACGGCCATGTCTTGGTAGGTTTGCAGTTGTGCCACACTCTTTGCATTTTCGGATAATGGATTGAGCAGTGTTCCTTGAGATGTTCCAAGCTTGGAATATTTTTTTTATAACCTAACCCTGATTTAATCTTCTCCACAACTTTATCCCTGACCTGTTTAGTGTGTTCCTTGCCCTTCCTGATGTTGTTTGTTCACTAAGGTTCTCTAACAAACCTCTGAGGGCTTCACAAGAACAGCTGTATTTATACGGAGATTAAATGACACACAGGTCGACTCTATTTACAAATTAGGTGACTTCTGAAGGCAATTGGTTCCACTAGATTTTAGTTAGGGGAATCAGAGTAAAGGGGGTTGAATACAAATGCACACCACACTTTTCAGATACCGTATTTATAGGCGTATAACACACACATTCATTTTAAGAGGGAAGTTTCAGGAAAATAAAATATTTTTTAAATAAGGAACTTTGAAGCAAAATAAGGGTCAGTGCCCATCTGCAGCCTCAGCATTGCCATCAATGCAGCCTGATCAATGCCCATCTGCAGCCTCACAAGTGCCATCAATGCAGCCTCATCAGTCCACATAAATGCAGCCTCACCATTGCCATCAATGCAGCAGCCTCACCATTGCCATCAATGCAGCAGCCTCACCATTGCCATCAATGCAGCAGCCTCACCATTGCCTTCAATGCAGCAGCCTCACCACTGCCTTCAATGCAGCCTGATCAATGCCCATCTGCAGCCTAGAGGGGACAGGGAGGGGGTCGGGACGAGCTCCGACAGAATACATACAGTGAGAATCTCCTATGATAGACAGAACAGTGGTCCAATGGCGGCCCAGTAGACGGGACTTCCTATTACAGAGGCCGCCAAGTAAACAGGAGATTCTCACTGTATGTAATCTGATGGCGCTCGTCCCGCCCGAGGCAGCTAAAATTGAAATATTGGCGCATAACACGCACACACTATTTGCACCCGATTTTCATAGTGAAAAAGTGAGTGTTATACGCCAATAAATACAGTATTTATTTGTAAAAAAAATTGAAAACCATTTATCATTTTCCTTCCACTTATGTGCCACTTTGTGTTGGTCTATAACATAAAATCACAATAAAATACATTAATGTTTTTGGTTGTAACATGACAAAATGTGGAAAATTTCAAGGGGTATGAATACTTTTTCAAGGCACTGTACATAAATGGCCGGGCGGCTATCTATGAGGATGGGAGGTTTTGATCGTTGTGTCCCACTTTGTGATCACAGTGTCCAGGGCTGTTAGAAATCATGGGGCCCTGTGCAGCCTACCTGACAGGGCCTTCCTACTTGACAGTGCCAGGGCAGCACCCCCCGCAGTCTGAAGGCAATGTGCATCATGGAGAAATTTGGGTGTGTCAAAACAGTGAGAGAGGTTTAAAGTTTGTATAGAGCACAGGGGTCAAAAGTATATAAAATACAGAGTGCAGGCATCAGGTGTATATAATGTACAAAATGCATATGTCAGGTGTATGTAATATACAAAATGCAGGTGTCAGGAGTATGTAATATACAAAATGCAGGTGTTAGGCGTATGTAATGTACAAAATGCAGGTGTCAGGTGTATGTAATGTACACAATGCAGGTGTCAGGAGTAAGTAATATACAAAATGCAGGTGTCAGGAGTATGTAATGTCCAAAATGCAGGTGTCAGGAATATGTAATATACAAAATGCAGGTGTCGGAAATATGTAATATACAAAATGCAGGTGTCAGGAGTATATAATGTACAAAATGCAGGTGTCACGGAGTATGTAATATACAAAACGCAGGTGTCAGGAGTATGTAATATACAAAATGCAGGCGTCATGCAGTATGTAATATACAAAATGCAGGTGTCAGGAGTATTTAATATACAAAATACAGGTGTCAGGCGTATGTAATATACAAAATGCAGGTGTTAGGAGTATGTAATGTGAAAAATTCAGGTGTCAGGAGTATGTAATATACAAAATGCAGGTGTCAGGAGTATGGGATACAAGTGTACAATAGTCCAAAGCTTCTGGACACTTTGGGCTCTGTAAGATGGGTGGCAGAAAAAAAATGTTAGCTGAGCCGCGATTTTACCTCCCTCGGCCACCTATCCAAACTTTCAAAATACAGTCAGACAGAGCTGTATCCGTGGCCATAATGCTTTGCATTTTTAACTAAGGTTGATTACAAAAGTCTGCAGCTATTTTAAAACAAACTTCCATGGGCATAATTTGTTTGGTGGGGGGCAGAAAGGAGACTATTGATTGATTTTCAGGTGCAGCGTTGTAATCTGCAGCACTGCATTTCCCAACATTTAAATTAAAGTCCTGGCCTGTTCTGCTGGATTGATATAGAAAAGGCCAGGACTTTCATTATTGGGAACTGTGGTGCAGAAGATTACTCCACCTGCACCCGAAATTCATTGAATAGTCCTCTTTCTGTCCACAGGCTCCATTTGTTCAGCTGGGGTCAAGGGCAAAAAGGGGATTATTTAATGACTTTAGGGTGCACACAGAGTAATCTAGTAATCTTCCACAGTACAGTTCCTGATAATTAAATTAAAGTCCCAGCCCCATCTAAATCAATCCACTGTGGCAAGCCGGGACTTTAAGTTGTTGGGAAACACAGAACTGCAGATTACTCCTCCACCACACCTGAAAGTCATTAAATAGTTCCCTTTCTGAACATACCTCACCCCTACCTGGAGCAAATGGGGCCCAGGGAAGTTTTTACTAAATTGCTGGGATAACTGCAGGGGTGCCCAAAAAATGCTTGAAGTTTTTGCCTCTGGGTCCCCCTGCTGAATTGTCAGGACTGGTCCAGGTAGTGGAAGGCCAGCGCTACTCCCTTGTAGGCAGCCCTGGCTGTGTCCATCAGACACTACAGACCACAGAGCGGGGTACAAGGTCAATAAAATCGGGCCTGTACTATGTGATCACTATGATTGGTCACACGTGTAAAAAACCCAGCCAGTGCTCTGCTTCTTTTCATACCGATCTGCTGTGAGAGGAAACAGAGTGTTTCCCTAGTGATCAACAGTAGTATTTTTTTTTGCACAGTAGAATACACAGTGTCACCAGTTCAGCCAGCCTTTACCCCTGTTCACTACCCATATTACAGTGCAGCCAACCAGTGTCCCTGATCACTAGCCACAGTACAGTGTCACCAATGAAGCCAGCCATTGTCCCTGATCGCTAGTTACCCCAGTATAGTATCACTGAACCAGGCCAGCCACAGTATCCCTGATTGCCAGCACACCTGTCACAGTGTCTCCAAACCAGTGCAGCTAGAAACAGTGTTCCTGATTGTCACCATATCATTCTCATTATCACCAGACCAAGGCAGCCAGCAACAGTATTCCTGATTGCCACCACACCAGTCCCAGTATCCCCAGACCAGTGCGTCCAGCAACAATGTTCCTGATCACCGCCACACCAGTCCCAGTGCTACCAGACCAGTGCAGCAAGCCACAGAATCCCTGTTCACTGCCACATCAGTCACAATGCAGGCCTCTTGAACCCATTGGGAAAGAGAGCCCTGACTGATGGGGGCATAACCAGGGCGGAGTATGGTGACTAGGGGTCACTGTGGATTGGTGGGGGGATGGGATGGGGTTGGGCCTGAGCTCACTAAGGTTATTGCCCCAGGGGATTCTGGGCCTTTTGGTGAAGAAGAGTGGTAAGAGCTGGCTGCACCCCACCCTGTCCCTCCAACCATGGACACCGAGCTCCTTCTGGCCAGGGTCCGAGAGATGGCTCTTCAGGGTCAGGCTGGGTGGCTTTTCTCCCTCCTGACTCCTGGGGATTCTTCTCCTGGTCCCACACCTAACCCCCCTCAGGATGTCCCCCCCAGGGTTAGAAGGCGGACTCATCTGCCTTCCCGCCTCAGCCCCAGCCCCTCTAGGGCCTCTTATTGCTCCCCTCCACATCCTTCCTCTCCCTCTCCCCCTCCTTTAGCCCACTCTCCCCTGTCTGCACCGGCGGGGAAGCGCCCTTCCCCTGCCAACTCCCGTCGTCTGTCGGCGCGGCGGAGGTCCCCCACGCAGGCTAAGGCCTCTACTCGGGCCTCCTCGCGCTGTCCCCGCTCACGCAGCCCCCGCTCCAGTGCTCGCCCCCTCTCTCTCCTGCTAGCGTAGTACGCGGCCGGGCTGGAGCCGCAGCGCTTCCCGGCCCCCCTCAGCCTCTGAGACATGCCAGGGTACCTTTACCCACCCCCGCGGATGGCGGGGGGGTCCTGAACGGCCGATCCGTGCGTTCCTCCGCCCGGAAATCCTCAGGAACGAAGGGGAGGAGGAGGCGGATCGGTTCGCCGGTCACCGCTGCGTCCTCTGCTGCTGTTCCCGGCCCTTGTGATGATTGCTCCGCCGGGGACTTGGAGCCGGATCGGCTCCACCTGGTGGACACGACGCTCCCTGCGCCTGACTGGGCGGGAGTTTTGAATCTCCACACACCACAGCTGGATACTAGGGACGCTGGGCAGCACAGCAGTGTGGTGTGTGGAGAGGTGCATGACTGGTCACAACAGTATCCCCCTGCGCCCGCCTGGGCGGGCATGCTGTCCGCTTTAGGCATGCCACAAGTGCAGGATCTATCCTGCGGAGCTCCCTCCGTGCCCGGCAGGGCAGGGGACAGGTCTCTCCCCTCCACGTTGCATGTTGCTGGGGCACATCACCCCTGCGCCCGACAGGGCGGGCAATGTGCAGTTAACCCCTCCCCCTCTGATACCCCGTGCCCACCGGCAGCCTCCTGCGCCCCGCAGGGCGGAGGCCAGTCGTGTGCGTTTGACCTCCACCCCGTCGGTGGGGCAAACGCTCCCCTACGTGCCCGTCCGGGCTGGCGGTCCTGATGGGATGCCCGCATCGGTTGCCCACCCTCGTCCCCCCGCGCCCGTCAGGGCGGGAGATCTCGGCTCCAGACCCGGGCTGGCGTCAGCATCCGCCCCGGGTCAGACAAGAGGAGCTGGCAGGTGTCCCTGCCGTTGCTCAGCCTCTGTTCGTGGTCAGTCGGATTCGCCTGGGTCCGTGGTTGGACCCCCGCCCTTGGATCTTTCTTTGAGTCGAGACAGCCCAGCAGATTACGGCCTCGCGGGTCATCCGAGTTCAGGCCGCCTACGCTTACAGTCTTCTGGAATCGCCTTGGAATCGGATCCGCCGCCGGGCCCGGTGGCCGATCGTCCATCACCCGTGATGCCTCCTCGACCAAGTGAGTATGACTGCGAGTTAATTTGGGGTAGATCAGCTGATGCTTCCGTATCGGGCCCGGAGGACCGCATAGCGTCGTTTGTAAAGTCAGTTCTCTCCACTATGGGAGTCTCGGGATCGCCCAGCCCCACCTCCGCCTATGGGGGTGCGTTGTGGGCAGTGGCGCCGACAGGCAACCATTTGACGGAAGAGACGAAAGAAAAGATATGGCGACGCAAATTCGTCGACTTTCTTACCCTCGTTCCGCCGGATAGGGAGACTATTGACAAATATCGACGGGTTGACGTATCGGCGCAGGGTGACAAACCCAAACAGCTTCCTAGAACGTTCGGGAACTGGCTGCAGGGGTTTTGTGCCTACGCGGGAGTGCTCAGTGAGCGGTTCCCGGAGTTGACAACTTCGTTATTTTGCTATTTAGACCTTATTTGGGGTGCATACAAGGTTTATGGGGGTCAGTGCTGGTTCCATTATGACACTCAATTTTGGCAAAAAATGGCGGCACGTCGGGAATTTCGTTTTGATTGTCAGGATGGTAGCCTGCGGTTGCTGCTTATGTGCCCTCATAGGCCTTCGTCCTTTCAGTCCGCGGTCGGCGCCCCTCAGTCCGGAGCGTCGGCCGCTCCAAAGAAGGGTATCTGCTGGCTTTTCAACGAAAGCCACTGTAAGTGGTACTCTGCCTGTCGTTTCAGGCATGAGTGCTCACGTTGTGGAGAGGCTCACCCTGCCAGTAGGTGTTTTCGAAAAGGCAAACAATCGCTTCCCAGATCCGGAGCCAAGACTGACCTTCCTAAGCCGGAGGACGCCGGTGAACGTCATAGAGATGCTTCCCTGGCTAGACCGGTACCCCCTTTGTAGAGAGGCCCTGATTCTGCGGGACGGCTTGGACCGTGGTTTCTGGATCCCCTTTTCCCCGTCAGACGCCCCAACCATGTCTCCAAATTTGAAATCGGCGGTAGAATTCGAGTCCGTCGTGGCTGAGAAGCTTCAGAAGGAATTGGAACTGGGGAGAATGGCAGGCCCCTTTGATCTCCCTCCTTTCCACAACCTGAGGGTATCTCCCCTCGGTGTGGTCCCAAAAAAGGCGGAGGGAAAATTTCGCCTCATTCATCATCTTTCCTACCCTTCTGGCTCCTCGGTGAACGATGGCATTGACAGGTAGGAATCCAGAGTGCACTATGCGTCCTTTGACAGGGCACTTGAGCTGGTTAGGGCAGCGGGGCAGTCTGCCCTTCTGGCAAAAGCGGACATTGAGTCCGCGTTCCGCCTCCTCCCAGTCCATCCAGACTGTTTCCACCTCCTGGGTTGCTATTTCCAGGGTAGCTATTTTTTCGACATGTGCCTTCCTATGGGTTGTGCCATCTCGTGTTATTTCTTTGAACTATTTAGTAGCTTCCTTGACTGGGTGGTCACCCAGGAGGCGGGTATTCAGTCCCTTCTGCATTACCTCAATGACTTTCTTTTTGTGGGTCCAGCGGGCAGTGGGCAGTGTCTGCGCCTGCTCACTGTTTTTCAGGATACATGCCGGCTTTTCGCCGTCCCACTGTCCGCTGACAAGACGGAGGGCCCCGTCACAGTCCTGTCATTTTTAGGTATTGAGATAGACACAGTGGCGATGGTTTTTAGGTTGCCTAGGTGACAAGTTGTCCAGGCTGCTCTCGTTGGTTCGCTTGGCGAAAGGGGCTAAGAAATTACAGCTGAAACAGCTACAGTCGTTGCTGGGTCATCTGGTTTTCGCCTGTAGGGTCATTCGGATGGGGAGGGCCTTCTGTAGGCGACTGTCATGGGCCACGAAGGGCATAACTGCCCCTCACCACTACGTCAGGATCACCAAGCCTATAAGGGATGACTTGGGGATATGGCTATCATTCTTGCAGACTTACAATGGGCAGTCGTGCTGGTCGCGGGAGGAAGTGCCGAGCCCCCTGCTGGAGTTATATACCGATGCTGCAGGCTCCTGTGGGTTCGGCGCTTTCTTTCAAGGGGAATGGGCTGCTGAATGCTGGCCGGCCTCATGGGCCCACATGGATTTGTTGCGCAACCTCACCCTGCTGGAGCTGTTTCCAATTATTGTTGCCGTTGAGCTCTGGGGTGAAAGGTTGCGCAATCACCAGGTGGTCTTCTGGTCGCATAATATGAGTGTGGTGCAGGTGGTGAACAAACAGTCAGCCAGTTCTCCTCCGGTCGTTTCGTTGCTACGGTTTTTAGTTTTAAAATGTTTACATTTCAACATCTGCGTTAGGGCTAGGCATGTTCCGGGTGCCTCTAATGATATTGCCGATGCTCTTTCTCGTCAACAGTTCTGCCGTTTTCGACAACTGGCTCCGATGGCTTCTTTGGAGGGCCTCCCCTGTCCGGCCCACTTATGGAACCTCGTTTCCGGCGTTTGACAGAGCTCCTTCGGTCGTCGCTTTCTCCGCGGACGTGGGCGTCGTACTGCCGAGTTTGGCATGAGTGGGTCCAGGCGTCGGGCGATGAGTTCAACATTTATTCTCCGGATGATCGTCGTTTAACCTTATTTGCCTATTTAGTCTTTCTGTTGGAAAAAGGCGTCTCTGGGTCGACGGTTTCATCCGCGTTGTCGGCCCTGTCATTTTGGTGGGAGGATGTAACAAAAGCCTTCCCTGTTCGGCGGGTTGTCCGGGGTTGGAAGCGGGTCACGCACCTTCCGGACACTAGGCGTCCTATTTCTATTCAGATTCACTTGGGCATCTTGTCTCTGCTTCCGAATATGTGTTCATTGGGATATGAGGCCCTCCTTTTCCGGGTAGCCTTTTCTTGGGCTTTCTTTGGTGCCTTTCGCATTGGCGAATTGGTGTCAAAATCAAAATCGTCCCCATGGGGCATCCTATGGGAGGACGTGTCGTTGTCGCACCGCAGTGTCACGATTTTGTTGCGTTCATCCAAGACTGATTGTTTTGGCAGGGGTCGCCGGGTAGTCCTGCATTATTGCAGCGGCCCCTTTTGTCCGGTGTCCCTGGCCCTCCCTTTCGTGTCTGCGCGCCCCCTGTCCCCTACATTTTTTGTACATGCTGATGCAACTTCTCTCAGCCGTTTTCAATTTTTGCGTGTTTTTCGTCGTTGCTTGGAGACTTTGGGCCTTCCTGCGAAGCAATTTTCCACCCACTCTTTTCACATTGGCGCCGCGACCGCCGCTTCTGGTTTGGGTTTCTCCGATACGGAACTTCAGCGTTTAGGTAGATGGGAGTCATCTCGTTTTTCTTTGTATGTCCGACCACATCTGTTGTGTTGATTTCCAGGTTCCTTCCCGGCACAAATTTGGATTCTCGGGGATTCTTTCATATACTGGGCCGCTCGCTGGGCAGAGATCCGAACTTATGGCAGGAATTTGGGATTCTCATACGATGTGGCGAGGATACGCTGGATTGGGTTGCGTGGGTTACGTTGGCCTCAGGTCCTCCCGGAATGTCAGCAACTTTGTGCCCACGTTTCTGGTCCCATCATCCTGGTCATACATGCGGGTGGGAATGACGTTGGCTATATGCGATCTGTGGACATCATATCAGCTGTTAAAAGTGACATTGCCCAATGTTGTGCTTCCTTTACTAACTTGACCGTTGTTTGGTCAAAAATCGTGCCTCGCTCGGTATGGGCGCGTGATGTCCCTGGCCCCCTTCTGGAACATTTTCGTAGAAAGGTCAATGCCCAAGTGGCTAAGTTTGTGCGCCAGATAGGGGGGGTAGTGGTCCGCCACAGAGACCTGGAGGGTGATAATCGCGATTTGCTGCATAGAGATGGAGTTCATCTGAATGACATCGGGCTGGACATTTTTAATCTGGGTCTCCAGAGGGGCGTGGAACAGGCGCTGGCTGCGGTGGGGCGCCCGTCAGTAGCTTACTGACAGGCGGGTGGCGGTTTTTGGTGACCTTGCCAGCAAACCACCGCGGTAAGAGGTACGCCCTTCATGCTAATTGGGAGATAGACGGCAGTCCGGCACTTATGGTAAGGACAGGCCCCTCAGTTATCTCCCTTTTCACCAGTCGGAATTGAGTGCTCACAGTGCTACTGTGACTGGCACTGTGGAATGTTTAACTGTTATGTTTAAGTTGTTAAAGAGTTCAATTTAATAAAGCTGTGGCCTTGCCCTTTCCAACATGAATGGTGGTAAGTGGTCTTTATTGGATGGGAAGAAGGGGTAAGGTCTAAGTTTGGATGGATCATGGTATGGACCTGGGTTTATTGCACCTCAGCAGTCATGCAATCAGACCAGTTCAGCCAGCAACAGTGTTCCTGATACCACCACACCACTCTTAGGGGTGGATTTACTATAGGCAAATAGACTGTTCATTTTGCAAGTGCAATTGCTCTAGAGCTTCCAGCCAGCAACAGTGTTCCTGATACCACCACACCACTCTTAGGGGTGGATTTACTATAGGCAAATAGACTGTTCATTTTGCAAGTGCAATTGCTCTAGAGCTTCCATCATCCAATCATTTGCTGGCAAAAATGTTTTTTTTTTCCTTGCATGTGATTGGGTATTTTTTGTACAGTAAAACTTCATCTCACTTATTAAGCTATGGAGCAACTGCATGTGTACAGTCTAATATCCTTAAGTAAGTCCACCCCCTCAGTGTCCCCAGACCAGTGCAGCCAGCAAAAGTGTTCCTGATCGCTGCCACACTAGTCCCAGTTTCACAAGACCCGTGCAGAAAGCAACAGTGTCCCTGATCACCGCCACACCAGTACATTGTCACCAGACCAGTTGAAGCCAGCAACAGCGTTCCTGATCGCTGCCACACTAGTCCCAGTGTTACGAGACCCGTGCAGCCAGCAACAGTGTCCCTGATCCCTGCCATACCAGTACATTGTCACCAGACCAGTTTAAGCCAGCAACAGCATTCCTGATCGCTGCCACACTAGTCCCAGTGTCATGAGACCCGTGCAGCCAGCAACAGTGTCCCTGATCACCGCCACACCAGGGCCACCATCACCAGACCAGTGCAAACCAGCAACAGTGCTCCTGATTGTTGCCACACCAGTTGCAGTGTTGCCAGTCCAGTGTAAGCAAAAAACAGTGTTCCAGATTGTTGCCACACTATTTCCAGTGTCACCAGACCAGTGTAAGCCAGCAACTCTGTTTGTGACTGCTGCCACACCAAGCCAGTGTCACCAGACCAGTGTAAGCCAGCAAAAGTGTTTCTGATTGCTGCCACACCAATCCCAGTGTTTGCAGACCAAGGCAGCCATCAACAGTGTTTCTGATTGCCGCCACAAGAGTTCAAGTGTCATCAGACCAGTGCAGCCAGCAACAGCGTTCCTGATCCCCCACGCCAGGCCAGTGTCACCAGACCAGTGTAAGCCAGCAACAGTGTTTCGGATTGCTGCCACATCAATCCCAGTGTTGCCAGACCAAAGCAGTCATCAACAGTGCCTTTGATTGCCGCCACACAAGTCCCATTGTCACCAGACCAGTGCAGCCAGCAACAACATTCTTGATTGCTGCCACACCAGTTTCAGTGTCACCAGACCAGTGTAAGTCAGCAACAGTGTTCCTGATCACCTCCACACCAGTACAATGTCACCTGGTCAGCATTGGTGTGCGCCGCCTATTGCATTAGGGTGTGTACCCCAGAGCACAAACACACATGAATGTATATCGGCGGAGCCGTGGACAGTGTCACTAGAGCAGAGATTGGTGTCAGTAGTTTTTATTTTTATTATTTTTTTATTATTTTTTTACAATCTTATTTATTGTTTTTTACAATTTCTTTAGGCGCCTCATTGAGGGGCTTTGGTGAAATATCAGGGGTCTTAACAGAGAGAAAGGCACTTCCCTGTCCTTTTCTCTGCAGCCTCAGCTGCACTGGACAGTGAACGAATGGGAAATGCTCATTGCTGAGCGGCTTCCTGTTTATTCACAAATTGAAATACAGTAAACCTAGTTCACTATGTGTCAGAAACCATGAAATCAGACCGAGACAGAAGTACAGTTAAATCACACTTGTTTAATAATAAAAGTAAATAGAACAAACATAGTGAAAACATAGCCAAAGTTCGTCAACTGGAACGGATAGTCAGCCAAGCCAGAGAGTCAGGGATCAGTGTAGTGGAACAGCAAAGATCTGGAGCCAGAAGGGATGTCAGCCAAGCAAGTCTTTAAACAGGAACGCAGGAGATAGTCTCTGTGATGTTGACCAAGGCGAAGGCAGAGATCCTCTGGGCTGGATGGCTTAGGTAGGCAGGTCTGACAAGCAGGATATAGTCAACAGGTGAGTAGCTGTGGAGAGATAGGAGCTGGAAATTACCTGACAGCTGAGTGGCCAGCTCAGAGAGGGAAAGGCTGAGCCCAGCCCTGACAGTACCCCCTCCTCAACCACCCCTCCCGCTCGGAGGACCACCAGGCTTAAGGGGAAAACGTCTATGGAAATCACGGAGGAGGATAGGGGCATGTACCTCCAACATGGAAGGTTGGAAACCATAGTTCGTCATAAACGGGGACAATCGGGAAGCAGAATTCAAGGCACTATTGTAAGCAAACTCTGCCCACGGTAATAGGTCTGACCTGTTGTTATGATGGTCAGAAATATAGCAACGTAGGAATTGCTCCAAGGACTGATTGGCTCATTCTGCGGTCCCATCAGACTGCGGGTGACACGTAGAGGAAAAAGCAAGCTGAATTCCCAACTGTGCACAAAAGGCTTGCCAGAACCGGGACACAAACTGACTACCCCTGTCCGAGACAATTGCCTTGGGTAGCCCATGTAAGCGAAAGAACTCCTGAGCAAAAATGGAAGCCAGTTCCTTAGAAGTGGGCAACTTCTTAAGTGGAATACAATGAGGCGTTTTTGAGAACCGGTCAACCACCATAAGGATAACTGTGTTGCCCTGGGAATTGGGTAACTCCACAATGAAATCCATAGACAGGTGGGTCCAGGGCCTCTCTCCATTGGGTATGGGTTGTAGGAGACCCACTGAAAGGTGTCGTGGAGTCTTACTCTGAGCCCACATGGAACAGGCAGATACGAAGGCGGTTACATCAGCACGTAGACTAGGCCACCAGAATTGTTGGGAAATGGCCCAAAAGAGTTGATTCTTCCCAGGGTGACCAGCAGCCTTGGGAGAATGGTAAGTCTGGAGCACGGCAGTACAGAGACTCTCTGGGACAAAGCAGCGGTCCCAAGGTTTTTCAGGAGGAGCATGGAGCCGAGCAGCAAGAATTTTGTCACCTAACAGAGGAGAAGTGAGACTGGTGCAAACCGTAAACTGACTCCATCTTGGAAGTGAAGGAAAATTGTCATGACAGAGCGTCAGCCCTTACATTCTTAGTACCGGGTAAGAATGAGACAATGTAATTGAAACTTGACAAGAAAAGAGCCCATCGCGCCCTTCTTGGAGAGAGGCGTTTAGCCTCAGACAAGAATGTGAGATTCTTATGGTCAGTATGAATGAGAATCGGCACAGTGGTACCTTCGAGGAGATGTCTGCATTCTTTCAGGGCTAAAATGATCGCTAGCAGTTCTCTCTCACCAATCTCGTAATTGCACTGCGCAGGTGACAATTTCTTGAAAAAGTAGCCACAAGGATGCATAGCGCTCTCAGAGGTAGGACGTTGAGACAGAAGGGCACCAACACCAGTCTCAGAAGCATCAACCTCAAGGATAAAAGGTAACGTAGGATCAGGATGTGCCAACACAGGAGCAGAAACAAAGGCAGCCTTGAGACTCTCAAAGGCCTTAACGGACTCCGGAGACCAACTCTGTGGGTTACCGTACTTTTTGGTCCTATCAGTCAGGGGCTTGACCAGAGACGAGAAGTTACAACTAAACTTGCGATAATAGTTGGCAAAGCCCAGAAAACGCTGCAGAGGACATAAACCCACGGGTCGGGGCCACTGTAGGACTGCTGAAAGTTTCTCTGGGTCCATCGAAAAACCAGCATTAGAAATGACATAACCCAAGAATTTAACCTGTTCACGATGGAATTCGCACTTCTCCAATTTACAATAGAGATTGTTTTTTCTTAGTTTCTGAAGCACACGACAGACATCTGTGTGGTGGCTCTCCAGGGACTTGGAAAATATGAGGATATCATCGAGATTAAACCACCACACATAACTGCAACAAATCTCGGAGGACATCGTTAATAAATTTGTGGAAAACTGCCAGGGCGTTACAAAGGCCAAAAGGCATTACGAGGTACTCATAATGGCCTGTTCTGGTATTAAACGCAGTTTTCCACTCGTCGCCCTCCTTAATCCTGACGAGATTGTATGCCCCTCTCAAATCAAGCTTTGTGGAAACCGTTGCTAGCTTTAGGCTGTCACATATAATGGAATCGGATAGGCATTCTTAATCGTGAAACTATTGAGACCCCTATAATCAATACAAGGTCTCAGTTCACCACTCTTCTTCACAAAGCAGAAACCAGCACCAGCAGGAGACGAAGATTTGCGGATGAAACCTTGAGAAAGTGCGTCTGCAACATACTCCTCCATGGCCTTATCCTCCAAGACCAACAAAGAGTAAACCCAGCCACGAAGGGCTATGGCACCAGGTAAGAAGGTCAATTGCGCAATCATACGACCGGTGTGGAGGCAAACTACCGGCTTGTCCTTTGTCAAAGACATCGCTAAAATCGCGGTACTCCTCCGGCAGGGAGGAGAGTGAAGAGGTGCACAGGACCTTGGCTACCTTCTGGAAGTTTGTCTTACTGCATTGTGGCAACCAGGAGAGAACCTCAGCATGGAGCCAATCAAAAGAGGGATTGTGCCTCTGTAATCAAGGATAACCAATAACCAGCAGAAACTTAGGTAAGGAAATAACTTGGAATTGGATTATCTCATGGTGAAGAGCACCTACGGCCATGGACAACGGAACAGTCTCATGAGTCACATGGGCAGGCTGTAGAGGTCTCCCATCAAGAGCCTCAATGGCAAGTGGAGTGTCACACAGCTGCAGTGGAATTGAGTCCTTCGATACAAAGGCAATGAACAGGCCTGCAGCCCCAGAGTCGACTCAGCCCAAGAAAGGGTGACCGAAACCAGGGACTTATCCTTCTGGATAACTGTGGACGAAACAACGCCACCTAAGGCATTCCCTGGACGGATAGGACAAGACTTCAAAAAGTGACCTGCCTGGCCACAATAAGGGCACAATCTCTCCCTCCTCTTAAAGGTTCTCTTATCTGCAAAAAGACGCGTGAAACTCAAGTGCATGGGTTCATCTTCACTGACCGACTCGATACCAGGAGGCATGGGAGGTGAGGGAGGCACGGGTGGGACTGCAAAGCTCTGAGACAAACGTACAGGAGGCTTCCGCAAGTGCTCCTTAAAAGAGAGTCTTTCTCTGAGTCTGGAATCAATGAGGATGGCAAACGTGATCAACTTCTCCAGCTCAGTGGGTATATCTCGGGCTGCTATCTCATCCATGATGGAATCCGAGAGACCATGAGAAAAAGCAGCCACGAGGGCCTCATTGTTCCAAGCAACCTCTGCTGCCAGAGTACGGAATTCAATGGCGTAGTCGGCAACAGTTCTCGTACTCTGTTTGATGGGCATGAGGCACTTGGCAGCAGAAGCGGTGCATGCAGGAACATCAAATACCCTTTTAAAAGAGGCCACAAAGTCAGGGTAACTCAAGACAACAGGTTTTTGTGTCTCCCATAGAGGATTTGCCCAGGCCAAGGCTCTCTCAGAAAGCAAAGTTATCACGAAACCTACTTTGCTTCTGTCCGTGGGAAACACCTGGGGCAGCAACTCAAAGTATATCTCAACCTAGTTGAGAAACCCTCTGCATTGGACTGGATCGCCCCCAAATCGCTGGGGAAGCAGAGCAGAACCAGACATACCTCTTAGACCCCTTTCACACTGGGGCGTTTTTCAGGCGCTTTAGCATTAAAAAAAGCGCCTGTAAAGTGCCTAAAAGAAGCCTCATCTGCAATCCCAATGTGAAAGCCCGAGTGCTTTCACACTGAGACCCCTTTCACACTGTGGCATTTTTCAGGCGCTTTAGCGTCAAAAAAAGTGCCTGAAAGAAGCCTCATCTGCAATCCCAATGTGAAAGCCTGAGTGCTTTCACACTGGGGTGCTGCACTGGCAGGGCGTCAAAAAAAGTCCTGCAAGCAGCTTCTTTGCAGTGCTTTCGTGTTTTTGCCACCGGGCTGGGTGCGCTGATGGCAGGAACCCAATTCACACTGCCAGCACCAGAAAAACGCATGAAAAACGCCCCAGTGTGAAAGGGGTCTTAAGCTGCACTTTACCAACATTTTTCGGGTGCTTGCAGTGTGAAAGGGCTCGGGCTTTCACATTGGGATTGCAGATGAGGCTTCATTCAGGCGCTTTTTTTAACGCTAAAGCGCCTGAAAAATGCCTGAAAAACGCCCCAGTGTGAAAAGGGGTCTTATAGAGGTAATACTCGAAGCAGGTGCCTGCACAGAGACTGGAGCAGCAGCAGGGATGGCCTGCAGGAATTCCAGGTGAGCCGTGCGACTCAGGAGCATTTGTAATGCCATGGCAAACTGATCCATGCGGCGATCCTGCTCATCCAATCTGGAAAAAATATTACCAACAAGTGGATTGACTGTATCTTCTGAATTCATGGCCTTTGCCTACTGTCAGAAACCATGAAATCAGGCCGAGACAGAAGTACAGTTAAATCACACTTGTTTAATAATAAACGTAAATAGAATAAACATAGTCAAAACATAGCCAAAGTTCGGTAACCGGAATGGATAGTCAGCCAAGCCAGAGAGTCAGGAATCAGTGTAGTGAAACAGCAAGCAGGATCTGGAGCCAGAAGGGATGTCAGCCAAGCAAGTTTTTAAACAGGAACGCAGCATCTGTGATGTTGACCAAGGCGAAGGCAGAGATCCTCTGGGCTGGACGGCTTAAGGCCCCTTTCACACTTATACCACTTCAAAGTCGCACGATTTTAACGCGATTTCTCTGCGATTTTACCGCGATTTGGGAGCAGTACTACTTTGTACGACTTTGCCACATTTTTGGCATTAACAAATGAAAACATACAGTAGTTGGTATGAATCATAAGGGGGAACTCCACGCCAAGTTTTAAATAAAAAAACTGGCGTGGGTTCCCCCCCAGGGGCATACCAGGCCCTTGGGTCTGGTATGGATTGTAAGGGGAACCCCCTACGCTGAAAAATCGGCATGGGGGTCCCCCCAAAATCCATACCAGACCCTTATCCGAGCACGCAGCCCGGCCGGTCAGGAATGGGTGTGGGGACGAGCGAGCGCCCCCCCCCCCTCCTGGACCGTACCAGGCCGCATGCCCTCAACATGGGGGGTGGATGCTTTGGGGCATGGGGGGGGCCCTGCGGCCCCCCCCACCCCAAAGCACCTTGTCCCCATGTTGATGAGGACAAGGGCCTCTTCCCGACAACCCTGGCCATTGGTTGTCGGGGTCTGCGGGCGGGGGGCTTATCGGAATCCAGGAGCCCCCCTTAATAAGGGGGCTCCCAGATCCCGGCCCCCCACCCTATGTGAATGAGTATGGGGTACATGGTACCCCTACCCATTCACCTAGGGAAAAAAGTGTCAAAAAAGTACACAGGTTTTAAAGTAATTTATTAGGCAGCTCCGGGGTCTTCTTCCAACTTCGGGGGTCCTCTTCCGACTTCGGGGGTCTCTCCGCCGTCTTCTCCCGGCGTCCGCATCTTCTGCCGGCTCCACAGCTGATCTTCTGCCGCTCTTTTGCCAGCGGTGGTCCGGACTTCTGGATCGTCTTCCTCCCTCTTCTCTTCCAGAGATGTTGACACGACGCTCTCTCCAGCTCTCTCCAGCTGGAATGGTCTCTGAACGCTCCGCAATGGACTTATATAGGCGGTGACCCCGTCCCCTTATGCCGTCACAGTCCCTGGGCATGCTGGGACTGTGACGTTTTAGGAGGCGTGGTCACCGGGTGATGACCACGCCCCCTTATGACGGCACAGTCCCAGCATGCCCCGGGACAGTGACCTCATAAGGGGGCGGGGTCACCGCCTATATAAGTCCATTGCGGAGTGTTCAGAGACCATTCCAGCTGGAGAGAGCGTCGTGTCAACATCTCTGGAAGAAAAGAAGAAGGCAGAAGTCCGGGCCACCGCTAGCAATTGAGCTGCAGAAGATAGCGGAGGAACCGGCAGAAGATCAGGACACCGGGAGGAGATGCCGGAGAGACCCCCAAAGTCGGAAGAGGACCCCCGAAGTTGGAAGAGGACCCCCGAAGTCAGAAGAAGACCCTCGAAGTCGGAAGAGGACCCCCGAAGTCGGAAGAAGACCCCGGAGCTGCCTAATAAATTACTTTAAAAACCTGTGTACTGTGTTTTTTATTGACACTTTTTTCCCTAAGTGAATGGGTAGGGGTACCATGTACCCCATACTCATTCACATAGGGTGGGGGGCCGGGATCTGGGGGCCATCAACAATGTTTCTTATTTCGGCCACAAGAGTTTCAGTGTCATCAGACCGCTGCAGACCTTTAAAAATGTGATTGGTAGTCAAAAAATTAAATGCATAATTTATGTCCCTTGAAAGCCCGAAGGTGCTATTTACTTTTGGGCCCTTCAATGCGGCTAGGCTCTAAAAAAGTCTCACATATGTGGTAACCTCAAACTCGGAAAGAAAAGGTAAATGTGCTTTGGAGTGTAATTATAAGTATGCCCATAAAGTGTGTTAGGTATATTTTACTAACTCCTTCCCACCCAGCTCTGGAATCCCTTTAACAGGATCTTTATACCTGGGAGGGGGGCAGGAAGGACAGGCCAATCATGTGATCACTGTGATTTGCTATCTTAGTTTTCACATGACTGGGAGCCTGTCCCGCTAGCTTCTAATCATTAGTAAAGCCAGCTCAGTCACTGTGCTGTGCTGTATGTCTGAAAAACTGTCTAATCTTGGACACACTATGGGTTGGAGCACTCTGATTTTTTAACATAAAGCTTCACCCTTCTACCACTTCCTCTGGTCAATAAGATAGCAGCTATACACACAAAAGAGGATGGACTGAGGGGCTACATGATTATGAGTTAGGTCCTGTGCCTGGCTAGGATATAATTCCAGCAAGTTCCCTACAGAGAGAATTTGTCCTGTTGAGGGGCTACAGGGGTCATGTTCCCAACAACCAGGGTCAATATCAAAGGGGGAGCTCCACTAGAGGTCCTTAAGTGGCCTTTACCTTGCTTACTGTTTTTCAGTGCTGGTAAGAGGACTGGTAGGAATACCCAGCTTCAATGGGACTTACAGTGCCTTGAAAAGGTATTCATACACCTTGAAATTTTCCACATTATGTCATGTTACAACCAAAAACGTAAATGTATTTTATTGGGATTTTATGTGATAGACCAACACATAATGGCATATAATTGTGAAGTGGAAGGAAAATGATAAATGGATTTCATTTTTTTTACAAATAAATATGTGAAAAGTGTGGCATGCATTTGTATTCATTTCCCTTTACTCTGATACCCCTAACTAAAATCTTGTGGAGCCAATTGCCTAATTGGTAAATAGAATCCACCTGTGTGTATAGCGGGAAGGGAAGGAAGAGACAATGGGGTGAGAACCCTACTGTTGCTCCAGAAGAGAAGGGAGGAGGGACTCCCAGGTCTGCTCTTGTCAAGTGATGCCGAAAAGGCGTTTGACAGGGTGGCCTGGGAGTTCTTGTTTAGAACCCTAGAAATAATTGGAATCGGCCCCAGGATGATAGGATGGATTAAAGCACTCTATAGGAAACCTAAGGCAGCCATTAAGATCAATGGAACCCTGTCATCACCCTTCGAGATGAAGAGAGGGACAAGACAGGGATGTCCCCTGTCCCCCCTTCTCTTCGTGCTGGCCCTAGAACCCCTCCTGTCAACAATTAGAAATAACCCTGATATTGAAGGATTCAAGGTGGGAAAAGAGGAGCACAAACTGGCTGCTTATGCGGACGACGTGCTCTTCTATATAAGTAACCCCGGAAATACACTACCAAGACTGGTCAAAATATTAAAACAATATGGAGAAATAACAAACTTTAAGATCAATATGGGGAAATCAGAAATTCTGAAGATAAAAGTGAATAAAATAGAGGAGGGAAAACTGAAGACAGATTTCCAATTTTGTTGGAAAAAAGAGATTAAATATCTGGGAATAATGCTCTCGAACTCCCCGGAAAAGTTATATAGGAAAAACTATATCCATCTCTTAGAGGAAATAAGGAGGGAAGGGAAAAAACTTCAGATAAAACCTCTTTCATGGATGGGGCATATTAACGCCATAAAGATGGTCCTCTTACCTAAGATCACGTATAAATTCCAAATGTTACCCATTAGACTCCCACAGGAATATATTAGAAAACTGAAATCAATAATCTCTAACATAATATGGAAGAACAAAAGATCAAGAATATCTCTCAAGACACTAAAACAAGATAGAGCCAAAGGAGGCCTTGCGGTCCCAGATATCCAAAAATATTACAAAGCAATAATTATGTCAAGAGCAATAGAATGGGCTAGGGATAACCAAGAAAAAAGATGGGTGAATATAGAGAATCACTACAGTAAAACACGCTTAGGATCTATAATTTGGAACCCTCCGAGTCACAGAACGGTAGATGAGGAAACACACGGTTTGACAAAAATAGTTTTAAAAACATGGGAGGCAGTATATAAACAGTTAGATAAGACTTGTAATTCTCCTCTGATAGAATTAAAGGAGAATGAATATTTTGCACCAGGGAAAAAAGATATAGGGGGGAACTGGATAAAAAAAGATAAAGTACAGCTTAGAGAAATACCTAAAAAAGGGAAAATAGTCACAATAGCTGAATTGAAAGAAAACACAGACACATGGGTGATAGATGAATGGAGGTACATGCAACTAGATCGCTTCGTGAAAAATTTACCTCAACCAATAAGATCTGGAGAAAACTTGACAGAATTAGAAAAATTATGTTGCGCGGAAAAGACAAAAAACACAATATCCAAGCTATATAAACTATTATTAAAAGTAGAAGAAGCAGAGGTACCCACATTCATCAGAAATTGGGAAAAGGAGTTGGGAACACAAAAAGACACGATCACGATTAATAAAATGCTTCGTCTAGCCCATAGCTCAGCGGCAGATACAAAAACGGCCGAGATGAATTATAAATGCATGGCAAGGTGGTACGCAACGCCAGATAGGATGAGTAAATTCCAACAGGGGAAATCGGCAGAGTGCTGGCGGGGATGTGGAGAGATGGGCACCATGGCCCACTTATGGTGGAACTGCCCGGTAATTAGGAAATATTGGAAAAAAATCCTGAGTTTGATAAAGGAGATTACAAAAATAGAGGTGAAGGAGGATCCGTGGGTGGTTCTCTTCCACGGCATAGAAGGAAGTGTGAAACAATATAAAACATCTCTGGTTCCACATCTATTGAATGCAGCAAAAAGATTAATCCCCAAAAATTGGTGGGGAAAAGAAAGTCCAGAGGTGTGGGACTGGATAAATGCCGTGGAGGAGACCCACACCATGGAGCAGTTTTCTTTGTATAAAGAGGAAAAGTAGACAACTGGAAATGTTGGAAGGAGTTTAAGAAAACATGGAGTTATGCGGAAAAAATCAAGATGTAACTACCCACTGAATAAGACCATGGGCAGTGCACGGGGGTGGGGAGGGGGGAGGGAGGGGGGGGCTATATATATATATATATATATGTGTACGGTTTCTTTGCCTTTTCTTTTTTTCTTTGCTTTTAGATAGGTGAAACAGAGAGTTTCATAAATAAAGATAAAATTTTAGAGAAGGAGAATGAAGGGTTACGCCTTAATAGGTGAGGCTAAGTTTTATATAATTATTCTATGTAAACCCCTGTCTTGACCCCCCGTGGGAAATAAAAATAAATACGCCACAGTGATGAAGAGATAAGAAGAGATATTTATGAGCGAGAAAGCTGAATTAGTCTCTCTAAGAATTTTCTGAAGTGGCAAAAGAAAGAAAGAAAAAAAAAAAAAAAAAGAATCCACCTGTGTGTAATTTAATTTAATTATAAATACAGCTGTTCTGTGAAGCCCTCAGAGGTTTGTTAGAAAACCTTAGTGAATAAACAGCATCATGAAGGCCAAGGAACACACTAGACAGGTTTAAAGCAGGGTTAGGCTGTAAAAAAATATCCCAAGCTTTGAACATCATACGGAGCACTGTTCAATCCATCATCTGAAAATGGAAAGAGTATGGCACAACTGCAAACCTACCAAGACATGGCTGTCCACCTAAACTGACAGGCCGGGCAAGGAGAGCAATAATCAGAGAAGCAGCCAGGAGGCCCATGGTAACTCTGGAGGAGCTGCAGAGATCCACAGCTCAGGTGGGAGAATCAGTCCACAGGACAGCTATAAAGCCTCGTACACACAATCGGATTGTTCGCCAACAAAACCGTGGAATTTTGTCCGAAGGGCGTTGGCCCAAACTTGTCTTTCATACACACGGCCACACAATTGTTGGCCAACAATTACGAACGTAGTGACGTACTACGTTGTTTTTCAGCTCTTTAGAGCCACCCTTTGGGCTCCTTCTGCTATTTTTCTGCTTGTAGAAGTTTGGTGAGTGTTGATTCGCGCTTATCATTTCGCACTTTTCATTTCGCAATTTTCAGTTTGTTTCTGAACAGCCGTTCTTCAACCAGCCACATTGCGGAATCGGAGAAGATAACGTGTTATTTATTATTGGTCTTGGAGTTATTGCTTTGACATTATTTTTTTGGTTGAATAATGATTTGATTTGGTATATTTTCTATATTTTTGGATGCATAGAATGTACTTTTTGGTTAAGTTCTATTGGAAGATTGCATGTCTAATTTTATTTGTTTTCTTTTTTTAATGCACAAGAAAAAAATTGCGTAGAATAATACTTGGCTATGTGTTTTACTTCAAATGACAGTTTGGGATTAGGCAGTTACATTTAAAAAAATACAATGTAAAATTGACAAGGGACCCCAACATAGTTGTATCTTTGATCTTAAAAACTACAGGATAATGGTGTTGTGGTAAGTTGCCCAAAAAAAAAAAAAAAAAAAGCATAATTATAATATTCTTGATATCACTAGAAAAAAAAAGCCTTTGAAAATTTGTTTGCAATAACTCCATCAGTATCACCAGCAAAGCAGCTTCATTATTATCCCATTAAAGAAGAAGAGAATTGTGCGCTGCATTTCAAGATTTCCTAACTTGCCGCGTCACAAATGTTAATTCTCCATTACGAACGTTAGTTTACAAGACCGACCGCTTCTGGCTCGTCCTTGCTTCCGAGCATGCTTGTTTGTACTTTGGACTTTTGTCCGATAGACTTGTGTACACACACTCGGAAAATACGACAACCCACATTTGTCCGTGGAAAATTTGAAAACCTGCCATCCAACATTTGTCAGCAGAAAATCCGACAACAATTGTCCGATTGAGTATACACGCGGTCGGATTTACCGCCAGCAGCCTGTCATCGGACATTTCCGGTCGGAAAGTCAGATCGTGTGTACACTGTTTTAGTCTTGCACTCCACAAATCTGGCCTTTATGGAAGAGTGGCAAGAGGAAGGCCATTGTTGAAAGAAAGCCATAAGAAGTCCCGTTTGCAGGTTGCGAGAAGCCATGTGGGGGCCACATCAAACATGTGGAAGAAGGTGCTCTGGTCAGATGAGATCAAAATGTAACTTTTTGGCCTAAAAGCAAAATGCTCTGTGTGGTGGAAAACTAACACTGCACATCACCCTGAACACACCATCCCTACTGTGAAACATGGTGGTGGCAGCATCATGTTGTGGGGATGCTTTTCTTCAGCAGGGACAGGGAAGCTGGTCAGAGTTGATGGGAAGAAGGATGGAGCCAAATACTGGGCAATCTTAAAAGAAAACCTGTTAGAGTCTGCAAAAGACTTGAGACTGGGGCAGAGGTTCACCTTCCAGCAGGACAACGACCCTAAACATACAGCCAGAGCTACAATAGAATGGTTTAGATCAGGGGTCTTCAAATTGCGGCCCTCCAGGTGTTCAGGAACTACAATTCCCATCATGCCTAGTCATGTCTGTGAATGTCAGAGTTTTACAATGCCTAATGAGATGTGTAGTTCTGCAACAGCTGGAGGGCCGTAGTTTGAGGATCCCTGGTTTAGATTAAAGCATATTCAAATGTTAGAATGGCCAAATCAAAGTCCAGACCTAAATCCAATTGAGAATCTGTGGCAGGACTTGAAAATTGCTGTTCACACTCTCCATCCAATCTGGCGGAGCTTGAGCTATTTTGCAAAGAAGAATAGGCAAAATTTTTACTCTCTAGATGTGCAAAGCTGGTAGAGACATGCAGCTCTAATTGCAGCGAAAGGTGGTTCTACATTGTATTGACTAAGGGGGGCTGAATACAAATGCACACCACACTATTCAGATATTTTTTTGTAAAAATATTTGAAAACCATTTATCATTTTCCTTCCATTTTACAATTATGTGCCACTTTGTGTTGGCCTATCACATAAAATCCCAATAAAATACATTTACATTTTTGGTGGTAACATGACAAAATGTGAAAAATTTCAAGGGGTATGAATACTTTTTCAAGGCACTGTCTTGGAGGCTAGGTTACGCATCCTGCATTCACCCCCATTTCACACCCAACCCATTATTGTAGCTTGTAGCTACCCCATCTGTTTTGGAGCTAATCCCCTCTGCAGCTCTCCATGTGTCATTGCAGCTGGAGTTTAAGACTGACATTGGCTAGGAGCAGTGGCAATAAATGCTAAGAGGGGAGGAGCCTATGCAGAAGCTCTGGAGCCCAATAGAGCTCCTCAGAATGAGACTACAGTCAGAGAGGAGGAGGACATCATAAGGAAACCAAGAAGCTTATAAAGGAGAAGCAGCAGCCAATTGAATTTACTGCAAAAATTGATAAAGCCATTAAAACTGCTTCTGAAGGTACCATATCTTGGAAACAGCATTTCTTTTGACTCCTAGCTTCTTCTTTAGTACCAAAAGATCTGATCTTGACATTTTTGCACCGCGAAGGAAGTAGAGGTACAGAGGTTCCAGTTCTGAAATTGCTCTGATCATTAGGGATGGTCCCGATGTTCGAGTCGAATGTCAGAACAAACGAACATATGGGGCGTTTGTGGCAAATTTGAGCTCCGCGAAGCACCCCATAATGCACTGAGAGATCGGAGTGCATTGACAGCTGCTGATTGGCCAAAGCATGCACCTGACCTGCATGCTTTGGCCAATCACAGCGCGATCTGCCGTGAGAGCAGGGTGCCTTTGGCCAATCATGGCTCAGGGGCTAAATCCACACCCCACACTATATAAGACTGCTTAGACAGCAGCTGTATATGTTGTATTTATGAATAGAAATTAGGCAGGGTATTTAATGTAGTGTGCGGTCAGTCAGCTTAGTGTATATAACAGTGTAAGGCAGAGTTTATATGACAGTGCACTGCAGAGTATATAGCACAATGTAGGGCGGAGTACATAGCACAGTGTACTGCGTATTATATAGAACAGTGTAGGGCAGAGTACATAACACAGCGTACTGTGGAGAATATAGCACAGTGTAGGGCAGAGTATATAACACAGTGTATATATAATACAGTTCAGAGTATATAGTGCAGTCTGTATAGTATATATAAGGCAGTTCAGAGTACATAGTGCAGTCCTAAGGGGCACCCCAAATCACCCTCCCCATGTTCAGGGTATGTGGCCTGGTATGGTTCAGGAGGGGGGCGCTAGCTTCCCCCCCCTATCCTGACCTCCAGGCTGCATGCTTGGATAAGGGTCTGGTATGGATATTGGGGGGGACCCCACCCCAATTTTTTTTAAAATGTTGGCGTGGAGTTCCCCTTAAAATCCATACCAATCCCGAAGGACTGGGGATGACGACCGCACACCATTTTTTCCCTTAATTTTTTTGATCTATATTGCCGGGAGCCGGCAATACATTACAGCCGTGAGCAAGGGGGACTTAGGACTGAACTAAGGGGACCCCCCAGGCACGATATTTAAAGGAATCTTTTATTTTTATTGTTTCACTTTAAGCATTATTAAAATCACTGCACCTGAAAAAAACAGTCTTTTTAAAATCTTTTTTTTTTGCATTGATACATGTCCCCTGTGGCAGTAACCTGGTCCCCATACACTTTTTCAGGCAATAACTTGCATATACAGTCAGGTCCATAAATATTGGAACATCGACACAATTCTAATCTTTTTGGCTCTATACACCACCACAATGGATTTGAAATGAAACGAACAAGATGTGCTTTAACTGCAGACTTTCAGCTTTAATTTGAGGGTATTTACATCTAAATCAGGTGAACAGTGTAGGAATTACAACAGTCTGTATATGTGCCCCCCACTTTTTAAGGGGCCAAAAGTAATGGGACAGATTAACAATCATCCATTAAACTTTCACTTTTTAATACTTGTTTGCAAATCCTTTGCAGTCAATTACAGCCTGAAGTCTGGAACGCTTAGACATCACCAGACGCTGGGTTTCATCCCTGGTGATGCTCTGCCAGGCCTCTACAAACAACTGTCTTCAGTTCCTGCTTGTTCTTGGGGCATTTTCCCTTCAGTTTTGTCTTCAGCAAGTGAAATGCATGCTCAATCGGATTCAGGTCAGGTGATTGACTTGGCCATTGCATAACAGTCCACTTCTTTCCCTTATAAAACTCTTTGGTTGCTTTCGCAGTATGCTTCGGGTCATTGTCCATCTGCACTGTGAAGCGCCGTCCAATGAGTTCTGAAGCATTTTGCTGAATATGAGCAGATAATATTGCCCGAAACACTTCAGAATTCATCCTGCTGCTTTTGTCAGCAGTCACATCATCAATAAATACAAGAGAACCAGTTCCATTGGTTGGCAGCCATACATGCCCACGCCATGACACTACCACCACCATGCTTCACTGATGAGGTGGTATGCTTTGGATCATGAGCAGTTCCTTTCCTTCTCCATACTCTTCTCTTCCCATCACTCTGGTACAAATTGATCTTGGTCTCATCTGTCCATAGGATGTTGTTCCAGAACTGTGAAGGCTTTTTTAGATGTTGTTTGGCAAACTCTAATCTGGCCTTCCTGTTTTTGAGGCTCACCAATGGTTTACATCTTGTGGTGAACCCTCTGTATTCACTCTGGTGAAGTCTTCTCTTGATTGTTGACTTTGACACACATACACCTACCTCCTGGAGAGTGTTCTTGATCTGGCCAACTGTTGTGAAGGGTGTTTTCTTCACCAGGGAAAGAATTCTTCGGTCATCCACCACAGTTGTTTTCCGTGGTCTTCCAGGCCTTTTGGTGTTGCTGAGCTCACCGGTGCGTCCTTTCTTTTTAAGGATGTTCCAAACAGTTGATTTGGCCACACCTAATGTTTTTGCTATCTCTATAATGGGTTTATTTTGTTTTTTCAGCCTAATGATGGCTTGCTTCACTGATAGTGACAGCTCTTTGGATCTCATATTGAGAGTTGACAGCAACAGATTTCAAATACAAATAGCACACTTGAAATGAACTCTGGACCTTTTATCTGCTCCTTGTAAATTGGATAATGAGGGAATAACACACACCTGGTCATGGAACAGCTGAGCAGCCAATTGTCCCATTACTTTTGGTCCCTTAAAAAGTGGGAGGCACATATACAAACGGTTGAAAATACTACACCGTTCACCTGATTTGGATGTAAATACCCTCAAATTAAAGCTGAAAGTCTGCAGTTAAAGTACATCTTGTTTGTTTCATTTCAAATCCATTGTGGTGGTGTATAGAGCCAAAAAGATTAGAATTGTGTCGATGTCCCAATATTTATGGACCTGACTATATGTGTGAACCCAGCCTAAAGCCTCGTACACACGATCGGATTTTCGGCAAAGCGTCAGACTTTTGTCTGAAGGGCGTGTGCCAGAAATTTGTCTTGTATACAAATGGTACACAACTGTTGGCCAACAAACACGAACGTAGTGACATACGAGGAATTTCAACTCTTGAGCGCCACCCTTTGGGCACCTTCTGCTAATGTCGTGTTTGGTGAGCATTGATTCTGAGCATGCCTGTTTGTACTTTGAACTTTTGTGTGACGGACTTGTGTACAGACGATAGGAAAATCTGACAACAGACCCTTGTACGCCGAAAATAAGCCTGCCATCCAACATTTGTTGGCAGTAAGTTGGCCAACAATTGTCTGAATGAGCGTACTAACAGTCAGATTTTAGGCAAACAGCCTGTCATCACACAATTCCTGGACAAAAATCCGATCATGTGTACGTGGCTAAAGTTTTCAAAAATCTTGTTGGTTCATTTAGCCTAAGCTTGTTGTGTTGCCACTGGAAGAGAAGATACATCAACAATCTTTCCCTGACATTGAGTTGCTTTTCCTTTTTTAGCAATTTAGTTCAGTACTTTTGAAATTGTGGTTCTTTAACTAGAGAGGGAGGTGCATTATAGTACATTATTTCATATAACGCTGCTCTGTATGTATTTGATTATATTGTGCGTGTGCACTAAAATTAATTTATTCTTTTTTCTAGAAAAGTAGACTATGGATAAACGGCTGTGTGTGACATAGAAAATTGCAACAGCCACTCTTTTATTCTCCAGGATCTCTGCTTTCAGAAATGATATAATGTTCTCTAAGTAATTTTCTAGAAGAATACAGATTTTATTATGTGATTGATTTTACTTAATTTATTACTTATGTAACACACACACTCTACAGTGGCTCGCACTGCCTATTGGAACCCCAGGTTGCCACAGTAACCGAGCGGCTGTCAGCGAGGTGTGGAACGCAAGCACGGGCGCGATGACGCTAACAGGTCGCGCGCCTCATCTGTCCCCGCCCCGCCGGTCCTCCCACCAATCCGTGCGCAAGATGACACCCCATCACGTTGGGTAGGAGGGGGACGTCCTGCGTAGTGACGGCGCTGCCCCGGTCCGGTGGTGGTGTGACGCAGGCTCGGTGGTGTCCGGTGAAGGTGACCGATGACTATCCTCCCGAAGAAGAAACCGCCTCCCCCCTCTGATAAGGAGGACGGGGACCGGAGCGGCGCCGGTGGAGGGGACTCTCACTCCCGCTCCGGGGCACGGCCCCGTTCCTCGCCGCCCCCGCGTTGGGTTCAAGCTTCGCCGCCCCCCGGTACCGGAGGCCAGGGAGGAGGAGCCGGTTCGGGCCCGGATGGCGGCTGCGGTTGCTGTAATGGATCGGGGATGGGCCCCGGGGGGTGCTGCTCGGGCCCCGGACACAGCAAGAGGCGGAGACAGGCGGGAGGCGGCTCGGTGGGGAGCGGAGGAGGAGGACTGGGGATCCCCGGGGCCGGGAACACCCCTGACAAGGAGGAAGGGGCCGGGAATAACAGCGAAGATGAGTACGAGACGGCGGCCCGGACAGAGACCATAGACCCCGACACCGCCGAGCAGGTGAGACCGAGGACACCGGGGGTGAGAGGTCACCACGAGGGGGCGTGTCTACTGTGTGGGGGGGAGGGGACAGCTGTCACATCTACTGTGTATGGGGTATAACTGTGATGTCATAGGGGGAGGGGAGAGGTGTCACATCTAGAACTAGGGGGAGGGGAGAGGTGTCACATCTAGAACTAGGGGGAGGGGAGAGGTGTCACATCTAGAACTAGGGGGAGGGGAGAGGTGTCACATCTAGAACTAGGGGGAGGGGAGAGGTGTCACATCTAGAACTAGGGGGAGGGGAGAGGTGTCACATCTAGAACTAGGGGGAGGGGAGAGGTGTCACATCTAGAACTAGGGGGAGGGGAGAGGTGTCACATCTAGAACTAGGGGGAGGGGAGAGGTGTCACATCTAGAACTAGGGGGAGGGGAGAGGTGTCACATCTAGAACTAGGGGGAGGGGACAGGGGCCACATCTAGAACTAGGGGGAGGGGACAGGGGGGTCACATCTAGAACTAGGGGGAGGGGACAGGGGGGTCACATCTAGAACTAGGGGGAGGGGACAGGGGGGTCACATCTAGAACTAGGGGGAGGGGACAGGGGGGTCACATCTAGAACTAGGGGGAGGGGACAGGGGGGTCACATCTAGAACTAGGGGGAGGGGACAGGGGGGTCACATCTAGAACTAGGGGGAGGGGACAGGGGGGTCACATCTAGAACTAGGGGGAGGGGACAGGGGGGTCACATCTAGAACTAGGGGGAGGGGACAGGGGGGTCACATCTAGAATTAGGGGGAGGGGACAGGGGGGTCACATCTAGAATTAGGGGGAGGGGACAGGGGGGTCACATCTAGAATTAGGGGGAGGGGACAGGGGGGTCACATCTAGAACTAGGGGGAGGGGACAGGGGGGTCACATCTAGAACTAGGGGGAGGGGACAGGGGGGTCACATCTAGAACTAGGGGGAGGGGACAGGGGGGTCACATCTAGAACTAGGGGGAGGGGACAGGGGGGTCACATCTAGAACTAGGGGGAGGGGACAGGGGGGTCACATCTAGAACTAGGGGGAGGGGACAGGGGGGTCACATCTAGAACTAGGGGGAGGGGACAGGGGGGTCACATCTAGAACTAGGGGGAGGGGACAGGGGGGTCACATCTAGAACTAGGGGGAGGGGACAGGGGGGTCACATCTAGAACTAGGGGGAGGGGAGAGCTGTCACATCTAGAACTAGGGGGAGGGGAGAGCTGTCACATCTAGAACTAGGGGGAGGGGAGAGCTGTCACATCTAGAACTAGGGGGAGGGGAGAGCTGTCACATCTAGAACTAGGGGGAGGGATCACATCTAGAACTAGGGGGAGGGGAGAGGTGTCACATCTAGAACTAGGGGGAGGGGACAGGGGCCACATCTAGAACTAGGGGGAGGGGACAGGGGGGTCACATCTAGAACTAGGGGGAGGGGAGAGCTGTCACATCTAGAACTAGGGGGAGGGGAGAGCTGTCACATCTAGAACTAGGGGGAGGGGAGAGCTGTCACATCTAGAACTAGGCGGAGGGGAGAGCTGTCACATCTAGAACTAGGGGGAGGGGAGAGCTGTCACATCTAGAACTAGGGGGAGGGGAGAGCTGTCACATCTAGAACTAGGGGGAGGGGAGAGCTGTCACATCTAGAACTAGGGGGAGGGGAGAGCTGTCACATCTAGAACTAGGGGGAGGGGAGAGCTGTCACATCTAGAACTAGGGGGAGGGGAGAGCTGTCACATCTAGAACTAGGGGGAGGGGAGAGCTGTCACATCTAGAACTAGGGGGAGGGGAGAGCTGTCACATCTAGAACTAGGGGGAGGGGAGAGCTGTCACATCTAGAACTAGGGGGAGGGGAGAGCTGTCACATCTAGAACTAGGGGGAGGGGAGAGCTGTCACATCTAGAACTAGGGGGAGGGGAGAGCTGTCACATCTAGAACTAGGGGGAGGGGAGAGCTGTCACATCTAGAACTAGGGGGAGGGGAGAGCTGTCACATCTAGAACTAGGGGGAGGGGAGAGCTGTCACATCTAGAACTAGGGGGAGGGGAGAGCTGTCACATCTAGAACTAGGGGGAGGGGAGAGCTGTCACATCTAGAACTAGGGGGAGGGGAGAGCTGTCACATCTAGAACTAGGGGGAGGGGAGAGCTGTCACATCTAGAACTAGGGGGAGGGGAGAGCTGTCACATCTAGAACTAGGGGGAGGGATCACATCTAGAACTAGGGGGAGGGATCACATCTAGAACTAGGGGGAGGGGTCACATCTAGAACTAGGGGGAGGGGTCACATCTAGAACTAGGGAGAGGGGTCACATCTAGAACTAGGGAGAGGGGTCACATCTAGAACTAGGGAGAGGGGTCACATCTAGAACTAGGGAGAGGGGTCACATCTAGAACTAGGGAGAGGGGTCACATCTAGAACTAGGGAGAGGGGTCACATCTAGAACTAGGGAGAGGGGTCACATCTAGAGCTAGGGAGAGGGGTCACATCTAGAGCTAGGGAGAGGGGTCACATCTAGAGCTAGGGAGAGGGGTCACATCTAGAGCTAGGGAGAGGGGTCACATCTAGAGCTAGGGAGAGGGGTCACATCTAGAGCTAGGGAGAGGGGTCACATCTAGAACTAGGGAGAGGGGTCACATCTAGAACTAGGGAGAGGGGTCACATCTAGAACTAGGGAGAGGGGTCACATCTAGAACTAGGGAGAGGGGTCACATCTAGAGCTAGGGAGAGGGGTCACATCTAGAACTAGGGAGAGGGGTCACATCTAGAACTAGGGAGAGGGGTCACATCTAGAACTAGGGAGAGGGGTCACATCTAGAACTAGGGGGAGGGGAGAGCTGTCACATCTAGAACTAGGGGGAGGGGAGAGCTGTCACATCTAGAACTAGGGGGAGGGGAGAGCTGTCACATCTAGAACTAGGGGGAGGGGGGAGCTGTCACATCTAGAACTAGGGGGAGGGGAGAGCTGTCACATCTAGGACTAGGGGGAGGGGAGAGCTGTCACATCTAGAACTAGGGGGAGGGGAGAGCTGTCACATCTAGAACTAGGGGGAGGGGAGAGCTGTCACATCTAGAACTAGGGGGAGGGGAGAGCTGTCACATCTAGAACTAGGGGGAGGGGAGAGCTGTCACATCTAGAACTAGGGGGAGGGGAGAGCTGTCACATCTAGAACTAGGGGGGAGGGGAGAGCTGTCACATCTAGAACTAGGGGGGAGGGGAGAGCTGTCACATCTAGAACTAGGGGGGAGGGGAGAGCTGTCACATCTAGAACTAGGGGGGAGGGGAGAGCTGTCACATCTAGAACTAGGGGGGAGGGGAGAGCTGTCACATCTAGAACTAGGGGGGAGGGGAGAGCTGTCACATCTAGAACTAGGGGGGAGGGGAGAGCTGTCACATCTAGAACTAGGGGGAGGGGAGAGCTGTCACATCTAGAACTAGGGGGAGGGGAGAGCTGTCACATCTAGAACTAGGGGGAGGGATCACATCTAGAACTAGGGGGAGGGATCACATCTAGAACTAGGGGGAGGGGTCACATCTAGAACTAGGGGGAGGGGTCACATCTAGAACTAGGGGGAGGGGTCACATCTAGAACTAGGGGGAGGGGTCACATCTAGAACTAGGGGGAGGGGTCACATCTAGAACTAGGGGGAGGGGTCACATCTAGAACTAGGGGGAGGGGTCACATCTAGAACTAGGGGGAGGGGTCACATCTAGAACTAGGGAGAGGGGTCACATCTAGAACTAGGGAGAGGGGTCACATCTAGAACTAGGGAGAGGGGTCACATCTAGAACTAGGGAGAGGGGTCACATCTAGAACTAGGGAGAGGGGTCACATCTAGAACTAGGGAGAGGGGTCACATCTAGAACTAGGGAGAGGGGTCACATCTAGAACTAGGGGGAGGGGTCACATCTAGAACTAGGGGGAGGGGTCACATCTAGAACTAGGGGGAGGGGTCACATCTAGAACTAGGGGGAGGGGTCACATCTAGAACTAGGGGGAGGGGTCACATCTAGAACTAGGGGGAGGGGTCACATCTAGAACTAGGGGGAGGGGTCACATCTAGAACTAGGGGGAGGGGTCACATCTAGAACTAGGGGGAGGGGTCACATCTAGAACTAGGGGGAGGGGTCACATCTAGAACTAGGGGGAGGGGTCACATCTAGAACTAGGGGGAGGGGTCACATCTAGAACTAGGGGGAGGGGTCACATCTAGAACTAGGGGGAGGGGTCACATCTAGAACTAGGGGGAGGGGTCACATCTAGAACTAGGGGGAGGGGTCACATCTAGAACTAGGGGGAGGGGTCACATCTAGAACTAGGGGGAGGGGTCACATCTAGAACTAGGGGGAGGGGTCACATCTAGAACTAGGGGGAGGGGTCACATCTAGAACTAGGGGGAGGGGTCACATCTAGAACTAGGGGGAGGGGTCACATCTAGAACTAGGGGGAGGGGTCACATCTAGAACTAGGGGGAGGGGTCACATCTAGAACTAGGGGGAGGGGTCACATCTAGAACTAGGGGGAGGGGTCACATCTAGAACTAGGGGGAGGGGTCACATCTAGAACTAGGGGGAGGGGTCACATCTAGAACTAGGGGGAGGGGTCACATCTAGAACTAGGGGGAGGGGTCACATCTAGAACTAGGGGGAGGGGTCACATCTAGAACTAGGGGGAGGGGTCACATCTAGAACTAGGGGGAGGGGTCACATCTAGAACTAGGGGGAGGGGTCACATCTAGAACTAGGGGGAGGGGTCACATCTAGAACTAGGGGGAGGGGTCACATCTAGAACTAGGGGGAGGGGTCACATCTAGAACTAGGGGGAGGGGTCACATCTAGAACTAGGGGGAGGGGTCACATCTAGAACTAGGGGGAGGGGTCACATCTAGAACTAGGGGGAGGGGTCACATCTAGAACTAGGGGGAGGGGTCACATCTAGAACTAGGGGGAGGGGTCACATCTAGAACTAGGGGGAGGGGTCACATCTAGAACTAGGGGGGGGGGTCACATCTAGAACTAGGGGGGGGGTCACATCTAGAACTAGGGGGGGGGGGTCACATCTAGAACTAGGGGGAGGGGTCACATCTAGAACTAGGGGGAGGGGTCACATCTAGAACTAGGGGGAGGGGTCACATCTAGAACTAGGGGGAGGGGTCACATCTAGAACTAGGGGGAGGGGTCACATCTAGAACTAGGGGGAGGGGTCACATCTAGAACTAGGGGGGAGGGGTCACATCTAGAACTAGGGGGGAGGGGTCACATCTAGAACTAGGGGGGAGGGGTCACATCTAGAACTAGGGGGGAGGGGAGAGCTGTCACATCCACTATGTATGGGGAAGGGGAGCTGTGTCACAGAACTAAGGGGGGGAGAGGAAGAGGAACGGTGTCCCAGCTACTGTGTATGGGGTGGTCACTATCTCACAAAAGTGAGTACACCCCTCACATTTTTGTAAATATTTTATTGTATCTTTTCATGTGACAACACTGAAGAAATGACACTTTGCTACAATGTAAAGTAGTGAGTGTACAGCTTGTATAACAGTGTAAATTTGATGTCCCTTCAAAATAACTCAACACACAGCCATTAATGTCTAAACTGCTGGCAACAAAAGTGAGTACACCCCTAAGTGAAAATGTCCAAATTGGTCCCTATTAGCCATTTTCCCTCCCTGGTGTCATGTGACTCGTTAGTGTTACAAGATCTCAGGTGTAAGAGGAAGCCTCTTCTGAAGATGTTGCACAAGAAAGCCCACAAACAGTTTGCTGAAGACAAGCAGACTAAGGACATGGATTACTGGAAGCATGTCCTGTGGTCTGATGAGACCAAGATAAACTTACCGTATATACTCGAGTATAAGTCGAGTTTTTCAGCACTTTTTTTTTGTGCTGAAAGTGCCCCCCTCGACTTATACTTGAGTCAAGCACTTTTCTGCAGAAAAACATTTCATTTTCCAAACTCATTTTTGGGGCCCCGTATCTCAGGGCCACTTGGTGCTAGGAACCCCAAATTTGGTGTGCAAACCCAGTGGAACTGGTACGATAACATATCTAAAGCTGAAGTTCCTAGAACTAAGTGGCCCCAAGATACAGGGCCACAAAATCGGTTCAGAAAATGTCATTCTCTGCTGCAGAAAAGTGCTTGACATTTTCTGATCCGATTTTGGGGCCCCATATCTCAGGGCCACTTGGTGCTAGGAACCCCAGATTTGGTGTGCAAACCCAGTGGAACTGGTACCATAACATATCCAAAGCTGGGGTTCCTAGTACCAAGTGGCCCTGAGATACCGGGCCCCAAAGCCGGTTCGGAAAATGTCATTCTTTGCTGCAGAAAAGTGCTTGACATTTTCTGAACTGATTTTTGGGGCCCTGTATCTCGGGGCCACTTGGTGCTAGAAACCCCAGCTTTGGAAATTTTATGCTGCTAGTTCCACTGGGTTTGCACACCAAATTTGGGGTTCTTAGCACTAAGTAGCCCCGAGATACAGGGCCCCAAATTCGGTCAACTGTGTCCATCTGCAGCAATGTCATTTTGGGACCCTTTGGGTTCAGAGACCCCAAATTTTGGCTGCAGCTAGGGGGCTTCTAGGAACCCTTAACTTCCGAGTTTGAAGTTCAGGGGACCTATGGCTGCAAAGGGGCACAGTGAGGAATGCAAATGGGCACAGTGATGCTGCAAATGGGCATTGTTGACCTTCTTTTCCACTTACAGTAGCTGCGAATTTCTCACCCTCGTCTTATACTCGGGTCAATAAGTTTTTCCCATTTTTTTGTGGTAAATTAGGGCCTCGACTTATACTCGGAACGACTTATACTCGAGTATATACGGTATTTGGTTCAGATGGTGTCAAGTAAAGCTGCACGATTCTGGCCAAAATAAGTATCACAATTTTTTTGCTTAGATTAAAAATATCACGATTCTCTGGGCGTAAAATCTTTCACATCATACAAAAAAAAAATTGAGCTAAATTCACTGGTTATTTTTTTTTTTTTTAAAATTCATTAATTCGTGTAATTTTTCCCAAAAAATAGCATTTGAACGACTGCTGTGCAAATACAGTGTGACAAAAAAAATGACAACAACCACCATTTTATCCTATAGGGTCTCTACAAAAAAAAAAAAAATATATATATATAATGTTTGGGGGTTCTAAGTAATTTTCTAGCAAAAAAAAATTTTTTTTAACTTGAAACCAACAAATGTCAGAAAAAGGTTTAGTGTTTAAGTGGTTAAACTTCCCTCATTTACACACCAAAGTGTATTCCTTTGATCTAAGGGCCGGTTCACACTGGTGCGATATCAGATATTGTATGAGATTCGCACTGCAGTGAAAATCTCTGTGCGATGCGATTTCAGCCATAAAGATCGTATGGCTGAATTTGCATTAAACTCGCACAGGACCCCATTTTATTGTCCGCAGCAGAATCGGATCGTATTGGTGTTCACACACATGCAATCCGATTCCTGTGCGAGTTTGCAGATAGCACTGCGATCTGCAAACGGATTTGGGGATGTCATTAACTTTTACTTTTGACACTCCCAGCAGTTCGCATAGGGCAGTGTGAACTGCCGCCGGGAGACATGCGATGCGGGAACCCGCAGTGGATTCGCAGGGTTCGCATCGCAGCAGTGTGAACCGGCCCTTAAGGACAAATCGTTACAATGTTTATACTTGAGTTCCACTGCTAAAGAATGTCGTGATTCTTGGCAGACTGGCAGACTGCCTCCTTTTTTTTTTTTTTTTCCTTTCTTTTGGCGGCTTCAGCAGAGCAGAGAGAATTCTCTGCATAGAAAGAATCGGGAAATACTTTGTCAAGATCGCAAGGGGGGAAAAATTTGCGATAACGATTCTTAACGATTAATCGTACAGCTCTAGTGTCAAGCGTGTGTGGCGGCAACCAGGTGAGGAGTACAAAGACAAGTGTGTCTTGCCTACAGTCAAGCATGGTGGTGGGAGTGTCATGGTCTGGGGCTGCATGAGTGCTGCCAGCACTGGGGAGTTACAGTTCACTGAGGGAACCATGAATGCCAACATGTACTGTAACATACTGAAGCAGAGCATGATCCCCTCCCTTCGGAGACTGGGCCCCAGGGCTGTAGTCCAACATAACGACCCCAAACACACCTCCAAGATGACCACTGCCTTGCTAAAGAAGTTGAGGGTAAAGGTGATGGACTGGCCAAGCATGTCTCCAGATCTAAACCCTATTGAGCATCTGTGAGGCATCCTCAAATGGAAGGTGGGGGAGCACAAGATCTCTAAACATCCACCAGCTCCGTGATGTCGTCATGGAGGAGTGGAAGAGGACTCCAGTGACAACCTGTGAAGTTCTGGTGAACTCCATGCCCAAGAGGGTTAAGGCAGTGCTGAAAAAATAATGGTGGCCACACAAAATATTGACACTTTGGACCCAATTTGGACATTTTCATTTCTTCAGTGTTGTCACATGAAAAGATATAATAAAATATTTACAAAAATGTGAGGGGTGTACTCACTTTTGTGAGATGCTATAACTGTGGAGTCATGAGGAAGGGGGGAGGTGTCACATCTACTGTATGGGGGTATAACTGTGGTGTCATAGGGGGAGGGGAGAGGGGTCACATCTACGGTGTATGGGGTGTAATGAAGGAGATCATAGGGAAGAGGGGAGAGGTGTCATTGCCTGTCATGTCTATTGTGTAATGGAGTATAATTGAAGGGTCACAGGGGGAGGGGAAAGGTTATAACTAAAGCAGGCCATACATTAACCAACTTTCTTTCCTCCAACCTCAGGTTGAAGGAAAGAAAATTGCTCCATTCCCCCATCTACAGTCAATGTTGATAGGGGTATCCCTCCTACTGTGCTATTGTATTCTGACGGCAGGAGGTTTCCCAACCATCAGAATATGATAGCCGCCAGCAGTGATTAAGCGGCAGAAAACAGTCAGGCTGGTTCTACTGTACAACCAGCCTGCCCATACGTGGATCAAAATTCAGCTGTTTCCTGGTGAACTGGACAAATTTTTATGTCTATGGCCAGCTTTAGGATGTTGTATTAGTACTGGGAAGTCGAAAGGTGTCATGAGGTTTAACTAAGGATGTCATATGTGGGGGGAAGGTGACCTCAGTCAATTATGAGAATTTTATAAGGGGTAGAGGTGTCATGGCGTATAACTGAGTCTTTTGTGGGGGATGGGTGAGTTTCTATAAGGTATAACTGAGGGTGTAGTATGGGGGAGGATGGGATGCCATGGGGTATAACTGAGGTTGTAGTATGGGGGAGGATGGGATGCCATGGGGTATAACTGAGGTTGTAGTATGGTTGAGGATTAGGTGCAATGGGGTATAACCGAGGGCGTTGGATGGGGTGCCATGGGGTATAACTGAGGGTGTAGAATGGGGGAGGATGAGGTGTAACTGAGGGTGTAGTATTGGGGAGGATGTGATGCTATGGGGTATAACTGAGGGTGTAGTATGGTTGAGGGTGAGATGCTATGGGTTATAACTGAGGGTGTAGTATGGAGGAGGATGAGGTGCCATGGGGTATAACTGAGGGTGTAGTATGGTTGAGGATTAGGTGCCATGGGGTATAACTGAGGCTGTAGTATGGTTGAGGATGAGGTGCCATGGGGTATAACTGAGGGTGTAGTATGGTTGAGGATGAGGTGCCATGGGGTATAACTGAGGGTGTAGTATGGTTGAGGATGAGGTGCCATGGGGTATAACTGAGGGTGTAGTATGGTTGAGGATGAGGTGCCATGGGGTATAACTGAGGGTGTAGTATGGTTGAGGATGAGGTGCCATGGGGTATAACTGAGGGTGTAGTATGGTTGAGGATGAGGTGCCATGGGGTATAACTGAGGGTGTAGTATGGTTGAGGATGAGGTGCCATGGGGTATAACTGAGGGTGTAGTATGGGGGAGGATGAGGTGCCATGGGGTATAACTGAGGGTGTGATATGGGGGGGGAGTGAGGTGCCATGGGGTATAATGGAGGATGTAGTATGGGGGGGATGAGGTGACATGGGTATTTCTGAGGATGTAGTATGGGGGGGGGCTGAGGTGCCATGGGGTATAACTGAGGGTGTAGTATTGGGTATAACCGAGGGCGTTGTGTGGGGGAGGATGGGATGCCATGGGGTAAAACTGAGGATGTAGTATGGGGGAGGATGAGGTGTAACTGAGGGTGTAGTATGGGGGAGGATGGGATGCCATGGGATATAACTGAGGATGTAATATGGGGGGGGGGGTGAGGTGCCATGGGGTATAACTGAGGGTGTAGTATGGAGGAGGATGAGATGCTATGGGGTATAACTGAGGGTGTAGTATGGGGGAGGATGAGGTGCCATGGAGTATAACTGAGGGTGTAGTATGGGGGAGGATGAGGTGCCATGGGGTATAACTGAGGGTGTATTATTGGGTATAACCGAGGGCGTTGTATGGGGAGGATGGGGTGCCATGGGGTATAACTGAGGATGTAGTATGGAGGAGGATGAGATGCCATGGGTTCTAACTGAGGATGTAATATGGGGGGGGGGGGTGAGGTGCCATGGGGTATAACTGAGGATGTAGTATGGGGGGGGGAATGAGGTGCTATGGGGTATAACTGAGGGTGTAGTATTGGGTATAACCAACAGGCGTTTGTTTGGGGGAGGATGGGGTATAACTGAGGATGTAGTATGGGGAGGATGAGGTGTAACTGAGGGTGTAGTATGGTTGAGGATTAGGTGCCATGGGGTGTAACCGAGGGCGTTGTATGGGGGGATGGGGTGCCATGGGGTATAACTGAGGATGTAGTATGGGGGGGTGCAATGGGGTATAACTGAGGGTTTATTATGGTGGAGGCTTAGGTGCCATGGGATATAACCGAGGTTGTTGTATGGGGTGCCATGGGGTATAACTGATGATGTAGTATGGGATGCCATGGGGTATAACTGAGGGTGTGGTATGGGGAGGATGGGGTATAACTGAGGATGTAGTATGGAGGAGGATGAGGTGCCATGGGGTATAACTGAGGATGTAGTATGGAGGAGGATGAGGTGCCATGGGGTATGACTGAGGATGTAGTATGGAGGAGGATGAGGTGCCATGGGGTATAACTGAGGGTGTAGTATGGAGGAGGATGAGGTGCTATGGGGTATAACTTGGGATGTAGTATGGAGGAGGATGAGGTGCCATGGGGTATAACTGAGGATGTAGTATGGAGGAGGATGAGGTGCCATGGGGTATAACTTAGGATGTAGTATGGAGGAGGATGAGGTGCCATGGGGTATGACTGAGGGTGTAGTATGGAGGAGGATGAGGTGCCATGGGGTATAACTGAGGATGTAGTATGGAGGAGGATGAGGTGCCATGGGGTATAACTGATGATGTAGTATGGGATGCCATGGGGTATAACTGAGGGTGTGGTATGGGGAGGATGGGGTGCCATGGGGTATAACTGAGGATGTAGTATGGAGGAGGATGAGGTGCCATGGGGTATAACTGAGGATGTAGTATGGAGGAGGATGAGGTGCCATGGGGTATAACTGAGGATGTAGTATGGAGGAGGATGGGGTGCCATGGGGTATGACTGAGGATGCAGTATGGAGGAGGATGAGGTGCTATGGGGTATGACTGAGGGTGTAGTATGGAGGAGGATGAGGTGCCATGGGGTATGACTGAGGGTGTAGTATTGTGGAGGATGAGGTGCTATGGGGTATGACTGAGGGTGTAGTATGGGGGAGGATGAGGTGCCATGGGGTATGACTGAGGGTGTAGTATGGGGGAGGATGAGGTGCCATGGGGTATAACCGAGGTTGTTGTATGGGGTGCCATGGGGTATAACTGATGATGTAGTATAGGATGCCATGGGGTATAACTGAGGGTGTAGTATGGGGAGGATGGGGTATAACTTAGGATGTAGTATGGAGGAGGATGAGGTGCCATGGGGTATGACTGAGGATGTAGTATGGAGGAGGATGAGGTGCCATGGGGTATAACTTAGGATGTAGTATGGAGGAGGATGAGGTGCCATGGGGTATGACTGAGGATGTAGTATGGAGGAGGATGAGGTGCCATGGGGTATAACTGAGGATGTAGTATGGAGGAGGATGAGGTGCCATGGGGTATGACTGAGGATGTAGTATGGAGGAGGATGAGGTGCCATGGGGTATGACTGAGGATGTAGTATGGAGGAGGATGAGGTGCCATGGGGTATGACTGAGGGTGTAGTATGGGGGAGGATGAGGTGCCATGGGGTATGACTGAGGGTGTAGTATTGTGGAGGATGAGGTGCTATGGGGTATGACTGAGGGTGTAGTATGGGGGAGGATGAGGTGCCATGGGGTATGACTGAGGGTGTAGTATGGGGGAGGATGAGGTGCCATGGGGTATAACCGAGGTTGTTGTATGGGGTGCCATGGGGTATAACTGATGATGTAGTATGGGATGCCATGGGGTATAACTGAGGGTGTAGTATGGGGAGGATGGGGTATAACTTAGGATGTAGTATGGAGGAGGATGAGGTGCCATGGGGTATAACTTAGGATGTAGTATGGAGGAGGATGAGGTGCCATGGGGTATCACTGAGGGTGTAGTATGGAGGAGGATGAGGTGCCATGGGGTATCACTGAGGGTGTAGTATGGAGGAGGATGAGGTGCCATGGGGTATAACTTAGGGTGTAGTATGGAGGAGGATGAGGTGCCATGGGGTATAACTGAGGATGTAGTATGGAGGAGGAATAGGTGCCATGGGGTATGACTGAGGGTGTAGTATGGAGGAGGATGAGGTGCCATGGGGTATAACTGATGATGTAGTATGGGATGCCATGGGGTATAACTGAGGGTGTGGTATGGGGAGGATGAGGTGCCATGGGGTATGACTGAGGATGTAGTATGGAGGAGGATGAGGTGCCATGGGGTATAACTGAGGATGTAGTATGGAGGAGGATGAGGTGCCATGGGGTATAACTGAGGATGTATGGAGGAGGATGAGGTGCCATGGGGTATAACTGATGATGTAGTATGGGATGCCATGGGGTATAACTGAGGGTGTAGTATGGAGGAGGATGGGGTGCCATGGGGTATGACTGAGGATGCAGTATGGAGGAGGATGAGGTGCTATGGGGTATGACTGAGGGTGTAGTATGGAGGAGGATGAGGTGCCATGGGGTATGACTGAGGGTGTAGTATTGAGGAGGATGAGGTGCTATGGGGTATGACTGAGGGTGTAGTATGGAGGAGGATGAGGTGCCATGGGGTATGACTGAGGGTGTAGTATGGAGGAGGATGAGGTGCCATGGGGTATAACTGAGGGTGTAGTATGGAGGAGGATGAGGTGCCATGGGGTATGACTGAGGATGTAGTATGGAGGAGGATGAGGTGCCATGGGGTATGACTGAGGGTGTAGTATGGAGGAGGATGAGGTGCCATGGGGTATGACTGAGGGTGTAGTATGGAGGAGGATGAGGTGCCATGGGGTATGACTGAGGGTGTAGTATGGAGGAGGATGAGGTGCCATGGGGTATGACTGAGGGTGTAGTATGGAGGAGGATGAGGTGTCATGGGGTATGACTGAGGGTGTAGTATGGAGGTGGATGAGGTGCCATGGGGTATGACTGAGGGTGTAGTATGGAGGAGGATGAGGTGCCATGGGGTATAACTGAGGGTGTAGTATGGAGGAGGATGAGGTGCCATGGGGTATGACTGAGGATGTAGTATGGAGGAGGATGAGGTGCCATGGGGTATGACTGAGGATGTAGTATGGAGGAGGATGAGGTGCCATGGGGTATAACTGAGGGTGTAGTATGGAGGAGGATAAGGTGCTATGGGGTATAACTTGGGATGTAGTATGGAGGAGGATGAGGTGCCATGGGGTATAACTGAGGATGTAGTATGGAGGAGGATGAGGTGCCATGGGGTATAACTTAGGATGTAGTATGGAGGAGGATGAGGTGCCATGGGGTATGACTGAGGGTGTAGTATGGAGGAGGATGAGGTGCCATGGGGTATAACTGAGGATGTAGTATGGAGGAGGATGAGGTGCCATGGGGTATAACTGATGATGTAGTATGGGATGCCATGGGGTATAACTGAGGGTGTGGTATGGGGAGGATGGGGTGCCATGGGGTATAACTGAGGATGTAGTATGGAGGAGGATGAGGTGCCATGGGGTATAACTGAGGATGTAGTATGGAGGAGGATGAGGTGCCATGGGGTATAACTGAGGATGTAGTATGGAGGAGGATGGGGTGCCATGGGGTATGACTGAGGATGCAGTATGGAGGAGGATGAGGTGCTATGGGGTATGACTGAGGGTGTAGTATGGAGGAGGATGAGGTGCCATGGGGTATGACTGAGGGTGTAGTATTGTGGAGGATGAGGTGCTATGGGGTATGACTGAGGGTGTAGTATGGGGGAGGATGAGGTGCCATGGGGTATGACTGAGGGTGTAGTATGGGGGAGGATGAGGTGCCATGGGGTATAACCGAGGTTGTTGTATGGGGTGCCATGGGGTATAACTGATGATGTAGTATAGGATGCCATGGGGTATAACTGAGGGTGTAGTATGGGGAGGATGGGGTATAACTTAGGATGTAGTATGGAGGAGGATGAGGTGCCATGGGGTATGACTGAGGATGTAGTATGGAGGAGGATGAGGTGCCATGGGGTATAACTGAGGGTGTAGTATGGAGGAGGATGAGGTGCTATGGGGTATAACTTAGGATGTAGTATGGAGGAGGATGAGGTGCCATGGGGTATAACTGAGGATGTAGTATGGAGGAGGATGAGGTGCCATGGGGTATAACTTAGGATGTAGTATGGAGGAGGATGAGGTGCCATGGGGTATGACTGAGGGTGTAGTATGGAGGAGGATGAGGTGCCATGGGGTATAACTTAGGATGTAGTATGGAGGAGGATGAGGTGCCATGGGGTATGACTGAGGATGTAGTATGGAGGAGGATGAGGTGCCATGGGGTATAACTGAGGATGTAGTATGGAGGAGGATGAGGTGCCATGGGGTATGACTGAGGATGTAGTATGGAGGAGGATGAGGTGCCATGGGGTATGACTGAGGATGTAGTATGGAGGAGGATGAGGTGCCATGGGGTATGACTGAGGATGTAGTATGGAGGAGGATGAGGTGCCATGGGGTATGACTGAGGATGTAGTATGGAGGAGGATGAGGTGCCATGGGGTATGACTGAGGGTGTAGTATGGGGGAGGATGAGGTGCCATGGGGTATGACTGAGGGTGTAGTATTGTGGAGGATGAGGTGCTATGGGGTATGACTGAGGGTGTAGTATGGGGGAGGATGAGGTGCCATGGGGTATGACTGAGGGTGTAGTATGGGGGAGGATGAGGTGCCATGGGGTATAACTGATGATGTAGTATGGGATGCCATGGGGTATAACTGAGGGTGTAGTATGGGGAGGATGGGGTATAACTTAGGATGTAGTATGGAGGAGGATGAGGTGCCATGGGGTATAACTTAGGATGTAGTATGGAGGAGGATGAGGTGCCATGGGGTATCACTGAGGGTGTAGTATGGAGGAGGATGAGGTGCCATGGGGTATAACTTAGGATGTAGTATGGAGGAGGATGAGGTGCCATGGGGTATAACTTAGGGTGTAGTATGGAGGAGGATGAGGTGCCATGGGTTATAACTGAGGATGTAGTATGGAGGAGGAATAGGTGCCATGGGGTATGACTGAGGGTGTAGTATGGAGGAGGATGAGGTGCCATGGGGTATGACTGAGGGTGTAGTATGGAGGAGGATGAGGTGCTATGGGGTATGACTGAGGGTGTAGTATGGAGGAGGATGAGGTGCCATGGGGTATGACTGAGGGTGTAGTATGGAGGAGGATGAGGTGCCATGGGGTATAACTGAGGGTGTAGTATGGAGGAGGATGAGGTGCCATGGGGTATGACTGAGGATGTAGTATGGAGGAGGATGAGGTGCCATGGGGTATGACTGAGGGTGTAGTATGGAGGAGGATGAGGTGCCATGGGGTATGACTGAGGGTGTAGTATGGAGGAGGATGAGGTGCCATGGGGTATGACTGAGGGTGTAGTATGGAGGAGGATGAGGTGCCATGGGGTATGACTGAGGGTGTAGTATGGAGGAGGATGAGGTGTCATGGGGTATGACTGAGGGTGTAGTATGGAGGTGGATGAGGTGCCATGGGGTATGACTGAGGGTGTAGTATGGAGGAGGATGAGGTGCCATGGGGTATATCTGAGGGTGTAGTATGGAGGAGGATGAGGTGCCATGGGGTATGACTGAGGATGTAGTATGGAGGAGGATGAGGTGCCATGGGGTATGACTGAGGGTGTAGTATGGAGGAGGATGAGGTGCCATGGGGTATGACTGAGGGTGTAGTATGGAGGAGGATGAGGTGCCATGGGGTATGACTGAGGGTGTAGTATGGAGGAGGATGGGGTGCCATGGGGTATGACTGAGGGTGTAGTATGGAGGAGGATGAGGTGCCATGGGGTATGACTGAGGATGTAGTATGGAGGAGGATGAGGTGCCATGGGGTATGACTGAGGGTGTAGTATGGAGGAGGATGAGGTGCCATGGGGTATGACTGAGGATGTAGTATGGAGGAGGATGAGGTGCCATGGGGTATGACTGAGGGTGTAGTATGGAGGAGGATGAGGTGCCATGGGGTATGACTGAGGGTGTAGTATGGAGGAGGATGAGGTGCCATGGGGTATAACTGAGGGTGTAGTATGGAGGAGGATGAGGTGCCATGGGGTATGACTGAGGGTGTAGTATGGAGGAGGATGAGGTGTCATGGGGTATGACTTGGGGTGTAGTATGGAGGAGGATGAGGTGCTATGGGGTATAACCGAGGTTGTTGTATGGGGTGCCATGGGGTATAACTGATGATGTAGTATGGGATGCCATGGGGTATAACTGAGGGTGTAGTATGGGGAGGATGGGGTATAACTTAGGATGTAGTATGGAGGAGGATGAGGTGCCATGGGGTATCACTGAGGGTGTAGTATGGAGGAGGATGAGGTGCCATGGGGTATAACTTAGGGTGTAGTATGGAGGAGGATGAGGTGCCATGGGTTATAACTGAGGATGTAGTATGGAGGAGGATGAGGTGCCATGGGGTATGACTGAGGGTGTAGTATGGAGGAGGATGAGGTGCCATGGGGTATGACTGAGGGTGTAGTATGGAGGAGGATGAGGTGCCATGGGGTATAACTGAGGGTGTAGTATGGAGGAGGATGAGGTGCCATGGGGTATGACTGAGGATGTAGTATGGAGGAGGATGAGGTGCTATGGGGTATGACTGAGGGTGTAGTATGGAGGAGGAATAGGTGCCATGGGGTATGACTGAGGGTGTAGTATGGAGGAGGATGAGGTGCCATGGGGTATGACTGAGGGTGTAGTATGGAGGAGGATGAGGTGCAATGGGGTATGACTGAGGGTGTAGTATGGAGGAGGATGAGGTGCCATGGGGTATGACTGAGGGTGTAGTATGGAGGAGGATGAGGTGCCATGGGGTATAACTGAGGGTGTAGTATGGAGAAGGATGAGGTGCCATGGGGTATGACTGAGGATGTAGTATGGAGGAGGATGAGGTGCCATGGGGTATGACTGAGGGTGTAGTATGGAGGAGGATTAGGTGCCATGGGGTATGACTGAGGGTGTAGTATGGAGGAGGATGAGGTGCCATGGGGTATGACTGAGGGTGTAGTATGGAGGAGGATGAGGTGCCATGGGGTATGACTGAGGGTGTAGTATGGAGGAGGATGAGGTGTCATGGGGTATGACTGAGGGTGTAGTATGGAGGAGGATGAGGTGCCATGGGGTATGACTGAGGGTGTAGTATGGGGGAGGATGAGGTGCCATGGGGTATGACTGACGGTGTATTATGGGGTATAACTGAGGGTGTAGTATGGAGGAGGATGAGGTGCCATGGGGTATGACTGAGGGTGTAGTATGGAGGAGGATGAGGTGTCATGGGGTATAACTGAGGATGTAGTATGGAGGAGGATGAGGTGCCATGGGGTATAACTGAGGGTGTAGTATGGAGGAGGATGAGGTGCCATGGGGTATGACTGAGGGTTTAGTATGGAGGAGGATGGGGTGCCATGGGGTATGACTGAGGGTGTAGTATGGGGGAGGATGAGGTGCCATGGGGTATGACTGAGGGTGTAGTATGGAGGAGGATGGGGTGCCATGGGGTATGACTGAGGGTGTAGTATGGAGGAGGATGAGGTGCCATGGGGTATGACTGAGGGTGTAGTATGGAGGAGGATGAGGTGCCATGGGGTATGACTGAGGGTGTAGTATGGAGGAGGATGAGGTGCCATGGGGTATGACTGAGGGTGTAGTATGGAGGAGGACGAGGTGCCATGGGGTATGACTGAGGGTGTAGTATGGAGGAGGACGAGGTGCCATGGGGTATGACTGAGGGTGTAGTATGGAGGAGGACGAGGTGCCATGGGGTATGACTGAGGGTGTAGTATGGAGGAGGATGAGGTGCCATGGGGTATGACTGAGGGTGTAGTATGGAGGAGGATGAGGTGCCATGGGGTATGACTGAGGGTGTAGTATGGAGGAGGATGAGGTGCCATGGGGTATGACTGAGGGTGTAGTATGGAGGAGGATGAGGTGCCATGGGGTATGACTGAGGGTGTAGTATGGAGGAGGATGAGGTGCCATGGGGTATGACTGAGGGTGTAGTATGGAGGAGGATGAGGTGCCATGGGGTATGACTGAGGGTGTAGTATGGAGGAGGATGAGGTGCCATGGGGTATGACTGAGGGTGTAGTATGGGGGAGGATGAGGTGCCATGGGGTATGACTGAGGGTGTAGTATGGAGGAGGATGAGGTGCCATGGGGTATAACTGAGGGTGTAGTATGGAGGAGGATGAGGTGCCATGGGGTATGACTGAGGGTGTAGTATGGAGGAGGATGAGGTGTCATGGGGTATGACTGAGGATGTAGTATGGAGGAGGATGAGGTACCATGGGGTATAACTGAGGGTGTAGTATGGAGGAGGATGAGGTGCCATGGGGTATGACTGAGGGTGTAGTATGGAGGAGGATGGGGTGCCATGGGGTATGACTGAGGGTGTAGTATGGGGGAAGATGAGGTGCCATGGGGTATGACTGAGGGTGTAGTATGGGGGAGGATGAGGTGCCATGGGGTATGACTGAGGGTGTAGTATGGAGGAGGATGAGGTGCCATGGGGTATAACTGAGGGTGTAGTATGGAGGAGGATGAGGTGCCATGGGGTATGACTGAGGGTGTAGTATGGAGGAGGATGAGGTGTCATGGGGTATGACTGAGGATGTAGTATGGAGGAGGATGAGGTGCCATGGGGTATAACTGAGGGTGTAGTATGGAGGAGGATGAGGTGCCACGGGGTATGACTGAGGGTGTAGTATGGAGGAGGATGGGGTGCCATGGGGTATGACTGAGGGTGTAGTATGGGGGAAGATGAGGTGCCATGGGGTATGACTGAGGGTGTAGTATGGAGGAGGATGAGGTGCCATGGGGTATGACTGAGGGTGTAGTATGGAGGAGGATGAGGTGCCATGGGGTATGACTGAGGGTGTAGTATGGAGGAGGATGAGGTGTCATGGGGTATGACTGAGGGTGTAGTATGGAGGAGGATGAGGTGTCATGGGGTATGACTTGGGGTGTAGTATGGGGGAGGATGAGGTGTCATGGGGTATGACTTGGGGTGTAGTATGGAGGAGGATGAGGTGCCATGGGGTATGACTGAGGGTGTAGTATGGAGGAGGATGAGGTGCCATGGGGTATGACTGAGGGTGTAGTATGGGGGAGGATGAGGTGCCATGGGGTATGACTGAGGGTGTAGTATGGAGGAGGATGAGGTGCCATGGGGTATGACTGAGGGTGTAGTATGGAGGAGGATGAAGTGTCATGGGGTATGACTGAGGGTGTAGTATGGAGGAGGATGAGGTGTCATGGGGTATGACTGAGGGTGTAGTATGGAGGAGGATGAGGTGTCATGGGGTATGACTTGGGGTGTAGTATGGGGAGGATGAGGTGTCATGGGGTATGACTGAGGGTGTAGTATGGAGGAGGATGAGGTGTCATGGGGTATGACTGAGGGTGTAGTATGGAGGAGGATGAGGTGTCATGGGGTATGACTTGGGGTGTAGTATGGGGGAGGATGAGGTGTCATGGGGTATGACTTGGGGTGTAGTATGGAGGAGGATGAGGTGCCATGGGGTATGACTGAGGGTGTAGTATGGAGGAGGATGAGGTGCCATGGGGTATGACTGAGGGTGTAGTATGGAGGAGGATGAGGTGTCATGGGGTATGACTGAGGGTGTAGTATGGAGGAGGATGAGGTGCCATGGGGTATGACTGAGGGTGTAGTATGGAGGAGGATGAGGTGCCATGGGGTATGACTGAGGGTGTAGTATGGAGGAGGATGAGGTGCCATGGGGTATGACTGAGGGTGTAGTATGGAGGAGGATGAGGTGCTATGGGGTATGACTGAGGGTGTAGTATGGAGGAGGATGAGGTGCCATGGGGTATGACTGAGGGTGTAGTATGGAGGAGGATGAGGTGCCATGGGGTATAACTGAGGGTGTAGTATGGAGGAGGATGAGGTGCCATGGGGTATGACTGAGGATGTAGTATGGAGGAGGATGAGGTGCCATGGGGTATGACTGAGGGTGTAGTATGGAGGAGGATGAGGTGCCATGGGGTATGACTGAGGGTGTAGTATGGAGGAGGATGAGGTGCCATGGGGTATGACTGAGGGTGTAGTATGGAGGAGGATGAGGTGCCATGGGGTATGACTGAGGGTGTAGTATGGAGGAGGATGAGGTGTCATGGGGTATGACTGAGGGTGTAGTATGGAGGTGGATGAGGTGCCATGGGGTATGACTGAGGGTGTAGTATGGAGGAGGATGAGGTGCCATGGGGTATATCTGAGGGTGTAGTATGGAGGAGGATGAGGTGCCATGGGGTATGACTGAGGATGTAGTATGGAGGAGGATGAGGTGCCATGGGGTATGACTGAGGGTGTAGTATGGAGGAGGATGAGGTGCCATGGGGTATGACTGAGGGTGTAGTATGGAGGAGGATGAGGTGCCATGGGGTATGACTGAGGGTGTAGTATGGAGGAGGATGGGGTGCCATGGGGTATGACTGAGGGTGTAGTATGGAGGAGGATGAGGTGCCATGGGGTATGACTGAGGATGTAGTATGGAGGAGGATGAGGTGCCATGGGGTATGACTGAGGGTGTAGTATGGAGGAGGATGAGGTGCCATGGGGTATGACTGAGGATGTAGTATGGAGGAGGATGAGGTGCCATGGGGTATGACTGAGGGTGTAGTATGGAGGAGGATGAGGTGCCATGGGGTATGACTGAGGGTGTAGTATGGAGGAGGATGAGGTGCCATGGGGTATAACTGAGGGTGTAGTATGGAGGAGGATGAGGTGCCATGGGGTATGACTGAGGGTGTAGTATGGAGGAGGATGAAGTGTCATGGGGTATGACTGAGGGTGTAGTATGGAGGAGGATGAGGTGTCATGGGGTATGACTGAGGATGTAGTATGGAGGAGGATGAGGTGCCATGGGGTATAACTGAGGGTGTAGTATGGAGGAGGATGAGGTGCCACGGGGTATGACTGAGGGTGTAGTATGGAGGAGGATGGGGTGCCATGGGGTATGACTGAGGGTGTAGTATGGGGGAAGATGAGGTGCCATGGGGTATGACTGAGGGTGTAGTATGGAGGAGGATGAGGTGCCATGGGGTATGACTGAGGGTGTAGTATGGAGGAGGATGAGGTGCCATGGGGTATGACTGAGGGTGTAGTATGGAGGAGGATGAGGTGTCATGGGGTATGACTGAGGGTGTAGTATGGAGGAGGATGAGGTGTCATGGGGTATGACTTGGGGTGTAGTATGGGGGAGGATGAGGTGTCATGGGGTATGACTTGGGGTGTAGTATGGAGGAGGATGAGGTGCCATGGGGTATGACTGAGGGTGTAGTATGGAGGAGGATGAGGTGCCATGGGGTATGACTGAGGGTGTAGTATGGGGGAGGATGAGGTGCCATGGGGTATGACTGAGGGTGTAGTATGGAGGAGGATGAGGTGCCATGGGGTATGACTGAGGGTGTAGTATGGAGGAGGATGAAGTGTCATGGGGTATGACTGAGGGTGTAGTATGGAGGAGGATGAGGTGTCATGGGGTATGACTGAGGGTGTAGTATGGAGGAGGATGAGGTGTCATGGGGTATGACTTGGGGTGTAGTATGGGGGAGGATGAGGTGTCATGGGGTATGACTGAGGGTGTAGTATGGAGGAGGATGAGGTGTCATGGGGTATGACTGAGGGTGTAGTATGGAGGAGGATGAGGTGTCATGGGGTATGACTTGGGGTGTAGTATGGGGGAGGATGAGGTGTCATGGGGTATGACTTGGGGTGTAGTATGGAGGAGGATGAGGTGCCATGGGGTATGACTGAGGGTGTAGTATGGAGGAGGATGAGGTGCCATGGGGTATGACTGAGGGTGTAGTATGGAGGAGGATGAGGTGTCATGGGGTATGACTGAGGGTGTAGTATGGAGGAGGATGAGGTGCCATGGGGTATGACTGAGGGTGTAGTATGGAGGAGGATGAGGTGCCATGGGGTATGACTGAGGGTGTAGTATGGAGGAGGATGAGGTGCCATGGGGTATGACTGAGGGTGTAGTATGGAGGAGGATGAGGTGCTATGGGGTATGACTGAGGGTGTAGTATGGAGGAGGATGAGGTGCCATGGGGTATGACTGAGGGTGTAGTATGGAGGAGGATGAGGTGCCATGGGGTATAACTGAGGGTGTAGTATGGAGGAGGATGAGGTGCCATGGGGTATGACTGAGGATGTAGTATGGAGGAGGATGAGGTGCCATGGGGTATGACTGAGGGTGTAGTATGGAGGAGGATGAGGTGCCATGGGGTATGACTGAGGGTGTAGTATGGAGGAGGATGAGGTGCCATGGGGTATGACTGAGGGTGTAGTATGGAGGAGGATGAGGTGCCATGGGGTATGACTGAGGGTGTAGTATGGAGGAGGATGAGGTGTCATGGGGTATGACTGAGGGTGTAGTATGGAGGTGGATGAGGTGCCATGGGGTATGACTGAGGGTGTAGTATGGAGGAGGATGAGGTGCCATGGGGTATATCTGAGGGTGTAGTATGGAGGAGGATGAGGTGCCATGGGGTATGACTGAGGATGTAGTATGGAGGAGGATGAGGTGCCATGGGGTATGACTGAGGGTGTAGTATGGAGGAGGATGAGGTGCCATGGGGTATGACTGAGGGTGTAGTATGGAGGAGGATGAGGTGCCATGGGGTATGACTGAGGGTGTAGTATGGAGGAGGATGGGGTGCCATGGGGTATGACTGAGGGTGTAGTATGGAGGAGGATGAGGTGCCATGGGGTATGACTGAGGATGTAGTATGGAGGAGGATGAGGTGCCATGGGGTATGACTGAGGGTGTAGTATGGAGGAGGATGAGGTGCCATGGGGTATGACTGAGGATGTAGTATGGAGGAGGATGAGGTGCCATGGGGTATGACTGAGGGTGTAGTATGGAGGAGGATGAGGTGCCATGGGGTATGACTGAGGGTGTAGTATGGAGGAGGATGAGGTGCCATGGGGTATAACTGAGGGTGTAGTATGGAGGAGGATGAGGTGCCATGGGGTATGACTGAGGGTGTAGTATGGAGGAGGATGAAGTGTCATGGGGTATGACTGAGGGTGTAGTATGGAGGAGGATGAGGTGTCATGGGGTATGACTTGGGGTGTAGTATGGGGGAGGATGAGGTGTCATGGGGTATGACTGAGGGTGTAGTATGGAGGAGGATGAGGTGTCATGGGGTATGACTGAGGGTGTAGTATGGAGGAGGATGAGGTGTCATGGGGTATGACTTGGGGTGTAGTATGGGGGAGGATGAGGTGTCATGGGGTATGACTTGGGGTGTAGTATGGAGGAGGATGAGGTGCCATGGGGTATGACTGAGGGTGTAGTATGGAGGAGGATGAGGTGCCATGGGGTATGACTGAGGGTGTAGTATGGAGGAGGATGAGGTGTCGTGGGGTATGACTGAGGGTGTAGTATGGAGGAGGATGAGGTGTCATGGGGTATGACTTGGGGTGTAGTATTGTGGAGGAAGGTAGGCAGGTAAGGGGTGTACGGGCTGTCACGTGAGCTGACGTGTAGGAAAGTGGAAAGTAAGAGGTAGAATGGGGAGGTACTAGGACTGACTTGGAGAGGAAAATCTTTATATAGATGGACGGGGTGGGATAATTTTTTAGGATGAAAAATGTAATCGGGGGTTAATAGGAATTACTGGGGTGTCCTATGGGGTTTGTGATCTGCTGATGTAGGGGGAAGGTGGTTACATTGGAGGGTATTGTCCTAAAGAACAGTATGGCGGGGTGGTATGTACAGGGTTCAGTCACCCCTATGATTTGTTTTATCCCATTATAAGCTCCCCCTGTATAGTGTTCTGCCGTCTCCCTCCCTTGTAACCAGGATCAGGCTTATGAGTGACTCTCCCTTCCATGTATGTAATGAGTCATATTGGGGAATTTTGTACCTATGAAACACTGACCGCTTCTATGTCTGATGACTTCTCCATCAATGCATGGTTCAGTCCACACACAAATGTGTATTCTCTTCATGGTTCCAGTGTTAGGATCTGTGGATTATTGATATGATTTACTGTATGTGCTGCTTGTTTTCCAGCACGTCTCTATTGTTCTATCCTGAATGTGGAGTGTCACAGATCTGTATGTATGGACACATAGCAGCCAGAGTCTTCCTGTCATATTCCTGTCCTCCATCCACCTACTGAACTCAGATGCAGGTTGAGGTTCCTACAGGGTTCTTTCCACATCGGGATACATGAGACTTGGCTTTACTTAAACGGGTCTATTTATAAAAAGAATTGCTGTGTGAATGTTTCAGCATCTGCACAGAAGGAAAATAATAATACTCCTAGTAATGTTTGTGGTATGTGTAAAATATCAGTTTGTATTTGTTCCTTTTATGGGACAAATGTAACATTTCCAAACATTGAACATTTAATATTCCTGATATGTGTCTGCTGTACCATGTACTTGTGTTCAAAATTCTCCTGTTCTCCTTGTGTTGCTTCCTTTTGTGTGAAATACTTGGTGATCCCAGCACAGCTCTTTACTGGGAAGATCAGGGTATTGCTCTTCCTCTGCTGACACGTCCCCACCCCCACCTCTCCAAGCCCCTTATGCAGCTGATAATAAAGGTTTCATGAAAAAAGGGTGTAGGGGTGTGTGTATAATAATAAAAAAATGTGTGTGTGTGTGTATATATATATATATATAAGGGCTGGCCAGATTTTCTAGAGAAAAAAAATATGCGTTTTTTTATTTTTTTTTAAACTCGATTCATGATTCAAATCGAGTTTTTTTTTTTTTTTTTTCACCGTGCCGGTTTAGGTGATGCCACAGCTTGGGCCTAGTCCACGGCGTCCGGCCGCGCAGACTAGGCCAAAGCCGCAGCCTCTAAAAACTCCTGCCCGCAGCTCCTCAGGACCGGCGCGGTGAAAAAAAAAAAAAAATCAAAAAATATCGATTTGCTTAAAATTTGAATCGATTTGACCTCTCAAATCGATTCAAGATTTAAATCGATTTTTTTTCCCCCAGCCCTAATAATATAAAAAAAAAAAAATATATATATATATATATATATATATATATATATATATATATATATATATATATATATATATATATATATATATATATATATATATATATATATATATATATATATATATATATATAAATATAAATAATATAGTGGGGGGAGAGGGGGGGATGTAGCGCTTTACAATATAAAAGGGAGACAATACAATTACTATAAAATACAAGAGGGTAAAGAGTGCCCTGCTCAGAAGAGCTTACAATCTAGTGTGTGTATGTATGTATACGTGTGTGTAATATATGTGTATATATATATATATATATATATATATATATTATAATATCCCTCTCACAAAAGTGAGTACACCCCTCACATTTTTGTAAATATTTTATTATAGCTTTTCATGTGACAACACTGAAGAAATGACACTTTGCTACAATGTAAAGTAGTGAGTGTACAGCTTGTATAACAGTGTAAATTTGCTGTCCCCTCAAAATAACTCAACACACAGCCATTAATGTCGAAACCGCTGACAACAAAAGTGAGTACACCCCTAAGTAAGAATGTCCAAATTAGGGCTGAAACAACTAATCGATTAATCGACAACTAATCAATTATGAAAATAGTTGTCAACTATTTTCATAATCGATTAATCGGCCAGCCGATTAATTGGCCTGCATACAGCATTTGTTTACACATCAGGAAATACAGTGCAGCACACATACAGTTCAGTGCACTGTCCATACATGTCAGTAAGTGCCTGAGAACTTGTTAATGTGAATGTGTGAGGAGCAATGCCTCATGGAACATGTAGTCCTGGGCAGGAAGTGAGTGGATGTAAAAGCAGAAGTTTTTTACCTTGTTATACTATAATTTGTAGCTTGCTATTGGGGCACTCTGAAGGCAGGGAGGAGCCAGAAGCATCGGTGAGGAACCCCAGAAGAGAAGAATCTGGGCTGCTCTGTGCAAAACCATTACACAGAGCAGGTAAGTATAACATGTTTGTTGTTTAAAAAAAAAAATACTTTAAAGACTGTGCAGGGAAGATCAGCATCTGAACCCAGAGAAGGTGGAGGCTGATAGACTGGAGGTAATAGAAGGCATTACAATTACATTTAAAGTAAACTTTTACATGGAGGCAGGGCCCATTACGTGGGAGCAGGGCATATTACATGTAGGCAGGGCACATTGGAACAGGGCACATTACAAGGAGGCACGGAACATTACAGGGGGCAGGGATCATTAAATGCGCCCCGGTGTGAAAGGGGTCCAAATAAAAAATGTGATCTCCTAGTCTGATATTTCCCAGATTCAACCCCCAATAGTATATACAGTGTATCTCTTCTGTCTGTTATTCTCAGAGTAGATTAGAGAATTTTCTCCCTAAACATATAGTTGGTTATTTATATTTACCACTGCATAGAGATTTTTAAGAATACATTTTTTTTAAACTTTACATATTAAATTATACACCACACTTTTTTTAAAGGTTATTATCCGATTAATCGATTAATCGAAACAATAATCGGCCAACTAATCAATTTATGAAAATAATCGTTAGTTGCAGCCCTAGTCCAAATTGGGCCCAAAGTGTCAATATTTTGTGTGGCCACCATTATTTTCCAGCACTGCCTTAACTCTCTTGGGCATGGAGTTCACCAGAGCTTCACAGGTTGCCACCGGAGTCCTCTTCCACTCCTCCATGACGACATCAAAGAGCTGGTGAATGTTAGAGACCTTGCACTCCTCCACCTTCCATTTGAGAATGTCCCACAGATGCTCAATAGGGTTTAGGTCTGGAAACATGCTTGGCCAGTCCATCACCTTTACCCTCAGCTTCCTTAGCAAGGGAGTGGTCATCTTGGAGGTGTGTTTGGGGTTATCATGTTGGAATACTGCCCTGCGGCCCAGTCTCTGAAGGGAGGGTATCATGCTCTGCTTCAGTATGTCACAGTACATGTTGGTATTCATGGTTCCCTCAATGAACTGTAGCTCCCCAGTGCTGGCAGCACTCATGCAGCCCCAGACCATGACACTCCCACCACCATGCTTCACTGTAGGCAAGAGACACTTGTCTTTGTACTCCTCACCTGGTTGCTGCCACACACGCTTGACACCATCTGAACCAAATAAGTTTATCTTGGTCTCAGACCACAGGACATGGTTCCAGTAATCCATGTCCTTAGCCTGCTTGTCTTCAGCAAACTGTTTGCAGGCTTTCTTGTACATCATTTTTAGAAGAGGCTTCTTTCTTTTCTCGGACATCACGGGACACAGAGCCACAGTAATTACTGATGGGTTATAGGGTATCACTAGGTATTGTACACTGGTCACACCCTAATCAGGAAGTTCAACCCCCTATATAACCCCTCCCCTTCCAGGGATACCTCAGTTTTTACACCAGTGTCTTAGGTGTTGGACGTGCAAAGATGTCCTGTGCTGAAGCTCCAAAAGGAATATCCTAAGATCCTATACTGGGGCAAGCCAGGCGACCGGATCCATTCAAAGTGTCTTTTCATGGCGGAATTGAATGGTACCCGGGCCTCGTGTCCGAAGAAACGAGGTTTTACCTGTGACGCTTCTCTTTTTAGAGAGCTGGACCCGCGGATCAGAAAATGGCTTTAAACTTCCTAATTTCTGGCGAGGTGCTTTACAGGCCCAGAACTGAAGGATCCCCCTACTGATGGGGGCCCCAGTCTCTGACGGTTTTTCACAAACGGAGCCCACCGTGAGAGGCGAAGGCTGGGTCTGTGTAAACTGAACCCTGTGGCTGGATAAGGTAAGAGGAGATTCCACAGAATTTTAATTCTAGTGGCTCTTCTCCTTTAAAGTGAATGCATGCTGTGCCTATTGTGACCACCGGGGGCGGCCAAGAGCACAAACCTTCTCATGCTTGATTCTGTCTCAGCGTCCGCTGCACAGGCTCTTCCTCCAGCTCCAAAGGTAGATGGTGGGGGGTTTTCTCTGCTGGGATGGTCCCCCCAGGCTAGGGAAAGGCTCAGGTAGGCTGTAAGGCGGGTGAGACCGCACTGTCACAGCCGCTACCGCCGCCGCCACCGAAGCCGCATTGCGATGCAGGGCCCATCACTGCCGGCCTCCTCCTTATTCCCCCAACCCCAGCCTCCCTTCAGGCTTGTCAGAAAGGGTCGGCTCACGCGGGAAGCGCTCGTTTTTCAAAAACGAGGGGGGGGAGGGGGGCGGGACGTCAGCACAGCGTCAGCGTGCCCAGACGCCCACAGTGCCTGAAAGCATGGCTATTTAAAGCACACTGTACAGGTGCTCTGAGCCTTAGAGGGACACAGAGCTGACAGTCACATGTAAGGTGGGACACAGGCATTCCCCTAGGCTGCATTCACTAAAGAACACCGGATTGGGCATTTGGTAGCAAGGCTTTTAGCCAGACTATATCGCTCAGCAGTCAGTGTTCGTTTTTGATACCTCACACCTTGTTGCTTTGCACTATGGGTAGAAGAGGTTCAAGCACCCCTAGAACCGGAGGCACTAGGGGGTCTCGTTCAGGTTCTGAGGACCCCCTGTCTGCTACACCATCCCCTCCTGAGGGACCAGGGGCAGCTGGACAGGGAGAGCCATTGGGGTTAGGGGCTACACTTGCTGCCGGCACTTCAGCCCCTGTGTACATTACACAAGAAGTTTTTTCCTCAACCATTTCTGGATTAGAGAAAAAACTAATGGCCGCGATTACATCTTCACTGAGTGGAAGAAAACGCACAAGGCCTTCCTCTGCTCCCCAAGACCCTCAGTCAGAGGAGCTCTGGGATAAAGGAGATGAATCCCTTTCAGAGGATCGGGATGGGACGGATGATTCCTCTTCGGAGGATTCAGGTGGAGAGGGACCCTCTGCGACTTCCCAAGAGGAGAAAGTCTTAGTGCAGATCCTCACTGGTTTGGTCCGCTCCACATTTAAGTTGCCCATACCTGAAACTGCAACAGAAACCTCTTCTGCTTTGGGGTCACTGAAACCTTTCCAAGCAGCACATGCTTTTCCTGTTCATAGTTTACTTGAAAAGCTGCTTTACTCTGAGTGGGATCACCCAGATAAGCGATTTCTTCCGCCGAAAAAGTTTTCTACACTTTATCCTATGGAAGAAAAGTTTATTAAGAGGTGGGGAATACCGGCCATTGATGCGGCCATTTCCTCTGTAAATAGTAATCTGACTTGTCCTGTAGACAACGCTCAGATGCTCAAAGATCCTGTGGATAAAAAGATGGACTTCTTATTGAAAGATGTGTTCTCTTTAGCAGGATCAGTGGCCCAACCTGCAGTAGCAGCGATTGGAGTCTGTCAATACTTAAGACAGGGCTTGACAAATTTGCTTGGAATCTAGGAGCCAGCTAAAAAAGTTAGGAGCCAAGTTTTTTTATTTTATTTTATTTTTTTTTTTTAAAACGACCGACAGCTTTATTTTCAATATAAAAATGAACCAATCTTAAATTTACACAGAGACGACTAGAACGAATGTGTCTGCTTTTATTTCCTGCCATGCAGGGACACAAGACCACCATATTCCCGCTAAGGATCCAATCAGTTCCGCCTGAAAAACTGACAGGCGAACCTGATCAGACAGCCCGTGTGAAAGGGGCCAAGCAGGGAGATGACAAATAATAAATTCATTTTAATTAACCACTTCCTTCCCGCAGGACGACTATATACGCCCTGTCTTTGAAGAGAAATACCGTTGTTATGGTAGCAGCTAGCTACCATAACCCCGGTATCTTCTTCAAGAGGCGGCGGTTCTCTTTCAAATAAAAGTGATCTCTGCAGCAGATTCGCAGCGAGATCACTTTTATCGGCGGCAGGAGTGGGCCCCCCCTACCGCCGCGCTCCGGTGCCCTTCACCGCTTACCGTGGCAGTCGGTAACGGCGGAGAGGCGATCCGGATCTGTCCCTGGCCTGACATGGAGACGAGTGAGAGGAAGATGGCCCCCCCGCCCATCTCCAAGTCATTGCAGGGCGGAAGCGACGTCAAATCGTCACTTCCACCCATAGCTCTTAAAAGGGACATTTTATTATTTTTTTTTTCAAAGGACAATTTTTTTTCTTTTTAATGCATTTTAGTGTAAATATGAGATGTGAGGTCTTTTTGACCCCAGATCTCACATTTAAGAGGTCCTGTCATGCTTTTTTTCTATTACAAGGGATTTTTACATTCCTTGTAATAGGAATAAAAGTGACTTTTTTTTTTTTTTTTTAAAAGAACAGGGAAAAAATAAAAGTTAAAATAAATAAGAATTTTTTTTTTTTTTAATGTGCCCCATCCCTTGTAATAGAAATAAAAGTGACACATTTTTTTTTTTTTTTTAAAAACAGTGTAAAAATAAAAAGTAAAATATATAAGAAAAAAAATTAATTTTTTTTAAACGCGCCCCGTCCCGCCGAGCTCGCTTGCAGAAGCGAACGCATATGTGAGTAGCACACGCATATAAAAGCGGTGTTCAAACCACACTTGAGGTATCGCCATGATCGTTAAAGCAAGAGCAATAATTCTAGTCCTAGACCTCCTCTGTAACTTAAAACATGCAACCTGTAGAATTTTTTAAACGTCGCCTATGGAGATTTTAAAGGGTAAAAGTTTGTCGCCATTCCACGAGCGGACGAAATTTTGAAGCGTGACATGTTGGGAATCAATTTACTCGGCGTAAGATTATCTTTCACAATATAAAAAAAATTGGGCTAACGTTACTGTTTTCTTATTTTTTAATTAAAAAAAAGTATTTTTTCCCAAAAAAGTGCGCTTGTAAGTCCGCTGCGCAAATACGGTGTGACAGAAAGTATTGCAATGACCGCCATTTTATTCTCTAGGGTGTTAGAATAAAAAATATATATAATGTTTGGGGGTTCTAAGTAAAGGGAAGGAGATGAGCGGGCAGTGAAAACAGGTAGGGAAAGCTCCATTAGCATTGATGGATGTCTTGTCATACCAACGGCCACCACCAGAGGGCGCCTGATTGCAGAAGGAACCATAGGACTGCAGTAGGCCGCAAAGCCGCGGCCTCAATTACCGGCGCGGCCCATCGTGATCGTGCCGGGAGGGGGGGGGGGGTGCCGAACGGACACAGCATACCCCAGCCGTGCCGCCCCAGGCGCCAGGTCGCTAATTCTAGTCGCAAATGCGACCTGGCGCCCGGGGTTTGTCGAACCCTGACTTAAGAGACCATGTTAAGCAGGTCATCAAAGTATTGCCTGAACAGCAGGCCCAGGGGTTTGCTAACCTTCCTGCGGCTTTATGTTATGCTGTTGACGCCATTAGAGATTCTATCGTGCAAACCTCTCGCCTCTCGCTTGGGTTGGTGCATATACGTAGAATCTTATGGTTGAAAAACTGGTCAGCCGAAGCACCATGTAAGAAGCTTCTGGCTGGGTTTCCCTTCCGTGGTGAAAGGTTGTTTGGAGAGGACTTGGATAATTATATCAAGACGATCTCCTGTGGGAAAAGCACGCTCTTACCTGATAAGAAGAAGAGTAAGCGTCCCTCTTTTAAACGGACTCTTTCCCCAGCGCCAGGGGCATCAGCCTCCAGGCAGTCACGACGGTCTCCTCCGTCTGGGGTAAGAAACAAGAGTCAACCCCAGGGACACAAGAAATCCTTGGGGAAAAGGTCTTCTAAGCAAGACACTAAGACCTCTTCATGAAGGGGCGCCCCGCTCGCTCGAGTGGGGGGAAAGACTGCTGCAGCTCTCAGGGCCCTGGCAGAAGGACTTCCAGGACAGATGGGTAATCTCCATGGTAATCTTAGGGTACAGACTAGAGTTCCAAGAATGTCCCTCTCCTCGTTTCCTCAGATCAGGTGTTCCCAGAAAACCAGAAGAGAAGCAGTCGCTCCTTCTAGCGATAAAGCGACTTTGGTCGCAAGAGGTCATTGTGGGGGTTCCCACAAAGGATCAAGGATTGAGACTCTGTTCCAATCTTTCTATGGTCCGCAAACCAAATGGGGACGACAGACCCATTTTGGATTTGAGAGATCTGAAACGATTCCCGAGGATGCAGTCCTTTCGTTTGGAATCAATTCAGGCAGTAATCTCCGTCCTGCAGGGAGGAGAATCTCTGACAGTAATAGGCATCAGAGATACAGGCCTATATGTGCCCAGTTTTCCTGCTTAACTGAAGTGTCTGCAGGCAAAGATCACTGCTCTAAGGGAGCTGATTCTGACAGTCAGGGCCAAGAAGGGTCTTTCTGTCCTCCTTGGTATGAGGCTGCAGGGGAAGATGGTGGCTTCATTCGAAGCAGTTCCCTATGCGCAGTTCCAAGCAGAACTGTTGCAACACAGTATTCTGTTGACCTGGAACAGGAAGGTGCAGGCATTAGACTTTCCAATGCACCTATCGCATGCGATGCGTCAGAGCCTCAGTTGATGGCTCATACCCGAAAACCTACAGAAGGGGAAATCCTTCCTACCGGTTGCCTGGGATCCTCTTGCAGGCAGGACGGATGCGTTGGTGATTCCGTGGCATCGGCTCTCACCGATTTATGCATTCCCTCCCATTCTGCTACTGCCACGGCTCCTTCGCAGACTCAGGCAAGAAGGGAAGTCGGCACTTCTGGTGGCCCCCGTTTGGCCCAGAAGAACCTGATAAGCAGAAATAGCAGGGATGATGGTGGGTTCCCGGTGGACCCTACCGATACACCCAGACCTGTTAGCTCAAGGTCCGGTGTTCCAGCCTGCCTCACAAATGCTAGATTTGACGGGTGGGCTATTGAATCCCACGTTCTGAAAAATCATGGGCTTTCAGGTCCTGTCATATCTACCTTGATCAATGCAAGGAAGCCAGCTTCCAGAATGATTTATCATAGAGTCTGGAAAGCTTATGTATCCTGGTGTGAATCCAGGGGTTGGCATCCCAGGAAATATGTCATAAGTAGAATTCTGAATTTTCTACAATTAGGATTAGAGATGAAACTGGCCTTGAGTACCATCAAGGGCCAGGTGTCGGCCTTATCAGTGTTGTTTCAACGGCCGCTTGCTTCGCATTCTCTGATCCTCCGGTTAAGGCTCCCCTAAACCCCTGGGACTTGAACTTGGTTCTATCGGTGTTACAAAAACAACCTTTTGAACCAATACGTCAGATTCCTTTGGTCTTACTGACGAGGAAACTAATTTTCCTGGTAGCTATCTCTTCTGCTAGAAGAGTATCAGAAATAACAGCTCTTTCCTGTAAAGAGCCTTACTTGATTATACACAAGGATAGAGTGGTACTGCGCCCTCATCCTAGTTTTTTACCGAAGGTGGTTTCAGATTTTCATCTAAACCAAGACATTGTGCTACCTTCCTTTTTTCCAGAACCTTGTTCTTCGGAAGAAAGGTCATTACATTCTTTGGATGTAGTAAGAGCAGTCAAGACCTATCTGGAGGCAACTGCTCAGATTCGCAAGACGGATGTCTTGTTCGTGCTGCCGGAGGGTCCCAATAGAGGACAGGCAGCGTCAAAAGCGACCATTTCTAAATGGATTCGACAGTTGATTATTCAAGCTTACGGTTTGAAACAGAAGATTCCTCCGTTTCAGATCAAGGCACATTCCACAAGGGCTATTGGTGCTTCTTGGGCAGTGCATCACCGGGCCTCTATGGCTCAGATCTGCAAGGCCGCAACCTGGTCTTCAGTTCATACATTCACCAGATTCTATCAGGTGGATGTAGGAAGGCATGAGGATATCGCCTTTGGGCGTAGTGTGCTGCAGGCAGCGGTACAGGGTCCTCAGGTCTGATAGCACCCTACTTGGTTGTGATTCCCCCCCCTCAGTTGGCATTGCTTTGGGACATCCCATCAGTAATTACTGTGGCTCTGTGTCCCGTGATGTCCGAGAAAAGAAAATAGGATTTTTTATTACAGCTTACCTGTAAAATCCTTTTTCTTTCGACGGACATCACGGGACACAGAGGTCCCGCCCCTCTTCTAATACACCTATACTGCTTTGCTACAAAACTGAGGTATCCCTGGAAGGGGAGGGGTTATATAGGGGGTTGAACTTCCTGATTAGGGTGTGACCAGTGTCCAATACCTAGTGATACCCTATAACCCATCAGTAATTACTGTGGCTCTGTGTCCCGTGATGTCCGTCGAAAGAAAAGGATTTTACAGGTAAGCTGTAATAAAAAATCCTATTTTCTGGGACGACAGCTATGCAGACCAATTTGATGCAGTGTGCAGCATATGGTCTGAGTACCCTACAGGCTGCCCCCCCCCCCCCCCCCCCCTTAACCTCTGCAGCAATTCTGACAGCACTCATACATCTGTTTGCCAAAGACAACCTCCTGGATATGGCTCTGAGCACATGTACTCAATTTCTTTGGTGGACCATGGCGAGGCCTGTTCTGAGTGGAACCCGTCCTGTTAAACCGCTGTATGGTCTTGGCCACCGTGCTGCAGCTCAGTTTGAGGGTCTTGGCAATCTTCTTATAGCCTAGGCCATCTTTATGTAGAGCAACAATTCTTTTTTTTCAGATCCTCAGAGAGTTCTTTGCCATGAGGTGCCATGTTGAACGTCCAATGACCAGTATGAGAGAGTGAGAGCGATAACACCAAATTGAACACACCTGCTCCCCATTTACACCTGAGACCTTGTAACACTAACGAGTCACATGAAACTTGTAAGGGAAAATGGCCAATTGGGCCCAATGTGGACATTTTCACTTAGGGGTGTATTCCCTTTTGTTAGACCTTAATGGCTGTGTGTTGAGTTATTTTAAGGGGACTGCAAATTTACACTGTTATACAAGCTGTACACTCACTACTTTACATTGTAGCAAAGTGTCATTTCTTCAGTGTTGTCACATGAAAAGATATAATAAAATATTCACAAAAAATGTGAGGGGTGTACTCACTTTTGTGAGATACTGTGTGTATATATCTCTCTCTTTAACTGAATGGCTTGTTTCACAAGGTGAGGGTTTAAAGAGACGAAAAGCCTTAAAGCGGAGTTCCACCCAAAAATGGAACTTCTGCTTTAAGTGCTGGTGACCCCCTGATATGCCTCATTTGGCATGTCATTTTTTTTTGGGGGGGGGAGCAGGTACCCTGTTTTTACAGGCATCCAGCTCCCACTTCTCCCCTGGTGCCGGAAAGAAGACCATCTCTCCCCTCTCCCTCCCTGCAATATTCTGGGACACGTCATAGGTCCCAGAAGATTGCCCGGCCATTCACAGCGTGGTTCGCATATGCGCAGAGCACGCTCCGGCTGTGAAGCCACAGCCAGGCGCCCACAGTTAGAATTCCCGCTGAGAGGAGGGGGAGAGGAGCGAAGCTTCCTTGCTACTGCATCGCCAAAGTATTGCAACGACCGTCATTTTATTCTCTAGGATGTTAGGAAAAATTTTATATAATGTTTGGGGGGTTCTAAGTAATTTTCTAGCAAAAAAAAAATGATTTTAACTTGTAAACGCCAAATATCAAAACGAGGCTCTGTCCTTAGGTGGTTAAAAGAGAAGTATGGCCAAAGCTATTTTAGCCCTACCTCTCCTGTGGATCACAGGAGTGCGCTTGCTTACCTCTGCACTCCTGTGACCCATTTGAGCCAACAACAGGCTGAAGCCCACTGCTGGCTGATGTTACTCAGCCAGTTAAGGCTATGGAAAGATCCCAACTTTACAGTCAAAATCCAACCAGATGCCTGGACCGACAGCTGGCTCAGCCTCTCGGCACACCACTGGGAGACTGAGCCAAACGCTCCCGCCCCTCCACAACCCAGCACTCCAGTGAGCACTGGAGGGGATAACAGAGAGCTGGTGACTGACACTAATACTGAGAACTGAGTGATCAGTGTTTTTTTGATTGCTCAGTCCATGGTGTTAGAGCTGGCTGGAGAGTGGAGACATGTGGAGTTAAAAAAAAAATTGGTGCTACAACCATCCAGGTGAATATGTAGGTTTATTTTTTTGTATTCCCACACTTCTCTTTTTAGGGTATTTTGTGACTTTTGCTGCTATTATGAGAATTTTTTTTTTATAAATAGACCCCTTTAGTATTAAGTTTAGAATTACGGTGGAACTAAACCCTCTTTTTTTTTTTTTTTTTTTTTTTTTTTTTTTTTTTTTTTTTTACAGTGAAGGAAGCTGCCAATTTAGCCTCTGTTTGATTTGCAGTTGCCATGGTGCTGCACATGGGATCAATTTTGACTCCAGTCATTTGGTGGCTTGACAGTATGGTTGAGAGTAAAGGTGCATCGAAATTTCGGCCGCCGAAAATTATCGTCCGAAAACTGTGTTTTCAGTAAAGGCCGAAAGGGGAAAAAATAGCTGATACTGAAAGTACTGGGCTTAACAAAGCTTTATTTGTCAGAATAACCTAGCATTCAGACACAAAGGAGGGGCTTGGTGTGTACAGGATCTTCTAGGTGTCTGCACTGTATTGACTGAAGTGCCCAGGCCTATGGTTACCCATACTCAGGACTTTTTCCTGTCACAGGGCAGACCTGCTTTGTCCAGCTCTGTCTAATCAATACATTGGTCAGGTTATGTGTTAGCACACAGACGTTTACATTTTTATCATTCTATCTGACCTTTGCACTTTGCATAATTTGCTTGCAGTAGAGGTATAAGAGGTGCTATTGACTTGTTTCTAAAGCCTCGTACACATGATCAGATTTTCAGCAGACAAAGCGACAGACTTTTGTCTGAAGGGCGCGTACCTGGATTTTGTCTTGCATACTATTGGCGCACACAATTGTCGGCCAACAAACAAAAACGTAGTGACGTACTACGTGGAATGTCAGCTCTTGAGCACCACCCTTTGGGCACCTTTTGCTAATGTCGTGTTTGGTGATAATTGATACCGAGCATGCGTGTTTGTACTTTGGACTTTTGTGTGACGGACTTGTGTACAGACGATGCGAAAATCTGACAATAGACCTCTGTCCGCCGAAAATGTATTAGCCTGCTAACCAACATTTGTTGGCGGAAAGTTGGCCAACTATTGTCTGATGGAGCGTACTAACGGTCGGATTTTAGGCGAATAGTCTGTCATCACACAATTCCCGGACGAAAATCCGATCGTGTGTACGAGGCTTTAGGCTTGGTTCATACTATTGCAGTGCGATTATGTAATGCGACTTTGGTTGCCTTTTGGATGTGGTTTGCATAGTCTATGGGGCCACATCACACTGTAAATCACTCCAAAGTAGCACATGTCCCCCCAAATTGCATCACATCGCAGCTGCACTGCATTGATGTGAACAGGTATCCCAGGAAGCAATGATATTTTCATTGTCATGCGATTTCAGTGTGACCCAAATTGCATCAGTGTAAACCAGGCCTAAGTTCTGGGGCTATAATGCTGATCCTGGCTTTTACGGATCAGGGTGGTAGTAAAGCTTTACGTTAACCAGGCTTGAAACCGTTCCCTGCACTCTCCTCCTCCTGCATAACCTGTATAGGAATAGAATGGCCAGCACTGTGGATTTGTCCATCCATGCTAAAAAAATCTTAACGTGTATGGCCAGCATTAGTTAAAGCGGAAATAAACCCATCCAATAGCGGAAATGTAACACTCCCATGGCTTGTGCTCTCAACCAAACTGTCAAACCATCCAATGGCTAGTGTCATAACTGATCACATGTGCAGCATCATGGCAGCTGTAGATTAAACAGAGGCAAAGATGGCAGCTTCTTTGGCTGAAAACGATGGGGGGTTTACTTACACTTTAACTGTTGAACTGGACCATGTATGCAGGATGATGTCAATTTTACATTCTGTGGGACGCTACTGTACAGAAGGAGCTCAAAGATGGACGACTAAAAATCAGATTTGGGGTTGAAACATTAGCCTGGATATTTACTTAGTGATTCTAAAGGTTGGGTTTTTTTTTTTTTCTCTAAAATAACAAACCTGATACTTACTTGCTTTGTGCAATGGTATTGCACAGAGCGGCCCCATGCTTCCTCTTCTGGGGGTCCCCACCAGCACTCTCGGCTTCTCCTCCTCTGTGTCTGCCATCGCAAGCTGCTTGCTATGAGAGTGAGCAGACGTGTGGGCTCGATCCTAAGCCGGGCTGTGTGCGTCTAGTGACACACAGTTTAACTTGTCCCCGCTCCTGCTCCCTCCCCATTGATTTTGACTGACAGCAGAAGGAGCCAATGGCCTGTTAGTCCCTGTGTGAAGAGGGAGAGAGGAGAGAAGACTTCAGCTGAGCACAGCGCTGGATCGATTCATGAGTGAGGTAAGTGTTTGGGGGGGGGGGGGCACAGCAAGTCCTAAAACATTTATTTACTTTAATGCAGGAAATGCATTAGTGTAAAAAAAAGTTTTAACTTTAGAACAAATGTAATACTTAAACATAACTAAGTGGAACAAAAGTCTAAAAAAAAATGCTTGGTGGTAGAATTTTTCCATGACATAGCCTCTGCCAAAAATAAAATCGAATTTTCCTGTCCCTTTGCAATTTTTCTTTGAAAACAGTGCTTGAAGCAGTTCTGTGTAACTGTTCAGTCATTCTCAGCATCTGTAAGAATAAACCAGAACGCCAGGATGATGTAAAGCGAACGTGCAGGACATTGGTGCCAATGTGGAACATGGACCTGTCATCGCTGGAGGAGGGCAAACTAAGAGGTAAGTCTTTTTTAAGAAATGTATTTAGTTTCAAATAACAAAATTATCTGACGAAGTGTATTCTAACAGAAAAAAACTTTAAATGATAGCCTAAATATAAGTTCTACTAAAAAACAATTGTTGCACTAGGGTGTTCCAGCAGGCAAAGGCAATAACACCTGAGACAATAATGGTGTAATCTGGGGGCAATGAAATATATGGCGGACACATCGGACACTTTTGACACTCTTTTGGGAGCATTGTCATACAGCGATCAGTGCTATAAAAATACACTGATTACTGTGTAAATGACATCGGCAGTGAAGGGGTTAACCACTAGGGGGCGATGGAGGGGTTAAATGTGTCTCAGGGAGTGATTCTAACTGGGTGGGGGGGGGGATGGGCTTTCACTCACATGACAGCGATCACTGCTCCCGATGACGGAGCAGTAATCTCGGTCATGACACAAGTCAGAACGGTAAGTGCCTTTTTTACATAGGCACTTCTCTATTCTGAGGCTCCGTGACACGATCGCCGGGAGACCGGCGGACATTGAGTCTGCGGATCCCACGGGCACAGTCACGCTGTACGTGGCAAGTGGTTAAGGATAGATCTGGGGTCAAAAGACCCCAAAACGCTTCTTTACGTTTAAAAGCAAAAGATCCAAAAAAAAAAAGTTGGATCTTTTGCTTAAAAAAATAAATATATACGTTTACGTCCACCCTGGACTGGAAGTGACGTCATGACGTCTACTTTGATTGCCTCTGTGACCAGCCCGCGGCACCGTTGGATGGATTCTCGGCGAGCCGGCGGAAATGGTATACCCGAGAGACACAACCCCCCCCCCCTTCTGCCACTTCTAAAAGCGTTCCAGCGGTCCATGAGCTGCTCGGAACGCTTTCAAGAGAGAGCCAGCCGCCGGCTGAAAAAAAATACAGTGGTTATGGCTGATTATCTTCAGCCATAACCCCGGTAAACCACTTGCAGACCGCAACGTATATATATATATATATATATATATATATATATATATATATATATATATATATATATATATATATATATATATATATATATATATATATATATATATATATATATATATTGTGGTCGGCAAGTGGTTAATGCCCATAAAATACATTCAAAGTGATTGTAAATGTGATTTTTTTTTTTTTTTAAATTTTATTTATTTTTTTAATAACAAGGATTTATACTTGCCTGCTCTGTGCAATGAAATTGCAGAAAGTGGTCCAAACCTTCCTTTTCTATGGTCCCCGCCAGTGATTTGGCTCCTCCTCATCTCGATGTGCCACCATACGAAGCCACGTCCTAATGTGGCATACGTCTGGGCTTGATCCCAAGTCACGCTGCCTGCATCCGTAGACACAGACAGCATAGGCTCTGTAATCTTCGGCCCTCTACCGTCACAGGATTTGACTGAAAGCCTCAGCAAAGCTTGTGAAAGTGGGAAGAACCGCTACAGGCGGGCATAGCGCTGGATCGAGTGAGGACTCGGGTAAGAATGGGGGACTTCGTAATGGGGTATATTGCTACCTAAACATTTTTTATCTTGATACCACGGAATGCATTAAAGGCCAAGTTCACCTTTTGAAAAAACAAAATAAATCCACTTTTTTTTTTTTTGCTAGGGAGCCTGCAGAGCATTGCATCTGCGATCAAAAGATCACGGGTGCAATCTCAGGCTCCTGCAGACTTTCAGGATAAAAGTGCAAGTTTAGGCTGTTTCCAAGGTACCTACAGGTAAAATATACCAGTAGCCCAATGATTAAAATTAGAGTTTAATGCCACTTTAAATTGCAAGCTGAATAGTTCATATTTGCCTGCAGTTTCTGTTAAAATTGATAAAGGGAAAGGTTGCCTTTTTAAAGGTGTGTTTTTTATTTGTTTTGTTTTTTGACACTTCATTTGTAAGGCCTTCAGTGATGTGAGGGTTATTAATAATATCCTCCTCTCTTCATACCATTTTATTCTTTTTAACTGCGAAAGTTTTTGGCCAGGGAAACATGATTACTACTAGTTGTTACAGACTAGAAAATTACTGCTTAAAGGGAACCTGACATGAGGAATAATATGCAGGTTGCTCTTCTGATTGTGCTACAGGAGATGGTCAGAGACTGCGGACATGCTACAAGAGATGGTCAGAGACTGCGGACATGCTACGGGAGATGATCAGAGACTGCAGACATGCTACAGGAGATGGTCAGAGACTGCAGACATGCTACAGGAGATGGTCAGAGACTGCAAACATGCTACAGGAGATGGTCAGAGACTGCAGACATGCTACAGGAGATGGTCAGAGACTGCAGACATGCTACAGGAGATGGTCAGAGACTGCAGACATGCTACAGGAGATGGTCAGAGACTGCAGACATGCTACAGGAGATGGTCAGAGACTGCAGACATGCTACAGGAGATGGTCAGAGACTGCAGACATGCTACAGGAGATGGTCAGAGACTGCAGACATGCTACAGGAGATGGTCAGAGACTGCAGACATGCTACAGGAGATGGTCAGAGACTGCAGACATGCTACAGGAGATGGTCAGAGACTGCAGACATGCTACAGGAGATGGTCAGAGACTGCAGACATGCTACAGGAGATGGTCAGAGACTGCAGACATGCTACAGGAGATGGTCAGAGACTGCAGACATGCTACAGGAGATGGTCAGAGACTGCAGACATGCTACAGGAGATGGTCAGAGACTGCAGACATGCTACAGGAGATGGTCAGAGACTGCAGACATGCTACAGGAGATGGTCAGAGACTGCAGACATGCTACAGGAGATGGTCAGAGACTGCAGACATGCTACAGGAGATGGTCAGAGACTGCAGACATGCTACAGGAGATGGTCAGAGACTGCAGACATGCTACAGGAGATGGTCAGAGACTGCAGACATGCTACAGGAGATGGTCAGAGACTGCGGATATGCTACTGGTGGGGGGTTAGGGTCGGTTACTGCAGACATGCTATGGGGGGACAGGGTCGGAGACTGCAGACATGCTATGGGGGAGGGGGGGCCAGGGTCGGAGACTGCAGACATGCTATGGGGGGGGGCAGGGTCGGAGACTGCAGACATGCTATGGGGGGGACAGGGTCAGAGACTGCAGACATGCTACTGCTGGTGGGGGGTAAGGGTCGGAGACTGAAGACATGCTACTGCTGGTGGGGGGTAAGGGTCAGAGACTGAAGACATGCTACTGCTGGTGGGGGGTAAGGGTCGGAGACTGAAGACATGCTACTGCTGGTGGGGGTAAGGGTCGGAGACTGAAGACATGCTACTGCCGGTGGGAGGAGTAAGGGTTAGAGACGGAAGACATGCTACTGCTGATTGGGGGTAAGGGTCGGAGACTGAAGACATGCTACTGCTGGTGGGGGGTAAGGGTCAGAGACTGAAGACATGCTACTGCTGGTGGGGGGTAAGGGTCGGAGACTGAAGACATGCTACTGCTGGTGGGGGTAAGGGTCGGAGACTGAAGACATGCTACTGCCGGTGGGAGGAGTAAGGGTTAGAGACGGAAGACATGCTACTGCTGATTGGGGGTAAGGGTCGGAGACTGCTGACATGCAATGAGTTAGGGTCGGAAAATACCGACCTGCTACGAGGGTGTAGGATTGGAGACTGCTGACTTTCCTAGTCAGGAGATGATCAGAGACTACAGACATGCTACAGGAGATTGTCAGACTGCCCACATGCTATTATTATGGACAGAGACTGCGGATATGCTACTGGTGAGGGGTTAGGGTCGGTGACTGCAGACATGCTATGGGGGGGGGAACAGGGTCGGAGACTGCAGACATGCTATGGGGGGGGGGGGGGAACAGGGTCGGAGACTGCAGACATGCTATGGGGGGGGTCAGGGTCGGAGACTGCAGACATGCTATGGGGGGGGGGGGATCAGAGACTGCAGACATGCTATGGGGTGGACAAGGTCGGAGACTGAAGACATGCTACTGCTGGTGGGGGGGGGTAAGGATCGAAGACTGAAGACATGCTACTGCTGGTGGGGGGGGGGTAAGGGTCGGAGACTGAAGACATGCTACTGCCAGTGGGAGGAGTACAGGTCGGAGACTGAAGACTTGCTACTGCCAGTGGGGGGAGTAAGGTTCGGAGACGGAAGACAGTCTACTGCCAGTGGGGGGTAAGGGTCGGAGACTGAAGACATGCTACTGCCAGTGGGGGGGAGTAAGGTTCGGAGACGGAAGACAGTCTACTGCCAGTGGGGGGTAAGGGTCGGAGACTGAAGACATGCTACTGCCAGTGGGGGGGGGAGTAAGGTTCGGAGATGGAAGACAGTCTACTGCCAGTGGGGGGTAAGGGTCGGAGACTGAAGACATGATACTGCTGATGGCGGGGTTAAGGGTCGGAGACTGAAGACATGATACTGCTGATGGGGGGGGGTTAAGGGTCGGAGACTGAAGACATGATACTGCTGATGGCGGGGTTAAGGGTCGGAGACTGAAGACATGATACTGCTGATGGGGGGGGGGTTAAGGGTCGGAGACTGAAGACATGATACTGCTGATGGGGGGGTAAGGGTCGGAGACTGCGGACATGCAATGAGGTAGGGTCGGAAAATACCGACCTGCTACGAGGGTGTAGGATCGGAGACTGCTGACTTTCCCAGTCAGGGATCATTGCCTGGAGGATTAATTATGGTTCACATGAGTGTTTGCAGGCAGCACACGGTACTACACTTTTGGACCACATATGGTTCACTTTAAATTTAGATCTGCTATTCATTGGATCTCAGCAGCACTTACTCTGTGGAGGTCTGAGCCTGTTTTTGATGACCGCTTCCAGAAGTTGTTTTTTTTTACTAGTGGAGGTTACAGAATTTAAAAGCATGAACAGTCACCTTTTTGTTTGTTACCTGCAGAGCTGTTTTTTTGCAGTATGTCACATTGTATAGTAAAGTTCAGGAATTTGTTGTAGTTTTTTTTTCCCCTTGATTATTCGGCTTTTGTTCTGTTGTGCTTTGTTTGTCTTACTGTAGCTGGGCCAGTGTACCTGCCAGCAAAGTCTTCAGATGCTTCATCTGATCTTCTGGTTTATAGAAGTTAAAAAGTATAACTACACTTTAAAAGTATAAAAACATATTTTTTTTAATTTTTTTTTTACCTGAACTCCAACTTTCTTTTTAATAGAGTGGAATGGAATGATCGATCCCGACGTAGATCATACCTCTGTACTATGTTGCTCTGTTGTCTGCAGATCCTCTGATATTCTGGGTTTAGTGGTAACTTTGTATCATGTGATACTCTGTATATCCTGCTGTTAGACTCTGTCCCTTCCACAACCACTTCCTGAAGCAGCCGGAGTCTGTACACTCCCCTCTGTAGTCTTTCAGATTCTGCAAAACATCAACTCCCAGGACTGGTACAAGTAACTCCCATAGCCCGCCCTGAAGGATCATGAGACATGTAGTATCAGGAATGGAAAAGGAAGTCAGAGAACTTAGAAATTCAGGCAGAGGGGAGTGCCATCACAGATGCAGAAACCTGCTGTATACAGCTAAAGGAGGTAAGTTACACACAAACTGACAGTGGGGTTGTGATCCATTTACATGCACAATGCATCTGTTTTGGGGACAGAAAAGCTGGAGTTCCTCTTTAAAACTGCTATTTTTTTTCATCTCATTAGGGAATATTCCATTCACTTCCTGTCCTAAACAACTGTCACAGGTACAAGTGAATAATTTCCCATGTATTCCTGTTCTGGTGGCAACCCAAAATTTAGGATTTACAATCACTTGCATTCCCAGTGACACTGGTGATCAGGACAATTTGGGAGAGCGAATCTCTGTAATGGGGACACAGACTGCAATAAAAACCCGATAGTAGTTCTAACCTCTCACCACTTTATCCAAATCTAAAACAAAAAAAACAAACACTTTTTTTCGTTTAGTTATACTATAACCACTTGCGGACCGCCTAACTGTAAATGTTTGTCATTACTTTGACGTTAAATACCAGGGTTATAGCAGCCCCCACTCGGCGCTATGCCCTTGGAGGACCGGAGCGACATCTGAAATCACTTCCGCTTCTCAGGCTTAATGGGTTTTTTCTTTGAGTTTATCCAAAAAAAAAAAAGGGGGTCTTCTTTTTTTTTTTTTTTTTTTTTTTTTTGATTTTAAGGGTAAATGAGAGATCTGGGGTCAAAAATAAGAACTATCATGCTTATTTTTATAAAGTGGGAATAAAAAATTATGGAACAGTATAAAAATAGTAAAACGAATACGAAAAATATTTAAAGCGCCCCCATCCCTCCAAGCTTGTGTGCAAAAGTGAACGCAATGGTAAGTCGCGCTCGCATATGTAAGCAGTGTTCAAATCACACATGTGAGGTATCGCCGCGATCGTTAGAGCGAGAGCAACGATTCTAGAACAAGACTTAAGGCTCGTACACACTATAAGAAAATCGGGGGAACATTTTCGTACACAACTTTCGACAGCTGTTTCATTAAACAATTCCCGAAGGGACAAACTTCAAAATGTTTCTCGTACGGGAACAAAACGAACGATTTTTGTTTAACGTGTGCCTTTTTCATACGATTGGGCAAATGGGCACAGTGAGGCGGTAAATGGGCACGTTGAGGCTGCAGATGGGCATTGTTGACCCTCTTTTCCACTTACATTAGCTGCTGCATTCTCACCCTAGGCTTATACTCGAGTCAATACGTTTTCCCGTTTTTTTTTTTTTTGTGGTAAATTTAGGTGCCTCAGCTTATATTCGGGTCGACTTACACGGTATCTGTTTAGTCGGCGAAACATCATCTTCCACATTATACAAAAAATATGTAGCTAACTTTACTGTGTTTTAAATTCATTAAAGCGTATTTAAAAAAAAAAAAAAACGTTTGAAAGGCCGTTGCACAAATACAGTGTGACACAAAATATTGCAACAACCGCCATTTTATTCTCTAGCGTCTCTCGCGTTTTCAGCTCGTAAAACGCCTGAAAATCGCCCAAGAAGCAAAATCCCATTCATTTTAATGGCACTTGTTCACATCTGAGCGTTTTGTCACCTGAAGCAAAACGCCTGAAAAACGCCTTAAAGCGGTTGTATACCCCTTTTTTTTTCACTTTGACCTACAGGTAAGCCTATAATAAGGCTTACCTGTAGGTAAAAATGATATCTCCTAAACCTGTACTGTTTAAGAGACATTACCCTTGCATGCAGCCGCTGACGTCAGCGGCGCATGCACTCTGAGTTTCCCGGCTGAAAGGTCCGGCAGACGCCGGACCTTGCCGGAAAGAAGTCTCCCGCGCACACTCTCCCGCCCACTCACAGCGCCGGAGCCACGATACCCGTAAGACACGTCGAGGGAAAATGTCCGCTCCCTCGGCGTGGACTGAAATCACCTGCCGATGCCTTGTTCTAAGGTAAGTATTCTAAAATGAGCTAGTATGCGGTGCATACTAGCTTATTATGCCTTTTGCTTTACAGGTTTTAAAAAATAAATTAATTAAATAATCAGCCGGTTTACTACCGCTTTAAGCTCAAAAAAGAACATGAGCTTCTTTGGGGCAGATTACAGGCGGTTTTCTGCTTTTTACATTGGTGACCTGTACAAAATCGCTGCAAAAACGTGCGACTTTGAAACAAACGTCTGAAAAAGTAGATGCTCAAACAGGAGTATCATGTGCAAGCGGCCTTAGATGGTGATGTTTAGATAAGGGAGTCCTGCTCTGCTTTGAGTTGATGAGATGCATCTATGGACACACACAGCCCAGTAATGGACCACTGTAATATTGTTGCACAGAGCAGGCGAGTGTAACATCTTTTTTATTTTATTAAAAAAAACCTTATTTTTTGGACATGGTAGAGATAGATTAGAACACCTATTAGGTTTTTACTGCTACCCGTGCCCTCTTTAGGCTGCTTTAGTACTGGGGCGGACGGGCGTTGACGGTAAAACGGCGCTAGTGTCCAAATAAAGGGTTGAATGCGCTCGTGTAGCGCCGCTGCCAAAGTGCTTTGCAGGCGCTTCGGCAGCGGTGCCCATTCATTTTACTGTGGAGGAGCGGTGTATACACCCCAAAGATGCTGCTTGTAGGACTTTTTTTTATTTTTTATTTTTTTAACGTCCTGCCAGCACATCGCCCCAGTGTGAAAGCACTCAGACTCTCACAATGGGACTGCAGGGGAGGTGTTTTTTAGGCGCTATTTTTAGCCCAAAAGCGCCTGAGAAACGCCTCCAGTGTGAAAGGGGTCTTGGGGAGATTCATCTTCTCTATATGTCCTGTTTACCATTATCATCAAAAGTGAAAGAAAATCCCAAATTTTGTCCCCAGAATATAAGGGAATTCTTCCAATGGAGACACCAGTTCTGGTGACCTGGGGGTCGACAAGGAATTCCCTTAATTTGCAGGGATTGCATCTTACTTCCTGTTTTGGCTATGGGACAGGAAGTAAAGGGATATCTCTCCAATGGGGCACAGATAGAAAAAAACCTGAGAGGAGTTGTAACCCTCCCTTACAAAAAAAGTTTTGCCTATAGTCCTGCTTTACCTCCTGCAGTGTTGGGGGAGTTCCATTGCATGATAGTTTTTTGCCCTGAAGTTCAGCTTTAAAAACAAATGTTTTTATTGCCAACTGTATTTTGTTAAAATGTTTTTCCAATTCCTAGCCATAAATACTATGCTTTACTGTCCATACACTCTGCTTGGAGACATATATTCATTTTAATGAGAAGAGAATCTGTTTTGAGGCAATAGGTCTAATCGAAATCAGAAGACAATGAAAAAGCGAAGAGTAAGATTTGCCGCTCATGTCGGAGTATAAAGTGGGGAGCACACTAAGAAAATCCCAGCGAATGTTCGTCCGATTTTTCTCGATATTTCACAGCAAATCGGAACCGGTAAATGAAAATTTGTATGAAAATTCTCATACGACAAAGGCTTTTTTTTTGTTTATTGTTTCTGATCATAAGCAGTCTTTCTTTTCTGCTTTTTCTTGTACGAAAATGGTACACATTAAACGAAAAACGTTCGTTCTGTTCCCGTATGAGAGAAATTTTAAGGTTTGTCCCTTTTGGGAATTTTCGTACGAAAATTCTGAATCGGCTATCGAAAGTTGTGTACACACTATATGAAAATCGTACGGTAAAAAAATTCTTTGGATGAAAATGTTCGCCCGATTTTCTTATAGTGTATACAAGCCTTAACTCAAGAATGAGTATGGTCTTCCTGCTCCCATGTGACAGTGCTGGAGACGGTGGGGAGAGAGAGGTATTGAGAAATAAAATCAATAGAAACGCCCATGATGGTTGTTATTTACAGTATTTCTACCTAAATCACAGTTGTATTCCCACTTTAGGCTCATGTCTAAAAATGGGAAGTAATATTTATTTGTTACAACCAGATACCACCCTTCTCTTGTCTGTAATAATTCACTAAATGGAAAGAACCACAACATTATTTTCCTCCGTTTTCTATTGATCAGGCCTGCTCAGGATCTTTCAGCTTCCTTCATAGATTTTTTACCGCTTCTTAACCTATTCAATTCCTGACTTTGCTCCAGGAGAGAAAGGGGACTATGGCATTCTGAAAGTGATTGTAAAATAACAAACATGTTATACCTACGTGCTCTGTGCAGTCATTTTGCACAGATCAGCCCCGATCCTCCTTTTCTCGGGTCCCACGCTGACTGTCTGTTCTTCCTCCTATCTATCTGCCCCCATAGCACTTGCTATGGGGGCAGATGTGTAGGCTTGGTCCTGAGACAGGCTGTGCGTGTCTATAGACACATACAGCATGGCCACACACCCCGCTCCCTCCTTATGGGCTTTGACTGACAATCTGCCGAGTCTCCTGTGAGAAGAGCGAGGGGAGAGAAGATCTGCTGCAGACAGGCACAGCACTGGATGGAGATCAAGCTCAGGTAAGTGTTTAAGGAGGGCTGGGGGGAGCAACATTTAAAAGGTTTTCTTGCCTTAAAGCGGAGTTCAACACAAAAATGGAACTTCCGCTTTTCGGAACCCTCCCCCCCTCCGGTGTCACATTTGGCACCTTTTAGGGGGGAGGGGGGTGCAGATACCTGTATAAGACAGGTATTTGCACCCACTTCCGGGCATAGACTCCTGTGGAAGTCTTCGCCTCTTCCCGTCCCCCTGCGCTGTCTACTGGGAGACACACGGGTCCCAGAGACAGCAGGGACCATTCGGATTGCGCAGTGTGACTCGCGCATGCGCAGTAGGGAACCAGGAAGTGAAGCCGCAAGGCTTCACTTCCTGATTCCTTTACCGAAGATGGTGGCGGCAGCACCCAAGAGCCGAGGGACCGATCGGCTTCGGGTGCCGACATCGCGGGCGCCCTGGACAGGTAAGTGTCCTTATTTTAAAAGTCAGCAGCTGCAGTATTTGTAGCTGCTGACTTAACCACTACACATCCGCACTATGGCCAAATGACGGCCACAGTGCGGACCTAAATTCCCGGGAGGCTGTCATATGATGGCCTCCCCTGTGCACGCTCCCTGCGCCCGCCCTGCAGGGCGCGCGCCGAGCGCGCTGTGATCACCGAGTCACTGAGACTCGGCTGATCACCGATCCGAGTAAGGGGCCGGTCACGGCCCCTTACCATGTGATCAGCTGTCAGCCAATGACAGCTGATCACATGATGTAAACAAAAGATCGGTAATCGTTTTTTTTTTCTACTCACGCTGACAGCTGTGTGAGGGCCATCGGATGTGAGGGATATCGGTCCCCAAGTGGAAGAGGCACATCTGCCTCATCAGTGCCACCTAACAGTGCCCACAGTGCCACCTATCAATGCCCACCTGTAGTGCCCATCACTGCCGACCATCAGTGCCCATCACTGCCGCCTCATCAGCGTACATCAATGAAGGAGAAAAATTACCAGTTTTACATTTTTTATAACAAAATATAAAAAAATAATTTATTTATTTTTTTTTCAAAAATAGTTTTTTACATTTTTTAACAAAAAGTAAAAACTGCAGAGGTGATCAGATACCACCAACAGAAAGCTCTATTTGTGGTGAAAAAATGATAAAAATTTCATTTGGGTACAGTGTTGTATGACCGCGCAATTGTCATTCAAAGTGCATCAGCGCTGAAAGCTGAAAATTGGTCTGGATAGGAGGGGGGTTTAAGTGCCCTCTAAGCAAGTGGTTAAAGAAAAAAAAAAAATTCAGTGGACCTCCGCTTTAATTCAGAGAATGCATTAAGGTAAAAAAAACTTTGCTTATAGAACCACTTTAACGCTCTACAGACAGGTCACTGAGCCTCATGTGAGAAAAGTACGATTCTGTGCAAATGCTTATAGTGCGGAACTTGGATCTGTTTCCTGACATTTGCCAAGAGTCTGCCAAACACTCTTTAGTAACCTTGGAGAGTAATTACAAAACCTGAGCAGACACATTAGCTTCTATCTTCAGCTTGTTCAGTTAAGGTTTGTAAAAAAAAGAAAGCTAGAAGCTGATTGCCATCCACAACTTCTCCAGTTTTTTTTTCTGCCCCAGTCTTATGCTGGCCAAACGCTATACGAGAAAACGGGCGAAATTCGGTCATTTGGCCAGTTTGTTCGTTTTTCGGTCAGTTAATGGGCACAAAATCAGTAATCGGGACGTTTTTGAGCCGAAAAAACAAAGGACAAGTTTGGAAATTTTCTGCCGAACGAATGATAAATTGAAAGGTTAATGTGTTTCTTGTCCCAACTGTTTGCATTAGGTATATGTAAAAAAACTAACAAAAAAATGGATTCATTTATGTCCACTAAATGATTTATCGGTCATTACATGATGGCACCATCATTTGCTCTCACTGCCGAATGTTCATTTTTCGAAAATGGGTTCGGCTGATTTTTCGTATGGCCAGTATTAGTTAAAGAGGAGTTCCAGCCTGGGGAAAAAAAAAATTAAACGTCAGCAGCTACAAATACTGTAGCTGCTGACTTTTACTATATTGACACTTACCTGTCCAGGGAGCCCGCAATGTCGGCACACCAGCCGATCTTCGGATTAGCTATCGGGTGCTGCCGCCGCCATCTTCACTAATGGAAACTGGCAGTGAAGCCTTTCGGCTTCAGGCGGTTCCCTACTGTGCATGCGTGAAGCACGCTGCGCTTTCTAATTGGCTCGGCGACGGGGGGAAGGAGACCAGCACCGTGGCGCCGTCTCCTAGAAGTGAGGGCAGGGACCTGTCAAAAAACGTCCGCTTATTTGCTCTCTCCCCCCCTCCAGTGCCACATTTGGCACCTTTCATGGAGGAGGAGAGAGCGCAAAAAAGCGGAAGTTCCACTTTTGGGTGGAACCCCGCTTTAATTCCATTCAATGTGCTATATATATTGGAAAAGCATAATTCACACAATTGTTAACTAAAGCGTTTGCAACATATCAAATTTGCATAGCCTTTGAAACCATTCATCTCATATCAAGGATTGCCAGTCCATTCACTAGGTTTGTACTGAATGCATGTGTATTGGGCCTAAGACCCCTTTCACACGGGGCTGTCAATTTTTATGCACTCCACTTGCTCAGCGGGGATCTCTTTGTTAATCCCCGCTGAGTCGGCAGATGACAGGTCCGTCTCTTCTCACGTTGCAGAGACGGACCTGTCAGATCTTCGCTCTCCTCTATGGGGGATGGGATGAAAACTGATCCGCCTGTCAGTTTTCATCCAATCTGATCTGCCAGACGGATGGAAAATAGGGCTTCCATCCGTCTGGATTTAGTGGATCAAATGTCAGCGGACATGTCATTGCTGACATCCGTCGCTCCATAGACCTGTATGGAGCGTCCGTTCAGGTCCGCCTAAAAAACTGACAGGCACACCTGAACGGTCCCCTGTGTGAAAGGGGCCTAAGGCTGGATTCGCACCATGCCTGTTCCATCCAGCTTACATGTGGTGTGTTTGTTTTTTTGTTGTTTTTATTGATGAGATGCTTTGTAATGGGTAACAGCACATGTTGGGTAAAGAGAGTTTGTTCTGCCTGTAAATGCAGGATGCACCATTTTCATAAACATAAAAAATACACTGGAAACAATGTATTTTAGCTTGTCATTGCATTGGTTCATAATAAGTATTCATAAATCCAAATAAACAAAAAAATCTTAAAGTGGTTCTAAAGCCTAAACATTTTTTACCTTAAAGTAGAAGTCCATGCTAAAACTAAAATCTCTGCATCTATAGCCACCAATATTCTAACACTAACCTATCTAGAACTGAAAAGAAAAATATCAGTGTACATACCTTTTCTGCAGGCGATCCGACTTGATCTCCAGCGGCGGAAGCTTTGCAGAGAACACGGCCGATTATGGCTGTGAAATGAATGGGAAGTGACGTCACCCATAGAGTTACTATGGGGCTTCTGTTGACAGACGTGTCCTCTGCACCCGCCTACACAGCGAAGCTCAGCGTGGGATCAGAGCTTCCGCCACTGGAGATCGGGTCGGCTCGCCTGCAGAAAAGGTATGTATACTTAGTTTTTTCTTTCCAGGGCTAGAGAGGTTAGTGTTAGAATGTTGATCGCTGTAGATGCAGGGATTTTAGTTTTAGCATAGACTTTAATGCATTTCTTGCATTAAGATAAAAATTTTAAGGCATCAGCATCCCCCCCTCACCCCTCAGCAGGTCAATATAGACATAATGGTTTTATTTTTTTTTAATTTTACCTTTACAGTAGCTTTAATGTCTTCCTTCAAGAACTTGGTTTTTGTTTTTATTTGGATTTATGAATAATTATTATGGATATATTGTGAACTGAGCAGTATAATTTGTTGAGCACAATACTTTTGAAAGTGGATATTTTTCAGATGCATTGTAACGTAGTGTTATTTATGTAACCTTCTTGTTTTAGTTATTTAACACTTAGGCCCCTTTCACACTTATACGACTTCAAAGTCGCGCGATTTGCCGCGATTTGGGAGCAGTACTACTTTGTATGACTTTGCCACATTTTTGGCATTGACAAATGAAAACATACAGTAGTTGGTATGAATCATAAGGGGGAACTCCACGCCAAGTTTTAAATAAAAAAACTGGCATGGGTTCCCCCCCAGGGGCATACCAGGCCCTTAGGTCTGGTATGGATTGTAAGGGGAACCCCCTACGCCAAAAAATCGGCGTGGGGGTCCCCCCAAAATCCATACCAGACCCTTATCCGAGCATGCAGCCCGGCCGGTCAGGAATGGGGGTGGGGACGAGCTAGCGCCCCCCCCTCCTGGACCGTACCAGGCCGCATGCCCTCAACATGGGGGGCGGGTGCTTTGGGGCATGGGGGGGCGCCCTGCGGCCCCCCCCCCAAAAGCACCTTGTCCCCATGTTGACGAGGGCAAGGGCCTCTTCCCGACAACCCCGGCCATTGGTTGTCGGGGTCTGCGGGCGGGGGGCTTAGCGGAATCCGGGAGCCCCCTTTTAATAAGGGAGCCCCCCAGATCCCGGCCCCCCACCCTATGTGAATGAGTATGGGGTACATGGTACCCCTACCCATTCACCTAGGGAAAAAAGCGTCAATAAAAAACACAGTACACAGATTTTTAAAATAATTTATTTAGGCAGCTCCGGGATCTTCTTCCGACTTCGGGGGTCCTCTTCCGACTTCGGGGGTCTCTCCGGCGTCTCCTCCCGGTGTCCTGATCTTCTGCCGGCTCCTCCGCTATCTTCTGCAGCTCAATTGCTAGCGGTGGTCCAGGCTTCTGCCTTCTTCTTTTCTTCCAGAGATGTTGACACGACGCTCTCTCCAGCTGGAATGGTCTCTGAACGCTCCGCAACGGACTTATATAGGCGGTGCTGGGACTGTGACGTTTTAGGAGGCGTGGTCCCTGGGTGATGACTACGCCCCCTTATGACGGCACAGTCCCAGCATGCCCCGGGACAGTGACCTCATAAGGGGGCGGGGTCACCGCCTATATAAGTCCGTTGCGGAGCGTTCAGAGACCATTCCAGCTGGAGAGAGCGTCGTGTCAACATCTCTGGAAGAAAAGAAGAAGGCAGAAGTCCGGACCACCGCTAGCAATTGAGCTGCAGAAGATAGCGGAGGAGCCGGCAGAAGATCAGGACACCGGGAGGAGACGCCGGAGAGACCCCCGAAGTCGGAAGAGGACCCCCGAAGTCGGAAGAAGATCCCGGAGCTGCCTAAATAAATTATTTTAAAAACCTGTGTACTGTGTTTTTTATTGACGCTTTTTTCCCTAGGTGAATTGGTAGGGGTACCATGTACCCCATACTCATTCACATAGGGTGGGGGGCCGGGATCTGGGGGCTCCCTTATTAAAGGGGGCTCCTGGATTCCGATAAGCCCCCCGCCCGCAGACCCTGACAACCAACGGCCAGGGTTGTCGGGAAGAGGCCCTTGTCCTCATCAACATGGGGACAAGGTGCTTTGGGGGTGGGGGGGCCCGGCAGGGTGCCCCCCATGCCCTAAAGCACCCACCCCCCCTATGTTGAGGGCATGCGGCCTGGTACGGTCCAGGAGGGGGGGGGGCGCTCGCTCGTCCCCACCCCCATTCCTGACCGGCCGGGCTGCGTGCTCAAGTAAGGGTCTGGTATGGATTTTGGGAGGGACCCCACGCCGATTTTTCGGCGTAGGGGGTTCCCCTTAGATCCATACCAGACCTAAGGGCCTGGTATGCCCCTGGGGGGGAACCCACGCCGTTTTTTTCATTTAAAACTTGGCGCGGCGTTCCCCCTCTGGATTCATAGAATGCATGAAGGTAAAAAACCTTGTGCCTTTACAACCACATTAATATTTAAAGCATGATCACACACATTATTTTGCACACTCCACAGAGAACATGGTAAATACAGCTGGATAATCATTTTATTACACCTTTGGCGTGGAGTTATTATGTTTATATTGTCATTGCATTTGGCCTGCTTTGAGCCCAAGGGATGTGCTATGAATGGGCCATAAATGTCTTATGTAGCTGGTAGAAACCATCCACAGTCGGCTGTCATTTTTTTCTTTTTTGTTGTCATTGTTTGTGTTTGCTGTACATCGGTCACCCACTAGGTGGAGCTCATTGGCTGATGGATTCCAAAACAGCAACAAACATGACATCCGCAGGAAGCATACTGACAGATGGGTTGTCATAGAAGATTTTTATTAACCCAGTAATGGAAAATTTTTTATATTCCCATTTAATTAGAGTCCTTAATGCACATACAAGTGTTGACTAGTAAATCCCATGTGTTGCTTGTGTTAGCGTGTGCCATCAGACATGACCTAGATCCAATCTTTTGTACCTTGGGTGATTTGAGGACTCGGATTACTACTCACTTCTCTGTTGCACAGTCTCTGTTGTCTCTTTCTGATTTTCTCACTGACACTGCGATTTTTCTAGCACAGTCATCACACAGTGACATGAAAGGACAGGTTGTCGACTCTCCCAGGATCAGTGCATGCCACTCCTATAATCTGTTCAGCTGCTCCTTATGCCATTTGTCATTGACTTTGTATTACTCCAGCCCAGCTTGTGCATTTTTTGTTTTTCTCATGCTTTTTATGACACACAAAACTGTGCAGACCGTTTACACAGAATAGTTGAAGTTGTTTTGCTCTCGTGGCTATTAAAGTTCATCTGACTTGGTGTTTAAGTATTTATAAGGTAACAGTACGGAAGTGCAGGGACATTGTGGTTCTTGTATCCTCCTTGAATCTGAGTCCCAGGCTGTACATTAGGCCTCAAGTTCCCCTCAAATCAAGGGCTGGGAGAGGACAAGTCTCAATATTAATGTCAAATTCAAATAACCTGGCACAGTGAAGGCAGCTGCTGAAGTAGTCAGTTGAATGGATATGGCACCATTACAGTTCAAACAATCCATGCTGGTTTGAAAAAGAGAAGATGCTAAAAAAAATTAAAAATAAAGGAAAAATGTCTACCAATATGTGCAATTATTGATCTACAGTGCCTTCTAAAAAAGTATATAACCAAAAAACGCCACAGCGCTGACACTGTACCCATCCTATAGTGATAAATTGTCTCTCTTAGATTGTAAGCTCTGAGGAGTAGGGCCCTCTGATTCCTACTGTATTAACTACTTAAAAGACCAGGCCTCTTTTTCAGACTCTGTGTTTACAAGTTAAAAACAAATTTTTCTTTTTGCTGGAAAATTACTTAGAACCCCCAAACATTATACATTTTTTTTTTTTTAACAGCGTAGAGAATAAATGGCGGTCATTGCAATACTTTTTGTCACACCGTATTTGTGCAGTGGTCTTACAAGCGCACTTAAAAAAAAAAAAAAAATTCACTTTTTTGAATAAAAAAAAGAGACAACAGTACAATTAGCCTAATATTTTTTTTTTTTATATTGTAAAAGATAATGTTACACAGAGTAAATTGATACCCAACCCAAATTGCGCCCACTCGTGCAATGGCGTAAAAAAAACCTTAAAAATCTCCATAGGCGATGTTTAAAAAATTCTACAGGTTGCATGTTTTGAGTTAGACCCCTTTCACACCGAGCCGCCTATAGCGTCAGCGGTTTTACCGTCGGATTTGCGGCGCATTTCGTCCGCTAGCGGGGCGCTTTTATCCCCCGCTAGTGGCCGAGAAAGGGTTAAAACCGCCTGCAATGCGCCGCAATAGCGGCGTTTTGCCGGCGGTATCCCAGCGCTGCCCCATTGATTTCAATGGGGAGCAGCGGTGGAGGAGCGGTAAACACACCGCTCCAAAGAAGCTGCTGGCAGGACTTTTCCTGACGTCCTGCCAGCGCAGCGCTCCAGTGTGAAAGGCCTTGGGCTTTTACACTGGAGACAATGCTGCAGCTGTTTGAGGGCGGATTGCAGGCGCTATTTTTAACGCTTTAGTGCCTGCAAAAGGCCCTCGGTGTGAAAGGGGTCTTACAGAGGAGGTCTAGGGCTAAAATTATTGCTCTCGCTCTAACGATTGCGACAATACCTCACATGTGTAGTTTGACCACCTTCTTCATATGCAGGCACTACTCACGTATGCGTTCGCTTCTGTGCGCGAGCTCGTCGGGACGGGGCTCTTTAAAAATGTTTTTTTTTCTTATTTATTTATTTTACTTGATTTTATTTTATTTTTTTATTTTTCACTATTTTTTTTAAAAAAAAACAAAAAATTGGGTCACTTTTATTCCTATTACAAGAAATGTAAACATCCCTTGTAATAGAAAAAATGCATGGCAGATTCTCTTAAATATGAGATCTGGGGTCAAAAAGACCTCAGATCTCATATTTGGACTTAATTGCAAAAAAAAAAATAAAAAATTTGTCATTTGAAGAAAATGACAACAGAAAAATGTGCCTTTAAGACGTATGGGCAGAAGTGATGTTTTGACGTCGCTTCCGCCCTGCTATAGTATGGAGATGGGTGGGGGCCATCTTCCCCTCACTTGTCTCCATACCCAGGGACGGACAGGTCCTGATCACCTCCGCCGCTGCTGACGGCTCCGGTAAGCGGTGAAGGGGCGTGGGAGAGCGGCGGGAAGGGGGGGTGGCACCTCTCCCATCGCTGATAATGGTGATCTCGCTGTGAATCTGCCACAGCGACCACCATTATCGTAAACAGAACCGCCGGCTCTAAAGATGGATACCACGGTTGTGGCAGCAGCTGCTGCCGTTGTCGATATCCATCTTCAAACTGCTGACGTATATGTACAGGAGCCGGTCGGCAAATGGTTAAAGTGTATTGTATTTGTACTGTCTACCCTCAAGTTGTAAAGTACTGCGTTAACTGTTGGCGCTATATAAATCCTGTGTAATAATAATAATAATAATAATAATAATATACCAGGTGAAAAAGAGGTATTGAAGATACCTATTCCTGGAGGTATAGGACTAAAAATGTCAATTAGTAGAAAATGGCTGACACTGTGGTGCTGGCAAGGCTGCTTTCATTTGTGGGCTGGAAATCCACAATCTGTAAAACAGGAAAGAAAGGGAAGAAATCGCCAAACTGGCATAGTGTAGCACAATTTATTAAGTAAAATATCATATGAAACAAATAGAACTCACAAGCGGGTGATGGGGAGAGAGAGGATGACAGTCCGCAGTGGATTGTAATGAGCTGGGAGCTGTGTTGGTAGTCCTTGGTGGAGAAGAAAGCCGGCTGTGGTGGAGAGCAAGATGAGCCTTGAGTCCGTACAGGGAGACCCCTTGAACTTTTCCACATTTTTGTCATTTTGCATCCAAAAACGTATTTTATTGAGATTTCATGTGTTAGACCAACACAAAGTGGCACAAAATTGTGAGGTGGAAGGAAAATAATAAATGGTTTTCAACATTTTTTACAAGTATCCGAAAAGTGTGGTGTGGATTTGTATTCAGCCCCCCTTTACTCTGATACCCCTAACTAAAATCTATCAATTGCCTGCACCTGTGTGTAATTTAATTTCAGTATAAATACAGCTATTCTGTGAAGCCCTCAGAGGTTTGTTAGAAAACCTTCGTGAAAAAACAGCATCATTAAGGCCGGGTTCACACTGGTACGACAAACGCTCCGACATTGGGAGGACAAGTCACAGGATGTGTATAAATGAATGGTTTCCTATGAGAGCCGTCTTGACTGGTCAGACACAAGTCGGTCCAACTTTGAAAAAGGTTCCTGCACTACTTTGATCCGACTTTGATCCTACTTTAGCCCTTTGAATCTCATTGAAGTCGGATCATCGTCTTAACTGATCCGACGTTGGCATGCGTGCTCTGATGATCTTGAAAGGGAATACCATGCCCAAAAAAAAAAAAACGACAGAGTCCCTCTCCCCTTAGGTCTGGCATTGAATTTTAAGGGGAACCCCCACGCCAAAAAAAGATGGCGTGGGGCCCCCCAAAATCCATACTAGACCCTTATGCAAGCATGCAGCCCGGCAGGTCAGGAAAGAGAGTAGGGACGAGCGAGCGCCCCCCCACGAACTATACCAGGCCACGTGCCCTCAACATGGGGGGGGGGTGCTTTGGGGCAGGAGGGGCCCTGCGCCCCTCCACCCCAAAGCACCTTGTCCCCATGTTGATGGGGATAAGGGCCTCTTCCCTGGCCGGTGGTTGTCGGGAAATGTGGGTGGGGGGCTTATCGGAATCTGGAACAAGGGAGGCCCCCAGATCCCGGCCCCCCCCACCTATTCACCTAAAAAAAAAAAAAAAAAAAAAGTGTCAAAAATAAATACAGTTAACAGGTTTTTGACAAAGTAATTTATTTAAAGCAGCTCTGGCGTCTCTTCTCCTTCCGAGTTCCTCTACCTCCACTGATGACATCTTCCTCCAGTTCTCCCTCCGTTGATGTTTTCTCCCACGGCGTGGGGTTCCGCTTAAACTCCATACCAGGCTGAAGGCTCTGGTATGGTCTTGAAGGGGAGACCCTATACCTTTTTTTTTTTTTTTTTTTTTATTATTATTTTGGTGTGGAGTTTCCCCTCAATATTCATACCAGACTCAAAGCGCCTGGTATTGTCGGGATCAAAGTCAGATCCCATTAATTGAAGTCTGACTTCAAGTCGCAGGGCAAAGTCGGATCTACAGTCCTACGACTGTCGTGTTGTCCCAGTGTGAACCCAGCCTAAGGCCAAGGAACACACCAGACAGGTCAGGGACAAAGTTGTGGAGAAGTTTGAAGCAGGGTCAGGTTACAAAAAAATCCCAAGCTTTGAACATCTCACGGAGCACTTTTCAATCCATCATCTGAAAATGGAAAGAGTATGGCACAACTGCAAACCTACTAAGACATGGCCGACCACCTAAACTGACAGGCTGGGCAAGGAGAGCATCAATCAGAAGCAGCCAAGAGGCCCATGGTAACTCTGGAGGGGCTGCAGAGATCCACAGCTCAGGTGGGAGAATCTGCCCACGGGACAACTATTAGTCGTGCACTCCACAAATCTGACCTTTATGGAAGAGTGGCAAGAAAAAAGCCATTGTTGAAAGGAAGCTATAAGAAGTCCCGTTTGCAGTTTGCGAGATGCGGGGGGACATAGCAAACATGTGGAAGAAGGTGCTCTGGTCAGATGAGACCAAAATTGAATTTTTGGTCTAAAAGCAAAACTCTACGTGTGGCGGAAAAAAAACACTGCACATCACCCTGAACACACCATCCCCACTGTGAAACCTGGTGGTGGCAGCATCATGTTGTGGGGATGCTTTTTCTTCAGCAGGCACAGGGAAGCTGGTCAGAGTTGATGGGAAGATGGATGGAGCCAAATACAGGGCAATCTTAGAAGAAAACCTGTTAGTGTCTGCAAAAGACTTGAGACTGGGACTGAGGTTCACCTTCCAGCAGGACAACGACCCTAAACATACAGCCAGAGCTACAATTGAATGGTTTAGATCAAAGCATATTCATGTGTTAGAATGGCCCAGTGAAAGTCTAGACCTAAATCCAATTGAGAATCTGTGGCAAGACTTAAAAATTGCTGTTTACAGACGCTCTCCATCCAATCTGACAGAGCTTGAGCTATTTTGCAAAAAAGAATGGGCTAAAATTACACTCTAGATGTGCAAAGCTGGTAGAGACATACCCAAAATGACTTGTAGCTGTAATTGCAGCAAAAGGTGGTTCTACAAAGTATTGACCAGGGGGGGCTGAATACAAACGTCACACTTTTCACACATATGTTTGTAAAAAAAATTGAAAACCAGTTATTTTCCTTCCACTTCACAATTATGTGCCACTTTGTGTTGGTCTATCACATGATATCCCAATAAAATATATTTACGTTTTTGGTTGTAACATGACAAAATGTGGAAAATTTCAAGGGGTGTGAATACTTTTTCAAGGCACTGTATGTGTAATGTGTAATATATATATATATATATATATATATATATATATATATATATAATTAGAAAAAGTGACAAACTGTGGCTGATGTAAATGTCAAAACCACTGATGACCGCAGGTGGTTTAATGCTAAACAGAGGCACATATCGTGGTGTTCACACTAGTGCTCTTTTCTTTTCCAGCGACTTGCAACATGTAAAAAAAAGGTAGGTAACGTGAAAACACATAGGGGTTGATTTACTCAAGGCAAATCCACTTTGCACTACTTGTGCACTCGCTGTAGACCTGGGGGGGAAGCTCTGCCGATTTTCTATCATCTAATCCTGTACAAACAAAAATGCTGTTTTTTATTTTCCTTGCATGCCCCCTCAGATCTATAGCGACTACACTTCTAAGTAGAGGTCGACCGATATATCGGCCGATATTTGGTGTTTTTTACTTAATCGGCATCGGCCGATTGTGCTGATAAAAAAGGCCTATATTAGCGGACTTGCAAATGACTTCTGTAATAGAAGTCAATACAAGTTGCCTGAAAACTTCTGTGAAGAGACTTCTCTCCTCCTCTGGGCAGCCTGCCAAATCTGATAAAAAGAACCTGAAGGATACAATGTTTACACTTATGAATGTGTGGAAGTTCTCAGTTTAACCATTTAAAGACTAAATCTTTTCTGACCCAAGTAAAAATCCTGTATTTTCTGCTAGAAAATCACTTAGAACCCCCAAACATTATATATATTTTTTTTAGCAGAGACCCTAGGGAATAAAATAGTGGTTGTTGCAATATTTTATGTCACACGGTATTTGCGCAGCGGTCTTTCAAACACAATATTTTTTGAAAAAATACACTAATACATTTTAAAAAAAACTAAGCAGTAAAGTTAGCCCATTTTTTTTTTTCATCCAAAAGTTTTGATTACCTGTTTTTGTGTATTTAATATTTAAGATATAGTTTTTTTTTAATTTTTTTTTTAATCTAATTTCTACATACAAGTGAACTGATTGGAGGTTTGTTTTGTTTAATAAATGTTTAAATGTAAAAAAAATTCTGTATCACTTAAGGTTGCTTTCACACTGGAGCAGGCATGCGTTGACGGTAAAACGCTGCTAGGTTTAGCGGCGCTTTACCGTCATTTTAGTGGCGCTATTCGTCTGCTAGCAGGGTGCTTATAACCCAGCTAGCAGCCGAGAAAGGGGTTAAATGTGCCCCTGAAGCGCCGCTGCCGAAACGCATTTCAGGCGCTTCGGCAGCGGTGCACATTCATTTCAATGGGCAGGAGTGGTGGAGGAGCGGTATACACCGCTCCAAAGATGCCACTTGCAGGACTTTTTTTTTAACATCCTGCCAGCGCATCGCCTCAGTGTGAAAGCACTCGGGCTTTCACACTGAGACTGCAGGGGAGCCGTTTTACAGGCACCTTACAGGCACTATTTTTAGCCCAAAAGCGCCTGAAAAACGCCCCAGTGTGAAAGGGGTCTAACTGTTAGATTTTATGAGATGAAGGGGGAAAAAAAAAAATCGGCCTAATATATCGGCCCAAAAAAATCGGCATCACATATCGGCCACCGCGATTTCTAGATATCGGCATCGGCCAGAGAAAAACCCATATAGGTCGACCTCTACTTCCAAGTGCACTTGTAGTGCAAAGTGAATTTGGCTTTAGTAAATAAACGTCATTGTTTTTAATGGGTGCTGTCTTAATTGCTGCGACTTGAGTCACTGCGCCAAAAAATACTACTTTTGAGCAAGTCTTGTGCAGCATGACTCCTATAATCTTCAATGTAAAATCGCCAGCAAGTCCTACACATCCCATTAGAACTTATGTGTAGCAGAAACTCTAGTTTCCGCTCACTTATTATTATTATTATTTTTTTTTTTTTTGTGTTTTTCACGTGTAAAACACTATGTGCGACAAACGCCCGAAAGTAGTCAAAAAACCTTTTTGGTTGTGGAGCATCGCACATTTTGGCAGCAAAATATGCTTCTGCTTGACCACAGCTAGGGTGTCATTAACAATTGGGCTGTATTCACATCTGTGCATTTCCATACACACGACAGCCTGCATTTTAGAAATACGCAGCAAACTCTCATCCTGCATACGTCGCCATTTAGATAACATTCCCATCGGTGTGTTTTTGAGCGCACGCAACCCTCATAGAAAATGTGTGCTTTGCCGTGCATTTCGAAATTGTGCAGCTACGCCCACCAAACATGCATCATGCTCATGGTACCATTTAGGCTGCATTCACGTGCACATTTCTGAATGCACGGCAACCCGCACACAAAATGTGTGCTTTGCCGTGCAGATCATAAACTCGTGACTATGCTAGTTGCGCTTGTTACTTTTAAATTTGCATCTACGTGATTCTGAACGTACGGCAACCCGCAAGAGGCATGCATTTTGAAAACGTTCTAGAGCTACTTTGGGGGCATTTGTAGCGCATAGGGTGCATGGGCTTCCCTATGCGCGATGCACATTTACGCACATGCGCAATGTACATTAAAAATGCGGAAGAAACTGCGTGCAGAAACCCGCATTTCCGCTACACTCCGCTGTGAATGAAATGTGCATTGGAGAAATTTTTAGTCCACAAAGGTGACCAGGGAGGAGAGGGTTAAAAAAAACAAAAACAAAACACTGATCCAGTCGCTGCAACTTTTTTTTTTGCGCTAGTGTGAACCAGAGCTTAGAGTCTAATGCTGCCAGGAAGCCAGAGGGGGGAGCTCTGGATACGTGCAAAAGGAAAAAATAGAGAACGACCAGCACAACTTTGCATTGAAAGATAAATTGTATTTATTGAAAAGTAAAAAGCAGATGCACTCACAAAAAACAATACAGAGGCTGCAGGTATGTAGAAGACCATGTCCTGCTGCACCTCCCTCCCCAATCTGACTAATCAGTCCAGCTGACCCCAATGGTGTACTGCTCGGCCAGTATGCAGAGAGGACAGCACCGCTCCCCTGTTGGAGGACGCTGATGTGTAGGCTCCGGCGCTGTCACTGTAAGGCCCACCCTCTGGGATGTCCTCATCTGAAGGCGTGTGCCCGTAAGCAAGTGTGTTTCAAGGGGGGGGGGATTCTGATTTCGTCAGCTTAACTGGAAACCACCTGTGGTCAAAATTTAAACTGGTGGCATTTACTACATACCTGGTATTCATCATCTAGTGATCACTGCTCAGCCACATCCTATAAATGGAACGAATCGCTGCTCACAAAAAAACCAACCTTGTATATATTGGTTACCTGGGTAACATGATAAAAGCATTATAATAAGTATTGGCAACAGGGAGACTATAGTTCTGGGGAGCTAGTTTTATTTTCATTGATGCCTAAAATAAATGAAAAAAAATCTATTTTTATAAAGTGTGTGTGTGTGTGTGTGTAATAAATTTTATATATATAAATAAATAAAAATAAAAAAATTAAGTGTGTGCTCGGCATAAACAAGTAAACCTGAACAGGTTTGTCAGAAAACTTTTACTTTCCTTTCAGAATCAACATTTTTCTATGGGACACTATACTACAGAATACTCCATTGATTGCAACCAAGATTTGTTAATTTGCAAACACAAAAAATGTATTTTTTCATAACAAATTCATTCAAGTCCATGTTGCAAAATTGAATACACCCCAGTGAAAGTCGTAGGGCTCTTTCACATATGCAGACCATTTGTCCGTTTTTCATCCATTTGTTGACGGATGAAAACCAGACATCAATGCATCTCTGATGTAAATGGATGATCATCCGCTTCCGTCAACATCCGTTTTTTGGAATGGATCAAAGCCTTATTTTTCTTCCATTTAAAAATCGGATTGGACGAAAAACGGATGTAAACGGACAAACGGTCCATTTTTGCATGAAAGAATGGCTTTTGGACCCAAGTGGTTAAGGACTCTAGCTGGCAGATGTAAAAAAAGGATTGAAAAATGGATGACAATCTGATGTCAACTTCATAGACTTAACTAATCAAACGAACGGTCTGCATGTGTGAAAAGGGCCTTAGGGGGAAAGCTAAATTTTAGAAAACAAAATTCTAATTAACAAGTATTCAGTGAGTCTAATTATTCATTAAACAGGTGTCCAGCAGACAGTTGATTATAAAAGGCCGTTACTTAAAGTGGAGGTCCACCCACTGCTGCAAAAATTAAAAGCCAGCAGCTACACATACTGCAGCTGCTGGCTTTTAATAATTGGACACTTACCTGTCCTGGAGTCCAGCGATGTCGGCAGCTGTTGGGTGCTGCCGCCTCCATTGCGAGTAAGGGAACCTGGCAGTGTAGCCTTGCGGCTTCACGCTGGCAAACCCTACTGCGCATGCGTGAGGCTCCGCTCCTCTCTCCTACTGGCCCGGCAGCCGGGGAAGGAGGAGGGAGCCAGAGCGGGGAAACAAATATCCGTGGCTGAGGCTCCCGGAAGTGGGGACAGGATACCTGTGAAAGACAGGTATCCTGTCCCCCCCTCCCCCCCGAAAAGGTGCCAAATGTAGCACCGGAGGGGGGGAGGAGTACAATGAGCAGACGTTCCACTTTTAGGTGGAACTCCACTTTAACAAAGAAACACCCATTTTATGCTGTCAGCAATGGCACCACATGGAAGAGAAAAGTCACAAGGCCTGAGAAAGAGAAAATAATTTCTTTACACCAGAAAGGTGAAGGATATAAGAAGATCAGCAAAGCTTTACTTATCAGTCAGAATACTGTAGGAAAAGCGATAAAAAAATTGAACAAAGATGGAACTGCATCAATCTCAGACGTCCAGTCCATCCACGGAAGTTAACACCTTGACAGGAGTGTCTTCTGATGAGAGGGTTTGAAGAAAATCGCCATGCAAGTTCACTGCAGTTAGCTAAAGAAGTAGCCAAACTGGGGTGATTGTTTCCCCTAACACAATATGGCGTACACGGCAGAGGAATGGCATGCATGGGTGTCGTCCACAAAGGAAGCCTCCTAAAGCCCAAGCTTTTGCCAGAGCCCATGCTGAAATGAAGACTTTTTGTACTCTGGGGTGATGAGACCAAGATAAATGTCTTTGGAATGGATTGCTTCAAAACTGTATGGCATCGCAAAGGTGAGGCGTAAAGAAAAAATGCATGGTGCCTACAGTGGCAGTGTCCTTTTTTGGGGTTGCATGAGTACTGCTGGTGTTGGGGAGCTTCATTTCATTTATGGTATCATGAATTCACAGATATACTGCTCTGTATTGAAAGAGAAGATGCTACCATCACTCCATGCTCTTGGTCATCGTGCACTTTTTCAAAATGACAATAATCCAAAACACACATCTAAGCCCACTTGTTGCATTCTTGAAGAACAGGGTGAAAGTAATTCAGTGGCCAAGTACTGTATGTCTACTGATCTGAACCCAATCGAACACCTATGGGGAATTCTGAAGAGACAAGTTGAGCATCACTCTCCATCCAGACTTTAAAAGACGTTGTTCTCGAAGAATGGAAAAATATAGATGTTGCCATATGTCCCTAACTTGTTCATTCTATGCCTAGAAGACTTGGTGCTGTCCTTTACAAATCATGGAGGTCATACAAAATACTAGATGTGGCAGTTTTAGTTGTGGGGTGTACTCATTTTGTTTACATCAACTAATTTGAGTAAAACTGAAGATTTTGTAATCTAAGTTATATTCTTAACCTTACTTTTCATGTGATGAGCTAAACAAATGTTCTATAAAACTTTTTTTTAAAAATTTTGAAAATAGTTTTTCATTGTGTTCATTGAGATCTTAATTAAAATCTAATTTTTAAAAGGGGTGTACTCATTTATGCTGCACACTGTATATATGTGTGTATGTATATATATATATATATATATATATATATATATATATATATATATATATGTGTGTTTGTATATAATATAATGGGGATCAACAGATGATAAAATTACCAATCATGAAATGACCATCCCATTTTGGAACTACCAGATTACCATTATACGATTTCTCAAAATACATTATCTCTACCCTTTTGCACTCTTTCTGTTTTTGTCTTTCACAGATCCAAGGGGGCCTTAAGAATGTTTCAGGCAGGTCTGGTTCCTAGTAATATAGCTGCACATACAGGGCCAGTGAAAGCAAAGAAAAAAAAAATGAATTGGATTGGCATAGTTACATGCAAATTGTGGATTAAAGCGTAGTTCCACCCAAAAGTGGAACTTCCGCCTATTTGTCTCCCCCCCCCACATTTGGCACCTTTCGTGGGAAGGGAGGGGGGGGAGCGGATACCCGCCTTTTGACAGGTATCCTGTCCCCACTTTCAGGAGTCCGGGCCGCGGCACATTACATCAGCGGCTCGTCTCCCCCCTCCTCTCCCCGCCCCCAGGCCAGTAGGAGAGCGCAGCGGTGCCTCGCGCGTGCACATTAGTGACCCGGCGTGAAGCCGTAACTGGGCTCTCTGTTTTTTGAGCATATTGTATATACCCTTAAGCAGTGTAACAGGTGGGTTCTAGCCACAGCCAATCACATCCTCCAGAAATGTAAATTGCGGCATAAAACGCAGCAAAGGGCAATGGGTAATATAGTTTACCTGTCAAATGATAAGTCGCAGCACTGAGCAGATGCGCCCGCCCCCCCTAAGGCTGCTTACACAGCGTCTGAATAAAGGGTTAAATGCGCCCGTGTAGCGCCGAAGCCAGCAGCGGTGCCCATTCATTTCAATGTACACCCCTCCTCCACCGCCCAAAAGATGCTGCTTGCAGGAATTTTTTTAACGTCCTGCCAGCGCATTGCCCCAGTGTGAAAGCACTCAGGCTTTCACACTAGGACTGCAGGGGAGACGTTTTTCAGGCGCTATTTTTCGCCCAAAAGCGCCTGAAAAACGCCTCCAGTGTGAAAGGAGTCTAAGAGGAGTAATGTGGTCATCTGACAGCTGGGTAAAAGTGATTTTACAGGAATGAAGGTGGTTTATTTCCTCATTCTATTGTTTCCATGATTCTATTTTTACAGTGCTTTGAGAGCCTGATTGTTCTGACTTGACTTCAGATACTAAAGGCTGAATGTGTGAGACCCCTGGTAACAATATGCAAGAATATGGGGCTACCATTGCCGAACTTCTAAAAATGCTAGTTACCTGGCTCTCATGCTGATCCAGTTGATTCTGCTAAAATTCTTTAACATACATCTCCCTGAAACAAGTATGGGAATATGAAGTTCTGACTGCACTTTGACTTTCCAAATCCGCACGCTTCTTCCATGGCCAGTGACTTAAAATATTTGTGACCGAGCAACTACTGGTATTAATAGGAGTTCAGCAGTGGGGCCCCTTTATTTCACGTATCGCAGATTTTTTTTTTTTTTTACCTTTGCACTTTTAAAGCTTGTATTTGAGAAGGTGTGACAAAACAGACAGTTCTCAAAGGATAAATTCACCTTTGTAAAAAAAAAAAAAAAAATCATAAATGCTCATCATGTTCATTTCACAAATAAAATCTATAACTGTGGACCCGTTATTGTTTCACGTGAGATAAATATTTAAAGACACCAAATTCCTGCAGTTCTGTAGCTATAGGTTTTGCTTGCTGTGAATCTGGTACTCTAAATAGCAACGGCCAATCATGGCGCCCCTTGTTGGACTCCCCTGTGCATCTCTGCTTTTTTTCCTGAAGGTACTGCTGCAGAATTGTCAGTCTCCAGTGCTAGTGCTTGGACATATGGATATGTGCCAGTAGTCAACCATTCAAACTAAAGTCGGCCATAGATGTGATTTTATTTGGTTGCAGGAAAGAAATTGGCTTGATTCACCCATCGAGCCTGGCGGGGGGACTCTGGGAGCTGTCCCTACTGTGAGAACACAATGATTATTGTATAATCGCATGCCCAAAATCCGGTCGATGGATCAACTTGGGTCCAATCAGCCCGCCCATAGATGGTTCTACTCTCATCCCTGCTGAACTGGCTGGGATTCTTTCTATGGTTGGCTTTAGAAGTGGGCTTAATAACATGTTGATTAACCAGGGTATTCTGGTGTCAGAACGGGAGGCAGGGTGCCTTGGGAATGGTCGGCTTTCAGTGAAGTCCTCAATAATTGGCCTAACTCTGCAGCTCAGACTGAAGTAAGATGGGTGGATCAGCCTCCAAATACTCGGGTAAGGGCACTTGATTGGGGAAGAGTACTAGTAGAAGCAGTGGTTGGTCAGTACTACTATTGTACAACTGTAGAACCTCTTTTAAACACTTATTAAATTGGAGGGTTCCACTTTTCTTTCAAATGACCTCTAAGCCTACTCATGTGTGGTTTATGGCTTACTGGGACTTGTTGATCAGCAGTTGGAGAATCTGTCATTACTTAGATTTGTTAGTTTGACTTTAAGTGGACCCTCTAATGCAGCTGTGTGTCTTTACCTTCCAGCAGGAGAACTGGTTTGCAAAGGCGCTGCAAGAGAAGAAGGGATTTATTATTAAACAGATGAAGGAAGATGGCGCTTGCCTATTCAGAGCTGTTGGTGAGTGCTTTCTGTTTGTGTCAAACTTATGTGGATCACTGCCAACAGAAGTCCATGGTTTTACCAACCCAGGAGACTCTATAACTAGAGGGAAGGGGGTCAAACTACTGAAGGTATGAAATACAGGCACCCTTAAGTGGCTGCATGTACCAGCTTTAGGCCCCATTCACACTTGCGAATAGGGCTGTTTATGATTAGATGCAGGAGACCCAGTGGAGGTTCCTGCGATTATCTGCTGGCGGGAAGCCCCATTGAAAATAACAGGAGGCTGACAGCTCCTGCAGCTATTCGCAGACGTGTACATGTAAATGCTTGAGCAGAGATCACCTGTTAATGATCGGCCGGACTGTCAAGGGTCGATACATGCGAGCGGCCACGAATAGCTGCAGGCGCTGTCAGCCTCCAATTGTTTTCAAGCTTCCAGCCCATAACTAATTGCAGGAACCCCCACTGGATCTCCTGCATCTCATTGCAAACTGCCTTCTTTGCAAGTGTGAATGGGACCTTAAAGTGGAACTCTAGCCAAAAAAACATTTTTGGCCTTTTGCATTGTAAAAATAAATGAACACTAATGAAATGTGTGCAATGTGTGGCTTCTTCTGTATTACTCTTATATTCCTTATACCCCAAAACTTGGTTCTGGCTGGAGTACGCAGGTCACAGCCGGTCGCTTGCTCTGCAGCATGTCTGTCGGGGAAAAAAAAAAATCTTACATTCCTTTTAATTATGCAAGGAGTTCTGTCATTGGAGGAGATGCAGATGAGCACTATGATCTTTCCTCCTTCAGTCAAAGCCTTTTCATTCATTGAAAATAATGCAAAATGGTTTCAGCATGGACATGCTGTAGAGCGAGCGACCTCTCTGATCTGTGTACTCCAGCCGGAACTGTAAGGTTTATTGCTGGCTGCACTTTACACGGTGAAAGTTAATGTTAACACAGCAGCAGCCGCCACACATTGCACACACTTCATTACCGTTCGTTTATTTTGTGAATGTTTTTGGTTGGAGTACAGCTTTTTCTTTTCATAGCACCAGCAGTCCCAGGGTTTTCCCAGACACGAATCTGCAATTAGATTTGAGATGCAGCTCCATCTGCTGGTCAAATCTTGCATGTTACCTTAGTAGTCATTTGATCTCTGCTGACCCTTGGGAACAAAAAAGGCTTTTTCTAGTATATAAACCTCAATGAATTGTCTGAAGGAGAGGAGGTCTGTGACATAGTGATTGTTCTATTTGTTTATTTAAAAGCTAAGTTCACCTTTAGGAGCATTTTACACCCATATTTAGGGTGTAACATTTACAGTGAGGGAAAAAAGTGTTTGATCCCCTGCTGATTTTGTACGTTTGCCCACTGACAAAGAAATGATCAGTCTATAATTTTAATGGTAGGCTTATTTTAACAGTGAGAGGCAGAATAACAACAAAAATATCCATAAAAATGCATTTCGAAAAAGTTATACATTGATTTGCATTTTAATGAGTGAAATAAGTATTTGACCCCTTGACTTAGTACTTGGTGGCAAAACCCTTGTTGGCAATCGGAGGTCAGACATTTCTTGTAGTTGGCCACCAAGTTTGTCCACATCTCAGGAGGGATTTGGTCTCAAGTCATTAAGGTTTCGAGGCTGACATTTGGTCACTCGAACCTTCCTCCACATTGTATGGGTTTAAGGTCTGGAGAATGGCTAGGCCACTTCAGGAACTTTTTAATGTGCTTCTTCTTGAGCCATTTCTGTTGCCTTGCCCATGTGTTTTGGGTCATTGTCATGCTAGAATACCCATCCACGACCCATTTTCAAAGCCCTGACTGAGGAAAGGGGGTTCTCACCCAAGATTTGACGGTACGTGGCCCCATCCATTGTCCCTTTTGATGTAGTGAAGTTGTCCTGTCCCCTTAGCAGAAAAACACCCCAAAGCATAATGTTTCCACCTTCATGTTTGACGGTGGGGATGGTGTTCTTGGGGTCATAGGCAGCATTCTTCCTCCTCCAAACACACAGTTGAGTTGATGCCAAAGAGATCGATTTTGGTCTCATCTGACCACAACACTTTCACCCAGTTCTCCTCTGAATCATGTGCTTTCTTGAGCAGGGAGACCTTTGCGTGTGCTCCAGGATTTCAGTCCTTTGCAGCATAGAGTGTTACCAATTGTTTTCTTGGTGACTTTATGGTCCCAGCTGCCTTGATATCATTGATAAGATTCTCCCGTGTAGTTCTGGGCTGATTCCTCACCGTGCTCATGATCATTGAAACTCCATGAGGTGAGACCTTGCATGGAGCCCTAGACCGAGGGAGCTTGACAGTCATTTTGTGTTTCCTCCATTTGCGCACTGCTTTTCACCCTCTCACCAAGCTGCTTGGCGATGATCTTGTAGCCAATTCCAGCCTTGTGTAGGTCTACAGTCTTATCCCTGACATCCTTGGACAGCTCTTTGGTCTTGGCCATGGTGAAGAGATTGGAATCTGATTGCTTCTGTGGACAGGTGTTGTTGTTTTTTTTTTTTTTTTTTTTTTTTTTATACAGGTAGCAAGCTGAGATTAGGAGCACTCGCTTTAATCTCAGCTCATTACCTGTATAGAAGACACCTGGGAGCCAGAAACCTTGCTGATTTGGATAGGGGATCAAATACTTATTTCACTCTTTAAAATGTAAATCAATTAAAAAATTTAAATCAACTTTTTTGAAATGCGTTTTTCTGGATATTTTTGTTCTTTCTCACTGGTAAAATAAACCTACCATTTAAATACTAGACTGATCATTTCTTTGTCAGTGGGCAAACGTCCAAAATCAGCAGGGGATCAAATATTTTTTTCCCTCACTGTAATATGCTGCTATATGCCCACCTCCCGCCACCAGCACTCCTCGGTCTGTGACAGCGGGTAGGGGATCTTCTCGTCACTTTTTTTGAAAACAGCGTGGCTGTGCGGTACTCCGCCCATACAGTTGCGTCATTTATTCACGGTTTCCTGTAAAGGAATGAACTACAAGTACTGTTGTGTGCTGCTGCAAATGGCTTGTAGTTCTTAATGAACTGCAAGGGAGCAGGTGAGCACTCCTAGTTCATTTAATTCTTCTTGCAGTTCAGTAACTGTCTGCCCATACAGGAGGTACGGGCAAACAGCTGACTGAGAGTCTGCAGGATCCTGGCATTGCACCCACCATCTGCTGATTGCGGGTGCAATGCTTTACAGGCTGCAGTGTAAAAAGGTAATAAATGCACATTTTTTTCCCCTGCAAAAATATGTGCATTTTATATATTTTTTTTTCTGAAAGGTGAACTTATCCTTTTTATATAAATAAAAGCAACAATAAAAGTATCCAAAATGTATTGTTTGTCTTATTTCCTCCGTTTGTTATATGTACATACTTCACACACACAAATGTTTTCACACAACTTCCACCCAAGCTTCACACAGAAAATGTGTTAATCCCGTCTGAAAGTTGTGCGCATCTTGTGGGAAACCTTTCCAAATGCACCTTTCTTAATGCGTATCTAAGCCTAAAAACAAAAATTCCTATTTCTCCTTCGTTCATCGACGGACACAGCGCCTCCTTAATCTTGACCATTGGGTTATATCGCCTCTGCAGGAGTAGGACAAGGCAGAACATAAAACTTGGCTACGCCCCATGGGCTGTCCCCTCCCTGCTTTAGGTATTCAGTATTTTTTCTGTCTAGTCAGGAGTAAGGACCTAGCTCCTTGCTGAGATCTTTTTGGTCCTAGAATTTTTTTTTTTCTCCTGGGAGATCTACAATCAACTGCCGAACTGGGTGACTGGCTGGATAATCTAGATCCAGTGGTCTCCCCAGTCCAGCCAGCGAGCGCGTGCAGACCGCAGCTACGCGCTAGGTCAGCCGTGATATAGCCTTAATGGAGGGAGGTTGGCCTGTGGGCTTCGGTCCGAGTTGCAGCGCCCCCCTGGGCGACAACCCCCCACTTCAGTTGCAAGGGTCCTGTCTGGAGCGATACCCGCATCCATGGAAGGGTAAGTACTCTCCAGGGATGGTCGGATCTGCCTGCAGGATCCTTCCGATTGCTCAGTTAAGCTGGGTTTCCCCCTATCTCCCCTCCATCCCACTTCTGTAAGTGTTCCCTGAGGTGGGGGGTGGGGGGACTCGTGCTGCTGTGTATACTGCCCTGCTAGGTGGGGGGGGCTTGTGTGCCAATGTGGGTATAGTACCTGGAGGGGGGTTCCAATGCAGAGGGAGCAGTGGAGGCTTCTGTGGATTCTGGGAACAATCTGGCAGCATTCAGTGGCCATTTTCCCTTAGGCTGGCTTGATCTTCGGCCGGCGGTGACGTCACGGCCGGCAGCCATTTTCTCTGTCTGGCACGATGCTGGAGACTGGAGCTGTGTAGACAGGTCTAGTGTATCACGTGATCTACGGAGCTTCCAGGCCCCTGATCTTCCTCTTTCTCCTGGAATACTTATTAGGACACATGGCATGCTGAGTGCTCTGATCTAGCATTCTCCTGTCTGGTGTGGTGAGTCCTTGGGGCCCCTTCTGTTTACCAGCAAGCACCTTAGTAGGGGGAGGTTTATAGCGGTGCCAAAAACTCCTTTTTGTGCTGCAGGGGCTCCCTTATCCATGGGGCCTTAGGGTCGCATCTCCCCCACTGATCCCCTCTTGGGGGCGCCTGGTCCCTTGGAACCCCAGCTTCCTGTTAATGCGTGTTTGCATTCCTAGAGCCCCTAGTATGCAGGGTGGAAGTAGCATGTGGGCAAAGGCCTGCCAGGAAGCGTCCTCTGCCTTCTCCTGCTCAGTCTGTCTCATCTGACTCTGAGGCTGATGCTGCCGTGGATGGGGCTCGTCCAGTGGGACTTGATACCACGCTCCCTGATCTGTCCAATAGTGACAATGACTCCTCCACGGATAGCAACAGCGAAGGAAAAAAATGCTGGTGGACGCACTTGTTACTGAGGTGCGAGACTTTAAAAATGGAGAATGTGCCTGTGGACGTGGCTGTCCCTTTTGGTACAGACAAGGCACCTCGTGCAGCTAAGGTGTTTCCTTATCTGCCATATTTTGACAAGTTTGTCTAAGAAGTGGGGGCAACCAAAGCAAACTTTTGTGGTCCCTAAACGCTTTGCACTACGTTACCCCTTTGAGGAGTCGCTTTAAAGAAATGGACCAGTCCACCAGTGGTGGACACTCCTATTTCCAGGTTGAATAAAGCAACCATGATTCCAGTAGAGGATTCGCCGTCCTTTAAAGACCCAGCCGATAGGAAAGCAGAGTCTGTGGCAATGCGAAAGGTCCTGACCTCGGCCCTGGTGTCTCAGACTTTAATCGAATGGGCCAAGCTTTTGCACCAAGGTCTGGGGAATGAACAGGTTCCTGCTGCTTATGTTGATCTGGCGAATCAGTTGGTCCAAGGGTTGCAGTTTATATGTGATGCATCTTTGAATGCGACTCCCCTGCTGTCCAAACTTTCCGTTTTCAGCAATAGTGATTAGACGCGTGCTGTGGCTTAAGTACTGGTCTGCAGACCAAACCTCTAAGAAAGCTTTCATTGATCTGGCCTTTTTAAGGCGATCACCTGTTTGGGGCTTCCCTGGATGACATCATTAAGGGTGTCACGGGGGGAAGAGTACCTTCCTGCCACAGTCTAAGAAAGGGAAGGGAGCTCGCAAACGTGGGCCTTCCTTCTCAGCCCATAAGAAATTATTTTGTGCTCCCGCTGCAGACAAGGGAAACGGATCTCAAGTCTTTACCGGGGGTTTCCAAGCAATCTTGGTCTGGTAAGCCTAAAGTTGGCTTCTCCAGTCCCGCAGACAAGACCCCTTCAGCATGAAGGTCTGCCCTCATTTATAATTGGGGTCTGGGGCATCTTCGCTAGTTTCCAGCTTTGTGGACCTCCTTCGTGAGCGTCAAGGGGATCCACAAACTAATCTTTTTGGGGGTTTTCAAAGAAGGGGGGGCAGAGTTCGTCAGCTTCAAGGGCCCTGAGTCTCCTTGCGGTTATAGTTCCTGCAAAGGTTCAGGTGACGTTCCGAACTACCCAAAGTCTCCTCTATCCTCCTGGGTCGGACTCTAGATTTAATACTGACCAGGGTAGTCTTTTTTTTCTACTCAAACTTCTGCTCCTCCAGCAGGTTCAGTTCAACAGGAAGTTGGAGACTCGTGGCAATATCACGAGTTCCTCTGGTAAACACTGCAGTCGTCCTAGCGCCGCTGTTGGGCGCCAACATCTTCCTCTTCTTCCGGCAAAGGATCGTAGGTGAAAGTCTTTGGGTCATTCTGGTGGCCATAAACATCCCTTAGGAGCTACCTCTCAGAGGACCAGTTGTCCCAAGGGTGGAGTTCCATCCTGTTTTACAGTTGCTGGTTTTGATTGCTTGGCTGTTGAAAGCCAGGTACTGAGGGATAGAGGTTTGTCTGGATCAGTGATCCCTACTATGTTGAAGGTGAGGAAGTTGACTTCTACTAAGATATACCATCGTACTTGGAAAGCGTACATTTCATGGTATGACTCGATTGGCATTCATCCTCACTCCTTTTCTATAGCTCGGATATTGGCCTTCCTTTAACGGGGCGTTGGACAGAGGTTGGCCCTGACTAGTACCATCAAGGGCCAGGTGTCTGCCTTGGTGATCTTCTTTCAGTGACTCCTAGCCACCCACTCTTTTTAGTTTGTACCTTTATTCAAGGAGTTGCCGTCATGGGATTTAAACTTGGTACTCTCGGTTCTCCAGAAACCTGCATTCAAGAATATTCGGGAGATTCCCTTACCTACGTTGTCCCAGAAGGTGGCATTCTTGGTGGCTATTACATCTGCCCGTAGAGTATCGGAGTTGGCAGCATTATCCTGCCGTACTCCCTATCTGGTGGTCCACAAAGGTAAGGTGGTTCTTCGTCCCTGACGATCGTTCCTACCTAAAGTGGTCTCTGACTTCCATTTAAATGAGGACATTGTGTTGCCTTCCTTGTATCCCAAGCCGGCTCGAGTCCTTTCGAAGGCCAAACTTGCTTTTTGTGGTTACACAAGCACCAAAGAAAGGGCTGGCCGCTTCTTCGGCTACCATCTCCAGATGGATCAGACAGACTGTGACTCAGGATCATTCTATTAGAGGTCGGGTTCCTCCTTTCCCTGTCACGACGCATTCTACTTGGGGGCTTCTTGGGCTTTCTGTCATCAGGCGTCAATATCACAGGTGTGCAAGGCGGCCACTTGGTCGTCAGTGCATACTTTCATCAAGTTCTATAAAGTAGACACTTTTGCATCTGTGGTTGCTTCTTTTGGCCACAAGGTTTTGCAGGCTGCTGTTTAAAGGGGTGTTTTTTTTTCTTCAAATTTTTATTTTTCAGATGGGGCTTCTGTGATAAGGTTCCTGTGTCCTGGTTAGGGCTCTTGTGTTTTAGCCTTCGGTTATTTTTCCCACCCCTCATTTTCCTTTTTGGCATTGCTTTTGGACGTCCCAATGGTCAAGATTAAAGCAGAGTTCCAGTCCCCCAAGTCATTTTTTTTTTTCTAAACGCTCCCCCGCAATTGTTATTACATCCACTGCAACATTAGCATAATGATATCAATGTGGTCCTTTTTGTTTTTATTAAATTGTTCTAAACTAACCTGATCTCGGAAGCAGGCAGGGTCCATGGCTGTTGTGGGCATCTGAAGCCCGCTTTTCTTCATTTCCAGGATTCAGTGCAGCTGGCTACCCAGCATGCACCTCCCTATCTTGGGCATGCGCAGTAATGCCACTGTGCGGCAATATTAATTCCGGACAGGTTGCCATAGCAGTAGCACCTTACTCGTTCGCGTCATTTCCAGTCTTGAGATCGAGCAAGATTTCAGTATTAGGCGATTCCCATAGACATCTGGGATAGGTGACGCTGATATCCCATGAATCCATGGGAATCGCCTTGTGACATAATCGCCTAGGCGACCAAAGGCAGAAGTGCAGCATTAAGACAGAGAAAAAAGGTATTTAGAGGAAAATAAATAAATGATTGCCATTTAGAATAGCAGTGAGGATGTCCATGAGAATGACTGCAAATGAAAAAAATGGGTGGAACTCCGCTTTAAGGAGGCGCTGTGTCCATTGAACGAAGGAGAAAATGGGATTTTTGTACTCTCTGTAAAAACCATTTGTCCGAGTTCATCGAGGGACACAGCACCCACCCCTCTATGGAGTTTTGATACTTCTATTACTGCTTGCTACTAAACTGAATACCTAGAGCAGGCAGGGGGTTATGTACTGACTGAGGACGGCCCATGGGGCGTAGCCAAGATTTATGTTCGGCCTAGTCCTACTCCTGCAGAGGCGATATAACCCAATGGTCAAAATTAAGCAGGCGCTGTCCCCGTCGAACTCGGAGAAATGGATTTTACTGTGAGTAAAAAAATCCCATTATTGCAGCTTACCTGCCTTTCAGATGTTATGGCTGAATTTACATTTTTCAAGCTAAGAAGGTTTTCAGCAAGTACAGAATATGATAGTTGGTCGTACCAGAAATGCAGTGTCCTTGGCACTTTCTGTGAGCCTAAAGTGTATGTAAACCTGCACAATCACCATCTCTTGTTTGCTTTATTTTAATCTGATAAAGCGTTCTTAAAGCGGAGTTCCCACTTAAAAAAAATAAAAATAAATTAAAAGTCAGCAGCTACAAATACTGCACCTGCTGACTTTTAATAATCGGACACTTACCTATCCCAGGGTCCAGCGATGCAGGGGAACGAAGCCCCGCTCGTCTCCTCCTCCACTTGGCGTCGCTGGCATTTTAACTGTTGGTGCCTGGCTGTGGCTTCACAGCCGGGCACCTACTGCACATGCGCGAGCTGCGCCACGCGCTTGACTGGCCGCGCAATCATCTGGGACCTGTCACGTGTCCCAGATGATTGCCTAGAGGGATGGGGGAGAGGCGATCTCCCTTCCTGCGCCGAGGGGAGTGACGTCAAGAGCCCAGGCGCTGAAGGAGGCAGATTTCGAGGGACCACATGGCAACAGGCATAATAAGGTAAGTAAAAAAAAAAAAAAATTTCTTTCAATTTTTTTTTTTTTTTTTCATGCACATTAATGCAATTTTTTTGTTTGGGTGGAACTCCACTTTAAGCCCAAAATCTAAAATTTTTATATATCGCAGTTTACTAATCATTAGATGTGGTGCCTGTATTGATTTTCTCTTTTCCGCTGGTGATCTGGCCGGTAACACACCTCCTGTGTTATACAGACACTACTCTGGATGAAGGAGCACAGGGGCAGATTTGGACAGCAGCATTGTCAGTCTGGGGGGAGGGGAGTGTTAGAAGTACTAGCAGATTTAAATACACTAACAAATTGAAGCCAAACTCTAGCTAGTACTTCATAACAGCAAACCGTTTTTTCCTTTTTGGGATAAAGGTTTTACATGAATAAAAGATGATAATTTTAGGTAACCCTGCTAGTATTAAAGTATAACTAAATACATAACCTTTTTTCTTTTTTTTTAATTTTGGATAGAGTGGGGAGGGATTAGAACACCTGTCAGTTTTTATTGCTGTCTGTCCCCCTGTATTTATCCTGTTTATCCTGTTTAAGTGAAAGTAAAAGAAAAATCCCACATTTTGGGTTGTCCCTTGAACAGTAGAGGGAAAATCCCCCAGTGGGGGCACTAGTTCTGGTGACTTTGGGGGGGGGGGGGGGGGGCGCAATGGTTTTCTCTTAATTTGCTGGGGGTTTTCCTATTTCCTGTTTTGGCTATGGGAAAGGAAGTGAAGGTAAGTCTCCAGATCTCACAGATGGCAAAAAAAAAATAAAAAATGGCCGCGGTAAATGTAGGCCAAGTGTACATGAAGTCTCACTGGCTGGATCACCAGATGAAAATTGAGGAAAGAAAACCTAAAAAAAGGAAACTAATACAGCCGTCACATCTAAGGATTGGTAAGCTGCAATATAACAAATGTTTGCTTTTTGGGTTAGGTGTACCATTGAGAGCAATTTTGTTTCTGTTTAATAAGTGCTGAACCTGTGAATTTCTGAGCTCTCCTGGTTCTGGTCTTGGGCTACAGAATGATTAGCCTTTATGTTGTAGTGATCTGAGAGTGGGGATGGTTGAGTAGTTTAGCAGAAGCAATTGGTCTGACGCCACCCAGCCCAGCTCTGGACCTTGGGAATGAGTGCATTTCTGGCAGATCAGCGGGTATTCTTCTGTACTTGCAGAGGCTTCAAAGCAAGAATGAATGTATGGGAAGAATGGCACTCGCCAGTGTGAGGGAGGGAGAGAAACGGTGTTGCAGTAAACTTGGTACAATGTCAAACAGTAGTTTTGTGTAAAAGCTCAGTGAGTCATTCTCTCTGCTGAATAAATAAGGGCCAGTTTATTCTACGCACACACTAAACGGCTCCAGTGCGCCGGCGTTAGGAGGCATTGTGATGTGCGTTTTATTGCATCACACAGTTCCCTTGGTGGTTCTTTTTTTTTTTAACTTGAGCTTTATTTAAAGTGCACAAAAGCAAGACTTTATTCATGTCACTGTAAATTGCACCATTGTACAGTGATATGCTGTGCCTCCCTGTGTGCTGCGACAAAACACAGCATGTCTGCACTGCAGCCCCGGGCTGTGTTGCGGTGAGAACAGAGTACATAGACAGTTGTGTCCTAGTGGTGACTGGTGTCCTTCCAGTGCGGAAAAGTGTCGGTCACCGAAATATATGTGAACAGGCACTAAGTGCATTTATTAAGAGGAGTGAATGACTTCCTGAGCTTGTACACATAAATTCTGTTTGACATTGTTTCCAGTTTAGTGCAAAGCTGTTTCTCCCGCTCCCTCCCTCCATCACCACTGGGGAGCGCTGTTCTTTACATATGTTCATTATTGATGCTTTCTGGGCATGTCCCACTTTCTTGTGAACACTTCTGATGCCACTCTCTTTTCCAGTTTATTTGTTCTGCATATTTACCTGAAGCTCCACATCAAGTTTTTACTGATTCTTTAAAGGGATATGGTAACAGAAAAAAGGCTGTGTTTGATAAATCAAATACCAAAAATGAGTGAATGAAAAAATCCGTGAGAGACCCAAAAAATAAATAACAAACATAAACAACAGTGAAGGTAGCAAAATATAAACAGTGAATCTTCAAAGATAAAAGGTGTCTTCCAAACATAAAAAAGAGTCCATGAGTACAAATCCAGTGATTAGTCAATGAAGGTGAAAAGGAACTTCTTAATCACACAAAAAAAGCCGTGATGTGATCCACCACCGCCTAAAATGCACGCTTACCAGAGGGCAAGCTTGTATGGCAACTCAATGTCCTCAGTATTACAGTCACGGCTCCCCTCTGTAGTATAGAACCAGAGGCAAACAGGATAGCTCAATCCAGTGGGCATACGGAGCAATCAGCAGGTGGGACCCAGGTGGATGAAAAAGAGGTTCTCCATAGTGTAAATCAGTATAACCAAATTTATTTAAGAATAAAAATTGCACTTACATCGGAATGTAGAATAAAAGCATCAGGGATAAAAACAATAGCCGGCTGGCTTGCAGACACCCATTCAGCTACGAGGTAGACCGTGATTACGTCAGTGCATCGACTACCCGACGTAAGTTTTGTCTCAGACAGACGGCGTCAAGGGAACGAGCGACGTACTGACTCATCGCTTAAATATATACACAGGACCACGCCTCGTTGTGAGACCTAAGCGGCCAGACCTGATCATCTTATTATAAACAGAAATTAATCTGAATGAATTTAAAAGAAGAAATGGCAGAATAATACTAAAGGACAAGAGCAATAAGGTTACTATGTGGGACAAAGTCCAACATAGGAAAAAAATAAATCAATAATCGGAAACAGGAAATGGGAAGTCACCATCTATACAAAGATAGACAGCGGCTATAATGGGAAAGGCAATAAATATCAATCCCACCATGCCACCTAGTGGGGAGAAAGGAGACAAACCACTCAAGGGTGTATATATGAAAAAACACTGACAATATTAAACTAAAATGACATTGCTATAATAAAGAGACCGGACAGGACACATTGAGTGGCCCAACCTGTCTAAGGACACCTATTAATGATAATTAGGTAAAGGATAAAATGAAAAAATGGAAAAAATAAAAAACAAAGAATAAAAAATAAAATATGAAATAAATAATAACAAATAAGAAATAAAAAAATATATATGTATTTCCCCTAAAACTCAGTGATATCTAAATCACATATCTAAGTCACAAACTAGAAAAAAACCGAAGGAGGCTGGTAATGGCCTCCAACAATCAAAAAGTGATCGAAGGGCATCACTAATTGGTGATAGACCAAAAATAAATATAAAAATAGACAGGTTTGGCCACTGAGGGGTCACATCGAGTGCACATAAGTATAAAAATATCACTTAAGAATTATCAATAAATGCATTTAGGTCTACCTCCACATTTAACCCAAAGGGAGTGTAAAATTTTAGTTTGTGCACCCACGCCATCTGTAGCCTAGAAATCCCGCGCACTAAGGATCCACCCCTCCAGTGAGGGGTGTACCTGTCGATCCCTAAAAAGATGGTCTTGGCAGGATTTTGGTTATGGACCTCAAGGTAGTGTCTGGAAATTGGATGCTTGAGAAAACCAGTTAGAATTTTTGTCACATGCTCATTTATATCTAACAGAGGGAGCGCTTAGTCCTGCCTATATACTGTAGTGCACACGGACATTGAAGCAGGTAAACAACCCCCTCAGTCGAGCATGTGATGAATGGTTGCAGCTATTGTATTGATTTATGTTCACATTTTTGGTTTATTAGGTAGCGCGGTATTTCTTTTTTCCACATCTCTTTAAAGGGATAAACTGCAGTGAAAAGTGCATGCATCACAGAGATGTACTGCATTTTTTTCCCTTGCAAAAGCTTAAAGTCCAGCTCTGGGCAGAAAAGAAATGATCCCTTGCAGTGGGGCTGTGCCTGCTCTGGAAGCGTTAATAGCTAGTTTTGTCCAGGGGAGCAGAGAAACCATTTTACTTGCCTGTTCCTCTGTCCGTCCGTCCCCCCCCCCCCCAGCAGACATCAACCCTGCACAATCTAGTGGTGGACATTCACTCAGCATCCTCGCGTCCAGAGCAGGGCTATGGACCCAGCTCTGGTCTTGATGACATCAGGACCTTAGAGTGCAGAGGTGCAAATACTGCACGGATCACTCTTGCTGCAAGGAGGAGCGGATGATTGAGCAAGTAAGGCTCCATTCACACTTGTGCAACTTGTCATGCAACTTTGGACATCAGTCACATGACAAATCATTCCCCATGTTTTCCAATGGTAACCATTCACTTATGTGCGACTAAAAGTTGCAGCGGCTTCAGAGTAGTTTATGCACTACTTTGGTCCGACTTGCAAGCAACTTGAGGGCCATAGACTTCTAGGTTAACCCTTAAAAGTTGCATGAAAGTCGTACCTGACTGTTATACAATACAACAGTTGTTAATTATCACTAGTCAAAGTCGTATCCAATGGCACCCATCCAAAGTCGGCGCAATTTGGAAGTGGGTTTATTAGCACTATAAGCAGGACCCCTGATAAATTACGCATATTAGAGGTCAATGATGACTTTTTATATCAGAATGTTGTTTTGTTTTGCTAAAAAATGAAAATAGCAAAGCTCTGCTTAAGTAGTCATTGCTTTGCAGGCACACATAACTTTGAACCCCTGGGTTTCAATCGCATGCAAATAAGCGGCCTCTCGTAGGCCGAGCTTTGGCGCAGAGGGGCTGCATATTTGCGCAGTGACCGGCGTTTCACGAAAAGCTCCCGATCGCTTCTTATGATGGGGACCATGTGACAGTCAATCACGGTGGTCACAAGACCCCATCTCCCGGAATGCCAAACCCGCTAAAAGGGGCCGCCACCAAGGGGTTAAGGGCTCATTATAAAATCCATCCAATAAAAACATTTTTTAAATCAAATTTCTTCATAAATTTAGGCCAAAATGTATTCTGCTATATGTCTTTGGTAAAAAAAAAAAAATCCCAATAAGTATATATTGATTTGTGTGAAAATGTATAATGTCTACAAACTATGGTGTGTGTGTGTGTATATATGTATGTATGTATATATATATATATATATATATATATATATATATATATATATATATGTACATACACTTATACTGGAATTTAGGCAGCCCTGATGCTATACGTTATGGCGGTAATCAGCGACTTGTTGGGAGGTACACTAACTGATGCTGACATCAGTATTGAAACAAATACTGTGATCAGTGATAATACTGTACACTGGCTGGGAAGGGGTTAACATCTAGAGGCAATCGTAGGGTCAACTGTGTGCCTAACATGTGTAATATGTACTGCTTTTACTAACAGATTGTCTGTTCTTCCTGCTTTGCAGGGAGGACAAACAGCCTGACTGGTGTACTGTGTTACACAGGGCTCTGTGCTGCGATTGGCCATAGCCGATCAGCGGGTCTCAGCCATAAATTATTGTCCAGGACCTGTTGACAAAATCGTGCTGTCCAACCACAGCATGGGTTAGCAGGGGGTGAGCGCATGCATGCCCCAAACCTGGAAGCAATCCGGCAATGTTTATTTACATTACTGAGCCTGCAGCCAACGCTCGGTCACAGCAAATCTACTGTGACAGAGCGGCGAGTAGTGTAAAAAAGAACAAGGAGCCCTGATCTCAACATCATAGAGTCTGTCTGGGATTACACAAACAGACACAAGGAAATGAGGCAGCCTTCATCCACAGAAGATCTGTGGGTAGTTCTCCAAGATGTTTGGAACAACCTACCTGCTGACTTCTTCAAAAACTGTATGCAAGTATACCTAGAAGAATTGATGCTGGTTTGAAGGCAAAAGGTGGTCACACCAAATATTTCTTTCATTTGGATTTTTCTTCCACTTTTCATTTTGTAAATTGAAATATATATATATATACAGTGGCTTGCGAAAGTATTCGGCCCCCTTGAACTTTTCAACCTTTTGCCACATTTCAGGCTTCAAACATAAAGATATAAAATTTTAATTTTTTGTGAAGAATCACCAACAAGTGGGACACAATTGTGAAGTGGAACGAAATCTATTGGATATTTTAAACTTTTTTAGCAATTAAAAAACTGAAAAGTGGTGCGTGCAAAATTATTCGGCCCCTTTACTTTCAGTGCAGCAAACTCACTCCAGAAGTTCAGCGAGGATCTCTGAATGATCCAATGTTGTCCTAAATGACTGATGGTGATAAATAGAATCCACCTGTGTGTAATCAAGTCTCTGTATAAATGCACCTGCTCTGTGATAGTCTCAGGGTTCTGTTGAAAGCGCAGAGAGCATCATGAAGACCAAGGAACACACCAGGCAGGTCCGTAATACTGTTGTGGAGAAGTTTAAAGCCGGATTTGGATACAAAAAGATTTCCCAAGCTTTAAACATCCAAAGGAGCACTGTCCAAGCGATCATTTTGAAATGGAAGGAGTATCAGACCACTGCAAATCTACCAAGACCTGGCTGTCCCTCTAAACTTTCAGCTCAGACAAGGAGAAGACTGATCAGAGATGCAGCCAAGAGGCCCATGATCACTCTGGATGAACTGCAGAGAACTACAGCTGAGGTGGGAGAGTCTGTCCATAGGACAACAATCAGTCGTACACTGCACAAATCTGGCCTTTATGGAAGAGTGCCAAGAAGAAAGCCATTTCTCAAAGATATCCATAAAAAGTCTTGTCTAAAGTTTGCCACAAGCCACCTGGGAGATACACCAAACATGTGGAAGAAGGTGCTCTGGTCCGATGAAACCAAAATCGAACTTTTTGGCCACAATGCAAAACGATATGTTTGGCGTAAAAGCAACACAGCTCATCACCCTCAACACACCATCCCCACCGTGAAACATGGTGGTGGCAGCATCATGGTTTGGGCCTGCTTTTCTTCATCAGGGACAGGGAAGATGGTTAAAATTGAGGGGAAGATGGATGCAGCCAAATACAGGACCATTCTGGATGAAAACCTGTTGGAGTCTGCAAAAGACCTGAAACTGGGACGGAGATTTATCTTCCAACAAGACAATGATCCCAAACATACAGCAAAATCTACAAAGGAATGGTTCACAAATAAACGTATCCAGGTGTTAGAATGGCCAAGTCAAAGTCCAGACCTGAATCCAATCGAGAATCTGTGGAAAGAGCTGAAAACTGCTGTTCACAAACGCTCTCCATCCAACCTCACTGAGCTCGAGCTGTTTTGCAAGGAAGAATGGGCAAGAATTTCAGTCTCTCGATGTGCAAAACTGATAGAGACATACCCCAAGCGACTTGCAGCTGTAATCGCAGCAAAAGGTGGCTCTACAAAGTATTAACGCAAGGGGGCCGAATAATTTTGCACGCCCCACTTTTAATTTTTTTATTAGCTAAAAAAGTTTCAAAAATCCAAAAGATTTCGTTCCACTTCACAATTGTGTCCCACTTGTTGGTGATTCTTCACAAAAAATAAAAATTTTATATCTTTAAGTTTGAAGCCTGAAATGTGGCAAAAGGTTGAAAAGTTCAAGGGGGCCAAATGCTTTCGCAAGCCACTGTATGTATATGTATATATATAGTGAGGGGGAAAAAAGTCCCCTGCTGATTTTGTACGCTTGCCCACTGGCAAAGAAAATTGAGTACTGTCCGTGATACTTTTTTTGTTTGCACTAACATACAATTTTTCAGGACAAGCTTTCGGGGTATGTCCCCTTCTTCAAGGTCCAAGCAGTAATGATTCACAAATTTTTAAGCAGCATGGTAAAGAAAAAAAAAAAAAAAAAAAAAAAAAAAAAAAGGGAAAGCCAAACACATACAAATCAATGGTAATTGTATGTTAGTGCAAATAAAAAAAGTATCACGGACAGTACTCAATTTTCTCTGTCACAATTGCACTAATACGGCTACAATCAAATCAAGTATCCCACTGACAAAGAAATGATCAGTCTATAATTGTAATGGTAGGTTTATTTTAACAGTGAGAGACAGAATAACAACAATAATATCCAGAAAAGTGCATTTCAAAATGTAGTTATCGATTTGAATTTTAATGAGTGTAATGAGTATTTGATCCCCTATCAATCAGCAAGATTTCTGGCTCCCGGAAGTTGGTGCGATTATTCACAAATGGAAGAAACACAAAATAACTGTTAATCTTCCTCAGTCTGGGGCTCCATGCAAGATCTCACCTCCTGGAGTTTTAATGATCATGAGAACGGTGAGGAATCAGCCCAGAACTACACGGGAGAATCATGCCAATGATCTCAAGGCAGCTGGGACCATATTTACCAAGAAAACATTTTGGTAACATACTATGCCACGAAGGACTGAAATCCTACAGCACCCGGAAGGTTCCCCTGCTCAAGAAAGCACATGTACAGGCCCGTCTGAAGTTGCTAATGAACGTCTGAATGATTCAGAGGAGAACTGGGTGAAAGTGTTGTGGTCAGATGAGACCAAAATCAAACACTCTTGGGCATCAACTCAACTCACCGTGTTTGGAGGAGGAGGAATGCTGCCTATGACCCCAAGCGCACCATCTCCACCGTCAAACATGGAGGTGGAAACATTATGCTTTGGGGGTGTTTTTCTGCTAAGTGAACAGGACAACTTCACTGCATCAAAGAGATGATAGACGGGGCCATGTACCGTCAAATCTTGGGTGAGAATCTCCTTCCCTCAGCCAGGGCATTGAAAATGGGTCGTGGATGGGTATTACAGCATGAAAATTGCCCAAAAAACACAGCCAAGGCAACAAAGAAGTGGCTCAAGAAGAAGCACATTAAGGTCCTGGAGTGGCCTAGCCAGTCTCCAGACCTTGATCCCATAGAAAATATGGAGGGAACTGAAGGTTCGAGTTACCAAGCGTCAGCCTCGAAACCTTAATGACTTGGAGAGGATCTGCAAAGAGAAGTGAGACAAAATCCCTCCTGAGATGTGTCCAAACCTGGTGATAACTTTTTGAAATGCGTTTTTCTGGATATTTTTGTTATTTTGTGTCTCACTGTTAAAATAAAGCTACCATTACAATTATAGACTGATCATTTGTCGGTGGACAAACGTACAAAATCAGCAGGGGATCAAATACTTTTTTCCCCTCACTATATTTTAGAAAGCATTCTTAATTTACAGCATTTAAAGAAAAAAAAAAATATTTGCACCATAATTGGATATGCGCCTGTCTTCTACAAGTTTAGTATAGGTGTTAGAAGAGGGGTAGGAGCAGTTTTTAAGATTAGTGATCCCCTGGATTTCTATTTTAAATTAGTAGAGTTTTAAAACAACCCCTACCTTCTCTAGCTGATTTTCATTTGAAGTTATTTATTTTCAAAACCCACAAGAAAGACTAATGCTTCGTTCACAGGTGGTCCGGCTGCATATTTAAATCCCAAAAGCCCACTGCGTTCCTCCCCCCGACCGCCTGCCAAAAGCCTAACCTTGCAGCCAGAGGAGGTTGTACACATGCCATGGCCATGACTCTGCTTCATGCTCCGTCAAATTTCACTTGGCACTACCTGTCAAATTTGGCCATTGAAGTCCATAGCAACACAGCTCAACTGTGAGACAAACCTTTTTATTCCATGAAAAAATGCTGCTTGCCCCCCCCCCCCAAAAAAAAAACCACAAACAAAAACCGACATTAAAGGAGGCATCAGGATCGCCTCCTGAATGTCTGAAACCACTACTCTTCCACCTGCCCTGTGTGAACCTAGCCTAAAATCGGTCCATTTCTCACAGTTTAGAAACACCTGAGTATTTACATTGGAGGGTGGGAAGGATCTGCCCTCAGAAAACAAAAAGACTGAGATTTCACTGACTGTTGTGAACTATTGAAATGAATTTCCCTAATAGATACAAAGTAAGGCCTGGTTCACATCTGTGTGGATGGTTCCCACTACGGGTCCACACCTGTTCCCGCAGCCGCAACCACCCGCACAGAAATGGGCACTGGATGCGCGCGGGTGCCATTTAATCCTAATGGCATTCTAATGGCAATCCTTACTAACTGACATATCAGCATGGATGTTGCACCACTTCCTTAAACTAAAAACTAAATCTCTCTAAACCTGAGCTAATAATATTCCCCCCCCCTGCACATGCCCCCTACATGACTTTTCCATCAAAATCCACACTGCAACCATCAGTCCCTCCCCTCACACCAGGGTACTAGGTGTAATCCTAGACTCTGACTTGTCATTTCAGCCCCAAGGCCAATCGTCAAAAGTTTGTAGAATTCACCTCCATAACATCTCTAAAATTCACCCCTTTTTAACAAATGAAACCACCAATCTCCTCATTCACTCCCTTGTTATCTCTCGCCTTGACTATTGCAACTCCCTTCTCATTGGCCTGCCTCTCCATAGTAGAGCTACACGATTCTGGCTAAAATGAGATTCACAATTTTTTTGCTTAGAAGATGGATCATGATATTCTTGCGGCGTAACATGATCTTTCACATTAAAACCAAAAAATTGGGCTAACTTTACTGTTTCGTTTTTTTTTTATTCATTGAAGTGTATATTTTACAAAAAAATTGCATTTGAAAGACCGCTGGGCAAATACAGTGTGACATAAAATATTGCAGCAATTGCCATTTTATTCCCTAGGGTCTCTGCTAAAATATATATAATTTTTGGGGGTTCCAAGTAATTTTCTAGCAAAAATTATTGATTTTAACTTGAGAAAGAAGTGTCAGAAAAAGATTTAGACTTTAAGTGATTAAAGTGGATGTCCTCTTTTATTGTTCAGTGAGAAAAATCTTGACAAACTGAGAAAAACTTTGTCAAATCCTCCCCCTTGCTGTGAGTGACAGGTGATTTACATCTCGTACACTAGCCTAAGACATGCATTATTTTTTATTCCCTCCCCTCCTCCTTTCTTCAGCAGCTCTGCAAGGATTGGCTGTTCCACACCTCAGCATGATTTGGCATGCTGAAGTCATGTGGTTACTTTCCTGTCTTTTCACTGGATGTTAGAGATCATAGCAGAAGTTCAGTGTAAGAAATAAACAGGAGAAATGCATATTGACAAGGGGAGTGTAGAGGTGGGCGGGGAGTCTACTGACATCACGACTCCACCCACCGAGCTCCAGACAACAGACCCACCCACAGAATATGCAGTTTTTCGGGTCTCATAACAGACAGAAGGGAGACATTTGACAGGTAAAGATACATGCAGGAGGCATGTGTATCCTTATAGATAACCCCTATGGCAGTAGTTTAGAAAGGATGACATTGGGTTTACATCCACTTTAAACTTCCTGCATTTACAGGTTGTTGAATACTTGGCAGACTGCCTGGATTATTTATTTACACAGAAGTTCTATCACTTTGATTTAAGAAGGAAGCTTAGTTACAATGTTTCCAGTTAAAAGATTTGGCAGAATGTTTTCTTTTGACAGCTGAGTGAGCAGATAAAGTCTCTCCACTTGTTTATATGAAAGAATCGGCAACCTCTGCAGGAGAGATCGTTGGGGGAGGTGAATTGAGATCACGGTTTTTTTAACGATTAATTGTGCAGCTCTACTCCATAGGCTATCCCCTCTTCAGTCTATCGTGAATGCTGCTGCCAGACTTATCCACCTTACCAACCGCTCAGTGTCTGCCAACCCTCTCCTCCAATCCCTACACTGGCTCCCAATCACCCAGCAAATTAAATTTAAGATACTAACCACAACATACAAAGCCATTCACAACTCTACCCCAAGCTACATCACCAAACTTGTCTCCAAATATCACCAAAATCGTCCCCTCCGCTCTTCTCAAGACCTCCTACTCTCAAGCTCTCTCGTCTCCTCCCATGCTTGTCTCCAGGATTTCTCCAGAGCCTCTCCCATCTTCTGGAACTCGATACCTCCACCGGACCGGCTATTCCCTACTCTTGCTACCTTCAGGCGATCCCTGAAAACTCGTCTCTTCAGGGAAGCCTATCATGCCTCCAACTAATCTCCTACCACTTCCATCAGCTCATTCCCCACAGTTACAACCTTTTGTACCACCTGCCCCACCCTATTAGATTGTAAGCTCTTTTGAGCAGGGCCCGCTTAATCCTCTTGTATTTTATTGTATTGTAACTGTATTGTCTCCTTTTATGTTGTAAAGCGCTGCATAAATTGTTGGCGCTATATAAATCCTGTATAATAATAATAATGGCATGCCACACACACTGGGAATTGCACTGCACCTACAGTTCCCATGCGGGCTGCGATTTCTCTAATGCTGCAGGGACCTTTTCCCTGCATTTCAGGAGGCACGGCAGCCCAATCAAATGAATTGGCTGCCGTGCCCATGCAAAACACGGCACACAGAGCCGCATATGTGTGAACTGAGCCTAAATGAGGATTTGTTTTGAAATGTTTACTTCCTATTGTTTAAGGCCTCATGGACACTGGACGTTTTTGCAGCTGCTTCTAGGGTCGTCTGGCGTTTTTTTTTTTTTTTTTTTTTTTTCCTGCCTCTAAACCCCCTGCATTTTAGCCTATGTGTCCACGTAAACATAGGATATTAGCCGCGTTTAGTGGCAGGGGCTTTTAGAGGCCGTGCATCCAGAAGCAGCTGCTTTTTGCCAGAAAAAAATCCTTGACGAGTGTTAACACTAGGTGCGTTTAGCGCTTGAGTATAAATTCATTTCAGTAGCCAGAATAAATTATTCTGGCCACTGAAATGTCTTCATGCCTGTAACGCACCTAAAAGGGTCCTAACGTTACACACTTTTACAAGCATCAGGCGTTATTTCTGCCAAAACGCTGCTGAAAGCAGGAAAGGCTTCTAGGAGAAGATAGATTCAACAAGGAGTTGGAAACATTCTCCAGAGATTTTGGTCCATAGTGACATGATAGCATCACGCAGCTGCTGCAGATTTGTCGTCTGCACATCCATGATCTGAATCTCCTGTTCCACCACATCCCAAAGGTTTGAGATCTGGTGACTGTGGAGGCCATTGAAGTACAGAGATCTCATTGTCATGTTCAAGAAACCAGTGGTGAGATTATTTGAGCTTTGTGACATGGTGCATTATCCTGCTGGAAGGAGCCATCAGAAGATGTGTACACTGTTGTCATACATGGTCAGCAACAATACTCAGCCCATGGCGTTTAAATGATCCTCAATTGGTACTAAGGGGCCCAAAGTGTGCCAAGAAAATATCCCCCACACCATTACACCGCCAGCCTGAACCATTGATACAAAGCAGGATGGATCCATGCTTTCATGGTAATGCCAAGTTCTGATCCTACCATGTGATTGTCGCAGCCAGGGCTTGACAAATCTGATTTTAATCTAGCCAGTTTTTTTTAACAAATCTTACGGGTGGAACATGTAACATGTTCCCAAAGGTGAACTTATCCTTTTAACCCTTTCACAGCCAGAGCCGTTTTTGCACACGTTTAAAAAAATCATTTTAGTGGTAGTTCCAATTTTTTATGTCACATGATATTGCCACAAAGGTAATAAAATATCGGTATAAAAACACATTAAGAGTTAATGATAGGGGGCACAAGAACATGATTACCCAATTTTTGGTAAAATATAAAATCTGAGGTTGCACTGAGTAAATAAATACCCTACATGTCAAACCTTAAACATGTCAGTACCCTATATTTTCCATAGGGGATGCTTTAAAAGCCCTTTATAGGTAATCAGTTTAGTTTTACGAAAGGTGGCCTGGTGCTAGAATTTATTGCTTTCATTCGGGCGTGCGCAGCGATATGTAGCATGTATTGCAATTGCTGTTTTCAGGCGTAGACACCCCGCAGCGTGTGTTTACATTTGTGTGTGGTGGGGGATTTATGCACTTAAATTTTTTTTTTTTTTTACAATTTACAATTTTTTTTTTTGGTGAAAGGTTTTCTCTTAAATGAGATATCTAGGGTCTGTATGTCTCCCCTCTGCTCCACTTAATGGAATGCAGTTCACAGCGCACTGCATTACATTCTTAATCGGACATACTGTCAAAGGGGACCCGGAAATGACGTAACTTCCAGGTCAACAACTAGATGGGGAGGAGAGCGGACATGTGTGCGCTCTCCTCCCCGCTCCCTCTACCCGGCAGCACCCACAATGCCAGTCCCGGGCCCTCAGATGGGCAAGAGGAGCCCGGGATATATAGCGGGGGGGTCACACATGAGGTGTGGAGAGCATTCAGTGTTAGCTAAGTCTAACTGGTCGCCATGGTGACCTGGGGTTTATCAACCCCTGGTCGCAGCTGAAATCGAGACTCCTCAACCCAGGCAATGTTTTTCCAATTTTCTATTGTCAAATTCTGGTGAGCCTGTGTGAATTGTAGCCTCATTTTCTTGTTCTTAGCTGACAGGAGTGGCACCCAGTGTGGTCTTCTGCTGCTGTAGTCCATCTGCTTCAAGGTTTGATGTGTTGTTCGTTCAGAGCTGGTATTCTTTGTACCTTGGTTGTAATGAGTGGCTTTTTGAGTTAGAACAAAGGAAGGCTGAATGGCCGCGCTGTGCAATTTCTTTATTCAGAAGCCGGATACAAAGGTGAACTACAGATATCAGATTACATGTTTCACACCAAGGTCGGGTGCTTATTCATAGCTGGAGCTGGAGTGCAGCTGTCCAGCCCTCTTTTATTCTAACGGTTTGCACACAGGGCTCGCACCCTCTATGTGGGATAAAGGCTTTTGGAGCAGCAGGGTAAGTGAAATTGCCTTAAGCCCCATACACACTATTAGATTTTCTGCTGATTTTTGTCTTCAGATTTACCAAAACCATGTAGTGCAAGGGCCTGCCTGATTGCATACAAATTGAAATGCCTAAGGTTTGACCTCATATTATATTTTCTGATTTTGGTAAATCTGAAGGAAAAAATCAGCAGAAAATCTGATAGTGTGTATGGAGCTTTAGAGTGATGTACATGTACACATATGTACGGCTTTTTGAGTTACTGTTGCCTTTCTATCACCTCGACTTCAACCATTCTCCTCCTGACATCATCAAGGCATTTTTATCCACACAACTGCAGCTCACTGGATATTTTCTCTTTTTCGGATCATTCTCTGTAAACCCCAGAGATCGTTGTGCGGGAAAATCCTAGTAGATTAGCAGTTTTTGAAATACTCAGACCGGCCTGTCTGATGCTATCAACCATGCTAAGTTCAAAGTCACTTAAATCCCCTTTCTTCCCCATTCTGATGTTCTGTTTGAACTTCAGCAAGTCATCCTTACCACGTCTAGATGCCTAAATGCATTGAGTTGCTGCCATGTGATTGGCTAATTAGCAATTTGTGTTACCAAGCAATTGAACAAGCATAGCTAATAAAGTGGCCTGTGAGAGTGTGTGTGTGTTTGTGTGTGTGTGTGTTTGTGTATATGTGTGATGTATGTCTATATGTATGTGTGGATATCTCTCTCTATCTCTCTCTCGCTATCTCTATCCCTCTCTCGCTATCTCTATCTCTCTCTCGCTATCTCTCTCTCTCTCTCTCTCTCTCTCTCGCTATCTCTATCTCTCTCTCGCTATCTCTATCTCTCGCTATCTCTATCTCTCTCTCGCTATCTCTATCTCTCTCTCTATCTCTCGCTATCTCTCTCTCTATATCATTTTTCTTTTTTTAGTTTAGAAAAATGCACATGCATACACACTTGACTCTGAGCCTGGGTTCACGCTGATGCGAATTTACAGCGGATTTGATGCGTTTAGGAACACACAGATTCGCAGGTCATGAAAAAGGATAGCATTCCATGGTTTTGGTTCATATCTATGCGTTGCGAATTTAGTGTGAGAGAAAAAAAAAAGGGTCCTGTGCGTGTTGACTGCGAGTGCAATGCAAATTCCTATGGTGCCGTGCGAAATTTATCTTCATAGGCTTCAATTGAACTTGCAGCAAACTCACAGCACGCAGTTTACATGTCTGCCTCTTGAAATTCGCTGCAAAATCGTGGTAAATTCGCACCTGTCCACCTCAAAACGCAAGGCAAATTCGCACCTCACACAGGACAAAAAAAAAAATGGATCAAATTCGCAGTACATCTCATCGCAGTAGTGTGAACCTAGGCTAAAACTCCTTAAGCTGGACATACACTGATTATTTATATAATCTATATTTTTTTTTTTTTTTCAGCCTGAAAAAAAAATCCAACAGAATCCTCCATCCACACTATAGAATCTGCTAAGAATCTGCAGTGTCGGCTATTGTGTCCTTACAGCCAGCAGCTGAACAAAGCCAAGAACTGTATAGGCACCAGCATTTTCATGAGTGTCATCGGAGTCGGTATTACAGTACAGGGAGTAGATGCTGAGCAAAGATGGCACTGTCTTATTGTAGAGAAAAGTAGGCATTGTGTAGGCGAGTAGTATGATCTGTGTTTAGAGGTAATAAATACCTGGAAGTGTTACACTTTCACCTTACATGGCATTCATGCACATTACATTAAAAAAAATACGTATAATGATGCCAGGTCCACTTTAAATGGTTGTAATGTGGCTACCTTTTTGGAGCAGATAACTTGGAAAAGACTGTGAAATCTATGGGTGGGTCTGGGCGTCTACACTGACTCAGCACATAAAATGCTGATTAAGTGACTCTGCTCTGGAGATGCCGAACCATCTGATAAGAGTAATGCTGCTTGGTAGCAGTAGGGGGCAGTAAAATACATGTAAGTACCAGGAATCTGACAAATGCACATGCATCTGCAGTGTTTACTTCTTACACAAAGAAGATGGTTGACTCAGCAGCTGCTTTATTAATTAATTGTAGTGATGATACCGTGTCTTTTTTTGTTTTTCCCCCTCTCCCTTTAATGACTGCCCATTGTTTAAAAGAAAAATACTAATCTATACACTACCCTACATACTACCTAATAAAAATTATGCAAGCACAATAACTATTATATTATTTGTTGGATAAAGAAAATAAACATTCCCTGCCATATGATCAGCAGAGACTTTGTTGGCACCCAATTAAAGAGACAACAGCATACCTTACAATCTGCACACAATAAAAAGTTTCTGCTTTTTTTAAAATCGAATCAGATTGTAACATGCAATGAAGTTTTTTTTGTAGATCTAAAATTGTTGCACATAGATACATAACATCTTCATTGATGTCCCAGCACACAAACTAATTCCTTTTGATCAGATTTTCAAAGTGATTGCATATAAAATGTATGTTTTAATGATCATCTTTACAAATTTGTAATTAAACTTTTAAGGGTAAGTTCACCTTTACAGAAAATCTCTGAGCCCTGGTATATCCACGTCAGGAGTAGGGGGTTAGAAATCTCTTCGGCTTCTTCATAGCTGACAGGTTGGGCTATGAGGCTGCTGATTGGTCAGCCCTGCCCATGTGATGACGCCGACCAATTAGAATGCTCCGAAACGTCCCTGACTAGGTATGTTTTGGACATTCAGCTGAGAGGATTTCTAAGCCCTGGACTCCTGACGCGGATATACTCAGAACTGGAGATTGCCGTAGTCCAGGTCAGCGGGACCGGGGGGGGGGGGGGTGGACGAGAAGGGGGTCCTGTGTAAGTTTACATTACAGATTTTTCTGTAAAGGTGAACTTACACTTTAAGATGCGTAAAAGGGAACAGTGTCTACCTAAACCCAAACCACCACAATCACTTTTCATAGATCTGGTGATCTGAGAACCCCTGCTTGTTATGCAGAAGAGGAATTCCCAAACTGGCCAGTGCAGGCTCCTTGCTGTCTGACATACAGAGAGCAACCAGTCAGATTCAAACCTGCATTGAAAGTTTGAAGGTGATTGGTGTTAATGTGATGTTAGACACCACAGGCATCATGAAGTACATCCCCATTGACCCTGTGACATGCTCCTTGGATTCTTGCTGCATGGGGTTAAATAGAGCTCCGGTTAATAGTGTAAAGTTTACATTGGGCACCAATATTATCCATCTTTTAGCTGAGCACAAGCTCCTTGAGGGCAGGGGCAATACCAAAGTTATCCCCGCACTAGTTTAGGTCTCACCAGGTGTAAAGCTGATCTTGTTCTCCAGAGATGAGAGGTTCCAGGTGCTGGCTCATGCTAGTAGAGACTATGTGCAAACGAGAAGATCTGGACAGCCGCACTCCAGGAAGTAATAATCCAAGTTTCTTTATTTTAAGCACTTGGACAAGTGTGAAACGCGTTAGCCTATGATCTGTACACCCTGTCTATGATGTCCTGTATCTGATGTGTTCCTGATTTTAAAATAAAGAAACTTGGATTATTACTTCCTGTCCAGATCTTCTTGTTTGCACACAGTCCTTGAGGGCAGGGACTGATGTGAATGTACAATATATATGTGAAGCGTTGTGTAAATTGACAGCGCTACATAAGTACTAATAATAATAATATCCAGTCATGGCCTGTCTGTGTGAAATGATCATAGAATTTTTATGCTAGCCATCATCTCATTGAGTTTTTTTTTTCATTTTAAAATTTTACTCATGTCGGCCCAATATGCGCAGATTTATTCATTTTTTATTTTACAGCGTTCGTTTATTATGTGGGACACCTTTGCGACTATTCAATTATTAAATGTTCTAAAATCTTATTGCTGAGGGCTGAAAATTCCTGGTGACTGCTCCCATTTGCCTTTGATCTTCAAAAAGATTGAAATATTTTGGTTTTATTATTATAATTCTTTTTTTTTTTTTAAACCATTGTACATATACTTGCTTTGGTTAAAGTCAGCTCCACGATGCTTATTTTTCCTGTTACTAACCTGTTGTGGTTACGGTATGCATATGCTGGCAGCCTATGGTGCTCCCCAGCTTTGCCTTAATGCGGGGTGGCCTCTCTCAGTAGAGCACATTGTACAGTAGACCCGAAATGCTCATCAGTAAAGTTGTACCGATTTGTTGTGTTTTTTGCATGGCCTATACAATATTTCTCAGCAACAAATTTCAATTTTTAGCTTTTTAGTTTGACTTTTGAAGCACATATCATCGAAAACAAAGAGAAGTCCTTGAAATGGCCAAGCAGAAGGTGCATTTGGGAATTAGACTGCAGAGATCCCATGAGTAGTAAGGTGTCACTTGTACTAATATCTACCCAGAAACCGTTTTGGGCGGTATTATTTTTACTTTAAAGTGAACATTTGCCCAGATCATACACACTAGAGTGAATTTACATGATAGAGCAGAATCTTGGCTCTATCCTAATTACTTTCTGTGGCATCCAAATCTTGGTGGGCTGCTGGCCCTCTAATGCAGCCTTTTTCAACCAGGGTGCCTTGAGGTTTCTTTAGGGGTGCCTTAGCAAAATTCCTAAAAATTGTATACAAGCCAGCAGGTGGATGAAGCCTGTCTTTTTTAATTACATATAGCCACAGGTTTTCATTGTACACCATTATGACCTTCTAGCAGCAGGCGTCTTAACAACCAATGATGTCATTAGTTGATAAGGAGGATGTTGGTCGTCTGCACAGCATCCTTGTTTGACCCTCCCCTGCCCCTCTCTGTCAGCACTGGGGTCACATTAGCTGAGAGAGGGAGAAGAGAAACATTGGAATGCTAGTCAGTACCAGTGTGCAAAAAGATTTGGAAGAATAAATCACCTCTAACGTTGGGTGTCCTACGTGATTTAGATGTTGATGTATTATGTAAACTATTAGAATTGGGGTGCCTCAAGACTGTCCAAAATTTTAGAGGGTGTCTTGAGATTGTCCATAATTTTCACGGGTACCTTGACTGAAAAAGGGCTGAGAAACACTGCCCTAATATATGCATACAACTGGTGTTCCTAAACTGTTACAAACTGATTGTAACCGGACTTTAGAGTCTTCATTTTGGTTTTTAAGGACAAATCTTTACCAATCAGTAAAAGAGGTGCTTTTAACGTGAAAAGTACCAGTAAACCCAAAAACCAAAATCACACAATAATTTGACTAACAAACAGTATCTTTAAAAAAGGAAACCTGTTGATCCTGCCAGTGATCTATTTCTCCTTGTCTGAGATGGCAATGATCTGCAGGCCTGTGTACTACAGTGCTGCCACTGCAATGTCTGGGGGAGGGGGGAAGCATGCTTATTCTGCCCTACAGGTCATGTGACCACCTTGCTTATTGTGAGCTCTTCATTGAATTCCATTACACGGTATAAGCAGGCTTCCCAGTCTGCTCTGTAGTTAATGGCAATGACAGCAAAACTTGTCGGTGCTGCTGTCAATCAGCTGCAAGTGACATACAGTACTGTAAACTGCTGAGAGCCTGACAGAGCAGATAATATTGATTGACAGCGGCTCATCCGGAGAGCCTCGCTGTCATTGCCATTGACTGCAGGGCAGACTGGAAGAGTACTTATGTCAGTATGACACGTGACTTGCTGTGGCATGGTTACTGGCCACCGCATGGGCAGTGCAGCGCCCACAAAGAGCAAGTCGATCACGTGACCTTTGGAAAAATAAAAGGAAACAGTATTTAGAAGCACTTTTTTTTTTAATAGTCAGTGCTTGCTGCTTTTGATTGTGAGATTTTTAGGACAACTCGGTTGTTGCAAAAGTTATTTAGATTTACAATCAATTTTAAGACTATATAAATGGTTTAATGTCCATAGTCTGCGCACAGGTGCACTTTAAATGTAAATTTCCTCCTCTTTCCTCCCCTTGGGTTTACCTAGTAATTTACATGTCAGCTTCCTGTTATGTATGATTTCTGCCTAAACCTGAAGGAGGGGAGTTTTTCCACCTGCTAGAATAATTTCCAGACCTTTTTTAAATGACTCAATTAGTGTAATTGCCCAGATAAGGCTCAGGAAATTCATCTGACATCATGGGTTTTCTGTTCATGCCTCACTGCCTGTAAAGCCCGCAGTAATTACAGAGTTTCTCCCATGTGATGGTCACGGCCCTGTAAACTAAAGTGCTGGATGTGGCCTGTGTAGAGAGAGAGTAATCTATTAGTGTGACCCATAATTGCAGTATTACGTATCGGTGTCAGACCGTACTCAACCTAATAATACAAACATAAGGTGAGTTATTTAAAGGAGACCCCCAATTGTGGCTGCTGTGATGCCCCTTGTAGCCAGCCTGAAGTTTTCATCCGTATCTATTATCTTATATAGCTGTTTTAGCTTGGAGAGTGAAACAGAATTTAGACATTGCAATTTTTTTTTTTTTTGCCGGGGAGGCTCAAGTTCGTCACACTATTGCATATATGCAGCATCTCAGAAAAATAAAATAATATGACACTGTTTGTTAGGCCCCATTCACACCTCAACGTTTTGTAGTTTGAAGCTCTAAAATGCTGGAGGAGAAAAATTCAATTATTCTCTATGTAGTTGGTTCACATCTCCACTATAAGTCGGCTGAAGCTCAAAATTCTGATGCTTTTTTTTTTGTAGCTCAAATCGAGTAGATTGGTGCATTTTTGAAGCATTTTTTTGTTCCATGGAAATGCTTGATTCAAGCGTTTTCTTGCATTTTGTCTTGTGTTTTGGAGCATTTTTCTGCTCGAATGCAGTAAATAAATGAAAAATAATTAAACTTAACAAAATCCAACCCTTAACCCCAATATTAAACTCTAACACAAATATTAACCCCCTTATCCTAAACCCTTACCCTAATATTAAAGAGTTACTAAACCCACAACAGTAAAAATCAGTCAGTATATGCAGTAAATCATGCTTGTTGTACTCACTGTGGAACCTAAGGGGTTAATCCTCTGCATTGTTTAACCACTTCAGCTCCAGAGGATTTTACCCCCTTCAGGTCGGTTCGCACTACAACGACTTGGGATCCAACTTGTAAGCCCTCAAGTCGCCCCAAGTCGCTTTACTTTGAGATTTGCATTATAGTCAATGAGAGCGTCTTAATTTACACTACTGAAGTCGCTCCGACTTCAGAAAAGGTTCCTGTACTACTTCAGTCCGACTTCTAGGCGACCTGTACCCATAGAATTCAATGGAAGTCGCCTCCAAGTCGGATCTCCATCTATATTGAAGCGGCTTTACAGGAAAAGAAATTAGTTTACCCAGGCAAACCCCTCCCTCCCAGAGAGCTGATTTTTCTGTGATTGGCCACATCGAAAGTCGCCTGTCCTGGAGGCGACTTGAAGTCGCATTGTAAGTTGCATAAAGTCGCGCTGAAGCCGCGTTGAAGTTGCCTTGCAAAGTCGAGCTGAAGTCGTGTTGCCCCTGTGGGAATCGAGGCTCCCTGACCAGAGCACTTTTTGTGATTCTGCACTGCGTCGCTTTAACTGACAATTGCGCGGTTGTGCGACGTTGTACCCAAACAAAATTGACGTCCTTTTTTTCCCCACAAATAGAGCTTTTTTTATTTTTTGCGCTATAAACAAAAAAAGAGCGACAATTTTGAAAAAAACGCAATATTTTTTACTTTTTGCTATAATAAATATCCCCCAAAAATATATAAAAACATTTTTTTTCCTCGGTTTGGGCCGATATGTATTCTTCTACATATTTTTGGTAAAAGAAATTGCAATAAGCGTATATTGATTGGTTTGTGCACAATTTATAGCGACGTTATGGCGGACACATTGGACATTTTTTACACTATTTTGGGACCATTGTCATTTATACAGCGATCGATGCTATAAAAATGCATTGAGTACTGTGTAAATGACACTGCCGGTGAAGGGGTTAACCGCTAGGGGGCAGTGAAGGGGTTAAGTGTTTCCTAGGGAGTGATTCTAACTGTTAGGGGGCTGGACTTCAGCACACAGGACAGTGATCACCGCTCTCGATGAGAAAGTGGTGTGATCACTGTCCTGTCACTAGACAGAATGGGGAAATGCTTGTTTACAAAAGCATCTCTCCGTTCTTCCTCTCCGTGACACGATTGCGGGCACCCGGCGGACCCGCAGTCACGGCAACTGTGGCAGGCCCGCTTGTGACACCGCTTCTTGAAGGGGACGTACCTGTACGCCCTTTTGCCTACCAGCGCCATTCTGCCGACGTACAACTGCGTGCGCTGGTCAGCAAGCAGTTAAAAAGGCTGTTCAAGCCTGTCTTCTCTAATCCTCTCCTTCCACTGACTCCAATATATTTCCTGGAATTTAAAGAGCCAGGGGACAGGCTGCACATGCTCAGTTGGGTGTGTGTTGCTAAAGTGTTTGTTTTTTTTTTTTCTTTTTTGGGAGAGTGTATGTGATCAACACAGGGCCAATAAGCACTGTCCAGACAGAGGGTCAGGGGTCCTGCATTCTCATAGGACAATCGTGAGAGAATGAAAAGTCCTCCTACAAGCTCTAACCAGACACTCACAGAAGTCACAAGACTGCTATATACTGCTGATGAGAAAAGGTATTTAGCAGTTTATATTTACTAAAATAATTGGATTTCCATGTTCTGTGTACTACGGTACACCAGATATAGTAAATGCAGGGTCCTGGGTTTAGTAACACTTTTAAGGGGTTGTAAACCCTTTGTCATTTAAAACAAATAAAAAAAACTTCATACTTGCCTCTACTGTGCAGTTCGTTTTGCACAGAGTGGCCCCGATCCTCGACTGCTGGTGTCCCCCCGCGGCGTTGGTAGCTCCTCCCCGCATCGAGTGTCCACGTTGGAGAAGGCTCTCCTAAGGTGGTCACCCATGTGGGCACGCTCCCGAGTCCTGTATCTGTACATTCACACAGAATGCCAGGACTCTACCCCGGCACCCGCGTCATTGGATTTGATTGACAACAGCGGAGCCAATGACTGCGCTGCTATCAATCTATCCAATCAAGAGCCGAGACAACCGCAGAGAGGAAGAGCGTCTCCGCAGAGGGAACAAACAGGCTCAGTTGAGTAAAACAGGGGGGGCTAGGGAGCCGGTGACTGCCAGAAGTTTTTTCACCTTAATGCACAGGATACATTAAGGTGAAAAAACACAACGGTTTACAACCCCTTTAAACCCTAGCCAAATAAATAATTAACCAACAAAAAAAAACTTAAAACCCTTTACAAAGAAAAGTAAAAAGAATAACAAAAGCAGATGAAAAAGCTGAAAAACATAGCAGCAAATGATGAAACGGAGGATATTTTTCTCTATTGGCGAATTTAAAAAACGACAAAGCTCAAAAATACTTTAAAAACGCTCTACACAAAAGATGAAAAATGTGCATACAAACGCTCAAAAAATGTTCAAAAACGCCACGCTCAGGTGTGAATGCAGCCTTACAAGTATACCTACTTTGCCCATCTATCTGATTTGAAATTTCAGCTGGTCTGCCAAGAGCGGTGGGAGGGTGTTATAAACAAAGGCTACAACTGATTACAGATTGCCCAGTTTTACACATGGATCTCAGTAAATAAAGTAGAGCCCCTAACTTACTATTCAGTTTTTATTTATGTGAGTGACAGTTCTTCTTTTAAGCAATTAGACAAGATACCCACAGTGTATCTTGGGTCTGTTTATAATTGTCCAGGGCTTGGTTTGGACAGGACGACACGGATGATTTTTAGTAGCTGAGTCACTTTACCCACCTTGCTAAAGCCGGCCATACACCAGTAGTATTGCATTCAACCATTTGTAAGGTAATTCTGGAAAATTGTTCGTCGGAATATTCTTACTTGACGTTATTGAACCAAATTTCATTCAAATGCCCCTTTTATCCAGATCTGCTATTAAGCAGTTTTCATTATAATATGTACAAATTATATTAAACTGTACATATTATATTATTAAAAATGTACAGTTTAATAATATAATATGTACCATTAGAAATTTTAAAATTTGTTTCAAAAAATGAAACTTTTTGAACAAAACTCTACAAAATTTTTGAACTAAATTCTACTGGCGTATGGCCAAGCTTAAAAGTAACAACTGATCTATAAACTGAATCTGAAACAAAAGGCTCCCTATAGTGCAGGTTCCACCTGTAGTAAAAAATCATAGTAAATAACCGCACACAATTGGATTATTATGTAACCAATTGTTGCTTAATGCTGCTGAATGACCGGGCTATTTTTTGCGATTCGGCACTGCGCCGCTTTAACTGACAATTGCGCGGTCGTGCGACGCTTCACCCAAAAAAAATTGACATCCTTTTTTTCCCCACAAATAGAGCTTTCTTTTGGTGGTATTTGATCACCTCAGCGGTTTTTATTTTTTGCGCTATAAACAAAAAAAAATGCGCCAATTTTGAAAAAAGCACTATTTTGTACTTTTTGCTATAATAAATACCCCCCCCCCCCCCTTTTTTTTTAAAGCACATTTTTTCTTAGTTTAGGCCGACATGTATTCTTCTACATATTTTTGTTAAAAAAAATCGCAATAAGTGTATATTGCTTGGTTTGCTCAAAAGTTATAGCGTTTACAAAATAGGGGATAGATTTATAGCATTTTTATTATTATTATTTTTTTACTAGTAATGGTGGCGATCTGCGATTTTCATCAGGACTGCAACATTATGGCAGACAGATCGGACACTTTTGACACATTTTTGGAACCATTGGCATTTATACAGCGATCAGTGCTATAAAAATGCACTGATTACTGTAAAAATGTCATACTAGGGGGCGATCAAGGGGTTAATTGTGTTCCCTGTGTGTTTCTAACTGTAGGGGGAGGGGACTGACCTAGAGGAAATGACAGATCGTGGTTTCTAGCTATTAGGAACTCACGATCTGTCACTCCTCACAGAACAGGGATTTGTGTGTTTACACACACACACACGTCCCTGTTCTGCCTCTCGTGCCCGCGATCGCTCATGGCTGGCGGTCATGGCGACTGTCGGCCATGAGCATTGGCACCCCCACTGTGCAGTGGGCGCGTGCGCATGCCTGCTATCCCGATCCCACGAGCCAACGTATAGCTACGACGGCTCGCGGGATCGTGCTGACCTACCGCAGTATAATGACGGCGGCTGGTCGGCAAGCGGTTAAAGTACTTCTGGTGGGCCTTGCAGCATAATGGTTATTCTCTCAGGTCGTGGGTGAAAGTTTTTAGAGTTATCTTAAAGCAGAAACCAAACCCTCCTATCCTTTTGCATGTGAAGATGCTACCATCTGGGCTACTATTTAGACCTGCAGTTGCCAAGGTGCGGCACATGTGACATCAGCCATTTGAGGACTTGAAACTAACAGTTCTCAACCAGAGGCATGCCGCTAATGTAACTGTTTTAGGAAACAATTGAATCTATGGGTTTGGTTCTACTTGAAGAACAAATCCTAAGAACTTTCCTATTATAGGGAAATGATTCTTTCACAATTAAACTCACACAAACAATGTCAATGAATAGATAGATGTTGATTAGATCTAATCTTTTTTTTTTTTTTTTTTAAGAGAAGTATGGCTTTTTTTTTTTTTTTCAAACACCGCTGATCGCTCGGACCATCAGTCACCAGTTTACTGCTCTGCCCCACTTCATTGTTACAATCTTGCTGAGCCTGGCACAGCTCTGTGATGTCAGCCGACAGCGGGCTTCAGCCCGCTGTCTGCTGAAAACGGGTCACAGGAGTGCAAAACGAATTGTACTCCTGTGATCCACAGGGAAAGTACAGCCGAATGAGCTTTGGCTGTACTTCTCCTCCATCACCCTCCCTCTCGCCCGGCCTATAGCAGAATGATGGCTGGGCGGGGGTTTCATTGTGACTGGGCATCATATGACATCCTTGCCGCTCGCACACGCCCCCAGGAGCATGGCGTGTCACTTGGACACTGCATCTCCGATCATGGTAATAAGCCTATGATGTAGGCTCTTTACCATGTGATCAGCTGTGTCTAATCACAGCTGATCACTGTGAATAGGAAGTGCTGGCTATCACCATTACTCTATTCACGCTGACATGGTGTAAGTAAAGGAGAGCCGATAAGCTGCTCTTCTGACAGGGGGAGGTCGTCTGCCCTGATAAACAGTGCATTGGTCATCAGGGCTGCCTGTCGGTGAAGCCTCATCAGCGCACATCAGTGAAGGGAAAAAAATTACTTATTTACAAAATTTTGTAACAAACTAAGAAACTTTTTTTTTTTTTCTTCAAAATTTTTGGTCTTTTTTTCATTTGTTTATCAAAAAATAAAAAACTCAGTGGTGATTAGATACCATCAAAAGGAAGCTCTATCTGTCTTAAAAAAAAAAAAAAAAGATAAAAATGTTGTTGGGTACAGCATTGCATGACCGCGCAATTGTTGTTCAAAGAGCGACAGCGCTGAAAGCTGAAAATTTGGCCTGGGCATGAAGGGGGTGGAAGTGCCCAGTATTGAAGTGGTTAAAGTGGTGTTCCACCCAAAAAAAAAAGACTACATGAAAAATCCTAAAAAAAAATACAAAAAAAACATTTGGATATTTTTTTTTTTTTTACTCACCTCTAAATGCCTGTTGCTAGGGGGTCCCTCGTAGTCTGCCTCTTTCAGTGCCTGGGCTGGTGACATCACTTCCGTCTCAGCACAGGAAGGGCTCAGCTCTGCTCCCTCCCTCCTGTCAATCATCTGGGACCCATTACAGGTCCCAGGTGACTGAGCGGCCAATCACGGCGCTCGGCGGCGCTCGCGCATGCGCAGCGGGTGCCAGGCTGTGAAGCCACAGCCCGGCGCCCACAGTTGCAATGCCGGCGCCGCCGAACGGAGGGAGAGACAAGCGGGGCTTCGATCCCCCGCATCGCTGGACCCAGGGACAGGTAAGTGTCCAATTAAAAGTCAGCAGCTGCAGTATTTGTAGCTGCTGACTTTTAATTTTTTTTTTTTTTTTTTTTAGTGGCCCTCCTCTTTAAGGACTGTGAAATTTTAAAAGAAAGTGGATTATCCAATATACTGTGTGCTATATGTCCTTGTCCTTAAATCTAGCATAAACGAACAACAGAGGTAGTAGCCGAGGACTTTTAGAGGAACATATAGATACAAGGAAAACACTGAATGCATAAAAACCATACATTTTAGTATAACATTCAATAAAAGACGAAACACAAACCGGACAATAAAATATTGAATATAGGGTTTAAGTAATTGTTTTTTCCAACCAATACACTCCACATGTAGATGAAACCCATAATTCTCTTTGCATTAAATACATAGATTCACTGCAATCCTACAGGTGTGTGTCGTATCTCTCCCATGTGGGGGATCCTCATAGAGTAAGGTATAAACAAAAGGTTTTAGAAAGCCCTCAATGGTCATCCATAATCCAATTAGATTGACACACCAATATTTACGTGTCAAGCAGAGCAGAGGGCTGGGAACTCCACATCCTATTGTCAAACCATTCTGGAGTACAGTCAACCAAAAATTAGCAGAAGTTGGATGGGTAGGGAGTCATTTCCAAAATATCCTTTCCTTCACACCCAGAGTTCCATTCTTCACAATCACGCCTTATTCCTGTCATCCGTTTTTGGCAGCACCTATATTTGTGAGCAGCTATTTTCAAGAATGAATCACACTAAGGGAAAAATTAGAACCATATTAACCTTGCTCTACGAATAAATATCTTGCGCTAATCAGGCACGGTAAACAAAACTAGTTCAAATAAGAAAGTGCAGCAAAATCTCGAAGTGTATCACATGACACTAAAACAGTAAAGGTGAATAACGTGATTTTGCGCAAATTGCTGTAAATAAATACACTACATAAATAATGCATAAAATGCAATAAATGAAAAAGTAAACGTGCCTAAAACATCTATATAGGATGACAATATTCAATCTCTAATATCATATAGTAAATAGTAATAAATCGTGCAGTGAATACTAAAGACAAATCCTGATATAAAATAATGTGAAAATATGCCAATAAAATGGCGTGTAAACACCTTCCGGGAAAAATAAGATGAAACTGTAAAGAATATTAAAAAATCAGAAACTCAAAAATAAAATTCAAAAATAAAATGAAATATTAACGTGTATATAAATGTTCAAGTCCTCTTTAAGTGGACAAATAGGTGGGTATAGTTCTGTGGTTATCAAGGTTGATAAAAACGAGTGTCCATAAAGTTGTCCTGCTGTGGTTTCTCATGCATAAAAGTCTCCCAAAACTCTCACCTCAATGCTATGGAAACAAACAGTCACCATCTGGGATCTCCACTGTCCTCCATGGGTGGGCAGATCTTTCAGTGCTCCTCTTATGGGCGCAACGATTCGCTCCAGAATCGCAATAGTAAAGAGTGGGGGACAAAATAGAGAAACCTCCAATAGTGCAATATGTCGGGGCTAAAATATATTTATTAAAATAAAGCAAAGTGGACTCTCACACAGAAGCATTAAAAACAACACAAGGAACAAATTTGGCGTTGTTTCTTAGCCTTCTCACGTCACTTCCGGTTGTGGCTATCCTGGCCAATCCCTACCCGTTACGTTGCCTCTCACAACTTCATCTGGGGACAGATGAAGTTGCGAGAGGCAACGTAACGGGTAGGGATTGGCCGGGATAGCCGGAAGTGAGGAGGAGCACTGAAAGATCTGCCCACCCATGGAGGACAGTGGAGATCCCAGATGGTGACTGTTTGTTTCCATAGCATTGAGGTGAGAGTTTCGGGAGACTTTAATGCATAAGAAACCACAGCAGGACAACTTTATGGACACTCGTTTTTATCAACCTTGATAACCACAGAACTATACCCACCTATTTGTCCACTTAAAGAGGACTTTAACATTTATCAACACGTTAATATTTCATTTTATTTTTGAATTTTATTTTTGAGTTTCTGATTTTTTAATATTCTTTACAGTTTCATCTTGACGCCATTTTATTGGCATATTTTCACATTATTTTATATCAGGATTTGTCTTTAGTATTCACTGCACGATTTATTACTATTTACTATATGATATTACAGATTAAATATTGTCATTTAATATAGATGTTTTAGACACGTTTACTTTTTTATTTATTGCATTTTATGCATTATTTATGTAGTGTATTTATTTACAGAAATTTGCACGAAATCACCTTATTCACCCATATTAACGTTTCTGCAGTTAAAAAGCTCGTAGTTGGATCTTGGATATCTGATGAACACCTTGAGAATTCTTTGAGCATTGCTACTCCATCCATCAAACCAGATATTGATGCGTTTTTGTTTTTCAAAAACCATGTCAAATATCGCACCGGTTTTATGTTTTTTTTTTTACTTTTACAATAAAAGAGAATGAGAAAAAATTAAGTTTTATTACTCAGGTACATTATTTATATCGGTGATCTGCACAACGACTTCTGCTCATCAGCTATCCTTATTTTAGTGTATTGTATGTGTGGCCCAGACCATCCTATACTTCCACCGTACTACCACACTGGAAAATGCCTGGTGTTCACGGACAATGGGTGACCACCTCCCATAATGCATTGACCAATTGCCAGACCTAAAAAAAACTCATGGAAGGGTGAGAACAATGTCATTAACCCTTGTGGGAGTTTCTGCACAGAGCTTACACAGGGTTTATTTCCACATGAGTATGAGTGGGTTGGGGTTGGCTTTAGAGACCCCGTCACTATGCCTTGAATAATAATAATAAAATGAGCAAGAGTTGGAACCTCTGCCAGGTTTCATTGCAGTCTATTTGTTCTCACTTCTTATTTGTGGGTTTGAGAGAGAATTTGAAGTGAAGACATCCTAGGGAGGTCACGAAGGGGGGAAAAAAAACAATGGAGGGAACTTATTAAATCTGGAGCAGCCATAATCTGGGGCAAATGTTCATGGCAACCAATAAGCTTGTAGCTTTTATTTTCAAAGCCTAAAGCTGGCCGCAAATGAGTATTTTTTTTTCTGTTCTGCCAGTGGGGTGAATGGGGGGGGGGGGGATTCTTCGGTCCACACAAATGAGATGAATGAAGGAACCCTCCTGCCAGAACATTATATTCTGACAGTGGGACTGACTGCTTGCTGTCAGAATACATTGATCAACACAGTTTTCCAGCTCGTTCTTCATCGAATAGGGATGGCCACGCACCATTAGAAAGTAAGCCGGTCCCTGCTGAGCCAGCTGATTTTTGATCCATGCATGGCCAGCTTAAAGCAGAACTGCACTACATCTGAGCACCACAAACGAAAAACACTTTAATTCATTTTTAATATTCAAAGCAAACTCCTCCCTCCATCCATGTCTCCATACTTTATTTTGTTGAGAAATCACTTTGAGTAAGGGCAGATGATTCATGTAGCATTTACTTCCTGGCGTCCATCTCCCCTTAGCTCAGACAAGAAAAAAAGGAGCATGTGCTTAGCTGAGAAAGCCCCTCCTCCCTTCCTGAGGACTCCTGGGATGCATGACATCATTTGCCTAGGCCTGGAAACCAGGAAGTAAATGAAGAATTGTAAATAAAATGTTAAAACAAGTAAATATGATTTACTTTCCTATCTATTAGTGCTAGCAGCATAATGATTAAGAATAGTTGACTCAGAGAGTAACGTTCCACTTTAAGGCTTAATGTACACGGGACGCTGAGGCAACCGCCTCTGAATGCTTTTTTTTTGACAGCTTGAAACCGGCATTTAAAAATGCCTGTTTAGCTGCGCTTGCATTCCGCGTTTAGCCACGTTCGTGTCTAGGAGCGTTTAAGATAACATCATAAGACCCTCCCAAAGCCCAAAAAACTGTATTATTTAACTATTTCAGCCGTTCTGTGAGACCAGAGTGAGTAGCAGCAGAGTACTTGTATCTACCTCAATTTCGGTGCTTTTACTATGGATCCCATAATGAACATATGTGAGAAAATGCTCCTCACTTTGCTGTTGATGAGGCTGGAAAGACAGAAATTGCGTGCGAGGACCAGAGTTCGCCGCTACTGGACTCATCCATTGATTACACAGCACATGTCTGTAGGATATTTTTCCAACATGTATGTACAGCTGCGTAGTTTATAATATATACATGTAGATCAGGGCTCGACAATCCCCGGGCGCCAGGTCGCATTTGCGACTAGAATTAGCGACCTGGGGCGGCACAGCTGGGGTGTCCTGTGTCCGTTCGACACCCCCCCCCTCCCGACGCGATCGCGTTGGGCCGAGCCGGTAATTGAGGCCCCGGCTTTGCGGCCTACTGCAGTCCTATGGTTCCTTCTGCAATCGGGCGCCCTCTGGTGGTGGCCGTTGGTATGACAAGACATCCACCAATGCTAATGGAGCTTCCCCTACCTGTTTTCACTGCCCGCTCATCTCCTTCCCTTTACTTAGAACCCCCAAACATTATATATATTTTTTATTCTAACACCCTAGAGAATAAAATGGTGGTCATTGCAATACTTTCTGTCACACCGTATTTCCGCAGCGGACTTACAAGCGCACTTTTTTGGGAAAAAATACTTTTTTTAATTAAAAAATAAGAAAACAGTAAAGTTAGCCCAGTTTTTTTTATATTGTGAAAGATAATGTTACGCCGAGTAAATTGATTCCCAACATGTCACGCTTCAAAATTTCGTCCGCTCGTGGAATGGCGACAAACTTTTACCCTTTAAAATCTCCATAGGCGACGTTTAAAAAATTCTACAGGTTGCATGTTTTGAGTTACAGAGGAGGTCTAGGGCTAGAATTATTGCTCTCGCTCTAACGATCGTGGCGATACCTCACGTGTGGTTTGAACACCGCTTTCATATGCGGGCGCTACTCACATATGCGTTCGCTTCTGCAAGCGAGCTCGGCGGGACGGGGCGCGTTTAAAAAAATTATTTTTTTTTCTTATATATTTTACTTTTTATTTTTACATTGTTTTAAAAAAAAAAATTGTGTCACTTTTATTTCTATTACAAGGGATGGGGCACATTTAATTTTTTTTTTTTTTCTTATTTATTTTAACTTTTATTTTTTTACTGTTCTTTAAAAAAAAAAAAAAAAAAAAAAAAAGTCACTTTTATTCCTATTACAAGGAATGTAAAAATCCCTTGTAATAGAAAAAAAAGCATGACAGGTCCTCTTAAATATGAGATCTGGGGTCAAAAAGACCTCAGATCTCATATTTACACTAAAATGCATTAAAAAAAAAATGTCATTTGAAAAAAAAAATAATAAAATGTCCCTTTAAGAGCTATGGGTGGAAGTGACGATTTGACGTCGCTTACGCCCTGCAATGACTTGGAGATGGGCGGGGGGGCCATCTTCCTCTCACTCGTCTCCATGTCAGGCCAGGGACAGATCCGGATCGCCTCCGCCGTTACCGACGGCCACGGTAAGCGGTGAAGGGCATCGGAGCGCGGCGGTAGGGGGGGCCCTCTCCTGCCGCCGATAAAAGTGATCTCGCTGCGAATCTGCTGCAGAGATCACTTTTATCTGAAAGAGAACCGCCGGCTCTTGAAGATACCGGGGTTATGGTAGCTAGCTGCGACCATAACAACGGTATTTCTCTTCAAAGACAGGACGTATATAGTCGTCCTGCGGGAAGGAAGTGGTTAATTAAAATGAATTTATTATTTGTCATCTCCCTGCTTGGCCCCTTTCACACGGGCTGTCTGATCAGGTTCGCCTGTCAGTTTTTCAGGCGGACCTGATTGGATCCTTAACGGGAATATGGTGGTCTTGTGTCCCTGCATGGCAGGAAATAAAAGCAGTCACATTCGTTCTAGTCGTCTCTGTGTAAATTTAAGATTGGTTAATTTTTATATTGAAAATAAAGCTTTGTCGGTCGTTTAAAAAAAAACAAAAAAAAACCTGACTCCTAACTTTTTTAGCTGGCTCCTAGATTCCAAGCAAATTTGTCAAGCCCTGATGTAGATTGAGGTAGGCGGAACACTTTGGTGGAGGTGAGTCAGCCACGCCTCTTTACCATTGATCTCTGGCGACCCGCCTGCTGACCTTTAACCTTTGGAGGAGGTCCCTATTCCAATCCCTGAGTCCTAAACTTGTTCAAGGGGAAACCCTAAATCATAAACCTAACCCTGTTCTTTAGGGGAAAACCCTAACGGGAAACCCAAACCCTAACCTGAGAGTCATGTTGTGGTTGGTGGGGGGCTGAGTAAACATTGGTATGAAATGCCTGCTGAAGTTGGAACTTAGAAAATATCAGACTGGGCAAACACTCTGATTAGATAAGTTAGAACTTGGATGAAGGGTCGGTGTCCAATATAACAGGTTGGGGTGAGGGAAAGAGACAGTCCTGTGAATCATTGTCAAAGCTACCTAGAATTTAACATGAGGGCAAAATGCAATTAAAAAAGCCAGATATTAAATTTCTTGCAACTATGTTTGATCAAGTCAGGGGTCAAGCTCAATGGTGGGGTCTTTTGGTTCAAATCTAACAACATATATATCAAATTCCAATTCTACTTTGGCTAACAGCAATGCTAGTGGTGTATTGGATTGGATCATGGGCTCATTAGGGGTATATAAATGGTCTATGAAGCATTGCAAGCAATTACAAGTTTTTAAAATATTTTTTTTCATCATTTGCTATAATTTTTAAGTTATGTAAAGTAAAAAAAATAGGGCACCTTTTTAAAAACGCTTCTAAACTAAAACGTGGCTAAACGCCGGTACCGCGTTTGGTGTCTGAAACGTCGGAAACTTCAGCGTCTGAACTCATTTTTTTGCCTTCAAAGAAAAGCCTATAAACACAACTGCCTAAAAGCTACATTAAACGAACCTGTGTACATGTATACATAAGATAACATTGGATGAGTTCAGGGGCAGCTGAAAAAAGCATCCAATTGCCTCTGAACGTCCGTTTAGCAGCAGTAGTGTACATGAGGCCTAACTGAACACACTGAGGATAGAAGCTGATTGCTTGGCATGCACAACTGCTGCATGTTCTGTCTGCTCCTTTGATAAATTTCCCCCCAATATTCCTTGTAGAGCTAGGAAGGACTAGAAACACTCAGACGTTTGTTGCTGCCTGTGTCCTTGCTTGGGAGATTTATCCTTACTTCCTTTTACAAGTGATGGGTGTCCAGGCAGGAACTGAGGATGAATCACTTAGTAATAGTAACTTGACAGAAATTCTATTCTCACTATGTCCAGAATTTGAATAAATAGTTTGGCTTTCAGTGTAATCTAAGTAGTAATTAGTACCTCTTGGCTTGTGGCAGTATGTGGATGGAAGTAGGTTCTCAGTGGTGTCTTTCTAGGAATTGGGTCTGAATTTCTTCTGCAAGTATGATGCGGTCCTGCCTCTTTCTCTAGTTTTGACGCTTGATAAGTGTTATCAGACAGACGCCGGATGCAGTATAGCCCTGTTGAACTTCTGTGTGCCTCCTACAGACTAAGCTGTAAAACAGATACAGTTGAGCCTAAAAACCTTAAAATTAAAATACTAGTTGAATAACAAAAGCATGTCTGGTTTGTAAAGTAATCAGGGATCTGGATGTGAACCATGCCTAGAGTGGACATCTCCAGCCTTAAGCCTGGTACACACTGAGGTTTTTTTTTTTTCCATTCAACCTAGCAGGTTGACCAAAAAAAACTGTCAGCTCAGGTCGGAGCCGCTGTACTAATGATCCAACGTTAGTACAGTGATCTCCCCCACTGAGCTGTTGCCATTGGCTGAGAGCACTGATCAGGAGCTGGTCGGCTGTTGGTTTTCCAAATTTCCAACTTCTGTCAGACCGGCTGCCATCACCAAGGCCAAATGTTGGCCGTTTTTTATTGAACCAGCCGATATCTGACGAATGATCGTCTTTTTTTTTTTTTTTTTTTTTTTTTTTTTTTTTTGGTGGAGGGTGGTTTGCATGCTAGTCTCATATTGAATACTAATAGGTTACTAAAGTTACGAAAATTCTCGTGAGACCGAATACAACTTCGGAAGTGATTGTAATGTATTCTTTCATTTCCGAGTATGCGTGGTCTTGGTCACACGATTTTTTTTCCTGCGAATACTGCTATTAGTGCAAATTACAAGAACATTGTTTGTTCTTTTATTGTACAAGAACATTTTTTGTGCTCAAGGAAAGACCCCAAATGGGTCTAGTTGTGCATCAACAGATCAAGAGATGTCCTTTTCCTCCTCCTAGGGTAGATCTTAAACGGATGGTCACAGCAATCTCCAGGCTATTTCTCCACAGACACCGAGTTCCACGACCAGCTCCTTTTTTAAAAATTTGTCTCCAGGGATAAAGGGTAGAAGAGCCTCCATAGTGTAGTAGTAAAAAACTTGCATTTTTATTTAAAAAATATAGGCATAACAGTTTAAATGTGGCCAAAACGCCATCAGCAAAAAAAGTGCCAAACACAGAGATTTCCAGTAACGGCTGTGACCAGAAGTGACGTCACTAAGCTCCTCCCTACGCCTTACATCACACCACACGTGACTTTGTCAAGGGTCCAAAGTTATGCCTATATTTTTTAAATAAAATGCAAGTTTTTTACTACTACACTATGGAGGCTCTTCTCTTCTACCCTTTATCCCTGGAGGCAACTTTTTAAAAAAGGAGCTGGTTGTGGAACTCGGTGTCTGTGGAGAAATAGCCTGGAGATTGCTGTGACCATCCGTTTAAGATCTACCCAAGGGAGGAGGAAAGGGACATCTCTTAATCTATTGATACACAACTAGACCCATTTGGGGTCTTTCCTTGAGGTGAGAGGCTAGCACCTAGAGGGTGTGGATTGGAGAAAGGATTCTTATAAGTTATCTGCATTAGAACTCTTCCTTGACGTATTTACCCGTATAGAGACTATTTGCTTAGCATCTGAAGATCCATCTGTCAACTTTGTGAACTTTATTATTTCGATGTCATTATCATTGCATTATTTTGCACATTTAGCCTTTTGGAATTACATCAGTCATCTTTGGGAATTATTTATTGGATGTTATTATTGTTGCACCAGTTTGCACATTAATTTATTATAAATTGCTATTAGCACTTTTTTATTAGCACTTTACATTGCTATGATTGATTCAGAGGCGCTCAGGAATATTATTAGCACTTTATTATTGTAATTTTTGAAGTGACATTTAGTGCTGCTTCACCGTTCCTCACTCTATATCTTGGTGCCGGCAACACTACAGAAGTCAGCTGCTTTATATTTATCTTTTGCACTTCCGCACTTTACTATATATTCTGTTTACATGTTTTAGCGGCGCATTACTACTTCACTTTTAAAAAATGTTTGTGCTTGTCGCTTTAGATATTTATTACAGGTTCTTATATAGCGCTGTCAATTTACGCAGCACTTTACACATATATTCTGTACATTCACATCAGTCCCTGCCCTCAAGGAGCTTACAATCTAAGGTCCCTAACTCACATTCATACATACACATACTAGTGTTTGCCAATTTAGACAGGAGCCAGTTAACCTACCAGCATGACTTTGGAGTGTTGGAGGAAACCGGAGTACCCGGATGAAACCCACGCAGGCACAGGGAGAACATGCAAACTCCAGATAGTGTCATAGTTGGGTGGCGAACCAATGACTCTAGTGATGCTAGGAGAAAGTGCTAACCACTTAGCCACTGTGCTGCCCGTTTTTTTCATGAACTGTCGTGGTCGGCTCTCAAAAGCTGTGTACTAATGATTAGATTATCGGACGATCGCTCCGAGGGTGGTTTTTAAATCAGAAATTCTCATTGTGTGTACGGGGCCTTTAGGCATTGTTTTATCTGCCAGAATTTACTGCCCCCCTTCCAGCTTTCTTGAGGCTTATGTTGGTTCTTGTGAGATTAGATTACACAGACTGCAGACTAACCTAGAGAGTGGGCAGACTCCCTCCCTTCCTTTCTCCTAGCAAAGATTGGACTGCCTAGCTTAGCCAGATTATACACATGCTGCCAGCAATCATTGAGTCGGCACTGAGTTGTCTTGTTAGAAGGCCCGACATGCTTTTCACACACATTCCTGAGTTAGAGAAACATGTTAAGCATTTGTAAACTTTAAAAATTTGTGTACAAAACATTATTTTCTTTGAGAATTATTTTTTACAGGTAGCACCGTCAATTTATGCACCCCTTTACATATATATTGTACAATTACATCAGTCCCTGACCTCGAGGAGCTTATAATCCTAAGGTTCCTAACTCCCATTCATACACACACATACTAGGTTCAATTTAGACAGGAACCAATGTCTTTGCCGTGTTCCGTGTTCATATATTATTCATACGTTCTTTATTTTCACTGGTTTGCTGGTTAGGCCCCTCCTTACATTTTGGTGTCGGAGTGCCTATTTAGCTGCAGCTGCATCTGTGTAAAGAACTGCCAGCAGGTGTGCAAATGTGAATTTGCTTTCTTTGCATGCCATATTTCTGAATTTGTGTCAGTTTTGTGGAGTCAGTTAATCTACTCCAGACCATTAATGGTTTCACCTTATTAGTGGAGGCCCCTCCAGCGGGTTTCAGTTTCATTAAAAACAATTTCTGTGAATCCCCCGGATTTCTGTGACCTTTCTTTTGAAGTGAAAGATAATTCTGAGAAGTTGTTGAAGTAGAACGTGAGCTGCTGAACCTTTTCATGCTGCGGCTTAGTGTTAGTGTAACATTTTCAGGGACCCCCAACTATGTTCCATTTCAGGAGCCTTTAGTTGTATTTTTCAATGGAAATCTATTGAATTGTTCTGACTTATAGCAAACTGTATTAATTAGCTTTCTGCAGAAGCTTTAAGGGTTTGTGCCAATATTGAGTGGTATTTGGAACTGCTCATAATTCCCTCTACCTTGACTAAGACCCCTGTTCCAGCTGAAGAAAAACCACACCAAAGCATGATGCTTCCACCACCATGCTTCACGGTGGGTATGGTGTTCTTTTTGTGATGTGCAGTGTTTTGTGCCAAACCTATCTTTTGGAATTATGGCCAAAAAGGTTCAACCTTAGCCACTTTACCCCATACCCCAGACATATGAGGAATACGGGGGATTGTTGTCACATGTACCACACAGCCAGTACTTGCTAGATATTCCTGCAGCTCCTTTAATGTTGCTGTAGGCCTCTTGGCAGCCTCCCTGACCAGTTTTCTTCTCGTCTTTTCATCAATTTTGGAGGGACGTCCAGTTCTTGGTAATGACACTGTTGTGCCATATTTTCTCCACTTGATGACTGTCTTCACTGTGTTCCATGGTATATCTAATGCCTTGGAAATTCTTTTGTACCCTTCTCCTGACTGATACTTTTTAACAATGAGCTCTCCTTCTGATGCTTTAGAAGCCCTCTGAGGATCATGGCTTTTGCTGTAGGATGCGACTGAAAAATGTCAGGAAAGACCTACTAGAAAAGCTGAACTTTGGGGTTAATCAGAGGCACTTTAAATGATAGCAGGTGTTTACTGACTCCTATTTAACATGAGTTTAAATGTGATTGCTTAATTCTGAACACAGCTACATCCCCAGTTATTAGAGGGTGTGCACACTTAAGCAACTGCATTATTTTAGTTTGTTATTACCTCTAAAAGATTTCAGTTTGTTTTTCAATTGAGTTACAGTTTATAGGCCACATTAAATGTGGAAAAAGTTCTGACTCGATGTCCACCAGAACCCGCCGATCATTTGGGACACAAGCAAAACAGTGGTCTGCCTATCTAAACAAGGCAGACTGCCGTTCTTTCAGTAGGGAAGGTATTGGTTCTGTTTCTGCAAAGCAGGAACACTGATCTCTGCCTTCCCATATTACAAGCACATCCCCCACAGTAACCAAGCACATTTTAGGCACACAGTTAACCTCTCGATCACCCCTGATGTGGGAGAATCTGTCCGCAGGACAACTATTAGTGGTGCACTCCACAAATCTGGCCTTTTATGGAACAGTGGCAAGAAGAAAGCCATTGTTGAAAGAAAGCCATAAGAAGTCCCATTTGCAGTTTGCGAGAAGCCATGTGGGGGACACAGCAAACATGTGGAAGAAGGTGCTGTAATCAGATGAGACCAAAATTTATCTTTTTGGCCTAAAAGAAAAACGTTATGTGTGGCAGAAGACTAACATTGCACATCACCCTGAACACACCATCCACACCGTGAAACATGGTGGTGGCAGAATCATGTTGTGGGGATGCTTTTCTTCATTAGGGACAGGGAAGCTGGTCAGAGTTGATGGGAAGATGGATGAAGCCAAATACAGGGCAATCGTAGAAGAAATCCTGTTAGAGTCTGCAAAAGACTTGAAACTGGGGCAGAAGTTCACCCTCCAGCTGGACAATGACCCTAAACATACAACCAGAGCTACAATGCAATAATTTAGATTAACCGCTTGCCGACCAGCTGCCGCAGTTGAACTGCGGCAACATGGCTCGGCATCACGAATCGCAGTTATGTTACGTCGGTAACAAACGGCCACTAGGGGGGCACTTGCATGCTGCCGGAGGGGGGCACTTAAGCCGCGCCCCCCCCCCGCGCTCGCTCCCCGAGCCGATGCGAGGGGCACATGGAGAACCGGGAGCTGTGCGTGTAAACACACAGTTTCCGGTTCTCTGAGGAGTGAACTGACAGATCGTCTCTTCCCTGCACAGTCCCATCCCTCCTTCAGTTAGAACACATACTAGAACACACATTAACCCCTTCACTGCCCCCTAGTTTTAACCCCTTCACTGCCAGTGACATTTTTACAGTAATCAATGCAATTTTAATCGCACTAATCACTGTATTTATGCCAATGGTCCCAAAAATGTGTCAAAATTGTCCGACGTGTCCGCCATAATGTCCGCCATCTCCCCAGTCACGATAAAAATCGCTGATCGACGCCATTACTAGTAAAAAAATATTATTAATAAAAATGCCATAAAACTATCCCCTATTTTGTAGACGCTACTTTTGCGCAAACCAATCAATATACGCTTATTGTGATTTTTTTTTTTTTTTTTTACCAAAAATATGTAGAAGAATACGTATCGGCCTAAACTGATTAAAAACAATGTTTTTTTATATATTTTTTGGGGATATTTATTATAGCAAAATAGTAAAAAAATAATGCATTTTTTTCCAAAATTGTCGCTCTTTTTTTGTTTATAGCGCAAAAAATAAAAACCGCAGAGGTGATCAAATACCACTAAAAGAAAGCTCTATTTGTGGGGAAAAAAAGGACGTCAATTTTGTTTGGGAGCCACGTCGCACGACTGGGCAATTGTCAGTTAAAGCGACGCAGTGCCAAATCGCAAAAAGTGGTCTGGTCTTTGGCAACCCAAATGGTCCGGGGCTCAAGCGGTTAAATCATATTCATGCTTTAGAATGGTCCAATCAAACTCCAGATCTAAATCCAATTTAGAATCTGTGGCAAGACTTGAAAATTGCGGTTCAGTAACTCTCTATCCAATCTGACAGAGCTTGAGCTATTTTGCAGAGAAGAATGGGCAAAAATGTCGGTAGAGATATCCCCAAAAAGACTTGTAGCTTTAATTGCAGGGAAAGGTGGTTCTACAAAGTATTGACTCAGGGGGGGCTGAATACAAATGTACGCCACACTTTTCACATATTTATTTTTTTAAATTTTGAAAACCATTTATCATTTTCCTTCCACCTCACAATTATGTGCCACTTTTGTTTTGGACTATCACATAAAATCCCAATAAAATAAATTTTCATTTTTTGTTGTGATATGACAAAATGTGGAAAATGTCAAGGGGTATGAATACTTTTTCAAGGCACTGTATGACTACTGTATGCTTTTGTTTACAGCTAGTGATCAAAACAGACCTAAAAGTAGCAGTTAGATGTAGATTGATTGGTGAGGTATACATAGATTTGGCGCTATATTTTCCACTTATCGTCTCTTGAATCTTACAGCAACATTTGTAAACATCTCTTGTCTTGTGGTTTCCTGTTTAATATTCTCACTCTGCACACCGCCAAGCCTGAGTCTTGCTACCCGCAGTGTATTGGTGCCGACTAACCACTTTTTCCTCCCCCCCTGAACTTCTAAGAAAGCTGATCATGTGACAAGCGGGAACGATCGCCATGTATAGCCCTCATTAGCATATCGCATATGTTTACATTCATTGTGGCTTCACAACAAAGCAAATCGTTATAAGCTTGTGGGTTTTTTTGATCCTCTCATTCGCAGTTAGTATCTCAGAAACTTGCTACATTTCAAATTTTAGCCTTCCCTCACTAACTTTTAAACCGTAAAGGCATAGTAAACTTTTATTTAAATTGATCTTCTTAACCCCTTTATGACCGAGCTTTAGTTGATAAAACAAATACTTTTGGTCTGAAGGAGCTTGCACATTAATGTGTATACGTGTTGCGCTATCAAAAATAATCAGTGAAAATTCATAATAAAACATTCAATTCATAGTAAAAAAAATGTCCAAAGAAATTGTCCCATATAGATAATGATGAGAAATGAATGATCAAATAGCCAAGGTCGAAGGTGAAATTTCTTCCCCCCCACCATAAAGGCCAACCACCAACACCCAGATAAGGTGTCCTTTTACCAAAGCTCAAGGTCCCCCCTGAGAACAGGCAGGTCAAACAGGCTTTTGGGGACTTTCTCCTTGTAACAATGTTCCAGCCGATTTCAACCAATCACAGGAATGATGCCTCAGCATACATCTCATGATAGATACCACCGACTCCAAAGGTGTAATTTATATGGATAAAAAGACACTAGATAGTGTAAAACCTTATAACAGATCCTTTATTAAAAACGAGTGCTACTCACAATGTATAAAAGATTCATGCACGTGTCTCCAACAAACCATCCCGGGCAGGGGAGATGGCGTCCGCTTCCAGGTGACGCAATGATGTAACAAAGCCGCTCCGCCCTACACGTTTCATCACTAAGAAGTTCTATAGTGAGAAAACGTGTAGGACGGAGCGGCTTGGTCACATCGTGTCACCCGGAAGTGGAAGCAGACGCCGTCTTTCCAGCCCGGGATTGTTTGTTGGAGACATGTGCATGAATCTTTTATACATTGTGAGTGGCACTCGTTTTTAATACAGTATCTGTCATAAGGTTTTGCATCTAGTGTCCTTTTATACATATGCATTGCACCTGTCTGTGGTATCTAACTTGAAATGTATACAGAGGCATCGTTCCTGTTGGTTCAAAATGGCTGGAGCATTGTTACAGGGAGAAAGTCCCCAAAAAGCCTGTTTGACCTGCCTGTTCTCAGGGGGGACCTTGAGCTCTGGTAAAAGGACATCTTATCTGGGTGTTGGTGGTTGGCCTTTATGGCTGAAGGAAGAAGTTTCACTGATTTTTGATCTTGGCTATTTGGATCATTCATTTCTCATCATTATCTATATGGGACTGTTTCTTTCTTTGGACATTTTTCATTATGAATTGAATTTTCACAGATTTTTTTCTGATAGCGCAACACATATATACATATTATCTTTGGGTGAAAAATATCTCACTGTTGTGTTTGCAATTTTTTAATAAGTTTAACACAAGCGGACTTTTTTCTGGTTTATTTTGCACATTAATGTCCCTACCACAGTCCTACAAGCACATGCTAGTGTCAATATTGGGTGAAAGGCAATGCTTTTGGGGCCCATTCCATTTAGTGTGTTAGGGAACTTGCGGTAAAATGTGCCGTTTAACACATGTTCCTGCAGTGCGTTGTGACATTGATTTGTGAATTGCACCCCAATGCACTGTGGCAGCCAACGCACCACAATGCATGTCCACTATTTTATGCGTTAGGCTGGGTTCACACTTTCCCTGCATCCAATTCGCAGGACAGGACAGTGTGACTGGCTTTCAATAGAGCAGGTTCACACAGCTCCGGGGCAGCCATGGAGCGCACAGCAGAAGGGTCCTGTGCGTCTTTGACTCTGTTTCAGGTCCAAATTCAGGCAAAAATTCTGACCAAAAACGGTGGATGGGGACGCATCAGACTGACTGTGCTCCATGCCGCACATAGTGTGAACTCAGCCTTAGTCCTGGTTCACATTGATGCAGTTTGGCATGCGATTTGTCAAATCGCATGACAAATCTGCGGAAATTGCCGGCAATGGCAGCGCCCGAATTGGTACGATGCCGCACCGATTCCCAAAAGTAGTTTCTGTACTGCTTTTGGCGATTTGGGGGTGCGATTTCCATTACATCTGTGCAGAAACCCGCACAGATGTTTCTGAAATCGCCCCCGAAGTCGGGACTGACATGCAGGGATGAAATCATGCGAGTTCAGCTGAACTCGCACGATTTCAATCATGCAAACAGTGTGAACCAGAGCTGAAAGCTGAATTCCAGGATTTCGGTTACTTTGGAACAACTGCAGGCATACCATGGGTTACAGTGCCTTGAAAATGTATTCATACTCCTTGAAATTCTCCACATTTTGTCATGTTACAATCGAAAGCTTAAATGTATTTTATTGGGATTTTATGTGATAGATCAACACAAAGTGGCAAATAATTGTGAAGTAGAAGGATATTTATAAATGGTTTTCAAAATGTTTTACAAATAAATATTTGAAAAGTGTGAAAAGTGCATTTGCATTCAGCCCCCTTTACTCTGATACCCCTAACTAAAATCTAGTGGAACCAATTGCCGTCAGAAGTCACCTAATTAGTAAATAGAGTCCACCTGTGTGTAATTTAATCTCAGTATAAATACAGCTGTTCTGTGAAGCTCTCAGAGGTTTGTTAGGCTCCATTCACACTAGCGCGTTTTTTGATGCATTTTGCAGAAATGCACGGGAATTTTTTAACATGGGTTCCTATGGAACATGTTCACATCAATGCCTTTTTGTTTCTCTGCATTTTTGGAAAGGGTCAGGGACTTTTTTTCATGCAAAATGCAGCGTTTTGCATGTAATAGAATTCAATGGACAAGCATCAAAAACGCAAGTGCACCGTTTTTGCACCGTTTTTGCACCGTTTTTGCAGCGTTTTTGCACCGTTTTTGCACCGTTTTTGATGCGTTTTTGCCGTTTTTTTTTATTTATTTTTTTTTTTAAGACTGTAAAAAAAAAAAAACCGCAAATCGCGGTAAAAACGCTGCTCAAAAACGTGGCAAGCATGAAAAAAAAACCTTCAAAAACGCTCAAAAGCAACATGCATAGGTGTGAATCGAGCCTTAGAGGTCCATGGTAACTCTGGAGGAGCTGCAGAGATCCACAGCTCAGGTGAGAAAATCTATTAGTCGTGCACTCCACAAATAATGGCCTTTAGGCCCCTTTCACACTGGGGCGGTGGGGGCGTCGGCGGTACAACAGCGCTATTTTTAGCGCTGCTGTACCGTCGTTCTTGCAGCGGTATTCGGCCGCTAGCGGTGCGGTTTTACCCCTCGGGCTTTCACACTGAACAAACAGCAGAGGCTGTTTAGGAGCGGTTTTCAGGCGGTATTTTTAGCGCAATACCGCCTGAAAACCGCTCCAGTGTGAAAGGGGTCTTATGGAAGAGTGACAAGAAGAAAGTCATTGTTGAAAGAAAGCCATAAAAAGTCCTGTTTGCAGTTTGCAAGAAGCCTAACACTGCACATCACCTCAAACACACCATCCCCACCGTGAAACATGGTGGTGGCAGCATAATGTTGTGGGGATGCTTTTCTTCAGGGTTAGGAAAGCTGGTCAGAGTTGATGGGAAGATGGATGGCGCCAAATACAGGGCAATCTTAGAAGAAAGCCTGTTAGAGTCTGCAAATGACTTGAGACTGGGGCGGAGGTTCACCTTCCAGCAGGACAACGACCATAAACATACAGCCAGAGCTACAATGGAATGGTTTAGATTAAAGCATATTCATGCATTAGAATGGCCCAATCAAAATCCAGACCTAAATCCAATTGAGAATCTGTGGCAAGACTTGAAAATTGCTGTTCACAGATGCTCTCCATCCAATCTGACAGAGCTTGAACTATTTTGCAAAGAAGAATGGGCAAAAATGTCACTCTAGATGTGCAAAGCTGGTAGCGACATCCCCAAAAAGACTTGCAGCTGCAATTGCAGCAAAAGGTGGTTCTGCAAAGTATTGACTCGGGGACTGAATACAAATGCACGCCACACTTTTCACATTGGTTTGTAAAAAATGTTGAAAACCATTTATCATTTTCCTTCCACTTCACAATTATATGCCACTTTGTGTTGGTCTATCACCTAAAATTACAATAAAATACATGTACGTTTTTGGTTGTAACATGACAAAATGTGGAAAATTTCAAGGGGTATGAATACTTTTTCAAGGCGCTGTAAGTCTAACAAGGTGCCTACTGCCTTGTAGACTTTTCTCTATTCACATCTGACAGGTTTATTGTGCTCCAGGAAAATAACTTCCATAGCTCTAACACTGCGGTCACTGTGGTCTCGGTTCCTTCAAGAGCAGGGTCGCTGGAACGACTATACCCACCCATCCCCTTCTCTTGCCCATTCACAGAAGCCGTTGTATTTTGTGAATTCATTCACAAAATACAAAGGCTTCTGTGAATGGGCAGCAGGGGGCAGGGGTGGGCAAAGCTGCTGTGTGTGCTTCTTTCCTCTCTCAGCCAGAGTGTATCCTTTTGGGAGTGCAATAAACCTATAAGTAAATCGTAAAAGAGTCCCCTATAAGTAATAGAGAGAAATCCAAGAGGTGACATGCCCCTAATTGGACTTAACTCATAGGGTTGATTTACTAAAACTGGAGAGTACAAAATCAAGTGCAGCTCTGTAGTTTGTCGAAGCTTTATTGAACAAGCTGAAGTTAGAAGCTGATTGGTTACCATGCACAGCTGCACCAGATTTTGCACTCACTTCAGTTTTAGTAAATCAACCCCTTGGTTTGCCTGCACTTTTTGCAAAGCTGTTGAATTCCTGGATTCAGCTTTAATGTGCTGTCAGCCCATTAAAAATAACACGTTATTTATGTTACATTAATTTGAAACATAATTTAAAGAGGCATTAAGGTTTTACAGCAGAATTTTTGAAAGGGGATGATTCATGAACAGAAAATAGGGAGATGATTTTTATTCTGTTTTTAAATACTTCAAGTTTTAAGGAACCGGTCTTCCTTTTTAAACTTGTAAAAGTCGTACCTTTTTATAGCTGGAACCACATGGAGCCTACCTTGTTAACCAATTCTGTGCATCCCTCTGATCAGTTTTCACATTGTAAGTAAGGGCTTACCTTTCCTGACTTTGTGGGGAAGTTGCACCTACCGGTCATCCTCTCACTGGCCACTGAGGTGCTTTCATTGATCGGGAGTGGGAACCCTGCCAGGAGCTACACTTCATCACTCTATGCCCTCCTGTCAAATCAGAGTGCCAATGTTAGGCCTCATTCACACGAGGCGGACTCCGCTTCCACGGAGTCTGCCTCGGTCCGCCGGCTCAGCGGGAGATCTCTCCGTTGATCTCCGCTGAGCCGGCGGATGACAGGTCCCTCTCTGCTCACTGAGAGGGGAGGGGCTTGTCAGGCGCCGCTGCTGCCTATGGAGGGATTGGATGAAAACGGACAGCATGTCCGTTTTCATCAGATCTCACCCGATCGGATCCGCCAGTGCAGATCCGGACGTAGGACCATCCGTCTGCTTTCAGCGGATCGGACTAGGTCGGATGTCAGCGGACATGTCTCTGCTGATATCCGTTGCTCCATAGGTTAACATGGAGCGCCCGTTCAGGTCTGCCGTCAAAACTGACAGGCGGACCTGAACGGTCCGATCGTGTGAAATGGGCCTAACTTTCATTGGATGGGGATTGACAAGTAGATGTGTCTTAACCCATGGAGAGGTGGAATTGGGGCATTCGACATGCCTTCTGGATTAAAGTGACCTTAAAGGCCTTACAAAGCTTGTAGTAGATACCCGGTAGTGTCTATTTTCAGACATGACTTTTAACAGTTTAAACCAGTTTAGAGGTTCACTTTTATTTAGCTCTACAGTCTACTACTTTGGTCCTTGTTGTTGGGCTTCTAAGTTGATTCCACATTTGTTATTCCCTCTTCTGTTGCTTATCTTACACTTCTGTTACTCTTTTCAGCTGACCAGGTATATGGCGACCAGGACATGCATGAGGTGGTCCGGAAACACTGCATGGATTACTTGGTGAGTGAGGCTTGGAGAGTTAGCCTTTTGTAATATTTGTAATCGTTTACTTGCATAAGATTCACTTTGTTAGCATTTGCTTTGTTAAATATTGAATTCTGCTACAATTGGGGAATTATAAGAAATTAACCAGTTCCTGCCTGCACTATAGCTGAAATATGACTGCAGTGTGGACTTACACTGCTGGGAGGGCGTACATGGACGTCTTCCTATGCTCATGCTGCCCACACACACCCCCTGCAGCACGCTTTGTGATTGCGGAGTTCTTCGGACGCGGCTGATCACAGATTGGGGTAAAGGGCCAATCAAAGCGGCCCTTTACCACGTGATCAGCTGTCAGACAATGATAGCTAATCACAGAATGTAAACAGAAGTCGGTTATCGGGTTTTCTTTCCCTCATACTCACACCATGAGGAGAAAAGAAGAAAGCCGATAACTGGCTTCTGTTAAAGGGACATCTGTCCCAACATTTCCCACCAATACTGTTAATCAGTTCCACCTATCAGTGCCCACCAATGCCACCTATCAGTGCAGCCTCATCAGTGCCGTCTCATCAGTGCCCATCAGTGCAGCCTCATCAGCACACATAAGTGAAGGAGAATTATCTGTTTGCAAAATTTTATAACTATGAAAATTAGTTTTTGTGTATTTTTTTTCAAAATTTTCGGTCTTTTTTTTTTTTTTTTTTGGTGGTGTTTAAATACCACCAAAAGAAAGCTCTATTTGTGTGAAAAAAAATATAAAAATGTCATGCTTGTAAAATGTTGCATGACCGCCCAATTGTCATTCAAAGTGTGCAGCACTGAAAAATTGGCCTGGACAGGAAGGAGGTAAAAATGCCCAGTAGGCAAGTGATTAACCACTTGCTTTACTGGGCACTTAAACCCCCTTCCTGCCCATACCAATTTTCAGCTTTCAGCGCTGTCACTCTTTGACAATTGCGCGGTCATGCTATATTATACCCAAATGATTATTTTTTTCACACAGATAAGAGCTGTCTTTTGGTGGTATTTAATTGCTGCTGGGTTTTTTATTTCTTGCTAAATAAAACAAAAAGAGACCGAAATTTAAAAAGAAAAAAAAAAAAAAACTGTTTCACAGTTTGTTATAAAATTTTGAAAACCAGGTATTTTTTTTTCTTTCACTGTGTGCTGAAGAGGCTGCGCTGATGGGCAGCACTGATCTGTGTCACTGATAGGCAACACTGATCTGTGACACTGATAGGCAGCACTGATCTGTGGCACTGATAGGCAGCACTGATTATTAGATACTGATTGGCAGCACTGGTGGTTAGCACTGTGGGCACTGGTAGGTGGTACTGGCAGGTGATACTGGTGGGCACAGCCGTGGCTTTCTGAGTGAGGGACCGATGTCCCTCTGACAGAAGCCAGTGATGGGCTTTTTTTTTCTCAGCGTGAGGGGGGAAAAAATATTGATTACCGAGCTTCTGTTTACATCACGTGATCAGCCGTCATTGGCTAACAGCTGATCACGTGATCGCGGATCGGCCCCTTACTCGGATCTGTGATCAGCCGAGTCCATAGACTCGGTGCTCACAGAGAGCACCGCGCGCGTCCTGCAGGGTCGCGCAGACTGCGCTTGCTCGGGAGGATGTCCTCCCGGCAATTAAGGCCCGCGCTGCAGCCGTCTTTCGGCTATAGCGCGGGCGGCAAGAAGTTAAAGTGCGCTTGTCATTATGCAAAATCATGTATCAGAATAAAACACATACCTACAGATGTCACCTCTGGTATTCTGAATCTCAGTAAATTCCAATTCTTTGTAATACTTCCTAGTTGGTCAATCTCCCATCCCTTCCTGTTGGCCCATCATTTTGCGTTTCCTCATTGTGTTGTATTCTTTTTTTTTTTTTTTTCCAAATAACATTTTATTATTATTATTTGCATTTGCAGTACAAGAATACGTGAATTGAAAGATACAGATCATATTATGCATCAATTCTTTTAGACATTTGCTTAAAACTTCTTGCAATATGCTCAAAACTATGTTGTGTTCTTATAGCCTACTCAACAAACTTTTAAAGTGACAGCCACTTTTGAAAGGAAGGAAAGAGCTGCACACTGATGACATCACAGTGGTTCAAAAGCTTTATTCCTGTAACACAAATCCACAGTGTGACTCAGCATCTGTCATCCTCCAGCTCCAACACCTTTCGCCCAAAAGGGGCCTACTGATGGAGTGGGTGGATGACAGGTGGAGAGTAACACTATTGATTTGTGTTACTGGAAAAATGCTTTCTAATGTTGTCAGTGTGCGACCCTTTCCCTCCTTTCCGTCATATTGCTGTTGAACGAGGATGCGCTGTGGGGCTCACGATGCATACGGGAGAATCAAAGAGGGGAGTGAAAGTTTTTGGAGTGACATTATCGTCTCCTGATCTGTCACATATTGTTAATTGGAATTGTTACATGAATCTGCATCCTAGGAGTGCTCTCATCAAATATGTTTTGTTACCCCTCAACAGATGAAAAATGCAGACTACTTCTCAAATTATGTGACAGAAGACTTTACCACTTACATTAACCGCAAGAGGAAAAACAACTGCCATGGCAACCACATAGAAATGCAGGCCATGGCGGAGATGTACAACCGGCCTGTAGAGGTGTATCAGTATGGGACAGGTAACATTACTATTTCAGATATGCCTAAGACCCTCTTCACACCTGAGCGATTTTCTGCTTGTAGCTCTAAAACGCTCAACAAGCCAAATCCCATTTATTTTAATGGCCTCTGTTCACATATGAGCGCTCTGTCGCCTGAGCAAAACGCCTGTCGCTCAAAGTACATTTTTTTTGGCAGATTAGAAGCGTTTTTGGCCCCATAGACTTCAATAGAAACACCTAAAAACATATGACTTGAGTGTTTTACAAGTGTTTTGTCGCTTGTTTTCTGCTCAAAGAGCAGATCTCCACCCCTAATTAGATATGTGCAGATCAGAAAGTTTGTTTAGTTTTTGTTAAATATTGTTTCGTTAATTTTCGAACGAATTCCAAATTTGTGGAACAATTCGGATCGGTCGAAAAATGATGGCCCGATTCAAATCATGTGTAAAGTATTAGCTGGTTGTTAAGCAGCTGTCCAGGAAGTCCGCCACCATGTCCTTAACAACCGATGAGTCATCAGCTGAATGTACAGAAAAAAAAACAAAAATGATAGCAATTAAAAATAAATGGAAAAAACAGCATCCCCCCCCCCCCCCCCCCAATCCATACCAGGCCCTTTGGGTCTGGTATGGATTTTAAGGGGAACCCCATGCCAAAAAAAAAAAAAAAAAAATCCATACCAGACCCTTATCCGAGCATGCAAGCCCGACAGGCCAGGAAAGGGGGGGGGGGGGAGCCATACCAAGCCACATGCAATGTTTCTTATTGCGGTTTGTGTTGGTGACACAAAGCGCAATAAAAGCAGCATTAGTAAAGCAATAAAGGGTTAGAACCTCTGCCCATCGTTTAGAAATAACCCCATTTCCTGTTTTGTCATGGAGACAATTGGGGACAGAGATAGCCACATACATCTGACAGAGATTCTAATTACTTCCACTCTATACAAATTTTTACTTGGTTACTAATACAACTTTCAACTGTGGAGGCCAGGTTCGTGACCTGCTACTAGTTTAGGCCTTATTCTATACGCTTTTGAGTTCTGACCTTTCTCCTTTCTTCTGTCCAGAACCAATCAACACATTTCACGGAATCCAGCAAAATGAAGATGAGCCAATCAGAGTGAGCTACCATCGGAATATACACTACAATTCAGTGGTAAACCCCAACAAGGCAACCATTGGCGTTGGCCTGGGCCTGCCATCCTTCAAACCAGGGGTAAGGGGGATGAGGAGAAATCTTAAGTCTGAGGGCCAATTCACATTGGACAAAAAATAGTGTGCTGCGGTGCACTCAACTGTAGTGTGTTTGAGTGCCTTTCTAGATGAATGGCATGGTAGAGCATGGCGCATAGAGTGGTTGCCTTGCTATGCTTTCTGTCAACACTCACAAATGGGCACTGAAAGTTGAAATGCACAAATACTTTTTTTCTATTGTCCATTGAGGAACACAAGAATTCACAAACAATTGGGAGTGTACTGCCGATTACAGGAGGTTGGCACACTGGCAAAAATAAAATTTGTAAACCAGCTCCCATATAACCATTTCTCTACCCAACAGGCCTCAGTTTTTTGCTAGTGTCTTAGAAGCTCCAAACTGAAACACAAGTCAAACCTTTTTCTGCTATCTTTATTTGCTTTGTGGATTTTTTTTAATGTCTTTAATTAAAGTAATTGTAAAGTCTCGTTTGTTATTTTTATAGAAAAAAAAACGAGCCTGCTCTATTATAGTGGATTTGCACAGAGCAGCCCGGATCCTCCTTTTCTCAGTTGCCTTTTCTGTGCTCCCGGCCCCTCCCTCCTGTTGAGTGCCCCCACAGCAAGCAGCTTGCTATGGGGGCTCTCGAGCCAAGTCATAGCTCCGTGTGTCCGTTCAGACATGGAGCTGTGGTTCGGCTTTGCCCCTCTCTCTCTTGATTGGCTAACTGACTTTGACAGCAGCGGGAGCCAATGGCGCCGCTGCTGTATCTCAGCCAATCAGGAGGGAGAGTCCCAGACGGCTGAGACATTCGTCGACATTGCTGGACGGAGATGGGGCTCTGATAAAAATTGGGGGGGCTAAGGGGGGCTGCTGCACACAGAAGGCTTTTTATCTTAATGCATAGAATGCATTAAAGCGGAGTTCCACCCAAAAGTGGAACTTCCGCATATTCGTCTCCCCCCATCCGGTGCCACATTTGGCACCTTTCAGGGGGGAGCGGGGACCTGTTTTTGACAGGTCCCCTTCCCCGCTTCTGGAGACGGTGCCGCGGCAAAGCTTGGCCCCCCTCCTCCGCCGCCGGGCCAATTTAGAAAGCGCAGCACACTTCCCGCATGCGCAGTAGACAACCGGCTGTAAAGGGTTTCCTTACCGGCAATGGTGGTGGCTGTACCTGACAGCCGATCTAAAGATCAGCTGGGGTGCCAACATCACAGGCTCCCTGGCAGGTAAGTGTCCATATATTAAAAGTCAGCAACTGCAGTATTTGTAGCTGCCTACTTTAAATTTTTCGTGGGGTGGGTGGACCTCCACTTTAAGATAAAAATCCTTCTGATTTTACAACCCCATTAGGATTTCTTGCTACACAGCTGCTTGAGCTGATTTCTGTAAACAAGCAGTCTATATTGTCCTCAGCATTCGCTTTAGAAAATGTACTTGGACCCTGCTAGACTGGACATGTGAGGCTAGCCCAGAATGTGACCTTCAGGCACTGGCATTGTGGCGTTTTCCAGATCTTTATGTACTGTGTTAGCCACAGAGTGCTTTCCGGGTCCAGAGCCATGGCACAGCCCCAGGTGTGATCCTGTCTCTAAATACTCGCTTGTTGCTGAGCAAGATTGGTTAGGCTGCAGCACCAGGAACTACCTCGCTGTTTGCACCGCTGGGTGCCTTTACATTTACCCGCCACCACAGGGTTTTACCTGAGTGCTGACTTTAGGCACTAGGTGGAGTGCTCTGCACTCTTTCGCACCATTCATTCTGGAGAAAACCCTATCACAGGGCCCAGTTCCTTACTGCTGCATGGCATAATATGTCTTCCCAAAGATGCATAGAGGACAGTCCTGGTGCAGCAAATGACCTCAGCCTGTGCTCCCCAAATGGTCTTGGGGACATTTACCCGGTTTCCACAGATGGGACTGATGCCTGTAATCTGTAAGCTTGGACCCCTACTTTTATAGGGTTGTGCCCATTGTAGCCATCTTCAGCCCCATCAGGCTGGTCTAGGCCTCCCCCATGTCCACAGGGATATCCATGTCCACTTGGACTTTCCTTCTGTTTCTGCCCAGTTAGTGAAGCAATCTGCCCACAGAAAAGGCTCTAAAACTGGCCATACACTTATAGAATTTTTGTTCAGGAAAGTTTTTTTTGTTCAGGAAATTACACTCATTTCAAAATTGATTGTTAAAAGCAAACTTCTTTTTAATGCCATTACAATTGCACTCCCTTGGGGCATTTGGTACCCCTGAGCATTCACCCCTTTTCACAGTGATCATTTGATTTACAAGGTCGGTTTGGACTTTGGACTAGTTCCTTCTGCTTCCTTTCCTAACAGGGACCTAACCGCTCAGTGTCCTTTGGCAGCATCTGCTATGTCTTATAGTAGTGGGCCCATTTATCCCCCTACTTTAAAGCTTTCTGTACTCCAGATATAACTCTTCTGAGGGGGCCTAATACCTGCAAGCTTTGACCAGATAGGGCCTCACAGGTATCTAGTGTTCATAGTTTATGGTCACCAGTAGGTAAGACTGCTCAGCTCAAATCTTTGCTAAAAAAGTGTCCACACCCTGTAAGTAGGTGGACCCTTACTTGGCTTTCAGGAAATTCCCCCTTCTTTGCCTTTTTTGAGTTTGTACAGTCCCTGTGGACCAAGAAGTCTCTGACGGGACCCATCAGACTCTTAGGGTTATTAGGGTGCTTTATTTTCTCCATCCTTGGGGGACCTAACCTCCAGGGGTGGCCCCATATTGGGGGGGCTTAAGTCTGGTTCTCTAGAGCAGTTGGTCTCCGACTCTGAGGAATCCCACTTCAAATCTGTTTGTTGCCTGTTGGATACAACTTGGCTGTAATGTCTACACCTAAGGTAAGTTTTGGGAGTTCTCCTTGTGACAGGAAGAGTGACCTGGTCCCTATGTTTGATGGTGCTGTTCTCAACCACACAGTGTGCCTTATGCCGTGTACACACGAGCGGACTTTACGGCGGACTTTGCCCGGCGGACTGGATTTCGTCGGACAATTCGATGTGTGTGGGCTCCAGCGGACTTTTTTTTCTCAAAAGTTGGACGGACTTAGATTTGAAACTTGTTTAAAATTTATCCGTTGAAATCGAGTCCGGTCGAAAAGTCCGCCGTCTGTATGCTAGTTCGACGGACAAAAAGCCACGCTAGGGCAGCTATTGGCTACTGGCTATGAACTTCCTTGTTTTAGTCCGGTCGTACGTCATCACGTACGAATTCGACGGACTTTGGTGGATTGTGTGTAGGCAAGTCCGTTCATTCAGAAAGTCTGTCGGAAAGTACGTCGAAAAGTCCGCCGGGCAAAGTCCGCCGTAAAGTCCGCTCGTGTGTACGCGGCATTAGAGATTGATGTTAGCATCAGACCCTCATAAAGCGGTAGTCTCTTCTTTGGAGAGAGCGGTTTGTGCATCTGGATGCACTTCATCACCTGCATGGCAGAAAGACACCATTGCTGGGGAACGTTGTGTTCCCCTGAATTATCAGCAGACGGCACAAACTGTAATCTCACTTCAGGTGCTCCCTGTTGGGATAGAGTACATCCAGAGGCCTTTGTGGGACCCAAACACCTGGGGTTAGATTTTCCTTTAATTGTTGTTCCGCAACCTTTTGAGGAGGTTTCTCCAAATCCCTTTCTCAGTTCTGTTCCTTATCAGGTGGATTGGCTGTTTTGCTAAGGTTCCTGCCCTGCATTCCATGGCTGTGCATGCTTCTCACGACCAGGGCAGATCAGATGATTTTTATAATTAAGGTTGGACAGATCATGCAGTTCCTCTCTCGGGCCTCCCGGGTGTTTTTGGTGAAAGAGCTTTGCTCATCCTCCTGCTTGTCTGGTGTTCACATGCACTAGTCTGAGGCTATAGTATACCCTCATCCTTGCCTACTCTTGTAGGGGTACCTCTTGCGCACCCCACTTCCCTTATTCAGTCAGGATGACTTCAGGGTCAATACCCCTGGGTATCTACCAGTCTTAGGGGTCTCTTTGGTTAGCCTTTGAAATATTATACTGTGAGGTTCTTGCTGTCGTTTTATATCTTGTGCAAGGTAGGTTGTCAGGCCAGGCAAGCTAATTATTCTCCTGGTACCTTGCATTCCTGAATTTCAAAGGTTGAGTGTGTAGGGCCTATTCTCCCAGGAGGGATTTTCACCAGTGTTCTTTTAGTTGACTATATTGCATTGTTGGTATTTTTCATCCTCATCAAGTAGTTGCCTAGTTTTACCTGTTTTGATGTTTTTTGCTTCACAGCACCTTGCTGGTGCTGGCTCGGTGTTCTTTTAGGTAGAGTCATTCCTCTTGGCAGTGATTTCTTCTTTCCTGGTCTGAGCATCAGGTGGCTCCTCTATCCTCTCGTGGTCCCCTCATATGGTTCAGCTTCAGGCTGTGGTCCTTCTGGTAGTCCTGTGTTAGAAGTCCCTTGGTTTTGTTAGTGGATGTTGCCAATTTCTCGGTTGGAAATTTTTTCAATATCCCAACTGTTTCTGAATTACTGTGTCCCTCAATTGATAAATGGATGGAGAAACTTTTTTTTATACTAGCATAAAAAATGTTTCTTCAAGTGCTGTAAAGTGGAGTTCCGCCAAAAAAAAAAATTAAGTCAGCAACTTTTAAAATAAGGACACCTACCTGTCCTGGGCGCCCGCGATGTCCTCACCCGACCTGTCCTTGCGTCTTCACAGCCTGGTTACCTACTGCGCATGCGCGAGTCGCACTGCGCATCCTGACTGGTCCCTGCTGTCTTCTGGGACCTGTGTGCCTCCCTGAAGACGGGGGGAGGGTCGGACATGGCGTAATACCTGTATTAGACAGGTATCTGCTCGCCCCTGAAAGGTGACATATGTGACACTGGAAGAGGGGAGAGGACTGGATAAGCGGAAGTTTCATATTTGGGTGGAACTCCACTTTAAGGTCTTGTTGTTTTTTAGCTCTGTGTATTGCTTTCTCTCAAAACTAAGGAATGCTAAGTAGAAGAGAAATTGTAAAAGTGCTGGCTTACAACTTTGTTTGCTAGTGTCCTATCCTCCTGTAGACGGAAGTATAACTCGACTGTTTTTGTATTCCTGTGTACCTTGGACTAGAAGAAAAAGATTCTACAGTATAGCTCAACATACATGCTGTTGTGATTCACCCACAGCTAAACCTTATAAATGGCTCTACCTGGCGAAAGATTTATACAGTAGGGCACATATATTTGCAATGCACCCACCCATAGAAATTCCAGAAGTCCTTTAAAGAAGAATTTCAGGTGTATATTTTATATATGATGTCACTCCCCCACCTATTTACCTCATCAGAGAATGTTTTGCATTCAGAAACTGCAAATTATTCTCTGAATGTTGCCCAGTTAGCAGAATGCAGCAGGGAAGACACTCATGTGCGGGACCCGGAAGCAAAGTGAAGATTACTTGAGTAGCATTGTCTACTGTACTTCAGTGAATTTAAGCTTCCTGTGGCATTAGCCAGGATGGTATATGCATAGTTACATTGGTCCAAGCTGGAACATTGTAACTATGTACAAAATGTCTATACCTGGAATTTTTCTTTAAAGCCTAATTCAGCTGAATACATTCCAGTTGTATCAAAGCATGTTGGGTCGTACATCTTGTTTTCTTTACAAAGCAGCTACATGCTGCAGAGAAGGACCCTTGCTCTCTGTATGAAGACCGTCTTTCTGCAGAGGTCCCATATGCCCCTGCTGAGTCAGAGCTAGGGCTCATGCTTTCTGCTGGTTGGAAATCTTTACCTCTGACTCCTGCGGAGGTTTGTCAGACCTCTACAGAGACTAATGCTTCCACAAAGAGACAGAGCTAGGTTTTTAACTTGGGTTATGTCTTCTTTCAAAATAAATCAATCTGCAAGGTTTTGAACACCATTTGTTTTTATGCCCCTAGAATGTATTAAGCTGACCTAGTACATCACCACAGGTATTTAAAGACCCTAATTTAGCCAAATTAAAGAAACATGATGACTTATTCTTATGGCGCTGTAAACATGTACAGGCGCATCTCCAAAAATTAGAATATCATCAAAAAATTAATTTATTTCAGTTATTCAAAAAGTGAAACACAGCGTGATATATTTCAAGCATTTCTTTCTTTTAATTTTGATGATTATGGCTTACAGCTAGTGAAAACCCAAAATTCAATATCTCAGAAATTTGGAATATTTTGAAAAAGTTCAATATCAAAGAAGCTGGCTGTTCAGAGTGTTGTATCCAAGCATATTAATGGAATGTTGAGTGGAAGGAAAAAGTGCGGTAAAAAAAGGTGCGCAAGCAACAGAGAATTGTGAAGCAAAGGCCATTCAAGAATTTGGGGGAGATTTACAAGGAGTGGACTACGGCTGTGTCAGTGCTTCAAGAGCCACCACACACACTGACATATCTAGGACATGGGCCACAACTGTTGCATTCCTCGTGTCAAGCCACTCATGAACCAGAGACAATGTCAGAAGCGTCTCTACCTGGGCTAAGAAGAATAAGGACTGGACTGTTGCTCATTGGTCCAAAGTCCTCTTTTCGGATGAAAGTAAATTTTGCATTTCATTTGAAACTCAAGGTCCCAGAGTCTGGAGGAAGAGTGGAGAGGCACAGAATCCAAGTTGCATGAGGTCCAGTGTGAAGTTTCCACAGTCAGTGATGATCTGGGGAGCCATGTCATCTGCTGGTGTTGGTCCACTGTGTTTTATCAAGTCCAAAGTCAGCGCAGCCCTCTACCAGGAAATTCTTGAGCACTTCATGCTTCCCTCTGCTGACCAGCTTTATAGAGATGCTGATTTCATTTTCCAGCAGAACTTGGCACCTGCCCACTCTGCCAAAAATACCAATATCTGGTTTAATGACCATGGTATCACTGCGCTTGATTGGCCAGCAAACTCGCCTTACCTAAACCTCATAGAGAATCTGGGGTATTGTCAATAGGAAGATGAGACACCAGACCCAACAATGCAGAGGAGCTGAAGGCCGCTATCAAAGTAATCTGAGCTTCCATAACACCTCAGCAGTGCCACAGGCTGATCGCCTCCATTCCACGCCGCATTGATGCAGTAATTCATGCAAAAGGACCCCCGGCCAAGTATTGAGTGCATACTATACTGTACATGGGCATATTTTTCGGTAAGCCAACATTTCTGTATTAATTTTTTTTTTTTTTCATTGGTCTTCTGTAATATTCTAATTTTCTGAGACACTAAATTTTGGGTTTTCACTAGCTGTAAGCCATAATCAAAATTAAAAGAAAGAAATGCTTGAAATATATCACTCTGTGTGTAATTAATCTATATAATATGCGTTTCACTTTTTGAATGGAAATAAATTTCACTTTTTGATGAGATACAATGTTTTTGTTTTTAGATGCACATGTATATTGGTTTATCATGCAGGGCAAAGCATCAGGTTCATCTAAATGGTGTCCCTCCTCCCTGGTTACTTTTCCTTTGTTCTTCCACAATGTTGTTCGCCCGCAGAAGCACAGAAAATGAAGGCCTATGTGCTTCACGTCACTGCTCAGAGCTCACACAGAGCTAAGGAGACTCCCTGCTTTCATGTGACAGTGCTTGAGCCTGGTGGTTGGCCAGCACTGAGGAAGAGTAGTAGAGATACTTATTTCCTGTACCCCAAAGTACCAGGTATGGGGAGCCTTTTAAATGAAATATATAAAAATTAACTTTGTTCTGTGTTTAATTGGTTACAGTATGGAACATAACAGGTGTTGTTCAAATGTATGTGGCGTAATTTGGAGTTATACTTTCAAATCTGTGGTGGAGTACAAAAAATATGTACATCATTACTGAAAAGCAGTTTCACATAAGATGCTTTAGCCTGCATTTACCCCTGCGTGACAGCGTAGGCAGCCCATTCACTTGAACACACGTGCCAAAGTAGCTCCTGCTCTTCTTTTTTTTTTTCTTTTTTTTTTTTTCTTATGACTGTGAGCCTCATGCATTGTTGCAATGTGTTTTGGCTCCTGACAAAACACATGACTTTAACCCGCATTTGGGGTACTATTAAGAAATAATGGCACAAGCAAGCTCAATGCCCATTTTGGTGCATTTGTCGCCTGTATCCGGGTATGCAGACAGAAATGTGTGTTTCTGCCAACATTTCCAGAACACAAAGGTGTGCATGCAGACATATAGTTTATTGAACATGATGTAGGTTTGTTTTGTTTTTTTTTTTGTTTTTTTTAATAATCTTTAGTCATGTTTTCTGCTCCTCAAGCAACAGGTGTTATTCCTGAGGTCCTGGGGTAGGTCAGAAAATTACCCCTCAATCTCATATAATCCCTCTCAGGGAATCCAGCAGAGCTAGGTTTTATTTCGGGGCATTAGAAACAACTCAGATTTGTTTGTTTTTTAGCACTGGAAAATTGACAGCTGAAGTCTGATTGGCTGATCACATTGGACTCCCTTGTATCTCTCAGCAGTGATATTACGAACTATGAGGCTCTTTCAATCTGTCTGTGTTTTTAGTATGCAGATCAGTCGCTGATGAAAAATGCCATTCGCACCTCAGAAGAGTCCTGGATTGAACAACAAATGTTAGAAGATAAAAAGAGGGCCACAGACTGGGAAGCTACAAATGAGGCCATTGAGGAACAAGTTGCTCGGGAATCTTACCTGCAGTGGTTAAGGGACCAAGAGAAGCAGGCCAGACAGGTAACCCTATCGGCAATTTATTTAATTTTTCCTTGTTTTATTATTTTATTCACGCATTTTGCAATAAAAACTTGGCCTTTCATGCTTTCTGTCTCGTCCCCAACTTCTACCTATGTGCTGGCACGTCTTCCTCCTGTTTCTTCTTTACTGTACTTACTTTCTCTTGTTCATATTGCTAATGAGAAACCTCCAACCTTTCTTTATATTCACAGCCCCGCAAGGCCACTGCAACCTGCAGTTCTGCTACTGCTGCAGCATCAAGTGGTCCAGAAGAATGGAGCGGGCGTTCACCAAGACAGCGCAGCACAGCGGGGTCCCCTGAACATCCTGATATTCATGGAGATCAAACAAAGCCGTCTTCCCCCGGAAATGCCCTAGTGTTAGCAAAACCTCCCTCACCGTGTGCACCAGGTAACTGCGGCCATTGATTTTTACCATGGACTCAAGTTTTTGACAAAATCCTTACATACCAAGTTCACCTTTCTATAACTACTTGTCGACCACGTACTGTCGTTTTACTGCTACAATGCGGGCTGGCTGCACAGAATCACATATTTATACAAGATTCTGCATTTCCGGGTAGGGGGTGCGCTGCACTCCTGCCCAGCTGTGCTGTGATTTCTCACAGCACATGCCGATCACTGACTGGTGGCACCCGGCCAGTGATCGGCTCTGAGCTTCACCAAACACAGCTCTGTGAATGTAAACAACACAGAGCTGTGTTCCGTGACAGGGATCTCGTTGTGTTAAACAAGGAATTAAAACAACTAGATCCCCAGTAAAAGTAGTACACACATAAACACTCGTTAGGCACACATTTAACCCCTTGATCGCCCTAGATGTTAACTCCTTCCTGCCCAGTGACAGTACATATCATTAGCACTGATCACTGTAATAATGTCACTGGTGATGTCAGTAGCAGTCAGTCCCCACCAGCGTCGGTGTCAGATTGCCCGCCGCAATATCGAAGTCCCGTTTATAAGTTATGAAATCCACTATTACTAGTTTAAAAAAATAATAAAAATTCCAGTGTATATCCCTAGCTTGTAGACACAAACCAATTAATATACACTTATTGTGATTTTTTATTTTTTTTTATATATATACCAAAGACGTGTAGCAAAATACATTTCAATCAGACTGTATTAAAGTGATTGTAAAGTCTCCTTTTTTTTTTTTTTAATAACAAACATGTCATACTTACCTCCTCTGTGCAGTTAGCTTTTCACAGAGCAGCCCAGATCCTCCTCTTCTCGGGTCCATCTTCGCTGCTTCTGGCTCCTCCCTCCTGTTGATTGCCCCCACAGCAAGCAGCTTGCTATGGGGGCACTCTCCCGCCCCCCCATGATTGGCTAACTGACTGATTGATAGCCACGCGATCCAATGGCGCTGCTGTGTGTCTCAGCCAACCAGGAGGAGAGTCCTGGACAGCTAAGACACTTGTGGACATCTCTGGAGAGAGATGGGACTCAGGTAAGTAATTAGGGCGTGCTGGGGAGGCTGCTACACACAGAAGGTGTTTTTTTATCTGAATGCATAGAATGCATTCAGATTAAAAAAAAACTTCTGCCTTTACAACTCCTTTTAAGTAGTTTGATTTTTTTTTTTTTTTATGAGGTATGTTTTATAGCAGAAAGTAAAAAATATTGTTTTTTTTTCAAATAGTTGATCCTTTATATAATAAAAAAACATAGAGGATTCCTGCCTCTTTGCAAATAGAGAATTTAAAAAAAAAAAAACATAGAGGTGATCAAACGCCACCAAAAAAAATCTTTACTTGTACAGCATTACATGAGCACACAATTGTCAGTTAAAGTAGCACAGTGCCGCATAGCAAAAAATTACCTGGTCATGAAGAGGGTAAAACCTTCCGGAGCTGAATTGATTAATACATTTATTTTACGTTTCCTCTGGTATATATAAAAGCAGACCACAGGTCAAAGATCATTTTCAGGATCTTTTCTATATGCGCCACATTCTTCTCTGATCTTATTCCTATAGCAGCAAGCATCGTCTGTGTTCACCCCTCATGTAAAATCATGTTAATTGTAGTCATCAATGTGATAGGTGAGTGCAGTGCATAAGCAATAAGAGCCCTTGCACACTGGGGCGGGGGGCGGCGTCGGCGGTAAAACGCCGCTATTATTAGCGGCGTTTTACCGCCGGTATGCGGCCGCTAGCGGGGCGGTTTTACCCCCCGCTAGCGGCCGAGAAGGGGTTAAATACCACCGCAAAGCGCCTCTGCAGAGGCGCATTGCCGGCGGTATAGCCGCGCCGTCCCATTGATTTCAATGGGCAGGAGCGGTAAAGGAGCGGTATACACACCGCTCCTTCACCGCTCCGAAGATGCTGCTAGCAGGACTTTTTTTTACCGTCCTGCCAGCGCATCGCTCCAGTGAGCAAGCCCTCGGGCTTTCACACTGGAATGCAAGGAGCGGCACTTTCGGGGCGGTCTGCAGGCGCTATTATTAGCGCAATAGCGCCTGCAAACCGCCCGAGTGTGCAAGGGCTCTAAAGAAAAAGCGCTCCTGTTCTTGGTCATCTCTCCTCACCCAAGCCGTATTGGGGTTTTCCAGTATTTCACTTGAAAACCTCTATTAGGTGCCAGAGATATTGGAGATCTGTCGTAATAAATGTGGAGCCATGACGCAAGATTGCGAGCTGCCACATTACAAGTAACTGCACAGTGTGTACAGCAGCGATCACCACAAGCAATCACTGGTTGTACGGAGAACTGTGAATAGCTGCGGCTGCCGGGGAACTGTCATTATAGTGAATCCAGGCCAGCGACTGCACCTAGCTGCTCTCATCCACAGCTGTGAACAAAAGATTTCTGCCATTACAGTTCACACTCGCCTTAACCGCTGGTATGAATGTAGCCTTATACTTCAAATACCCGACCTACTGAAGGACTCCACTTTGCAGTGCTGTTCAGACATACATACATGTTCAGAGTGTGTTCATACTAGTCTTTTTGGATGTGCAAGATAACAAAGCTTTTGGATCAACTAGAAAACTAGCTTTTTTTCAGAGAGCGCTTAGCAGTGCCAAAATGTGTATTTATCTTAGCACCAATGTTCATGATATGTGGTCAGTAGAGGAAATGGATAGTGGAAAGTCCTTATCTTAATGGGGAACGGCTTTTTTGGGTGTTTATGTGATATATGAACACATTCAAGAATGTCAAAGACCTGTGCTGTTTTGTAATTAACTGATTTTGCAGAGATTGAAATGTTTGATTTCATTTTTCCACTTCCTTGTATGTTGTATTTGCTACCAAAATGTTTTCTTGATGTGACCTTGTTTTACATCGTGTTTGCTAAAGGACCATTCTATTACATTAAAGATAACACATTTTTTAACCACTTCCAGCCCAAGGACATCATATGATGTCCTGGACTTTGAGTGGGGATATCTAAATGATGCCTGCAGCTACAGGCATAATTCATTTTTTTTTTAAGAGAAAAGTGTAAAAAAATAAAGGTAAAATAAACAATAAAAAAAAAATTTAAAGCGCCCCGTCCCCGCGTGCTTGCGCACAGAAGCGAACGCATACGTAAGTTGCGCCCACATATTTAATCAGTGTCCAATCACACGTGAGGTATCGCCACATGCGCTCAAGCAAGAGCAACAATTCTAGCCCAAGACCTCCTCTGTAACTCTAAACTGGTAACCTGTAAAAAAAAAATTAAAGCGTTGCCTTTGGAGATTTTTAAGTACCAAAGTTTGGCACCATTCCACGGGTGTTTTACTGTGTTTTTATTTATTTATTTTTTTTATTCATTAAACAGTTATTTTCCAAAAATAATGCATTTGAAAAATTTCTGCGCAAATACCCTGTGATTTAATCACTTAAAGACCAGCCTCGTTTTGAGATTTTGATGTTTAAAACTGTTTTTTTTGCTAGCAAATTACTTAGAACCCCCAAACATTATATATTGTTTTTTTTTCTAACACCCTAGAAAATAAAATGGCAGTCATTACAATACTTTTTTCACACCGTATTTGCGCAACGGTCTTACAAGCGCACTTTTTTAGGAAAAAATTCACTTTTTTGAATAAAAAAAATAAGACAACAGTAAAGTTAGCCCAATTTTTTTATATTGTGAAAGATGATGTTACACCGAGTAAATTGATACCCAACATGTCATGCTTCAAAATTGCGCCAGCTCGTGGAATGGCGTCAAACTTTTACCCTCAAAAATCTCCATAGGTGACGTTTAAAAAATTCTACAGGTTGCATGTTTTGCGTTACAGAGGAGGTCTAGGGCTAGAATAATTGCTCTCGCTCTACCGATCGCGGTGACACCTCACATGTGTGGTTTGACCACCGTTTTTCGCACTACTCACGTCTGTGTTCGCTTCTGCGCGCGAGCTCGTCGGGACAGGGCATTTTAAAAAGATTTTTTTTTCCTTATTTATTTTACTTGATTTTATTTATTTTTACACTTTTTTTTAAAAAAAAAATAATTTGGGTGAATTTTATTCCTATTACAAGGGATGTAAACATCCCTTGTAATAGAAAAAAGCATGACAGGTCCTCTTAAATATGAGATCTTGGGTCAAAAAGTCCTCAGATCTCATATTTTGACTTAAATGCAATAAAAAAAAAAAAAAAATTGTCATTTGAAAAAATGACATTGAATAAATGTGCCTTTAAGAGCTATGGACGGAAGTGACGTTATGACGTTGCTTCCGCCCTGCAGTGTCATGGAGATGGGTGGGGGCCAACTTCCCCTCACTCGTCTCCATGTCAGCCCAGGGGACAGGCGCGATTGCTTACCGAAGCCGTCGGCAGCAGTGGAGGGCACCAGATAGCGGCGGGAGGGGGTGCCCCTCTCCCACCACCGATAAAAGTGATCTCGCAGCGAATCCGCCGCAGAGACCACTTTTATCTTTTAGCCGGCCGAACACGGGGATACCGGGGTTGTGGCAGCTAGCTGCTGCCATAACAACAATATCTGCCTCCAAAAAAGGGACGTATATGTATGTGCGGCGGTTGACAAGTGGTTAAAAAGTTGCAACGATAGCCATTTTATTCCCTAGAGTCTTTACTAAAAAAACATACAGTATCTCACAAAAGTGAGTACACCCCTCACATTTTTGTAAATATTTTATTCTATCTTTTCATTTGACAACACTGAAGAAATGATACTTTGCTACAATGTAAAGTAGCGAGTGTACAGCTTGTATAGCAGTGTACATTTGCTTCTCCCCTCAAAATAACTCAACACACACATTAATGTCTATACCGCTGGCAACAAAAGTGAGTACACCCCTAAGTGAAAATGTCCAAATTGGGCCCAAAGTGTCAATGTTTTGTGTGGCCACCATTATTTTCCAGCACTGCCTTAACCACTAGGCGTCCACGCTATAGCCGAAAGACGGCTACAGCGCGGACTTCAATTGCCGGGAGGGCGTCCCTGGTTGTCCTCCTGTTTACTTCCGCATTGCGCGCTCCCGCGGGCGCGCATCGCGGAAGTTTTGTGCTGGCCGTGTCCCTCGGACACAGCCAGTCACAGATCACCGTAAACGGCCAATGACAGTGGCCGTTTACAGTGCGATCTGTAAACATATGAGATCATCTCTCATCGCCAGCTCTCCCTCCTCACACAGAGACATCGTGTGAGGAGGGAGAGCGGAACCGCTGCGGCGGTAAGTGTAAAAGAAAAAAAAAAAAGGAAAAAAAGGTGTCCCGCTGTTAACAGTCCCTGCCATCTGCCCTGCCATCTGCCCCTGCCATCTGCCCTGCCATCTGTCCCCACTGCCACGTATAAGTGCCATCTGTCATCAGTGCCACATAGTGCCATCTGTCATCAGTGCCACCTGTCAGTGTCACGTGCCATCTGTCATCAGTGTCACGTGTCATCAGTGCCACGTATCAGTGCCATCTGTCATCAGTGCCACGTATTAGTGCCATCTGTCATCAGTGCCACGTATTAGTGCCATCTGTCATCAGTGCCACGTATTAGTGCCATCTGTCATCAGTGCCATGTATTAGTGCCATCTTTCATCAGTGCCATTTGTCATCAGTGCCACATGTCATCAGTGCCACAAATTAGTGCCATCTGTCATCAGTGTCACGTGTCATCAGTGCCACGTATTAGTGCCATCTGTCAGTGCCACGTATTAGTGCCATCTGTCAGTGCCACGTATTAGTGCCATCTGTCATCAGTGCCACGTATTAGTGCCATCTGTCATCAGTGCCACGTATTAGTGCCATCTGTCATCAGTGCCACATATCAGTGCCATCTGTCATCAGTGCCACATCAGTGCCACGTATCAGTGCCATTTGTCATCAGTGCCACGTCAGTGTCACATGTCATTGTCCTGGTTCTCCAGGGCCTTCAAAAGTGTAATAGGTAGTCAACAAATTAGATGTGTAATTTATGCTCCTAGAACACGTGACAGCGCTCCCTGCATGTTGGGCCTCTGTATGTGGCTAGGCTGCGAAAAAGTCCCACACATGTGGTATCGTAATACTCAGGAGGAGTAGCAGAATGTATTTTGGGGTGTCATTTGTGGTATATACATGCCATGTGAGAGAAATAACCTATTACAGTGACAATTTTGTGTGGGGGGGGGGGGGGGGATCTTCATTTTGCAAAGAATTGTGGGAAAAAATGACAACATCAAAAACCTCACCATGCATCTTACTAAATACCTTGGAATGTCTACTTTCAAAAAAGGGGTCATTTGGGGGGTATTTGTACTTTCCTGACTTGTTCGGGTTAAGAAATGAGATAGGCCGTCAGTACATCAGATGTGATCAATTTTTTATGATTTGCACCATAACTTGTAGACTCTCTAACTTTCACAAAGACCAAATAATATCCACTAATTTGGGTTATTTTTACCAAAGATATGTAGCAGTATAAATTGTGGCCAAAATTTATGAAGAAAAATTAATAATTTGCAAAATTTTATCACAGAAACTAAGAAAAATGCGTTTTTTTTCAAAATGTTCAGTCTTTTTTCATTTATAGTGCAAAAAATAAAAAAACCAGAGGTGATCAAATACCACCAAAAGAAAGCTCTATTTGTATGAAAAAAAGGACAAAAAATTCATTTGTGTACAGTGTTGCATGACTGAGTAATTGTCATTCAAAGTGTGAGAGCGCTGAAAGCTGAAAATTGGTCTGGTCACGAGGGGGGTTTAAGTGCCCAGTTGTCAAGTGGTTAAAGTGGTTGTTTAGGTTAGTTTTTTTTTTTTTTTAATTACAAACATGTTATACCTACCTCCACTGTGCAGTTCATTTTGCACAGAGTGGCCCCGATCCTGCTGTTTTGGGGTCCCATGGCGACTGTCTCGGCTCCTCCCTGCAATAGTTAACCCCCTTGGGAAGCTCTCTCCCGAGGGGGCAACCCTCTGGATATGACGCTGAGCATGTGCACTTAACTACTTTGGTCGACCATGGCGAGGCGTGTTCTGTCCTGTTCAACCGCTGTATGGTCTTGGCCACCGTGCTGCAGCTCAGTTTCAGGATCATCTTTATGTAGAGCAACAATTCTTTTTTTCAGATCCTCAGAGAGTTCTTTGCCATGAGGTGCCATGTTGAACTTCCTCTGACCAGTATGAGAGAGTGAGAGCGATAACACCAAATTTAACACACCTGCTCCCCATTCACACCTGAGACCTTGTAACACTAACGAGTCACATGACACCGGGGAGGGAAAATGGTTAATTGGGCCCAATTTGGACATTTTCACTTTTGTTGCCAGAGATTTAGACATTAATCGCTGTGTGTTGAGTTATTTTGAGGGGACAGCAAATTTACACTGTTATACAAGCTGTACACTCACTACTTTACATTGTAGCAAAGTGTCATTTCTTCAGTGTTGTCACATGAAAAGATAGAATAAAATATTTACAAAAATGTGAGGGGTGTACTCACTTTTGTGAGATACTGTATAATGTTTGGGGGCTCTGAGTAATTTTCTAGCAAAAGAAATTATGATTTTTACATGTAAGAGCCAGAATAGGCCCAGTATGGAAGTGGTTAAAGTGTATCCCCACCCAAAAATATGGTGTCCCCACTCCATAAACACTTGTTCTAGTGGCATCCATAAATTTTAGATTTTCCTGTCACTTTCCATTCAATGACTGGTTACTGGGAAAAATATTCTCAGCAAATACACAGACAGGATCAAAAACATGACCCTTAAGCCTGGTACGTGGGATTGCACAAAAAAAAACCTGACAGCTCCAGGCAGGATCTGCTGTACTAACCATGCGAGGTTAGTCCAGCGATCTCCCTCGCCAGAACACTCCGATCAGTGCTCTCTGCCATTGGCTGAGGACGCTGATCGGGAGATGGTCGGCTGCTGGTTTTCCAGCATGCGCGTCTCACATGCACACGGGCAGAATGTTGGCCGGTATTTTTTGTACCAGCAAATGTCTCCCGACATTCTGGTCCTGTGCTTTAAACCCTTCCTTACCCACTTGAAGACCAGGCCTTTTCTGGAACTTTTTGTTTAAAAGTTTAAATTAGTATTTTTTGCTAGAAAATTACTTGGAACCCCCATTTTTTTTTTTAGCAGAGCCTAGAGAATAAAATGGTGATCGTTGCAATATTTTATGTTGCACAGCGGTCTTTCGGACGCATGTTTTTTGGAAAGAATACACTTTTTAATGAATTTAAAGAAAACACAATAATTACCCCAATTTTTTTTTTCGTATAATGTGAAAGATTTGTTGTGGAACGGTGACAAACTACGGTACTTTTATGTTGCACAGCGGTCTTTCAGATGCATTTTTTTTTTTTTGGAAAGAATACACTTTAATGAATTTAAAGAAAACAAAGCACAATAATTACCCCAATTTTTTTTCTTTTTGTATAATGTGAAAGATTTGTCGTGGAACAGCGACAAACTAAGGTACTTGGTTACCTGTTTAGAGTTACAGAGGAGCGCTAGATAATTATTGCTCTTGCTCGAACGATCGCTATAAAACCTCACATGGGTGTGGTTTGGACAGGTTTACATATGCTTGCACGACTTATGTATGCGTTCACTTCTACACACAAGCACGGACGGATGGGGCACTTGAATTTTTTTTTTTTTTTTTTCTTATTTTACTTTTTTATTTAAAATTTTTACACTGTCCCTTTATTTTTTAATCACTTTTATTTCTATTACACGGAATGTTAACATCCCTTGTAATAGAAATAAGCATAACAGGTCCTCTTTATTGAGAGATCTAACCGCTCAAACCGCTCTTTTACCTTTTAAAAGCAAAAGGAAAAAAAAAATATTTTTTTTTACTTTAAAGAAAAAAAAATTGTTCTATTATGGCCCGGGAACTGGAAGTGATGTCAAACATTGCTCTGGTCCTCGAAGGGCATAGAGACAAGTGGCAGCCATCTTGGCCTCACTTGTGTCCAGCTAACGGCAATTATGGTAATGACCGGACGGTAAACAATTGCGTTGAGATATACTTGTACCTTGTGCATGCTATGTATACTCAAAAAAGTAATTAAAGTTTACAGGGTGCATGTAGCTCACCCTGTCCTGCTCCCCCTTTCCTGGCTTTCAAAATAACAGCTGGTACTTGCTAAATAATAGGTCTGTTGCTGTCAAATATAGAGCTTGTGAGCAGTGTTTGTAAACACTTTTTGAAAGCTTGATTTCAGAAATGCAAAGTAACATTGTTGTTACTTTGTATCTATTCTGTTTCTTTCATATGAAGATCAAAGGGATGACCTAAAATCTGCATGTGATGTCATGAAAAGCAGCCTTGGGCCCCTTTCACACGGTCTTTCCGTATGTTTGTTTTTCATCCATCCGTTGATGGATGAAAAACGGACATACATGTATCTCTATGGGATAGCGGACGTTGGCGGAAGATCATCCTCTAACATGTGTCTTCGCCAGGCTCCGTTTTTTATGACAGAGGGAGACCATATTTTTTTTCATCCGTAATAAAAACCCAGAATGGACGAAAAATTGATGTTAGCGGACGACCTGCTGACATCCGTTTTTAAAACGTTTTTTTTTTCCCCTTATTAAACGCACTGTATATAGCTGGTTGCTAAGGAGGGAGCCGGGAAACTGGCCGCCACGTCCTTAACCGATGAATCATCAGCTGTCAGCGGGGTTCCCTGCTGACAGCTGACTGTAAAAAAAATAAAAATTGGCGGCAAACAAAATCGCAAAAAAAAAAAAAATGTGGGGTCCCCCTCAGGTCCGTGCCAGGCCTTTCAGGTTTAGCATGGATTCAGATTGGACTTTGCGCCCCCCACCCCAAAGTACCTTGTTCCCCTATGTTGATGGGGTCAAGGGCCTCTTCCCAACATCCCTGGCCGGTGGTTGTGGGAGTCTACGGGCAGGGGATTTATAGGAATTTTTTGCCGGCAATCTTTTCTTTTACATTCAGCTGTCAGCGGGGAACCCTGTTGACAGCTGATGACTCATCGGTTGTTAAGGATGCAGCGGCCAGCTTTCCAACCCCCTCCTTAGCAATCTGATTTTATATATATATATATATATATATATATCCCAGAAGGCATTTCTTTACAGAGGACACATACGTGCTGGAAGATTCGGCACATTCACACACAAGACACCCTTTTAAGCATGTAGGCAAATGCGCAGGGAATCCGGGTGCATGCTCACAGGTGCCATAGGTCTCTACAGTGTCTGATATCCAAAAACGAACATCTGTTTGCATACGCCAAGATCTCCTGCACTAGCACAGACATACTGGGGGTCTCTGCTAGGGGACAATTACCTGACAGCCCTGCGCAGCATCTACACTTTCACCAGATTTCTAACAATTATGGGGCATTGAGAAGTGAAGAGAGGAATGACGTATTTCTTTAACTGCCGAATTAATCAGTTTTGACCTTTGCACCATGGGCAATGTCTTTTAGCACCTGTCACAAGATTAACCTTGGCTCAAAGCTTTAAGACTTCTGCCAGATAGAGACCTTGTACATCTTTTTGGTCGTCATGTTTGCTTGAGCCAGTACAGTTCATATTTGGGTGTAATATAGTTCTGTATGGTCACATGATCTCACAATGACATGTTTTTGTCTTGTAGGCCCAAGCAACTCCGGAGCTGACAGAGCAACTTCCCCCTTGGTGTCTTTGTACCCGGCACTGGAATGCAGAGCCATCATGCAGCACATGTCCCCCACAGCGTTTGGTGAGTGTGCTGCCTCCTTGGATCTGTTGAGAAGCTACTAGTTACAATTTCCAATGCTGCTATTTCTTCTTGCCCGTAGGTCTGAAGGACTGGGATGACGATGAAATACTCGCCTCTGTTTTAGCCGTGTCACAACAGGAATACTTAGACTCAGTGAAGAAAAACACCCTGCGGCGGGACCCTTCCCCAGACCACAGCTGATATACACATTGGACTTCTTCCACTCATCCCATTCTCCCGTCTCGATTTTTTCTCTGCTTGCCTCCCCCTCCACCCCACCCCTCCTTTCCTCTCCCACCAGTTTATAACATGCTCACTTTGTGATCTCTACATTGAATGATGCTCTTTTTTTTTTTTTTTTTCTGTAAATCTACCTTTCCTACTAGCCCTGGAGGACTTGTATAGCTGCATGTTCCAGAGAATATTGACAGCCCAGTGCCCCATCCACCTTGACACTTCCAGATCTCCTTTCCACCGCCTGCAGCAGCTGACCTGGGCTGCTTGACTGGCTCCAGCGGGGGCTGCTCTGACTTTGCAATACCATCTTTTAGATAGATACGATGGGTGTGCAGAGGGGAGAATGACTGAACTAGTGGAGCTTTCCACTTTTGTATCTTCCTGATTTTTTTTTTTTTTGTTTGTATCTTATCAAAAGGACGTTCCAATCACCTAGGAATAACTTTTTTTCTTATTAAGAAAGAAGAGAAAATGAAAAAAAAAATTGCAAAAAAAAGTCTTATACAAGAATGAATGCGTGCTGTAAGTTATGTGTTTGGTCTAATTATTAGTGGTGGAGTTTTATTTCATGCTCATGTCACTTAAAGCATATCTGAACTAAACAACAAAATATCATGTATTGTAGCTTACCAGTCCCTAGATGTGATGCTTGCATTAGTTTTTCCTTTTTAGGCTTTTTCCTCCTTTTTATATTTATCTAATCATCTTCCAGTAACAGACTTCCTGCCATAGTGACAATGCTCTTTCACTGTACTGTACATCTACGGAGAGCAGTGTTGTCACACCAGGACTGCTCTCCTGATGTGAACTACAGACACCTTTGCCTTTCTTCACAGCCTCTACATAGGTGGGAGGTATTTTATGGTTTACAAAAGATAGCTGCGAAAGCTGATATTGCTTGTGATAGCTGTTCAGTGTATAAGAAGTTACAAGGACACTTGGAATTCCAGCAAGAGCAACAGGTATTTTTCTGTACTTGCAGTAAATATACTTTGGCTGAAAAAAAGAACTAATACAGCCACCTCATCCAAGTACTGGTATGCTGCAGTATCTTGCATTTTTGTTCTTAGGTTTATATATCACTTAAAGCAACTCAGTCAAAATAATGAAAACTGTAAGATATAAAGGTACTTGCAATCTCCAGATCCTTGACCCTACAGCCCAACCCCAGACTGTTCTTACAGGCAAAGCTCAAACATTTTCCGCCTCTCTATTTACCTCCTACCTTATTTCTATTGGCCAGCATTGCAAGCCATCATAATGATGGGCCAGTAGGCATATGTGGTGGAATGGGAGGTAGCTGCAAAATGTGGCAGTATCAAGAATTTTACCTGAGGGCCCGGGATTCATCCATAACAGCAGGGCTTAAATGTATCCTTGCACATTATGGCAAGAGCCTCCCTCACCAAACGGAATTTAGTTCTGCTTTAAAATGTGCATTGATCTATTTCTTTAATCGTACATCACGGGACACAGAGCCATAGTAATTACTATGTGGGTTATAGTCCACCTTCAGGTGCTGGACACTGGCACACCCTAAACAGGAAATTGCCTCCCTATGTAACCCCTCCCATACCGGGAGCATCTCAGTTTTTTCGCCAGTGTCTTAGGTGTTGGTGTGCTGTGCTGAGCTCCTCTGGAGCAATCCTTGCTGGGGCTAGCTATGCAGCCGGATCCATTCAAAGGGCCTTTTAGGCCAAATTGAATAGTGCCCGGGCCTCGTATCCGAAGAAACAAGGTTTTTCTTGTAAGCGCTTCTCTTTTTAGAGAGCTGGCGGGGTGCTATTACAGGTCCAGGATTGTGGGTTCTCTGAGGGTCCCCAGTTCCTGAAGGTTTGTTAACGGAACCCACCGTGAAGGATGAAGATTGGGTCTGTTGGTTTTACCACAGAAAACCCTGCAGCGGGAAAGGTAAGTGGAGTTTTCTAAGGAATTTTTTAATTTTCTTATGAAATGTCCCTTTTAAAGTAAATGTTGTCATGCCTAAGTGTCACCACTGGGAGCTGTATGGAGCACGTAACTTCTCATGCTTTGCTCAGAGTCGCGCTGTGTCACAGAAGCAGCAGACTTTTTTTTCCTCTGGCTAGCAGGCAGACCTCCGGTAAGTTTGGGGGGTTTTGCTTCCTCCAGACACCCCCACCCGGACTGAACTCTTCCCCACCTCATGAGGCTGAGTATAACGGAGAACTTAAAAAGATCGGCAATGCCGTTTTCTTTCACTGCCCCTACTCCGCGGCGGCTTCCATGTCTCCTCCACGCCATCCCTTACTCACAAGCCGATCCCGGCGGATCGGAGGCCCGTGCTTGCGCGGGAAAACTTTTTTTGAAAGAGAAAGGAAGTGGGCGCGATGCCAGGTGGGGGCTGGGCTTAGCGAGGCGTTGGCGTCCTCCAACGCGGGAGTGTGTTTTTAAAAGAAAATCTCCATTTGTGCTGGCTGCAAAATTGTAGGATAGACATAAGAGCAAAGAGAAGCATGAAAGAGGTTTTGGTGACGGGCATTTCCTATTTGACACATTTACTATTTGCATCAGGCTGAGCATTAATAGCAGTGGCAGTGGCTGACTATTGCTCAAGCAGTGGATGCGATTTCTTTGGCAGTACCTCTGCTTTGTGCATCAGGCTAAGGTCAGAAGGGGGGTGGTTGAAACACCCCCAAAAAAGAGCTAAAAGAGTCTCCCTCAAGCTCTGGAAAGCCTACTCATCTCTACAAATGGCATCCTCCCCTGAGAGGGGGTGGCTGGTCAGAGTGAGCCATCGGGGCCATGAAATGTTTGCAACTGTTTTCAACACTGCAGCCCCTAGTTATTTTACTAAAAAGATCTTTTTTCCTCAGCCATGATAGGTTTAAAAAGAAAAAAAAGTTTAGCGACTTTAATCGCATCCCAGTGTGGGTCAATATGCGACAAGTTCTCTTCTATTACCCAGGACCCTCAAACTGAGGAACTAGGGGCGGGAGAAGACGAATTCCCTCAGGGGACCATGGTGAGGCTGATGACTCCTCTTCTGAGGTGTCAAATGCGGGAGAATCGACTGTTTCAATCTTAAGATTGATGGTGCAATTTCTTGCTGAATGATCCGCTCCACATTTATGTACCCTTAACGGAGTGTTTGGGTTCACTAAAGCCTCCTCAAGCTGTGCATGCCTTTTCCTGTCCATTCATTGTTGGAAAAGCTTTTTTGTATCTGAGAGGATCACCCATATAAGCATTTTAGTCCCTCCTAAAAAGTTTTCACACTTTATCCTGTGGTGGAGGAAATTCACTAAGTAGGGTATACCAGCAACTACCATACCTGCTATATCCTCTGTGAATAAGAGTTTGACTTGTCCGGCAGACAATGCTCAAATGCTTAGGAATCCAGCGGATCAAAAGTTGGAATTCCTATTAAAAAAACAAAAAAAAAACACTTTTTTTCTCTGGCAGATTGAGTGTCTAAAGCCCCATACACACGATCAGATTTTCTGCTTATTTTTTTCCTTCAGATTTACCAAAACCATATAGTATGAGGTCAAACCTTAGGAGTTTCAATTTGTATGCAATCAGGCAGGCCCTTGCACTACATAGTTTTGGTAAATTTGAAGACAAAAATCAGCAGAAAATCTGATAGTGTGTATGGGGCTTTAGCCTGCGCTGACAGTAATTGCTTAATCGTTGAGAGACCAGTTTAAACAGGTGTTCAAGGTTATCTTGCTTAGCAGGCCCAGGATCTGGCAGCTTTATGTTTGCAATAGTTGCTATGAGAGATTCTATCCTTCAAGCCTTGCGCCCTTCGCTAAGCACCATGCAGAAGCCCCTGGCTAGTCATCCTTTTTGCGGTAAAACAGCTATTTGGAGATGTTTTGGATAATGCATCCAAAGAAATTCTAGTGGAAAAAGTACCCCTTTTTGCCTTTTAAAGCGGAGTTCCACACAAAAATGGAACTTCCGCTTTTCGGAACCCTCCCCCCCTATGGTGTCACATTTGGCACCTTTCAGGGGGGAGGGGGGTGCAGATACCTGTCTAAGACAGGTATTTGCACCCACTTCCGGCATAGACTCCCATGGGAGTCTATGCCTCTTCCTGTCCCTCCGCGCTGTCTCCTGGGAAACACACAGGTCCCAGGAGATAGCGGGGACCAGTTACGATGCGCAGCGCGACTCGCGCATTCGCAGTAGGGAACCGGGAAGTGAAGCCGCAACTCTTCACTTCCTGATTCCCTCACCTAGGATGGCGGCAGCTGCCGAGAACCGAGCGGGTTCTCGGCATCGGCTGCCGACATCGCCGGACTCTGGGACAGGTAAGTGGCCATTTATTTAAAGTCAGCAGCTGCAGTATTTGTAGCTGCTGGCTTTTAATATTTTTTTTTTTTTTAGGCGGTTTAGGTGGACTCCCTCTTTAAGAAATGGAGTAAATGTATTTTTGTTTTAAAGCTCCTTCTTCTGTTTGTAGGGAAACCTACAAAATACTGAGGCCTACTTATAAGGAGGCGCCCCCGCTCACTCTTTAGGGGGAATTCTTCTGCAGTTCTCAATGATCTGGCAGGAAGAGTGTCAAGACGATTGGGGGACTTCCTCAATGGCTCCAAGGTACAAACTGGAGTTCCAAGAGTTCCCGTCTCTTCGTTTTCTTAGATCAAACATTCCTAAGGATCCAGAGGAAAAGAAGTCTTTCTCCCAAGCATTGGACCGTCTTTTGGCAAAAAGTGATCATGGTGGCCCCCATGTAAGAGCAGAGGTTGGGGTTTGGTTAAATCCAAATGGACGTTCTGGATCTCAAAAATTTTATTTCAATTCCAGAATATAACCATTCTTTTTTCGCATGGAGTCAATCCAAGCAGTTCTCTCCATCCTACAAGGAGGAGAACTTGTGGCGTCAATCGACGTCAAAGATGCATACCTCCAAATGCCTATTTCGTCGCTCAATCCACCAGGTGCTGTAGGCTGCTGGGTACGCCGGAGCCTCAGTTTATGGTTAATATCCAAAAATCTGCAAAGGGGAAAATCCTTCCTTCAGTTACCACGGAAGTGGCCCAGATCTGAAATGGCCCTTGCCCATTATTATTCTAGAAATTCAGGCAGAGACATTTGGTTCTGAGGGCCTGAACGTTCAGTTTACGTTTTTGTCCTGACAATCCGTCTGTGCCACAGCCTATATTAATCACCAAGGGGGCACAAGAAATTGTGCGGCCCAGAGAAAGGTGAATCATAGCCTATCTTGGGCAGAAAACAATGTACTTTGCCTATCGGCGGTCTTCATTCTAGGAATAGAAAATTGGCAGGTGGACTACTTGAGTCGCCAGCAGTTATTCCCAGGAGAATGGTTCCTTCACCCCGATATCTTCCTGTCAATATGTCAAAGATGGGGGATCCTAGACATAGATCTGTTTACGTCCAGGTTCAACAAAGAAATCGACAACTTTGTGTCAAAAACAAAGGATCCGCTAGAATGCGGAACAGATGCCTTGCTATTCTCGTGGAATCGGTTCTCACTGATTTATGCATTCCCTCCTATTCCGCCTGCGTGCATGACTTCTTCGCTGGATCAAGCAGGAAAGGAAGTCGGTGATTCTTGTCGCGGGGCCCAGGAAATCTTGGTATGCAGAGATCGTAAAGATGACAGTAGGGAATCCATGGACCCTACCGCCATGACCAGACCTTCTTTTGCAAGGTCCGGTATTCCATCCTACTTTACAAACGCTAAATTTAACAGTTTGGCTATTGAGACCCACACTCGGAAGAAACGTGGGCTGTCAGGTTCAGTGGTTTCTATCTTGGTTAATGCAAGGGAGCCGGCCTCCATAATTATATATTATGGAGTCTGGGAAGCATATGTCTCCTGGTGTGAAACCAGGGGTTGCACCCCAGGAAATATGTCAAAGCTAGAATTCTTGACTTTCTGCAGATGGGGTGAGAAATAAAGCTGGCCTTGAGTGCTTCTAAAGACAGGTCTGGGCCTTATTGGTATTATTTCAACGACCACTTGCTTCGCTTTCTTTGGTTCGTAACTTTATTCAGCGGGTAACACGGCTTAATCCCCGTTTAGGTCACCCCTGAACCCTTGGGTTTTCTGGTAACCATATCTGCTGCAAGAAGGGTATCAGAATTGGCTGCTTTTTCTTGTAAAGAGCCATATTGTTCACAAGGATAAGGTAGTATTGCGTCCTCATCCTAAATTTTTACCGAAGGTAGTATCAGGTTTTTATCTAAACCAGAATATTGTTCTACCTTCATTTTTTACAGAACCCTGTTCTATGGAAGAAAAATCACTACATTCTCTTGATGTGGTGAGAGCAGTCTACTTAAAGACGACTGCTCAGATTTGGAAAACTGATGTTTTGTTCTGATTGCCTGAAGGTCCTAAAAGAGGACAGGCAGCATGGAAATCTACTATTCTAAATGGACTCGACGACAAGTAATCGTTCTAGCTTATGGTTTAAAGAGGTAGTTTCTACCCTCTCAAATCAAAACGCACTCCTCTAGGGCTGTTAGTGCTTCGTGGGCAGTGCATCACCAAGCCTCCATGGCTCAAATCTGCAAGGCCGCAACTTGGTCTTCAATCCATACATTTACCAGATTCTATCAGGTGGATGTAAAAAGACATGTGGATGTCTCCTTTGGGCGCAGTGTACTGCAGGCAGCAGTATAAGTCCTCTGATCTCATGGTGCCCCACTTTGGTTGTGTCTCTCTCCCCTCATTGCTCTGGGACATCCCACGTAGTAATTACTCTGGCTCTGTGTCCCGTGATGTACGATTAAAGAAAATAGGATTTTTATCAGCTTACCTGTAAAATCCTTTTCTTTTGAAGTACGTCACGGGACACAGGTCCCGCCCCTCTTTCTAGTATACATGTGTATTGCTTTGCTACAAAACTGAGATGCTCCCGGTATGGCAGGGGTTATATAGGGAGGCAACTTCTTGTTTAGGGTGTGCCAGTGTCCAGCACCTGAAGGTAGACTATAACCCACATAGTAATTACTATGGCTCTGTGTCCCGTGATGTACTTCAAAAGAAAAGGATTTTACAGGTAAGCTGTTATTAAAATCCTATTTTTTTCATCCAAATAGTCACCCGGCATAATTACCATTGCTTCTTCTATTTTTCAATCGTAGATGTTCTGTTCCTTGTAGTTCAAGGTACAATATTTAGCTGCAGGGAACAGTCTATTTAATATAGAACATCCCCATAGTTTGTTTTGATTGACAACTGCCCGTGCGTTCGCAGTAAAGCGCAGCTCATTTTAGAGGCACTTCACCGCTGTTTAAGCGGCGCTTCTGCGACATTTTTTGGCCGCTAGCAAGGCACTTTAAACACCAAAAAAGAGGTTAAAAACTCCTGTGTTGCGGCGCTTTTCAGACTCTTCAGAAGCGCTGCCTATTCATTGCAATGGGCAGGGCTGTTTTGGAAGTGCTGTATACAGCGCTCCAAACCGCCCCAAAGATGCTGCTTGCGGGACTTTTTCTAACGTTTTCAAGCGCACCGCCTGGGTGTGAAAGCACCCATTGCAATGAATGGGAGGCAGTTTTCAGGAGCTATTCCTAGTGCTAAAACGCTTGAAAACTGCCTCAGTCTGCAAGGGGGGGTCTTGCATAATAAGATTTATATCCCCCCCCGCCCTTCATATAGAGTCTGATGATATGTACCAGATTCAAGCTCTAATAGGATATACAGGTGCATCTCAAAAAATTTTAATATCGTCAAAAAGTTAATTTATTTCAGTAATTCAGTTCAAAAAGTTAAACTCATATATATATATTATAGATTCATTATATGCAGAGTGATATATTTTAAGCATTTCTTACATTTCATTTTGATGATTATGGCTTACAACTAGTAAAAACCCAAAATTTAGTATCTCGGAAAATTAGAATATTGTGAAACAGTTCAATATTGTAGACTCATTGGGGTAGATTTACTAAAATTGGTGCACTCATAATCTGGTGCAGCTGTGCATGATAGCCAATCAGCTTCCAACCTCAGCTTGTTCAATTAAGCTTTGGCAATAAAACCTGTAAGCTGATTGGTTTCTATGCAGAAATGAACTTGATTTTGCATGCTCCAGCTTTAGTAAATAAACCCCATGGTGTCGCTAATTAACTCTGTAAAGGTTTCCTGAGCCTTTAAATGGTCTCTGTCTGATTCAATAGGTTACACCAGGGTTTCTCAACTCCAGTCCTCAAGGCGCCCCAACAGGTCATGTTTTCAGGATTTCCATTATTTCGCACAGGTGATTTGATCAGTTTCACTGCCTTAGTAATTACCACAGCTGTTTTATCTGAGGGAAATCCTGAAAACATGACCTGTTGGGGCGCCTTGAGGACTGGAGTTGAGAAACACTGGGTTACACAATCATGGGGAAGACTGCTGACTTGACAGTCGTCCAGAAGACAGTAATTGAAACCCTCCACAAGGAGGATAAGTCACAAAAGGTCATTGCTGGCTGTTCACAGAGTGCTGTATCCAAGAATATTAATAGAAAATTGAGTGGAAGGAAAAGGTGTGGTAGAAAAAAGTGCACAAGCAACAGGGATAACCTTAGCCTTGAGAGGGTTGTGAAGCAAAGGCCATTCAAGAATTTGGGGGAGATTCACAAGGAGTGTGACACTAGCCGTACTTGGCTAGTGTAATTGCTTCAAGAGCCACCACACACAGATGTATCTAGGACATGGGCTACAACTATCACATTCCTTGTGTCAAGCCACTCCTGAACCAGAGACGTCGGAAGCATCTTACCTGGGCTAAGGAGAAAAAAGACTGGACTGTTGCTCAGTGGTCCAAAGTCCTCTTTTCGATGAAAGTAAATTTTTCATTTGGAAATCCAGGTCCCAGAGTCTGGAGGAAGAGTGGAGAGGCACAGAATGCAATTGCATGAGGTCCAGTGTGAAGTTTCCACAATCAGTGATGATTTGGAGAGCCATGTCATCTGCTGGTGTTGGTCCACTGTGTTTTATCAAGTCCAAAGTCCGCGCAGCCCTCTACCAGGAAATTCTAAAGCACTTCATGCTTTTTGTATTGGTCTTATGTAATATTCTAAGTTTCTTAGATACTGAATTTTGTGTTTTCACTAGCTGTAAGCCATAATCCTCAAAATTAAAGAAAGAAATGCTTGAAATACAACGCTCTGTGTAATAAATCTATATAATGTATGAGTTTCACTTTTTGAATTGAATTACTGAAATAAATTAACTTTTTAATGATATTCAAATTTTTTGAGATGCACCTGTATATCTTTTCTGTTATTCTTACACTGGATTCGATATTTTATTCCCCATCCATATAGCTAGTCATTTATATTTACCACTGAATACAGATATTCAAGCATAAACTTTTTTTTTTTTTTTAACTTTACATAGCTAAATTATACACCACACTTTTTTCGGGTTTTTATCTGATCATTCGATTAATCAAAACAATAATTGGCCAACTAATCGGTTATTAAACAAATCAGTTGCAGCCCAACAGGAGATGTTTAGACACCCTACAGGATTGGGGCACAAGCAAGTCCTAAGTGGGTAACAATGCCGTGTGAAACCGCTGTGAAGAAGAGTAGTACCTCTTTTCTAGCAATGTAATGTGGCAGGTGTGTGTAAAATGCAAAACTACAAATGTGTGAACAGGTGAACTAGTATACTGTACCTGTATGTGTTTTAAATGTATAGGTTTTTGACTGAAGTTCTGCTTAGCGCCTGCACTTGTTGATGTAGGAAATGGTTCCTTAGGGCAGCTTGAATCAAAAGAACTTTTTTAAAGTAACAGTAAAGCTGAACATCGGCTTTAACTGTAACGTGCTAAGGAACCAAAATAATGACCAGGTCTGTGTGTAAGGGCCATGCTTGGTGATACCTTGATGGTAAGAGCCCATTTGCACTTATATGAGGGGTCTTCAGAAAGTTTCTGCACTTTTTTATTGTTTATATGGTTAAAAAAAAAAGTGTGGAAACTTTTTGAAGAACCCTTATATATTTTTATGCATGTTTTTAAATGTGACCATGTCATATAGTAAAAATTTCAAAGAAACTCTTTCCTGTAAAGAGAAAAAGAAGTATTGGTGTCTCCTACTGTCTGTATTGATGGACACCATTCTGCTGAAGAGAAAGCCACCCAGCTAAAATTTCTTCTGAAACCAACAATTCCAGTAGTTGGTCTTGGTCCCCTGCTGCACTCACTGGTCCCTCCAGTTCTACTCCCACATCACTAAGGCCCTGTTCACACTGGCATTAGAAATAGGCCTTTGGGGTGCATTTTTGCTGCTCCCGAATGTCTAGCAAAGCAGCCTACAGTGCCTTGAAAAAGTATTCATACCCCTTGAAATTTTCCACATTTTGTCATGTTACAACCAAAAACAAATGTATTTTATTGAGATTTTATGTGATAGACCAACACAAAGTGGCACATAATTGTGAAGTGGAAGGAAAAAAATAAATGTTTTTCAAAATTTTTTACAAATGTCTGAAAAGTGTGACGTGCATTTGTATTCAGCCCTCCTGAGTCAATACTTTGTAGAACCACCTTTCGCTGCAATTACAGCTGCAAGTCTTTTTGGGGATGTCTCTCCCGACTTTGCACATCTAGAGAATGATATAAAACAAAAATCCGCGCTAAGATAATAATGGATTACTAAAAATGTGTAATCTTAGTATAATCCGTTCAATCCCATATAAATGTCCACAATAAATGAGGGAAGTGGAACTGTTATACATTGGATGAACTTTAATGTGATAAAATGGTAAACGGCAGTGGAACTGGAGAACACCAAAATGTTGCGCTTACCAGACGTAAGCCAAATAGGAGCAGGTGGCTTAAACCCAGCCTGGGCCTTTAAACTGATGATCTAGCCGAGTCAGGATGATCACACTCGTCTCATATGTCCAGTCCATAAAGGTATTTATCCAAAAATATATAACACAAACATAGCGTAATACTGATATTTATAAAAATAGCTCCATCCCATCTGCCTACTCTTTGAGGATGTCTGGTAGGCAGAATAATCCCCTAGGATTCGCTGGTGTGTTCCTATCCTATTTACATGTTGGGTTGTGTGACACTTTGCCTATTTGAATTTGTCATCTGGTAAGCATCTTGTGCATGCGATGTGCTATCTGTAAAGGATTCTGCTTTTTCCTTTTTTTTTTTTTTTTTTTTTTTCACGTTTATTTTTGAAAAAGATTTTTTTCTTTGCATATGTCTATTTTTGAGTGATTTGGTACAGTCTTATCATTACCTGAATCTGTAAATAGATATTGGGTGTTGCAAATTCCATTTACCTATTTCACCCTATTTCACTTTTCTGCATGATTGCATGACACTCGCTTACCATCCCTAGTTGCTGCGTCAACTTTGGATGATATATGATACACTTGATTCGTTTTTTGTTGAGTGTTGCACTTTCTTTCACATTTTGAGTGTTTTTATAAATATCAGTATTACGCTATGTTTGTGTTATATATTTTTGGATAAATACCTTTATGGACTGGACATATGAGACGAGTGTGATCATCCTGACTCGGCTAGATCATCAGTTTAAAGGCCCAGGCTGGGTTTAAGCCACCTGCTCCTATTTGGCTTACGTCTGGTAAGCGCAACATTTTGGTGTTCTCCAGTTCCACTGCCGTTTACCATTTTATCACATTGGATGAACTTTCATGTTATTCACGTATAACAGTTCCACTTCCCTCATTTATTGTGGACATTTATATGGGATTGCACGGATTATACTAAGATTACACATTTTTAGTAATCCATTATTATCTTAGCGCGGTTTTTTGTTTATTATCTTGTTATTGGTGAGCCACACTTATAACCGCAGCTTCCTTTTTCTTTTCCAAGCGCAGTTTTTTTCTTTTTGACATCTAGAGAATGAAATGTTTACCCATTTGTCTTTGCAAAATAGCTCAAGTTCTGTCAGATTGAATGGAGAGCGTCTGTGAACAGCAATTTTCAAGTCTTGCCACAGATTCTCAATTGGATTTAGGTCTGGACTTTGGGCCATACATGAATATGCTTTGCTCTAAACCAGTGACCTACAAACTGCAGTCCATGGGCCAGATGTGGCCCTTTGCTTGCCTTTATCCAGCCCTTAGGGCACTATTCCTCCCACTGATACAAGCAACTATTCCTCCCAGTGACACGAACGATGGAGATTATTCTTCCCACTAATATCAACACCTCCTGCTGCCCACAAGTTTTATGTAATTATTTTACCCCCACTGACCACCAAGACTGAGGCTTTTTCTACTCCCACTGGCAACAGTCTGGCCCTCCTAAAGTCTGTTGAAGGATAGTAAACTGGCCCTTTGTTTTGAAAGTTTGGAGACCCCTGATCTAAACCATTTCATTGTAGCTCTGGCTGTATGTTTAGGGTCATTGTCCTGCTGGAAGGTGACCCTCTGCCGCAGAATCAAACAGGTTTTCTTCTAAGATTGCCCTGTATTTGGCGCCATCCATCTTCCCTTCAACTCTGACCAGCTGGTGTGTTCAGGGTGATGTGCAGTGTTCGTTTCCCACCACACATAACGTTTTGTTTTTTTTAGCCCAAAAAGTTAAATTTTGATCTCATCTGACCAGAGCACCTTCTTCCACATGTTTGTTGTGTCCCCCACATGGCTTCTTGCAAACTGCAAACGGGACTTCTTATGGCTTTCTTTCAACAATGGCTTTCTTCTTGCCACTCTTCCATAAAGGTCAGATTTGTGGAGTGTACGACTAATAGTTGTCCTGTGGACAGATTCTCCCACCTGAGCTGTGGATCTCTGCAGCTCCTCCAGAGTTACCATGGGCCTCTTGGCTGCTTCTCTGATTAATGCTCTCCTTGCCCGGCCTGTCCGTTTAGGTGGACGACCATGTCTTGGTAGGTTTGCAGTTGTGCCATACCCTTCGCATTTTTAGATGATGGATTGAACAGTGCTCTATGAGATGTTCAAAGCTTGGGATATTTTTTTTTTATAACCTAGCCCTGCTTTAAACTTGTCCACAACTTTATCCCTGACCTGTCTGGTGTGTTCCTTGGCCTTCACGATGCGGTTTGTTCACTAAGGTTCTCTAACAAAGCTATGAGGGCTTCACAGAACAGCTGTATTTATACTGAGATTAAATTACACACAGGTGGACTCTATATACTAATTAGGTGACTTCTGAAGGCAATTGGTTCCACAAGATTTTAGTTAGAGGTACTAACTAGAGTAAAGGGGGCTGAATACAAATGCACCCCACACTTTTCAGATATTTATTTGTAAAAAAAAAAAATGAAAACCATTTATCATTTTCCTTCCACTTCACAATTATGTGCCACTCCGTGTTGTTGGTCTATAACAGAAAATCCCAATAAAATACATTTGTTTTTGGTTGTAACATGACAAAATGTGGAAAGTTTTAAGGGGTATGAATACTTTTTTAAGGCGCTGTATTTGAAAAACATGTAGCTTTGTGTCACTGTGCAGCAAAAACAACGCTACATGTCAAGTCTGGGAGGAGTTGAAGCTTGTCGGCTCCTTTCATTCAAGTCTATAATAATTTGCTGTAATTGCACCTGTAGAGTTTACAGCACATTTGACAAGAGTTTATGACATACAAATCCAATTCCAAAATAGTTGGAACGCTGTGTAAAATCTACATACAAACAGAATGGGTTGGAAATATCATAAGCCCATATTTTATTCACAATAGAAAACATATCCAATGTTTCAACTGAGAAAATGCATCCAGTTCGCAATGGTGTGAACCAAGCCGTAAGCTGGCCATATACAATGTTCTTGTATAATCTCCTTTAGATTTAACTGCAACTATGTATTGCAAAGGCCTGCCTGACTGGATACAAATTGAAAGTTTGAAAGGTGTTTAGATTTTACCTCATATTATATGGTTTTTGGTAAATCTAAAGGAATATTGTACAATAAGATTGTAACATGTATGATCAGCTTAAACGTCTGGGAACTGAGAAGACCAGTTGCTGGAGTTTTGGGAGAGGAATGTTGTCCAGTTTTTGTCTGACATTCTGTCTGGATTCTAACTGCATAACAGTCCTGGGTCTCCTTTGCAAATCATTGCATTCTGTATTTAGAGTGCCTTGAAAAAGTATTCATACCCCTTGAAATTTTCCACACTTTATTATGTTAAAACCAAAAACTTAAATGTATTTTATTGGGATTTTGTGTGATAGACCAACGCAAAGTGGCACATAATTGTGAAGTGGAAGGGAAATTAAAAATGGTTTTCAAAATGTTTTACAAATAAATATCTGAAAAGTATGGCGTGCATTTGTATTCCGCCCCCTTTACACTGATACCCCTAACTAAAATATAGTGAAACCAATTGCCTTCATCAGAAGTCACCTAATTAATAAATTGAGTCCACCTGTGTGTAATTTAATCTCAGAATAAATACAGCTGTACTGTGAAGCCCTCAGAGGTTTGTTAGGGAACCTTAGTGAACAAACAGCATCCTGGAGGCCAAGAACAACATAAGACAGGTCAGGGATAAAGTTGTGGAGAAGTTTAATGCAGGGTTAGGTTGTTAAAAAAAATATCCCAAGCTTTGAACATCTCATGGAGCACTGTTCAATCCATCATCCAAAAATGGAAAGAGTATGGCACAACTGCAAACCTACCAAGACATGACCGTCCACCTAAACTGACAGGCTGGGCTAGGAGAGCATTAATCAGAGAAGCAGCCAAGAGGCCCATGGTAACTCTGGAGGAGCTGCAGAGATCCACAGCTCAGGTGGGAGAATCTGTCCACAGGAAAACTATTAGTCGTGCTCTCCACAAATCTGTCCTTTTGTTTGGAGGAGTGGCAAGAAGAAAGCCATAAGAAGTCTTGTTTGTGAGAAGCCATGGGAGGGGGGGGGGGGGGGACAGCTAATGTGGAAGAAGGTGCTCTGGTTAGATGAGACCTAAATTGAACATTTTGACCTAAAAGCAAAACGCTATGTGTGGTGGGTAACTAACAATGCACATCACCCTGAACACACCATCCCCACTGTGAAACATGGTGGTGGCAGCATCATGATGATTTTCTTCAGCAGGGATAGGGAAGCTGGTCAGAATTGATTGGAAGATGGATGGAGCAAAATACAGGGCAATCTTATGCCGCGTACACACGGCCGGACTTACCGACAGAAGTCGTCCGATGGGAGCTTTTGGTGGGACATTTCGACCGTGTGTATGCCCCATCTGACTTTTTCTGTCTGCATTTCCGACAGACTCAGATATAGAACATGTTCTAAATCTTTCCGTCGGAAATGCCAATGGAGTTTAGCCCGTTGGCAAGTCCACTCGTGTGTACACGGCATTAGAAGAAAACCTGTTTGAGTCTCAAAAGCCTTGAGACTGGGGCGGAGGTTCACCTTTCAGCAAGACAACGACCCTAAACATACAGGCAGAGCTATAATGGAATGGTTTAGAGATCAAAGCATATTCATGCGTTTGAATGGCCCAGTAAGGCTGGGTTATTGGATGCGGATTACATTGCATCCAATTCGCAGAATATTTTAAAATATTTGTTTCAATCAGTCTGCTTCACATATGTGCGTTGCATTCGCACTCCACATTGCCCAAAAAACATGTGCGTTTTCTAGGCAGTGCGGTGCGAATTGCAGGCACATATTCTTCTATGGAAACGCATCTGATTCGCAGATGCATTCCGTTGTGAACAGGCATTCTCTCCCCCTCCTCACTACACCTCCCCCTCTCTCTGCTCAGCTGATCCACAGATACAAATGTCCAATATGACAGAGCTTGAGCTATTTTCCAAAGAAGAATGGGCAAAAATGTCCCTCTCTAGATGTGCAATGCTGGTAGAGACATCCCCAAAAAGACTTGCAGCTGTAATTGCAGCAAATGGTGGTTCTACAAAGTATTGACTCCGGGGGGCTGAATACAAATGCACGCCACACTTTTCACATATTTATTTGTAAAAAATGTTAAAAACCATTTATCATTTTCCTGCCACTTTATGTTGGTCTATCACATAAAATCCCAATAAAATACATTTATTTTTGGTTGTAACATGACAAAATGTGGAAAATTTCAAGGGGTATGAATACTTTTTCAAGGCACTGTATGTAGATCCTCTACACAGAGTCTGAACGTTTTTGGAATTGGGGTTGTATCAGTGAGATGAAAACAAAAAAACACTTCCTGCTAATAAAAATAAAAATTATCTTGGAGGTGTCAGGTGCATTTTTTAACCACTTGCCGACCAAGCACTTCCTGTTTACTCGGGTGTCAGCAGCGCCAATTTCAAAAATCAGAAGCATTTGAACACACAGATCTCTCCATAAAGAGCACATGTCACCTGCCTATTGCTGGCACAAGGATGTTTACATTCCTTGTTAAATCATTGGAATTTTTTTTTAAAGTAACTAAAAATAAAATAGAAAATATAAGTGCCCTGTGCCCCAATGCTAGCACGCAAATATGCCCTGTGCCCCTATGCTAGCATGCAAATATGCCCTGTGCCCCTATGCTAGCACGCAAATATGCCCTGTGCCCCTATGCTAGCACGCAAATATGCCCTGTGCCCCTATGCTAGCACGCAAATATGCTCTGTGCCCCTATGCTAGCACGCAAATATGCCCTGTGCCCCTATGCTAGCACGCAAATATGCCCTGTGCCCCTATGCTAGCACGCAAATATGCCCTGTGCCCCATGCTAGCACGCAAATATGCTCTGTGCCCCTATGCTAGCACGCAAATATGCCCTGTGCCCCTATGCTAGCACGCAAATATGCCCTGTGCCCCTATGCTAGCATGCAAATATGCCCTGTGCCCCTATGCTAGCACGCAAATATGCCCTGTGCCCCTATGCTAGCACGCAAATATGCCCTGTGCCCCTATGCTAGCACGCAAATATGCTCTGTGCCCCTATGCTAGCACGCAAATATGCTCTGTGCCCCTATGCTAGCACGCAAATATGCCCTGTACCCCTATGCTAGCACGCAAATATGCTCTGTGCCCCTATGCTAGCACGCAAATATGCTCTGTGCCCCTATGCTAGCACGCAAATATGCTCTGTGCCCCTATGCTAGCACGCAAATATGCCCTGTACCCCTATGCTAGCACGCAAATATGCCCTGTGCCCCTATGCTAGCACGCAAATATGCTCTGTGCCCCTATGCTAGCACGCAAATATGCTCTGTGCCCCTATGCTAACACGCAAAGGCAAATGCACATGCTCCCGCACACATGCAAACCGTGATATCCCACATGTGAGGTATCAACGCGAACATCAGATCATCCTGTATAAGGCTGGCCAGAGATGGTTCAAATCGTGTCCCTGCTGAACTGGCCGAGAACAGTGTATGTTCTCGGCCAGATTTACTTGCAATTATCACTAGCGGCTGCAATATCCACTAGAAATAATCACTGTCATGTGTTTGAAAAACTGCTGCGCAAATACAGTGTGACATTAAAAATTGCAAAAATCACCGTTTTATTCCAGCTGTTGCAAAACTACAAGTCCCATCATGCCTCTGCCTGTGGGAGTCATGCTTGTAACTGTCAGCCTTGCAATGCCTCATGGGACTTGTAGTTTCGCAACAGCCGGAGGGCCGCCAGTTTGAGACCCCTGTTCTAGGGCCTCTGCTTTAAAAAAAATATATATAATGTTTGGAGATTCCATCTAATTTTCTACCAAAAAATACAGATTTTTACATGTCATGAAAAAGTGCCAGAAAAAGCCTCGTCTTCTGTCCCTTAAACATGGCAAAAACGCAAATTAACTCTTGGTTTACGTTAGTTTCAGCATTATTTTTGCAATTTTTATGCAATTGTGAACTTGGCCTAAAGGCCAACGGCCCAACAGAGACCGGCTGAACGTCTGGCTTCTGTCGAAGGGGCATGCGATCCGGTGTGTTCAGGAGGGGGGACTGTCCTCCTGTCAGAACATAATAGCTCAGCGGGGAGATCGCTGTACTAACATCAGATTGTTAGTACAGGATCTCATTAGTTTTCTTTTTACGTTCAGCCCGCTGGGTTGAATGAAGAATAACAACTGATAGTGTGCACTAGGCTTAAGGCAGTACTGATGTGGAGACAAGGTCAGCGTGAGCAACCAATGAGTGCAGAAGGGGACCAAGAAAGACACTAGAAGAGTTGCTTTCAGAAGAGAAGGTGAGTATTTGCGTTCTTTTCAGGCACAGCATTTCTTTGAAGTTTTTGCTATGTGATATGGACACTTTAAAGTTCATGTGTAAAATACAAGCCAGGATGCAGCAAGTACTCAAATTCTGCTTAAGCATTTCCATTTTTAAGGATTGCAATGTGAATGGTGCTTTCAGTTCTGTATGACAGAACCCGAAAAAGATTGTAAATATTCAGCAGTGAGAAAGGGGAGCTTACAATTCCATAACAACATTTCTCATTAAGAGTGGATAGACTTCTAACATTGGGCCTGATATGTGAAGAGAGTTAAAGTGGTTGTAAACCCTAAAAAAAAAAAAAACCTGCAAGACAAAGGCATAATGAGCTAGTATGTATAATATACTAGCTCATTATGATTTACTTACATGAGATCGAAATCCCTGCAGTGGTCCATCGCTCCCGGGGGGGATTACTTCCGGGTATCGTGGCTCCGGCGCTGTGATTGGCCGGAGCCGTGATGACGTCACTCCCGCGCATGCGGGAGCCGCGGGTAACAGCACAGTCTAACTAAAGGTTTAGGAGATATCCAGTGTAGCTACAGGTAAGCCTAATTATAGGCTTGCCTGTAGTAAAAAGTGGTTGTAAAGGGTTTACAACCAATTTAAAGGTAACATGTCTTGTTGATAGAAGATAATTGGTTATTGTTAGAAGAAATTCAATCATAAGCACAACTTTTGTTTAATGTTACAATTTAATTACGAAGTCTTTTCAGTTTTACTGCGTTCCCTAAAAGCCCTGATTCCTAGTCACATTCGGGAAGCAGTAGGATCGATCGTACAGGGCATGCCCTGTGTTTGGGGCTCCTGGGCCATGCAGAAAAGGAATTTTGACAAGGAAACGGCATCTAGTTCAGAATTCTTTTGGTGGGTTTGTGCAGTATGATCGAAGGACATATTTATTTTTAAGGGAACCTATTATCAAAGGTCTTGTCATGGTTGTCCTAAAACACAAAAACTATATGTAGAAACAATTTGTATATGTCAGCACACACCACAATTTCGGGCCAATATAATATTTCTTTTACCTCTAAATGTATTTAATAACTCCTTATTTGTATTGCTATATAGAGCTGGCAACTGTACCTGAATCTTTCTTGATATTTTCCTATAATCCTCCCATATAGCATGACTTAGAAGACCTGTCATGCACAACTGCCTATAGCAAGTATATGACTATGCTATCTGGCATAAAAAAACAAACGAGTGGATAAACAGATTTGGAAAAAAAAATTCCCGGAGTTCAGCTTTAAAACAAACTAAGTAGGGATAAGCTACAGGTTCACTTTTGAAGGCAAGCCCCAGAGCATTTTCTATAGTATGCAGGTTTGCTGTTAGAAAATTAATTACAAAGAGGTCGTTCAGTATGCTTGGCAGAAGGGGCTCTGGGATTTTGTATTTTCCAGTGTGTGATGCATGTTTAAAATGCATAATGAACAAAGGTTAGCAGATTCCTTTTGACTTCAAAGAAGGAGTGTAGATCACAGTTCAGAGTTGGCAATTGACCTACTTTGAACTGTATTTCTTTGGTGGCAGCATGTTCTATTCAGGTGCCTATAGATTGCAAGTAATGCAGTGCTTTACAGGTTACTTCCAGAATCCTTTTACTAAAGACCTCTGCGGGGGGCATGCCAATTGGGTAAGGTGAAGCCAGGGTAGGGATCATCCCCTGTTAATCCTGCCTATAAGACCCCCTGGGGCACACACCCGAGAACATCCGTGGACCCGGCGCATCACGGATCCCGGTAAATGGCCGCTGATTGCAGCCGTTTACCATGTGATCGCTCCGTCAAATGACGGAGCGATCACATGTAAACAAACCGGTGTCATCTCATGACACCGGTTCCTCTCTCCACTCTGTGTACCGATCGGTACACTGAGCGGAGAGGGGGAGGGATCGGATGGCAGCAGTGCTGTGGGCTGGATGTGTAGTGCCCACAGTGCTGCTCTGTGACAACTGCCATCCATCCATCCATCCATGCTCAGCCATCCCTCCATGCTCTGCAATGCCCTGCAATACCCCACAATACTGCGCAATACTCTGCAATACCCCACAATACTGTGCAATACTCTGCAATACCCCACAATACTGTGCAATACCCCGCAATACTCTGCAATACCCCACAATACTGTGCAATACCCCTCAATACTCTGCAATACCCCACTACTGTGCAATACCCCGCAATATTCTGCCATACCCCGCAATACTCTGCCATACCCAGCCATACTCTGCAATACTTGGCGATACCCTGCCATACTCGGCGATACCCTGCCATACTCTGCAATACCCCGCCATACTCTGCAATACCCCGCAATACTCTGCCATACCCCGCCATTATCTGCCATACCCAGCCATACTCTGCAATACTCGGTGATACCCAGCCATACTCTGCCATACCCAGTCATACTCGGCAATACCCTGCCATACCCAGCAATACCCGGCCATGCTCAGCCATACTCCGCCATGCTCAGCCATACTCGGCTGTACTTGGCTGTACTCGGCCTCTGTATGTGGCCAGGCTGTGGAAGTCTCACACATGTGGTATCGCCGTACTCAGGAGGAGTAGGAGAATCTATTTTGGGGTGTCATTTTTGGTATGTACATGCTATGTTAGAAATACTGCATAAATGGACAACTTTGTGTTAAAAAAAAATGCGTTTTAACCACTTCCCGCCCGCCGGCCGTCATGCGACATCCTTGACATTGTGCGGGGATATCTGAATGATAGGTGCAGCTACAGGCATCATTCAGATAACAGATTTTTAAGCTAGCGATTCCCTACACCATAGGAGTGATTATATCGGCTGTTCCACTGCTTGATCGTTATTACGGGAGGCGAGAGGAGACATCCCCCCCTCCCGCCGCCCTCTGGTGCTTCTACCAACTCACCGCTACAATCAAAGCCAGGATCTTTTTTTTTTTTTTGTTTGTTTGTTTTTTTATTTTAGGCTTCCCAGCCTAGTGGTGAGATGTGGGGTCTTATTGACCCCATATCTCATTATAAAGAGGACCTGTCATGCCATATTCCTATTACAAGGGATGTTTACATTCCTTGTAATAGGAATAAAAGTTATGAAAATTTTTTTTTTTTTTGGAAAAAAGCTTCAAAATAAAATAAATAAAGTAAAATGAACAATAAAAAAAAATAAAATTTTTTTAAAGCGCCCCTGTCCCAGTGTGCTCACATGCAGAAGCGAACGCATACAGCCCACATATGAAAACGGTGTTCAAACCACACACGTGAGGTATCGCTGCGATCGGTAGAGCGAGAGCAATAATTTTGGCCCTAGACCTCCTCTGTAACTCAAAACATATAACCAGTAAAACATTTTAAAGCGTCGCCTATGGGGATTTTTAAGTAGCAAAGTTTGGCGCCATTCCACAAGCGTGTGCAATTTTGAAAGGTGACATGTTGGGTATCTATTTACTCGGCGTAACTTCATCTTTCACATTATGCAAAAACATTGAGCAAACTTTACTGTTTTGTTTTTTTTTTTTAAGGACAATACTGTTTTTTTCCAAAAAAAAGCGTTTGAAAAATTGCTGCGCAAATACCGTGCAAGATAAAAAGTTGCAATGACCGCCATTGTCTTCTCTAGGGTCTTTGCTAAAAAAACATATATAATGTTTTGGGGTTGTAATTTTCTAGCAAATTTCTAGCAAATAAATGATGATTTTTACATGTAGGAGAGAAATGTCAGAATTGGCCTGGGTGCTCCAGAACGCCTGAAGGTGCTTCATGCATGTTGGGCCTCTGTATGTGGCCACACTGTGAAAAAGTCTCACACATGTGGTATCGCCATACTCGGGAGCAATAGCAGAATGTGTTTTGGGGTGTAATTTGTGGTATGCATATGCTGTGTGTGAGAAATAACCTGCTAATATGACAATTTTGTGAAAAAAAAAACAAAAACTTGATTTTGCAAAGAATTGTGGGAAAAAATGACAACTTCAAAAAACTCACCATGCATCTTTCTAAATACCTTGGAATGTCTTCTTTCCAAAAAGGGGTCTTTTGGGGGGTATTTGTACTTTTCTGGCATGTTAGGGTCACAAAAAATTAGATAGGCCATCAGTACTTCAAGTGTGATCAATTTTCAGATATTGGCACCATAGATTTTGGACTCTATAACTTTCACAAAGACCAAATAATATACACAGATTTGGGTTATTTTTACCAAAGATATGTAGCGGTATAAATTTTGGCCAAAATATATGAAGAAAAATTACTAATTTGCAAAATTTTATAACAGAAACAAAGAAAAATGCATTTTTTTACAGATGTTTCGGTCTTTTTTCTTTTATAGCGCAAAAAATAAAGAACCCAGCGGTAATTAAATACCACCAAAAGAAAGCTCTAATTGTGTGAAAAAAATGACAAAAATTTCATATAGACACAGTGTTGCATGAGTAATTGTCATTCAAAATGTGAGAGCACCAAAAGCTGAAAAATGATCTGGTTATTAAGGGGGTTTAAGTGCCCAGTGGTCAAATGGTTAAAGCGAAGTTCTGCTTAAAAAAAAAAAAAAAAAAAGTCCGCAGCTACAAATACTGCAGCTGCTGACTTTCTATAATCGGATACTCACCTGTCCCAGGGTCCAGCGATGCAGGGGGACGAAGCCCTGCTCCTCTCCCCCCCCTCTCTGCGCCGCCAGCATTGTAACTGTGGGCACCCGACTGTGGCTTCACAGCCGGGCACCCACTGCCCATGCACAAGCTGCGCCCCGTGCCGTGACTGGCCGGGCAATCATCTGGGACCTGTGATGTGTCCCAGATGATTGCCGAGAAGGAGGGGGGAGAGGTGATCTCCCTTCTGGTGCCGCGGTGCGCCGAGAGGAAGTGGGAGCTGGGACACTCTGAGGAGAGGGTACCGCCCCCCCCCCAAAAAAATGACATGCCAAATGTGGCATGTCAGGGGGTCACCTCCCTTAAAGCGGAAGTTAAATTTTTGGGTGGAACTCTGCTTTAAGTCCTGCTCTGAAACTTTGTTCCACTGTCTGGATGTGGTAAATGCTGTGTGAGCTTTCCTGTCAGCTACTACCTCTTTTAGACAATCTATTTTCCTCCCTGTGCTTTCTGAAGTTCCCTGCAGCGTTCTCCCTGCTTCTCGCTCCAGCACTCCTAGAAAGATCATTAGCATTAGGTACCATAGCCTGAAGAACAGGGTTCCTCCTTTCCCTGTTAACCCTTCTGACGGCATTCCCGAGTGTGGCTCGAGGTTAAATTTCAGTCCCATTAGCAGTAACCCCGAGCCACACTCGGTATTACATTGCAGGATCCTGGTGCGGCATTACTTACCTTTGTCCCAGGATCCTGCGATGTCCCCCGCTGTGTCTGCGGGCTCCGTCTCCTCCGAAGCCTCTCCGTGCCAGGCTCCATTCCCTGCGAGCGTCGCGACGCATGGGGGTGGAGCCTGGCAGCAAATTCAACAAAATGTACAAACCATAACACATACAGTACTGTAATCTGTAAGAAACTGGAGATTGTCCATAGCAACCAAAAAGTGTCCCTTTATGTCAAAAGTAGCTTTAGACCCGCTAGAAAACAGCGATAGTAAATTAGAACACTTGCAGAATTGAGCGATAGTGAATCGTGGGGAAATTTATTTTATTATTATTATATATATACATTTTTTTTAATTATTTATATTTATTTATTATATTATAGTTTATGTTTTTGTTTCAAACTTCATCATACCCGGGATATCTACTAGACTCTTGTTTGGACAGATTTAAGTTTGTTATTGTTAAGAATTACAGGCCTACAATATAAAACACCAAATTTCCATGTAAAATAATTGTACCGCTTTCAGCACCCAAAATCCGAAATAATCATACCGCCGGGGACGTTAAGGCACACTCTACCAGATCTGTCAGTGCTTCATACACTTATCAGCATCGGGCATCAGTTTCTCAGATTTGCAAGGCTGCTACCTGTACTTCTGTTCCCACGTTTAGGCTGCTTTCACACTGGGGCGGTGGGGGCGTCGGCGGTAAAACAGCGCTATTTTTAGCGCTGCTTTACCGTCGTTTTTGCGGTGCGGTTTTAACCCCCGCTGGCGGCCGAAAAAGGGTTAAAACCGTTCGCATAGCGCGGCTATAGCCACGGTATTGCCGCGGTATAGCCGCGCTGCCCCATTGATTTCAATGGGCAGGAGCGGTTAATACACTGCTCCTTCACCGCTCCAAAGATGCGGCTTGCATGAGTTTTTTTCTTCTGCCAGCACACCGCTTCAGTGTGAAAGCCCTCGGGCTTTCACACTGATCAAACAGTAGCGGCTGTTTTGGGTCGGTTTTCAGGCGGTATTTTTAGCGCAATAGCGCCTGCAAACCGCCCCAGTGTGAAAGGGCTCTTAGGTTCTACCAAGTGCATGATGATGCCTCCTCTGATGCTAGTTTCGCGTGTATGGTGCTAAAAGCTGCTTTTCAAGTCTGTTAAACCTTTTGGACACATTTGTCATTGGATATCTCTTCTGGACACCCCTTTGGATATCTCAGTTGTAATGAATAATGAGCATGTATCCCATACTGTACGACTAAGAAAATAGGATTTTTGATTTACCAGGAAAATCTGTTTCTTGGAGTACAGTATGAGACAAAGTTTCCTCCCCTTTGCTTCTATGATCTCTGTATTACTTGTTACAAAACTGAGGCTAGCCTAGACAGATCAAATGAATAGGCTACTGTGCCTGCACAAAAGGGGCCACCGGGAAGCTGGCCTAGTGCGAACCTAGCTTTAATGTCTTTGTTTGCATCCATATACTTTGCATTGAATCTACCAAACTGTTGCAGCCTCCCCATATGATGGAGATTTTCTAGCCTCTGTGGAGGCATACTTACATGCTCCAATTTCTCCAGTGCAACAGCGCTACCTCCATTTTGCTGTGTGAGTATGACACTACAATGTTATAGGCCTATCATTGGACTGTCTTCTGCACCCAGAGAGTTCACAAGGTATAGTGCCTTGAAAAAGTATTCACACCCCTTGAAATTTTCCACATTGTCATGTTACACCAAAAGTGTAAATCTATTTTATTGGTATTTATTATTTTTATGTGATAGACCAACACAAAGTGGCACATAATTGTGAAGTGGAGGAAAAATGATAAATGGTTTTTAAATTTGTTTACAAATAAATATCTGAAAAGTGTGGCGTGCACTAAAATTTTGTGGAACAAATTGCCTTCAGAAGTCACCTAATTAGTAACTAGAATCCACCTTGGTGTAATTTTAATCTCAGTATAAATACAGCTGTTCTGTGAAGCCCTCAGAGGTTTATTAGAGAACCTTTATGAACGGCATCATGAAGGCCAAGGAACACACCAGACAGGTCAGGGATGAAGTTGTGGAGAAGTTTAAAGCATTTTAGCTTATAAAAAAATATCCCAAGCTTTGAACATCTCACGTGGCACTGTTCAATCCATCATTCAAAAATGGAAAGAGTATGGCACAACTGCTAACCTACCAAGACATGGCCGTCCAACTAATCTGACAGGCCGGGCAAGGAGAGCATTAATCAGAGAAGCAGCCAAGAGGTCCATGGTAACTCTGGAGGAGCTGCAGAGATCCACAGCTCAGGTGGGTGAATCTGTCCACAGGAAAACTATTAGTCGTGCACTCCACAAATCTGGCCTTTATGGAAGAGTGGCAAAAAGAAAGCCATTGTTAAAAGAAAGCCATAAGAAGTCTCATTTGCAGTTTGCGAGAAGCCATGTGGGGGACACAGCAAACATGTGGAAGAAGGTGCTCTGGTCAGATGAGACCAAAATGTAACTTTTTGGCCTAAAAGCGAAACGCTGTGTGGTGGAAAAAACACTGCACATCACCCTGAACACACCATCCGCGTGACATGACGGTGACAGCATCATGTTGTGGGGATGCTTTTCTTCACAGGGACAGGGAAGCTGCTCAGAGTTGATGGGAAGATGGATGGAGCCAAATACAGGGCAATCTTAGAATAAAACCTGTTAGTCTGCAAAAAACTTGAGACTGGGGTGGAGGTTCACCTTCTAGCAGGACAACGCCCCTAAATATACAGCGAGAGCTACAATGGAATGGTTTAGATCGAAGCATATTCATTTGTTAGTTCAAAGTCCAGACCTAAATCCAATTGATAATCTGTGGCAAGACTTGAAAATTGCTGTTCACAGATGCTCTCCATTCATTCTGACAGAGCTTGAGCAAAGAAGAATGGGCAAAAATGTCACTCTCTAGGTGTGCAAAGCTGGTAGAGACATCCCCAAAAAGACTTGCAGCTGTAATTGCAGCGAAAGGTGGTTCTACAAAGTATTGACTCCGGTGGGGCTGAATCAAATGCGTGCCACACTTTTCAGATATTTTTTTGTAAAAAAAAAATGAAAACCATTTATCCTTTTCCTTCCACTTAACAATTACGTGCCAATTTGTGTTGGTCTATCATATAAAATCCCAATAAAATACATTTACGTTTTTGGTTGTAACATGACAAGATGTGGGAAATTTTAAGGGGTTTGAATATTTTTTTCAAGGCAGTGTATTAGCACCATCTTCTATTGAGAAACACAACACCCATGAGGAGGTACAATATGTACTGCAGAAGCAACAGAGGTAGAAAGGATTCTGGTCTGGGCAGAACTCCATGTTCCAGCCTTGTCTGCCATTTATATTCTAGGTGTGAACAAATAGGCAGACTTACCACAGCTGGCAGTGTCTGGAATCAGAGGAATGGTCCCAGAAGTATTTCAGGACCTGTGTCACAGTTAGGGGATGCAGGATGTGGACATCCTGCCCTCCAGCAGCTTTATGCTGCATTCGTGGCAGTGGTGTCAGTGTTTATTAACCCCTTCATGCTGCAGCATAAAGGGGTTAATTAACACTGACACTGGTGCCACTGCCACTAATGCGGCATAAAGGGGTTAATTAACTGGCACTGGTCACTAATGCATCAGTGACCAATGGCAATACATTAACCCCCTCCATGCTGCATATTCCAAATAGCATTGTAGATTAAAGTGGTTGTAACTGTTCGTTTGTTATTTTTAGATATATATCTAGATATATATCTAGATTATATATATAAAACATGTTACACTTACCTGCTCTGTGCAAGGGTTTTGCATAGAGCAGCCCAGATCCTTCTCTTTTTATGGGGTCCCCCTGCCAGCGATCCAGGCCCCTCCCCTCCATCCTTTCATGTGATGAAAAAAAAATAACTAGTAAAAAAAATTGTATTTTTATTTTTTTTTAAAGTTACACCCAAGCACATAACCCCCCCCCCCCCCAAAACGTTTGACGCCCCCCTACCCCCACATATACACATGTACGAACATAAACGCTTGCGTCAGGGGCACTTACTAGTGAAAACGTCGATTGTGATACACATGTTACATATTACTGTGCACGCCGGAATGAGAGCAACACAAGACCTCCTCTGTAACACTAAACTGATACCTGTAGGGGGCTTTTGGAGCGTCACCTATAGAAAATATAGGGTACTGAGGTTTGTCGCCATTTCACACAAAATTAAGGTTTGACATGTTGGATCTATTTACTCGGTGCAACCTCGTCTTTTATATATTACCAAAAATTTGGGTAGTTTATTGACTTTGTTTGCCCTAGAATTCACTTTAGTGTGTATTTTACAGAAATTTTGCATTTCCTAGTGTCAGAATCAATGAAATCAGATCGAGACAGAAGTACAGTTAAATCACACTTGTTTAATAATAAAAGTAAAAAGAACAAACGTAGTCAAAACATAGCCAAAGTTCAGTAGTCAGCCAAGCCAGAAGTCAGGGATCAATGTAGAGGAACAGCAAGCAGGATCTGGAGCCAGAAGGGATGTCAGCAAAGCTAGTCTTTAAACAGGAACGCAGGAGATGGTTTCTTGTGATGTTGACCAAGGTGAAGGCAGAGCTCCTTTGGACTGGACGGCTTAAGTAGACAGGACTGACAAGCAGGATATGATCAACAGTTGAGTAACTGTGGAGAGATGGGAGCTGGCAATTAGCCAACAGCTGAGCGGCCAGCTCAGAGAAGGCTGAGCCCAGCCCTGACATGTAGACCTTTGTGGTAATAATGTGTGACATAAAAAGTTGGAACAATCACTATTTTATTCTCTAGGACGTCTGCTTTCATAAAATATATAATGTTTGGGCTGTTTGTGTAATCTTCAGACCTAAAATGATTTTTTGAACGTGTGTGCAAAAAACGCAAAAACGGCTCTGGCAATGAAAAGGTAAATTTACATGGATGATGAAAGTGGCAGGTCGGAGTAAGGAAGAGGCAGAGTGGGGCCGAATCGCTCCACCATGGGCCCCTGGGTTATACTTGTCCCCTAGGCCAAAAGTTGCCAGTCAGCCCCTGCCAGGGGCCCTGGAGGGCCACATTGTCCCCCCCCCCCCCCACCTTTTGTGATCATGGAAAACCTTAGACTGTTTTCCCCGATTCATCACTTTGCCCCCTCCAGCTTTTTTGCCACTTGACTGGACTTGCCCCCCAGGCCTAAGGCTGCCAGCCCTCCCCTGGCTTCAAGTGCTCTGCAATTGTACAACTTGCCAATGAAAATGTGCAGCAAGTTAACAGATTTACAGTTCAACACTGCCACAAATTTGTGGCAAGTTATCTTTGCTATATGGTTATGATGTGACAAAAAATTGCAACTACCACTATTTTATTCTCTGAAGTCTTTGCTTTTAGAAAGTATTTAAAGGGGTTGTAAAGGCAGAAGGTTTTTTATCTTAATGCATTTTGTGCATTAAGATAAAAAGCCTTCTGTGTGCAGCATACCTCCCAACTTTAGAACTTGAGAATGAGGGACTTTTTAGGTAGATAGTAACCTGCAGCGTGCTATGTGTACCGCGGCAAAAAGTGGGTGCGACCAAACTGTTAACAGTGGTAGGGGCTAAAGAGGCACAGTTAAACAAAACCTGGGCTTCCTTGTACCTATAAAATATGCTTTGATTGCTGTGCCACAAGCAACAGTCTCACAAACACGTACCCCTTATAAAACTAAATAACACCAGTCCCCCCTATACTCCTAGATGACACCAGTCCCCTCTATACCCCCTATACTCATAGATAACACCAGACCCCCCTATACTCTTAGATAACACCAGACCTCTCTATACCCCCTATACTCCTAGATACCAGACCCCTCTGTACCCAATATACTCCAAGATAAAGGCAGACACCCCCCCCCCCCCCTATACTCTTAGATAACACCAGACCCCTCTATACCCCCTATACTCCTGTATAACACAAGACCCCCTATACTCCTAGATAACACCAGACCCCTCTATACCCCCCATAGTCCTAGATAATACCAGACCCCTCTATACTCCTGGATAACACCAGACCCCCCTATACCCCTGGATAACACCAGACCCCCTATACTCCTAGATAACACCAGACCCCTCTATACCCCCATACTCCTGGATAACACCAGACCCCCTATACCCAATATACTCCTAGATACCAGACCCCTCTGTACCCAATATATTCCAAGATAAAACCAGACCCCCCCCCCTTTACTCCTCGATAACACCTGACCCTTCTATACCCCTATACTCCTAGATAACACCAGACCCCCTATATCCTAGATAACAGACCCCTCTATACTCCTAGATAACACCAGACCCCTCTATACCCCCTATACTCCTAGATAACATCAGACCCCCCTATACTCCTAGATGAAACCAGACCCCTCTATACCCCCTATATTACTAGATAACACCAGACCCCTCTATACCCCCTATACTCCCAGATAATACCAGATCCCCCTATACTCCTACATAACACCAGACCCCTCTATGCCCCCTATACTCCTAGATAACACCAGACCCCCTATACTCCTAGATAACACCAGACCCTTCTATACCCCCTATACTCCTGGATAACACCAGACCCTCCTATTCCCCCTATACTCAGAAATAACACCAGACCCCTATATACCCACTATACTCCTAGATAATACCAGACCCTTCTATACCCCCTATACTCCTAGATAATACCAGACCCCCCTATACTCCTAGATAACACCAGACCCCCCTATACTTCAAGATAAAACCAGACGCCCCCTATACTCTTCGATAACACCAGACCCCTCTATACCCCCTATACTCCTAGATAATACCAGATCCCCCTATACTCCTAGATAACACCAGACCCCTCTATACCCCCTATACTCCTAGATAACACCAGACCCCCCTATACTCCTAGATTAACCAGACCCCTCTCTACCCCCTATACTCTTAGATACCAGACCCCTCCATACTCCTAGGTAACACCAGACCCCTCTATACCCCCTATACTCCTAGATAACACCAGACCCCTCTATACCCCCTATACTCCTAGATATTACCAGATCCCCCTATACTCCTAGATAACACCAGATCCCTGTATACCCCCATACTCCTGGATAACACCAGACCCCCTATACTCCTAGATACCAGACCCCTCTATACCCAATATACTCCTAGATACCAGACCCCTCTATACCCAATATACTCCTAGATACCAGACCCCTCTGTACCCAATATATTCCAAGATAAAACCAGACCCCCCTTTACTCCTCGATAACACCTGACCCCTCTATACCCCCTATACTCCTAGATACCAGACCCCTCTATACCCAATATACTCCTAGATACCAGACCCCTCTGTACCCAATATATTCCAAGATAGAACCAGACCCCCCTTTACTCCTCGATAACACCTGACCCCTCTATACCCCCTATACTCCTAGATAACACCAGACCCCCTATACTCCTAGATAACACCAGACCCCTCTATACCCCCTATACTCCCAGATAATACCAGATCCCCCTATACTACTAGATAACACTAGACCCCTCTATATCCTAGATAACAGACCCCTCTATACTCCTAGATAACACCAGACCCCTCTATACCCCCTATACTCCTAGATACCAGACCCCTCTATACCCCCTATACTCCTAGATAACATCAGACCCCTCTATACGCTCTATACTCCTAGATAACATCAGACCCCTCTATACCCCCTATATTACTAGATAACACCAGACCCCTCTATACCCCCTATACTTCCAGATAATACCAGATCCCCCTATACTCCTACATAACACCAGACCCCTCTATGCCCCCTATACTCCTAGATAACACCAGACCCCCTATACTCCTAGATAACACCAGACCCTTCTATACCCCATATACTCCTGGATAACACCAGACCTTCCTATTCCCCCTATACTCCGAAATAACACCAGACCCCTTTATACCCACTATACTCCTAGATAATACCAGACCCCTCTATACCCCCTATACTCCTAGATAATACCAGACCCCCCCTATACTCCTAGATAACACCAGACCCTTCTATACCCCCTATATTTTTCTGGATAACATCAGACCCCCTATACTTCTAGATAACACCAGACCCCCCTTTACTCCTAGATAACAGCAGACCACACTATACTCCTAGATAACACCAGCCCCCCCCCCCCTATACTCCTAGATAACACCAGACCCCCCTATACTTCAAGATAAAACCAGACCCCCCCCTATACTCTTCGATAACACCAGACCCCTCTATACCCCCTATACTCCTAGAAACCAGACCCCTCTGTACCCAATATACTCCAAGATAAAGCCAGACACCCCCCCCCCCCTATACTCTTAGATAACACCAGACCCCTCTATACCCCCTATACTCCTAGATAATACCAGACTCCCCCTATACTCCTAGATAACACCAGACCCCTCTATACTTCCTATACTCCTGTATAACACAAGACCCCCTATACTCCTAGATAACACCAGACCCCTCTATACCCCCTATACTCCTAGATAACATCAGACCCCTCTATACCCCCTATACTCCTAGATAATACCAGACCCCCCTATACTCCTAGATAACAGCAGACCCTTCTATACCCCCATACTCCTGGATAACACCAGACCCCCTATACTCCTAGATAACACCAGACCCCTCTATACCCCCATACTCCTGGATAACACCAGACCCCCTATACCCCCTATACTTCTAGATACCAGACCCCTCTATACCCTATATACTCCTAGATACCAGACCCCTCTGTACCCAATATATTCCAAGATAAAACCAGACCCCCCTTTACTCCTCGATAACACCTGACCCCTCTATACTCCTAGATAACATCAGACCCCCCTATACTCCTAGATGACACCAGACCCCTCTATACCCCCTATACTCCCAGATAATACCAGATCCCCCTATAATCCTAGATAACACCAGACCCCTCTATGCCCCCTATACTCCTAGATAACACCAGACCCCCTATACTCCTAGATAACACCAGACCCTTCTATACCCCCTATACTCCTGGATAACACCAGACCCTCCTATTCCCCCTATACTCTGAAATAACACCAGACCCCTTTATACCCACTATACTCCTAGATAATACCAGACCCCTCCATACCCAATATACTCCTAGATACCAGACCCTTCTGTACCCAATATACTCCAAGATAAAGCCAGACCCCCCCCCCCCCCCTATACTCCTAGATAACACCAGACCCCTCCGTACTCCTAGATAACACCAGACCCCTCTATACTCCTAGATACCTGACCCCTCTATACTCCTAGATAACACCAGACCCCCCTATACTTCAAGATAAAACCAGACCCCCCCTATACTCTTCGATAACACCAGACCCCTCTATACCCCCTATACTCCTAGATAATACCAGATCCCCCTATACTCCTAGAAAACACCAAACCCCTCTATACCCCCTATACTCCTAGATAACACCAGACCCCCCTATACTCCTAGATTACACCAGACCCCTCTATACCCCTTATACTCCTAGATACCAGACCCCTCCATACTCCTAGATAACACCAGACCCCTCTATACCCCCTATACTCCTAGATACCTGACCCCTCTATACCCCCTATACTCCTAGATAACACCAGACCCCCCTATACTTCAAGATAAAACCAGACCCCCCCTATACTCTTCGATAACACCAGACCCCTCTATACTCCTAGATAACACCAGACCCCTCTATACCCCCTATACTCCTAGATAATACCAGATCCCCCTATACTCCTAGATAACACCATACCCCTGTATACCCCCAAACTCCTGGATAACACCAGACCCCTCTATACCCCCTATACTCCTAGATACCAGACCCCTCTATACCCAATATACTCCTGGATACCAGACCCCTCTGTACCCAATATATTCCAAGATAAAACCAGACCCCCCCTTTACTCCTCGATAACACCTGACACCTCTATACCTCCTATACTCTTAGATAACACCAGACCCCCTATACTCCTAGATAACACCAGACCCCTCTATACCCCCTATACTCCCAGATAATACCAGACCCCCCTATACTCCTAGATAACACTACACCCCTCTATACTCCTATATCCTAGATAACAGACCCCTCTATACTCCTAGATAACACCAGACCCCTCTATACCCCCTATACTCCTAGATACCAGACCCCTCTATACCCCCTATACTCCTAAATAACATCAGACCCCTCTATACCCCCTATACTCCTAGATAACATCAGACCCCCCTATACTCCTAGATGACACCAGACCCCTCTATACCCCTTATACTCCTAGATAACACCAGACCCCTCCGTACTCCTAGATAATACCAGACCCCTCTATACCCCTATACTCCTAGATACCTGACCCCTCTATACTCCTAGATAACACCAGACCCCCCTATACTTCAAGATAAAACCAGACCCCCCCCCTATACTCTTCGATAACACCAGACCCCTCTATACCCCCTATACTCCTAGATAATACCAGATCCCCCTATACTCCTAGAAAACACCAAACCCCTCTATACCCCCTATACTCCTAGATAACACCAGAACCCCTATACTCCTAGATTACACCAGACCCCTCTATACCCCCTATACTCCTGGATACCAGACCCCTCCATACTCCTAGATAACACCAGACCTCTCTATACCCTGTATACTCCTAGATACCTGACCCCTCTATACCCCCTATACTCCTAGATAACACCAGACCCCCCTATACTTCAAGATAAAACCAGACCCCCCCTATACTCTTCGATAACACCAGACCCCTCTATACTCCTAGATAACACCAGACCCCTCTATACCCCCTGTACTCCTAGATAATACCAGATCCCCCTATACTCCTAGATAACACCAGACCCCTGTATACCCCCAAACTCCTGGATAACACCAGACCCCTCTATACCCCCTATACTCCTAGATACCAGACCCCTCTATACCCAATATACTCCTAGATACCAGACCCCTCTGTACCCAATATATTCCAAGATAAAACCAGACCCCCCTTTACTCCTCGATAACACCTGACCCCTCTATACCCCCTATACTCCCAGATAATACCAGACCCCCCTATACTCCTAGATAACACTACACCCCTCTATACCCCTATATCCTAGATAACAGACCCCTTTATACTCCTAGATAACACCAGACCCCTCTATACCCCCTATACTCCTAGATACCAGACCCCTCTATACCCCCTATACTCCTAGACAACATCAGACCCCTCTATACCCCCTATACTCCTAGAAAACATCAGACCCCCCTATACTCCTAGATAACACCAGACCCCCTCTACTCCTAGATAACACCAGACCCCTCTATACCCCCTATACTCCTGGATAACACCAGACCCTCCTATTCCCCCTATACTCCGAAATAACACCAGACCCCTTTATACCCACTATACTCCTAGATAATACCAGACCCCTCTATACCCTCTATACTCCTAAATAATACCAGACCCCCCCTATACTCCTAGATAACACCAGACCCTTCTATACCCCCTATACTCCTGGATAACATCAGACCCCCTATACTTCTAGATAACACCAGACCCCCCTTTACTCCTAGATAACAGCAGACCACACTATACTCCTAGATAACACCAGACCCCCTCTACTCCTAGATAACACCAGACCCCTCTATACCCCCTATACTCCTGGATAACACCAGACCCTCCTATTCCCCCTATACTCCGAAATAACACCAGACCCCTTTATACCCACTATACTCCTAGATAATACCAGACCCCTCTATACCCCCTATACTCCTAGATACCAGACCCCTCTATACCCCCTATACTCCTAAATAACATCAGACCCCTCTATACCCCCTATACTCCTAGATAACATCAGACCCCCCTATACTCCTAGATGACACCAGACCCCTCTATACCCCTTATACTCCTAGATAACACCAGACCCCTCCGTACTCCTAGATAATACCAGACCCCTCTATACCCCTATACTCCTAGATACCTGACCCCTCTATACTCCTAGATAACACCAGACCCCCCTATACTTCAAGATAAAACCAGACCCCCCCCTATACTCTTCGATAACACCAGACCCCTCTATACCCCCTATACTCCTAGATAATACCAGATCCCCCTATACTCCTAGAAAACACCAAACCCCTCTATACCCCCTATACTCCTAGATAACACCAGAACCCCTATACTCCTAGATTACACCAGACCCCTCTATACCCCCTATACTCCTGGATACCAGACCCCTCCATACTCCTAGATAACACCAGACCTCTCTATACCCTGTATACTCCTAGATACCTGACCCCTCTATACCCCCTATACTCCTAGATAACACCAGACCCCCCTATACTTCAAGATAAAACCAGACCCCCCCTATACTCTTCGATAACACCAGACCCCTCTATACTCCTAGATAACACCAGACCCCTCTATACCCCCTGTACTCCTAGATAATACCAGATCCCCCTATACTCCTAGATAACACCAGAACCCTGTATACCCCCAAACTCCTGGATAACACCAGACCCCTCTATACCCCCTATACTCCTAGATACCAGACCCCTCTATACCCAATATACTCCTAGATACCAGACCCCTCTGTACCCAATATATTCCAAGATAAAACCAGACCCCCCTTTACTCCTCGATAACACCTGACCCCTCTATACCCCCTATACTCCCAGATAATACCAGACCCCCCTATACTCCTAGATAACACTACACCCCTCTATACCCCTATATCCTAGATAACAGACCCCTTTATACTCCTAGATAACACCAGACCCCTCTATACCCCCTATACTCCTAGATACCAGACCCCTCTATACCCCCTATACTCCTAGACAACATCAGACCCCTCTATACCCCCTATACTCCTAGAAAACATCAGACCCCCTATACTCCTAGATAACACCAGACCCCCTCTACTCCTAGATAACACCAGACCCCTCTATACCCCCTATACTCCTGGATAACACCAGACCCTCCTATCCCCCCTATACTCCGAAATAACACCAGACCCCTTTATACCCACTATACTCCTAGATAATACCAGACCCCTCTATACCCTCTATACTCCTAAATAATACCAGACCCCCCCTATACTCCTAGATAACACCAGACCCTTCTATACCCCCTATACTCCTGGATAACATCAGACCCCCTATACTTCTAGATAACACCAGACCCCCCTTTACTCCTAGATAACAGCAGACCCCCCCTATACTCCTAGATAACACCAGACCCCCCCTATACTCCTAGATAACACCAGATCCCCCTATAGCCCCTGTACTCCTAGATAACACCAGACCCCCTATACTTTTAGTTACACCAGACCCCCTACACTCCTAGATAACACCAGACCCCCTATACTTTTAGTTACACCAGACCCCCTACACTCCTAGATAACACCAGACCCCCTATACTTTTAGTTACACCAGACCCCCTACACTCCTAGATAACACCAGACCTCCCTATACCCCCTTTACTCCTAGATAACACCAGACACCCCTATACACTCTGTACTCCTAAATAACACCAGACACCCTATACCCCTTATACTCCTAGATAACACCAGATTGGCTGCCCTGCTCAGAGCAGGTAGTAAGCATAACATGTTTGTTATATTTCAGGAAAAAGAACAAGACTTTACAATCACTTTAAGCCTCGTACATACTACTAGGTTTTCTGAGAGTGCTGATCGGGAGCCAGTCAGCAGACCTTTTTCGGTCATGACCCTTCAACAAGCCGGCTTCTGTCGGACCAGCTGGCATGTCAAATGCCGTCTGACATTCGGTCCGTGTGTACTAGGCTTTACTGTATATGGGGTTTATGCCTAAAATGTGCAAAAACTGAAAAAAATGGCCCTGGTTGACAAAGCAATGAATTGCACTCACAAATGTAATAACAGTAGCAAGCTTTCAGCATTAACCTCTCGGCAGCCGGGCCTTGGTGCTAAGCAGTCGCATATTTGCGTGTAATAGCGCCGATAGTGCTGTGCCGAGAGCGCACGCCTTGTGCGCTCCCGGCACAGTGACCAGTGGCTCACGGAAAGTTCCCGATCGCCGTCTGCAATCGGGACTTTTCTGATCATGTGACCACCAATCACGGCGGTCACGTAGCCATAAGCCCTGCCTCTCGGCATAGTAAACCCCTCAAAGGGCCAGCGCCAGCCAGCGCCTAGGGGTTAAGAAATGTCCTGCAGGTCCAGTCCCTCTCAGTGATAAAGTGACTGCGCTTACTACAGGTAGAGGACCACTAGCAGCATTCCGCACAGAAGCTTGGAAAACCACTGGCATAGGGAGGAAACTGACAGCACGCCAAATGCCCCTTTTGGAAAAATGTCACAAGGTACAATTGCTGTACTGTAAAGTAATTCATTGTCAAAGATCACGACAATTTTTTTTTTCAGCTTTATAGGACCGATGGACTGCAAAGCTTTTGGAGCAATAGAAAGTAATAGGAAAAAAACATTTAGAGATGAACTTCTCCACAATGCCTATAGCTACAGAGCTGAATGTGGGCTCTTTTTAACTGCTTTTCGACCGCCCCACGCAGATATACTGCAGGGCGGCTGCTGTGCACTGGATCACATATCTGATACGTGATCAGCGCTTTCAGGTAGGGGGCACATGCATGCCCGCCACCCCTGCTGTGCAATGATTTGTTACGGCACAAGCAGATCAGCGGGTCCCAGCCAATCATTGATCATTGGCACCCGCTGACCAGCACCATCGTTCAGGGAAGGAAGCTCTTTGTTGTAAACAACACAGAGCTCCGAACACTGACAGGCGATCTTGATGGGGTTTTTTTTATTCCCTGCAAAGCAGGGAAAAAAACACAGGATCACTTAGTAAAAGCACCATATAACACACACAGTAAACATTGTTAGGCACACATTTACTATTACTTGTATAAAAAACAAAATAAATAAAAATTCCAGTATTTATACCTGAGGCTTATAACTTTAATGGAAACCAAATAATATACACTTATTGGGATTTTTTTTTTACCAAAGATATGTGGCAGAATACATTTTGGCCTACATTTATGAAGATTTTTGATTTTTTACTGGATATGTTTTATAGCAGGAAGTAAAAAATATTTTTTCCCCCAAATTTTTAGTCTTTTTTCATTTAAATCGCAACAAAATTAAAAACCCAGAGGTGATCAAATATCGCCTAAACAAAAGCTCTACTTGTGTGAAAAAAATGATAAAAATGTAATTTGCCGCATAGCAAAAAATGGTCTTGTCATGAAGGAGGTAAAATGTTCTGGAGCTGAAGTGGTTCCACTTCTGTTTACATTGAAAATTTTGTGCTTCTCTCCCCCTCTGTTTATATTGAAAAGACTGCTCTTCTCCACCTCTGTCTATATTGAATATCCTATGCTCTTCTGTTTATATTAAAAAACTGGAGCCCCTCTCTTCTGTTTATATTTAAAAGACTCCTCTCCCCTTCTGTATATATTGACAAGACCGTGCTCCTCTCCCCTTCTGTATATATTGAAAAGACTGTGCTCCTTTCCCTTTCTGTATATATTAAAAAGATTGTGGTCCTCTTCCCTTCTGTTTATATTGAAAAGACTGTGCTCCTCTCCCCTTCTATTTATATTGAAAAGACTGTGCTCCTCTCCCCTTCTGTATATATTGAAAAGACTGTGCTCCTTTCCCTTTCTGTATATATTGAAAAGACTGTGCTCCTCTCCCCTTCTGTATATATTGAATAGACTGTGCTCTTCTCCCCCTCTTATTTTATTGAAAAGACTGTGCTCCTCTCCCCTTCTGTTTATATTGAAAAGACTGTGCTCCTCCCCTCTTCTGTTTATATTGAAAAGACTATGCTCATCTCCTCTTCTGTTTATATTGAATAGACTGTGCCTCTCTCCCTCTGTTTATATTAAAAAGACGGTGCTCTTCACCCCTTCTGTTTATTTTGAAAAGACTGTGCTCCTCTCCCCCTCTGTTTATAGTGAAAAGACTGTGCTTCTCTCCCCTTTGGTTTATTTTGAAAAGACTGTGCTCCTCTCCCCTTCTGTTTATATTGAAAAGACTGTGCTCCTCCCCTCTTCTGTTTATATTGAAAAGACTATGCTCATCTCCTCTTCTTTTTATATTGAAAAGACTGCTCATATCCTCTTCTGTTTATATTGAATAGACTGTGCTCATCTCCTCTTCTGTTTATATTGAATAGACTGTGCCTCTCTCCCTCTGTTTATATTAAAAAGACGGTGCTCTTCACCCCTTCTGTTTATTTTGAAAAGACTGCTCCTCTCCCCCTCTGTTTATAGTGAAAAGACTGTGCTTCTCTCCCCTTTGGTTTATATTGAAAAGACTGTGCTCCTCACCCTCTTCTGTTTATATTGAAAAGACTGTGCTTATCTCCTCTTCTGTTTATATTGAATAGACTGTGCTAATCTCCTCTTCTGTTTATATTGAAAAGACTGTGCTCATCTCCTCTTCCAATTGACTGTGCCCCTCTCCCTCTCTGTTTATATTGAAAAGACTGTGCTTCTCTCCCCTTTCGGTTTATATTGAAAAGACTGTGCCTCTCCCCTTCTGGTTATTTTGAAAAGACTGTTCTCCTCTCCCCTTCTGGTTATTTTGAAAAGACTGTTCTCCTCTCCCCTTCTGGTTATTTTGAAAAGACTGTTCTCCTCTCCCCTTCTGGTTATTTTGAAAAGACTGTTCTCCTCTCCCCTTCTGGTTATTTTGAAAAGACTGTTCTCCTCTCCCCTTCTGGTTATTTTGAAAAGACTGTTCTCCTCTCCCCTTCTGGTTATTTTGGAAAGTCTGTGCTCTTCAGATATACAGCATACATTAGTGTAGTCACGTCGCGCACACAATAACCACATCATGTATGACCTGTGGTATGAAGTAGAGGAAGGCCCAGAGAAGCGTCTGACCACAGGACCTGTGTGAGGCCGAGGTGTGGGGGCCTGACCATGTGACTTTTGGGAACACATATTTTGTGCGGTCATTTTTAGAGGAATCACCGCGGTTATTAGAGACAGTTCTGGTAATGATAAACGTGGTACAGTCACCTCCAGCTAGGTTTTCAAGAAATGCCATCATTTTTTTTTTCTTTTCTTAGAAAAAAGATACAACACATTACACACTACACACCAACAGTGACACCTCATTATCATTGCCCTTTTGTCTAGGCGTTGTGTATTGTTAGTCATGAAGAGAACCAGTCATAACTGTGCTAATGCACTTACCTCTGAGTTCCATTCACTCTTTGTGCAGTGACCTGCGTTTTCCCGCACTGGATCAAGGCAAGTCAATGCTAGGGTACATAGAAAACACGTTTCTGTGTGTCCCATTACACCATAATGCTTTTGTGATGTGCAGTTTAGTGAGGTCTGTGAAATACAGACATGCTTCATTTGTTCGCAGGGCAGTGGATGTCCCCGTATGTTAGAACAACACACCTATGCAAAGACATGAATGAAGTGTCACTATTTACTAAAACTGGAGCAATCAGAATTTGGTGCAGCCAATCAGCTTCTAACGTCAGCTAGTTCAATTAATCAGTTGCCGACCGCTCCCTAGCAGATTTACTGCTACAGGGCGGCCGCTCTGCGCAGGATCACGTATATAAACATGATCCTGCTTCTGAGTATTGGGTGCAAATGCGCACCGCCGGAGGCTCGCTCCTGCTGTGGATGTAAACAAGGCAGATTGCCGTTCTGTTCGTATGGAAGGCATTGATCCTGAGTTCCTGATACGGATCTATGCCTTCCATTAGTAAAAGCACCCCCCCCCCCCACACACACACACACACACACACACAGTCTGAAAACACAGGCTAGGCACATATTTAACTAGGACTTTTTTTCTCAAACAATAGGTGCTGGAACTTAACCACGGCCCTACAAAACCCCTCCCCCTACACACACCCTCCAAATCACATCAAATAATTTGTGTGTTCAGTCAAATTTCACGAAAACAGTAGTAGGGTCTTAAAGGGGAATTAAATACCAGGATTTCATTACACACAGAGTGCAGAGCTGTCACTTGTAAACACAGAAACCGGACTTCTGTGTTTACAAGTGATTGTGGTGAGCAGGCACCAAAGGGTCTGAGCCAGAGGTGGTGGAAAACTGAGTTCCACCAAGTTCCCCTTGAAAAAAAGCCCTGTATTTAACCCTTTGATCGCCCCTGATGTTAAACTCTTCCCAGCCAGTGTCCTTAGTACAGTGACAGTGCATATTTTTTTAGCACTGATCACAATATTAATGTCACTTGTTCCCAAAAAAGTGTCAGTTAAAATAGAAATCCACCCAAGTAGACCCAAAGGTTGTCAATATCCCGATATCAGAAATAATGTAATGAAAGTACCCCCCAGTAAAAGTACTATGGGATTTTAAGGGCAACTGATCAGTAACAAAATATGAAAAAAATAGCAGTTTATTAATATAAAAGATGTGGTGCATACATCACCATAAATCGAATACATAAAAACAAAGAGCAGAATTGAATCATGTAAATACAGTTCCTTCAGTATTGGGTCCGACGCATTTCAGGACCTATATAGAGTCATTTCTTCAGGGGCATTCCATATGAAGTGTTTCTGCTATACAACATTCATGTTGTATAGCAGAAAAGTAAAAAATTTTTTTTTTTTTTCAAAATTGTCGGTTGTTTTTTGTTTATAGTGCAAAAAGTAAAAAAAATGCAGAAGTAATCTAATACCACCAAACAAAAGCTCTATTTGTGGGAAAAAAATAACAACAATTTTATTTGGGTACAGCATCACGTGATTGTGTAATTGTCAGTTAAAATAACGCAGTGCCGTATCACAAAAAATGGCCTGGTCAGGAAGGGGGGGTACATCTTTTGATGGTCAAACTTTGGCGATAAAAACATGGAAGCTGATTGGTTGCTGTGCAGAACTGACCAAATTTTGCACACTCGAGTTTTAGTAAATAACCCCCTCTGTAACACTTAAAAAAAAGTTTTAAAAAAAGTAAAGAGTGCAATGCGCTTAATGTGCATCGCACTGCTGCCCGCTGGACCTCACACTGATAGCTATCTGCACAGTTTACCATGCGGGCTAGTGTGAACAATCCATGAAGGTCTTACCTTTAAGGCCTCATTCACAGGGCCCCATACAGTGTGAAACAGCCGTTTGTTTATACAGCTGAAGCTGCCAGGAGCTGCATGCAGGCAGGCTATGTTACTTTATGGGGACGCAGTGGCATTTATGGACACGGTCACTTGTCCTGATGTGACAGGCATGCAGTGGTGACTGAGTGACAGCAGAGAGTGGCAATGACGTTATGACATCAGCACCACTGTCTGCAGTGTTTTACTGTGAGTCCAGTTCAATGTGGCTTTGCACCCTGAGGGGGTGAGTCCTTGACAAGCAGGTTGAGAGGACTCCTGAGACCTGAAATTTGCCCTATCAACTGATATCACACTGATAGTACATACTGTCTTCCAGCCCCCAAGTATACATAGCCATATCCAACTCAGGTCCTGGAGTCATTGAAATCCTCCTCCAGCACAAACTTTTTATTAAGTTGTAGTAACAGTGGAGAAGGTTTAGAGCAGTGATAGGCAACCTCGGCCCTCCAGCTGTGGTGAAACTACAAATCCCATCATGCCTCTGCCTCTAAGAGTCATACCTGTGATGGTCAGGGTCTTGCAATGTCTCATGGGACTTGTAGTTTCAAAACAGGGCCGAGGTTGCCTACCCCTGGTTTAGAGCCTCCGGCAGATTTTGGTGTTGTCCGTGTGGAGGTTTTTTTATTTTTTATTTTTTGCATAAAAAAAGCACAGGTGGAAATAAAGCCTTTGGCTGGTAACAGCTGTAGGAAGATGACAGCAGCTACAGGTATGCATCTTCCTCTACTCACCTCCACTCCAGCGATACATTGTCCAGGAGCTCCCTGCTGGCTGCAGACATCTTTGGATGGTCTTCTTCCAGGTTCTGTTCTTTCAGCTGCTTTGATTGGCCTTGCCGAGATGATGTCACTCTTGTGAATGCTTGGGAGTTCATTCATCTTGGCAGATGCCGAAAGTGTACATTGAGCTGCACATTCGCAGTGTACAGTTCGAACAGGCAGGTAAGAGACTTTAATGCAGAAGAGACGTTTGTCTCTCCTGTATTAAAAACCCTGCATCTTCACAAATATTTTTTTTTTATTAAAGTGATAGTAAAGTATTATTAAAGGACTATAAAAGATGGTATACCTACCTGCTCTGCTCAAGGTATTGCACAGAGAGGGTCTTACCTCCTCTTTTGCAGTCCCCCGTCAGTGCTGTATGCTCATTCCTCTTCTGAGTGCCCCCCAACAAGCACGGTGCTAAGTGGGTACCTGTGCAGGTACGCTCCCGAGCCAGGCTGTGTGCATCCCCACCAGTAAGCCATGCTCCCGCACCCTCTTCATAGGAGTTTGACCAGTGGCGGCTGGTGCTCAAAATTTGTGGGGAAGGGGGGGGGGGCGCAAACAAACTGAGAAATACTGAAAAAATTAATTACATGCAGCCATTGTGCCCATCACATGCAGCCATTGTGCCCATCATATGCAGCCACTTGTGCCCATCATATGCAGCCACTTGTGCCCATCATATGCAGCCACTTTGCCCATCATATGCAGCCACTTTTGCCCATCAAATGCCACCACTGTGACCTCCGCCCGCCTGCTGTCTGCCCGGCACTTACCTCATCATAGTGGCGGGTGACGGCGGCGAGCTGTGGGACAGCTTCTGTGTCCTCCATGCTCCCCCCTCCTCTGTTGTTCCGTTTTGCTAGGCGTCCAATCGAAATACCTCTGCCTTCAGCCAATCAGGTAATGAGTATTAGACCCACGCTACCTGATTGGCGGTGAGGCGTTAGAAAGCAAATATTATTTGCTTTCTAACACTGAACCGCTTTCTTGCTTTCTAACACTAAATTTTATTATTTATTTAATATTTCTATGCTTTTCTAACACATTTGGGTTGACTGCTAGCGCAACGCTCTGCTCTGCCGGTCCACTTTTTTTGAAGCCTATTAGAGCCTATGGCTCTAATCAGGTGCTTAAAAAAACCCTCTCCCACCGCTGGAATTCAGGCACCCAGCTTTCCTAAAAGGGGCCGGACGCCTGAATAGGGGGTGGCAGCGGTGGCCATGGATAGATTCATGCTATGCATGAATCTATCCATTAGTCATAGAGGGGGTGGAGAGGAGAGAGGGGGCAGCACCCATGCGCCCTTAATGGACAGGCCACCCCTGAGTTTGACTCACAGCAGCAGGAGCCTTGTGTCCTATGAGATCAGGAAGTGGATGAGTGGTGCTGGAGCCAGGACAGAGCTGGATTGGTGAAAGGAGCCAGGTAAGTGTTGCAGTGCTAGCCCCATAGGAGCTGCTGGATAGGATGCCTCAACCTTCTCAAGAACCTCAGACCCTCTGCCACACTAAGTTGAGTGTACAAAGATACAATATCACAGGGAATCACTGAAAGTAATACTTTGTACACAAAAGTAGTGCTATATCAAAGAAACATGCACCAAACCAGGCAGTAAAGGCAAACTTAATATATTATCACCCAATATGATTGGTAAAATTCAGTGGCGGCCCATGCATTGTGGGTGCACGGGCGCTGCTCCCCCTGATGCCTCCGCTGCCCTACGTATTAATGAGCCAGAGGCTCTAATAGGCTTCAAAACAGGGTGGGCTGGGGTGCAGAGCACTGAGTCCCGATCCCACCCTGTTGTGTGGCATAGCGAATGAATTTTCGCTATCACACTAACGTTCCTCCCTGCCAATCAGCAGGCAGGTCAGTGAGACCTGTCTCCCGATTGGCCAAAGCATTAGGCGATCCTATTGGATGCCTAATGCTTTGGTGGAAGTGGAGACACAGTGGAGGAAGCCTGAGGAACCGAGCGGACACAGGAGCTGCAGCCGCAGCCACCGCTTCCCACCAAAGAGGAGAGCCGCCGAGGAGGAGAGCCACCACTTCCCACTGAAGAGCAGAGACACCGCTTCCCACCAAGGAGGAGAGCCGCCGAGGAGGAGAGCCCCATCACTCCAGGAGAAGAGCAGACCCCCGCACCAGCGGTAAGTGTCACCGGACCGGCCGCGTGTGGGGGGGGTTAGTGAAGTGACAGCTGAGCCGGGGGACACGCCTGGCTGCATTTGACGGGCACAAGTGGCTGCATATAATGGGCACAAGTGGCTGCATATGATGGGCACAAGTGGCTGCATATGATGGGCACAAGTGGCTGCATTTGATTGGCACATGTGGCTGCATGTGATAGGCACAAGTGCTGCATTTGATTGGCACAAGTGGCTACATATGATGGGCACAAGTGGCTGCATTTGATGGGAACAAGTGTCTGTATTTGATTGGCACAAGTGGCTGCATTTGACGGGCAAAAGTGGCTGCATTTAACGGGCACAAGTGGCTGCATATGAAGGGCACAAGTGGCTGCATTTGTTTGGCACAAGTGGCTGCATATGATGGGCACAAGTGGCTGCATATGATGGGCACAAGTGGCTGCATTTGATGGGCACAAGTGGCTGCATTTGATGGGCACAAGTGGCTGCATTTGATGGGCACAAGTGGCTGAATTTGATTGGCACAAGTGGCTGCATTTGTTTGGCACAAGTGGCTGCATATGATGGGCACAAGTGACTGCATATGATGGGCACAAGTGGCTGCATTTGATGGGCACAAGTGGCTGCATTTGATTGGCACAAGTGGCTGCATTTGATTGGCACAAGTGGCTGCATTTGATGGGCACAAGTGGCTGAATTTGATTGGCACAAGTGGCTGCATATGATGGGTACAAGTGGCTGCATTTGACGGGCAAAAGTGGCTGCATTTAACGGGCACAAGTGGCTGCATATGAAGGGCACAAGTGGCTGCATTTGTTTGGCACAAGTGGCTGCATATGATGGGCACAAGTGGCTGCATATGATGGGCACAAGTGGCTGCATTTGACGGGCACAAGTGGCTGCATATAATGGGCACAAGTGGCTGCATATGATGGGCACAAGTGGCTGCATATGATGGGCACAAGTGGCTGCATTTGATTGGCACATGTGGCTGCATGTGATAGGCACAAGTGCTGCATTTGATTGGCACAAGTGGCTACATATGATGGGCACAAGTGGCTGCATTTGATGGGAACAAGTGTCTGTATTTGATTGGCACAAGTGGCTGCATTTGACGGGCAAAAGTGGCTGCATTTAACGGGCACAAGTGGCTGCATATGAAGGGCACAAGTGGCTGCATTTGTTTGGCACAAGTGGCTGCATATGATGGGCACAAGTGGCTGCATATGATGGGCACAAGTGGCTGCATTTGATGGGCACAAGTGGCTGCATTTGATGGGCACAAGTGGCTGCATTTGATGGGCACAAGTGGCTGAATTTGATTGGCACAAGTGGCTGCATTTGTTTGGCACAAGTGGCTGCATATGATGGGCACAAGTGACTGCATATGATGGGCACAAGTGGCTGCATTTGATGGGCACAAGTGGCTGCATTTGATTGGCACAAGTGGCTGCATTTGATGGGCACAAGTGGCTGAATTTGATTGGCACAAGTGGCTGCATATGATGGGTACAAGTGGCTGCATATGATGGGGCACAAGTGGCTGCATATGATGGGGCACAAGTGGCTGCATATGATGGGCACAATGGCTGAATTTTGATGGTCACAGTGAGGCTGCAATTTATGGGGGGGGGGTTCAGTATTATTTTAGTTTGTTTGTGCCCCCAAAAAATTTTGAGCACCAGCCGCCACTGGTAAAATTGATTAACATTGCTTATAACACAATTTACCATACAAAGTGAATAACAATAAGGACCAGGCATAAGATGACATTTGACGTCCAAATCGGCATAAACAGGAGCTAGGCCACCTCCAGTGCAGCAGTGAGCAGGAGTAAAGTTTAATCTGAGTGCTGAAACTATACTTTCAGAGCACATTTATGGCGGCAATACTAGCCCTGAATAGGGATGCACTGCCAAAGGAAAAGGAGGATGGTAGCGGAGGGGACAGTGGAACAAAGTGTGCGTGCAGAATAGTTATTATGGGGGGGGGGTCCTTTGAGATGTTCTTCTGCTGGCTATCGTTGGGGCCATTTAAGAGTGTCAGTGAACCTAACGACAGTCCCAGTGAACCCACATGCAGTATAGGTATGGTATTGTCTCGGAACAGGTGTGAAGTACATATGGTTCAGATGCGGTAAAGGTTTGGTATAATGCAGTATAAGGTTGGTTTAGGTGCAGTCTAGGTTTGGAATAAGTGCAGTATAGAGTGCAGTATTGGTGCGGTATGGATTGGGTACACTTGGTGTCTTGCTCGCAATGGTTCAGTCCCTGCCAGCAGTATCAGCAATCTGCGAATAGTCCTTTCACCAGTCCCCGGGAGGCTGTGGTGACCTCTCACTGTGGAAGGGGGGCCCCTGTGGTCTCTCTCTGAAAGCCTCTAGTGATCAGCATTGGGAAACATAGGGTGAGTGGATGTTCCAGTCTCCCTGCAGCAGTGGTGCAGGTGCTGTGATGTGGGCGGTGTCCTCACTCCCTGTCTCAGACTTAGACAGAAGTGCTCTCTTTCTAACTTTCTCAGTGCCAAGAGGAAGAACTTTTCTGGAAATTTAATAAAAATCACCTTCCCTCTAACCTACTGGTATCTGTAATGTAGGGATGAGCTTTGTGTTCGAGTCGAACCCATGTTCGACTCGAACATCGTCTGTTCGCCCGTTCGCCGAATTGCGAACGATATGGGCCGTTCGCGCCAAATTCGTGTGGCGCGTCACGGCCCATAATTCACTGCGGCATCGCAGTGCATTGCTGGCTGATGATTGGCCAAGCATGCACTATGACCCGCATGCTTGGCCAATCACAGCGCCGTCTGAACAGAGAGCCGTAATTGGCCAAAGCCAAGGAGGCTTTGGCCAATTATGGCTCAGGGGATTTAGTACACGCCCCACACTATATAAGGCCGCCTGCGCGGCGGCCCTGTGTAGTGTGTGTTCCGGCGTTCATTGAGAGAGAGAGAGAGACAGACAGTGAAATTTGATTTGAGTTAGAGAGATTAGGCAGAACAGTCAGTCAGTTAGCTGCACTTACAGTGTATTGTGTATATATATATATATGCATCCCAGGTGTTGCATATATATATATATATATACACTGTATTCAGTTTAGCTAGATCCATTCCTGTTATCTTCTTACTGACAGGCAGGCTTGTCTTGTTACAGTATATACAACTACCTGAAGAAAATTACTGGTGTTCTTTTGATCCTATTAGTACCACAGTCAGGCAGCTAGACTATTTACAGTTAGTGCAGTGCGTCCTGCTCACAGTGTTCAGCTAAACCTACAAGTTAGTGGGGTGCGTCCTGCTCACAGTGTTCAGCTAAACCTACAAGTTAGTGCGGTGCGTCCTGCTCACAGTGTTCAGCTAAACCTACAAGTTAGTGGGGTGCGTCCTGCTCACAGTGTTCAGCTAGATCCGTTCCTGTTATCTTCTTACTGACAGGCAGGCTTGTCTTGTTACAGTATTTACAGCTACCTGAAGAAAATTACTGGTGTTCTTTTGATCCTATTAGTACCAAAGTCAGGCAGCTAGACTATTTACAGTTAGTGCAGTGCGTCCTGCTCACAGTGTTCAGCTAAACCTACAAGTTAGTGGGGTGCGTCCTGCTCACAGTGTTCAGCTAAACCTACAAGTTAGTGTGGTGCGTCCACCTCACAGTGTTCAGCTAAACCTACAAGTTAGTGGGGTGCGTCCTGCTCACAGTGTTCAGCTAAACCTACAAGTTAGTGGGGTGCGTCCTGCTCACAGTGTTCAGCTAAACCTACAAGTTAGTGGGGTCCGTCCGGCTCACAGTGTTCCGCTAAACCTACAAGTTAGTGGGGTGCGTCCTGCTCACAGTGGTCAGCTAAACCTACAAGTTAGTGTGGTGCGTCCACCTCACAGTGTTCAGCTAAACCTACAAGTTAGTGGGGTGCGTCCTGCTCACAGTGTTCAGCTAGATCCATTCCTGTTATCTTCTTACTGACAGGCAGGCTTGTCTTGTTACAGTATATACAACTACCTGAAGAAAATTACTGGTGTTCTTTTGATCCTATTAGTACCACAGTCAGGCAGCTAGACTATTTACAGTTAGTGCAGTGCGTCCTGCTCACAGTGTTCAGCTAAACCTACAAGTTAGTGGGGTGCATCCTGCTCACAGTGTTCAGCTAAACCTACAAGTTAGTGGGGTGCGTCCTGCTCACAGTGTTCAGCTAGATCCGTTCCTGTTATCTTCTTACTGACAGGCAGGCTTGTCTTGTTACAGTATTTACAGCTACCTGAAGAAAATTACTGGTGTTCTTTTGATCCTATTAGTACCACAGTCAGGCAGCTAGACTATTTACAGTTAGTGCAGTGCGTCCTGCTCACAGTGTTCAGCTAAACCTACAAGTTAGTGGGGTGCGTCCTGCTCACAGTGTTCAACTAAACCTACAAGTTAGTGGGGTCCGTCCTGCTCACAGTGTTCAGCTAAACCTACAAGTTAGTGGGGTGCATCCTGCTCACAGTGTTCAGCTAAACCTACAAGTTAGTGTGGTGCGTCCACCTCACAGTGTTCAGCTAAACCTACAAGTTAGTGGGGTGCGTCCTGCTCACAGTGTTCAGCTAGATCCATTCCTGTTATCTTCTTACTGACAGGCAGGCTTGTCTTGTTACAGTATATACAACTACCTGAAGAAAATTACTGGTGTTCTTTTGATCCTATTAGTACCACAGTCAGGCAGCTAGACTATTTACAGTTAGTGCAGTGCGTCCTGCTCACAGTGTTCAGCTAAATCTACAAGTTAGTGGGGTGCGTCCTGCTCACAGTGTTCAGCTAAACCTACAAGTTAGTGGGGTGCGTCCTGCTCACAGTGTTCAGCTAAACCTACAAGTTAGTGTGGTGCGTCCACCTCAGTGTTCAGCTAAACCTACAAGTTAGTGGGGTGCGTCCTGTTCACAGTGTTCAGCTAGATCCGTTCCTGTTATCTTCTTACTGACAGGCAGGCTTGTCTTGTTACAGTATATACAGCTACCTGAAGAAAATTACTGGTGTTCTTTTGATCCTATTAGTACCACAGTCAGGCAGCTAGACTATTTACAGTTAGTGCAGTGCATCCTGCTCACAGTGTTCAGCTAAACCTACAAGTTAGTGGGGTGCGTCCTGCTCACAGTGTTCAGCTAAACCTACACAAGTTAGTGGGGTGCGTCCTGCTCACAGTGTTCAGCTAAACCTACAAGTTAGTGTGGTGCGTCCACCTCACAGTGTTCAGCTAAACCTACAAGTTAGTGGGGTGCGTCCTGCTCACAGTGTTCAGCTAAATCTACAAGTTAGTGGGGTGCGTCCACCTCACAGTGTTCAGCTAAACCTACAAGTTAGTGGGGTGCGTCCTGCTCACAGTGTTCAGCTAGATCCGTTCCTGTTATCTTCTTACTGACAGGCAGGCTTGTCTTGTTACAGTATTTACAGCTACCTGAAGAAAATTGCTGGTGTTCTTTTGATCCTATTAGTACCACAGTCAGGCAGCTAGACTATTTACAGTTAGTGCAGTGCGTCCTGCTCACAGTGTTCAGCTAAATCTACAAGTTAGTGGGGTGTGTCCACCTCACAGTGTTCAGCTAAAGCTACCTGTAGAAGGTTGGTGGTGTTCTCATACTACAGGCAGGCAGTTGATTTTGCTAGCTGCAGTATCAGTACATATATATATATATATATATATATATATATATATATCCCAGCTTAGTGCAGCTACAGGCCATTAGTATGTCTGGAAGGCCAAGAAGGAGAGGCAGACAGTCACAAGCCAATAAGATAGGGCAAGCAGGCTCTGTGTCTAGTGCTGGTTGTGGAGATGGTGCATCCTCATCAGCACGTGGCCGTGGGACACGCTTGGCCTTTTTTTCGGCAGCTGGCCGTGTTGAGCCGCAACATGCGGAAGACTTGGTCAAGTGGATGACCAAGCCGTCCTCATCCTCCTCATCCTCTCTCACCCATGCCCAGGGTACTTTGTCTGGCAAAGCAGCGGCCTCTTCCCTCGGCTCAATGTCATCAGTGACTCCTTCCCTAGCCCCACCATGTCCTCCTGAGGAGTCCCTCGAACTGTTTGACCACAGTGTTGGGTACATGCTCCAGGAGGGAGGGGATGATGAGGTCACTGACTCAACGTGGGTGCCTGATAGGAGAGGGGAGGAGGAGGAGGAGGCGGCACATCACCAACGAGGCAGGATGCCCTCCAGGGGCCAGCCTAAGGGCAGCACACTGACTGCATCACACCCCAAAGCTCCACATGTGCAGGGCGCTGCAGTCTCTGTGCGTTATTCAAAAAGTTCTTTGGTGTGGGCCTTTTTTGAGACGAGTGCATCAGATCGCACCGCTGCTATTTGCAACATATGTCTCAAGCGTATCTCGCGTGGCCAAAACATCTCCCGCTTGGGTACCACATGCTTGATCAGAAATATTTTGACCTGCCATGCAGGTCATTGGCAAGCGTATCTAAAAGACCCACACCAAAGAACAAAGAGGACCTCTCCTTGCTCCTCATCAGCTGAGATTTCCAACCCCACTATACCTTCAGTCCTCTCTGAGACCTGCACTGAGAGGAATGAAGGTGTAGAATTAGATGTGTCACAGCCAAGTACTTGTGGGCAATCTGCTTTTGGTACACCGACGTCAGATTGTACCAGGCAAATTTCCCCGCCCCAGCTGCTGCACCGCCGAAAGAAGTTTGCTCCCAGCCATCCACATGCCCAGCGGTTGAATGCTAGCTTGGCAAAATTGCTAGCACTTCAACTGCTGCCTTTTCAGTTGGTAGACTCTGCCCCCTTCCGTGAGTTTGTGGAATGTGCGGTTCCTCAGTGGCAGGTACCCAAACGCCACTTTTTCTCACGGAAGGCGATTCCGGCTCTCTACCGGCATGTGGAAGGCAATGTCCATGCCTCGCTGGACAGGGCGGTCAGCGGTAAGGTGCATATTACCACTGACTCATGGTCCAGCAGGCATGGACAGGGACGTTACCTAAGTTTCACGGCACATTGGGTGACTCTGCTGGCAGCTGGGAAGGATGCAGGACAAGGTGCAGTAGTGTTGGAGGTTGTTCCGCCACCACGCCTCCAAAATGCTAATGATTGTGACACACCTCTCTCCTCCACCCCCTCCTCTTCTTCTTCCTCCATGGCCTCTTCCTGTGCTTTGTCCTCGGAACCAGCGGTGCTCCGTAGCCGTTCAAGGGGCTACGCAAGTACGCAGGCCAAAAGATGCCATGCGGTGCTTGAGCTGGTGTGCTTGGGGGACAGGAGCCACACTGGGGCAGAGGTTCTGTCAGCTCTGCAGGGGCAGGTTCAGAGGTGGTTGACGCCACGCCAACTTAAGGCAGGACGATGGCACCAACCTCCTCTCTGCCCTCTGACAGGGACAAATGACCCATGTGCCCTGTTTGGCTCACGTCCTTAACTTGGTGGTGCAGCGGTTCTTGGGCAGGTACCCGGGCTTACAGGATGTCCTGAGGCAGGCCAGGAAAGTCTGTGTGCATTTCCGCCGGTCATATAATGCCAGTGCTCGGCTGACGGACCTCCAAAAGGAGTTTAACCTGCCCAAGAACCGCCTAATCTGTGACATGCCCACCAGGCCTGTCCTGCATCCAGCGTTCTTTCGGAACTCACATTCAGTGCTGCTGGAGGCGTGGTAACCGATCACAGGGTGCGTCTGTCCACCGACTCAGTCGATCGACTGACCTTCATAAAAATGAATCAGTCTTGGATCACCACCAGCTACCAAGCACCTGATGCTGATGTAACCGAATAATTTTTTTTGAAATCTCAGATCCCTTCAAAGACTGCCTATGCTGATGCTGAGTGACTATCCCTGAGTAATTATCCTCTTCCTCCTCAATGATCACGCTCATAGCTTGTAAGAACATTTTTGGTTCTGGGCGCCACCACCAGTGCCTAAGGCACAATTTTTCAGCCCCTGTTTAACAGGGGCGTGTAATTACAATTTTTGATGCAATACTTTGCAGCAGGGCTCATTTCAGCATTCCAACTAGAGTATCTGTGAGGGGTTGCAGTGTTGTGGCACCAGCACCAGTGCCTAAGGCCCAATTTTTCTGCCCCTGTTTAACAGGGGCGTGTAATTACAATTTTTGATGCAATACTTTGCAGCAGGGCTCGTTCCTGCGTTCCAACTAGAGTGTCTGTGAGGGGTTGCAGTGTTGTGGCACCAGCACCAGTGCCTAAGGCCTAATTTTTCAGCCCCTGTTCAACAGGGGCATGTAATTACAATTCTTGATCTAATATTTCACAGCAGGGCCCATTTCTGCACCCACCAAGAGCGAGTGAGGACTTACAGTGTTGTGGCACCAGCACCACCACCACCACCAAAGGCCCAGTTTTTCTGCCTCTGTTCAACAGGGGCATGTAATTACAATCTTGATCTAATATTTCACAGCAGGGCGTCCCTGTGAGGGCTTACAGTGTTGTAGCCACAACAACACCTAAGGCCCAAATTTCTGCTGAGTATATAGGGCAGGCCCCTACTTTCAAACATCTAACTTACAAACGACTCCTACTTGCAAACGGAAGGAGACAACAGGAAGTGAGATGAAATCTACCCCTAGGAAGGGAAATTCTCTCCTGTAAGAGTTAATATGGGAAAAACATTTCTCCTTTCCACTGATGCTTTCCAATCCTTGTTCCACAAAAAAACCCCAAATTTTCAAAAAACATTTGTCATTGGGACAAAAAGTGAGGTGAAATCTTCTGAAGAGGAGGAAAGACAGCAAAACAAATGTCACAGGGGTGATAACCCTTCCCTATGTTTTCCAAAAAGCTTAAAAAAGATTTTTTGGCTGGAGCTAAACACGTTAAAAATGTACCCGTTCAAAATTACAAAGAGATTCTACTTAACAACAAACCTATAGTCCCTGTCTTGTTTGCACCGCCTGTATACTGCTGTTCAGAGTATATAGGGCCTGGTGGCCCCACACCTTTCCTTATTTTAATTTGGGTGCGGGGTTCCCCTTAATATCCATACAAGACCCAAAGGGCCTGGTAATGAACTGGGGGGTACCCATGCCGTTTGTCTCACTGATTTTCATCCATATTGCCAGGACCCGACATTACATTACACCCGCAAGCAGTTTTAAATGAGATTTTTTCCTTTAAAAATGTCATTTTGTGCAGGGACTGTTCTAAACACGGGAAACACGCGCCACTTTACAGGCATACTATAGACACCCCCAGGTACGATATTTAAAGGAATATTTCACTTTTTTTTTTTTTTTACTTTAAGCATCATTAAAATCACTGCTCCCGAAAAAACGGACGTTTTTAAAAGTTTTTTTTGCATTGATACATGTCCCCTGGGGTAGGACCCGGGTTCCCAAACCCTTTTTAGGACAATACCATGCAAATTAGCCTTTAAAATGAGCACTTTTGATTTCGAACGTTCGAGTCCCATAGACGTCAATGGGGTTCTAACGTTCGTGCGAACTTTCGGTCTGTTCGCAGGTTCTCGTGCGAACCGAACCGGGGGGTGTTCGGCTCATCCCTACTGTAATGTAAGAAGTCTATTCATCCCATTATATGGCTGCTATCTCAAACTATAACTCTTATGATTCTCAGTGCCCTGCATAGAAGTCTATGGGCTTACTTGGCTTTAGCTCTCCCCCTGCTGGCCGGAGGAGAATGGTATATCAGTATCTTAGTAGAAGAATAAAAGGCAATGTCTCCTTCTCCATATTGCTGTAGCCCAGCACCTGACTACAGTGATAAGGGGTGGGAACAGGTATTGGGGCGTTTTTTACCCTTTGAAGGAATGCTTATACTTAAGAACCACTTAAGGGTGCAGCATCAACGATGGGAACAGCAGACCTAACAAATAGACTGTATCTATGGAGAGGAATTATAAACTACACCATGTTTAATACATGGGAACATTTTTAAAACCCGTAAGAAAAAGTCCAAATCCAGCAAAGACCCTTTACTTCGACAGAGAAGAGAAGGGTTATAGCCTCCGTCAGGATTTTATTGCTGACTCCATTGGAAGATTTCCCCTCATTTCCTGTAAGGGCAGGAAATAATGGAAAATCTCTCCTAATGCAGCGTACACACGAGCAGACTTTTCTATCGGACTGGTCCGACGGACCGAGTCCGGCGGACAATCCGATCGTGTGTGGGCTTCATCGGACCTTCAACAGACTTTTCCAGTCAAAAATCTGACGGACTTTAGATTTGAAACATGCTTCAAATCTTTCCGACTGACTCGAGTCCGATCGAAAAATCCGCTCGTCTGTATGCAAGTCTAACGGGACGAAAACCCACGCTAGGGCAGCTATTGGCTACTGGCTATCAACTTCCTTATTTTAGTCCGGTGTACATCATCACGTACGAATCAGTCGGACTTTGGTGTGATCGTGTGTAGGCAAGTCCGTTCATTCAAAAGTCCATCGGAAGTCCGTCGGAAAGTCCGCTCGTGTGTGCGCGGCATAAGAGGATACTGACAAATTTTAATGGACTATGTCAGTGTTTTTATTTCTGTCTTTTCCTCCCTGTCCTGGTGACAACAATTCCGTTAATTTCTTGTACGAGTGTTACAAGGACAGGGGGTCAAGGCTAATTTCCCCAGTGGGGTCACAAAAATAGGAACCTAACTTAAAAAAAAGAAAAAAAAAACTGTAATGCCGCGTACACACGGTCGGACTTTTCGTCTACAAAAGTCCAACGGACGCTGACGGACTAAAGCTGGCTGGTAATCCGATCGTGTGTGGGCTTCTCCGGACTTTCAACTGACTTTTTTAGCCTCAAATCCGACGTACTTTAGATTTGAAACATGCTTCAAATCTTTCCGACGGACTCGAGTCCGGTCGAAAAATCCGCTCGTCTGTATGCTAGTCCGACGGACAAAAACCCACGCTAGGGCAGCTATTGGCTACGAACTTCCTTATTTTAGTCCGGTGTACGTCATCACGTAAGAATTCGACGGACTTTTGTGTGATCGTGTGTAGGCAAGTCTGTTCGTTAGAAAGTCCGCCGCAAGTCCGTCGAAAGTCCGCCAAAAGTCAGTCGAAAGTCTGTCGGACAGGCTGTCGGACTTTTGTAGCTGAAAAGTCCGACCGTGTGTACGCGGCATTAGACAAAGCCACAATGAGCTAGTATGCATCACATGCTAGCTCCTTTTGAAATACTTAGAAAGAAGCCTTCCAGCGGAGTTTCTTTCAGGGTCGCGGGCTCCGGCGCTGAGAGTGGCTGGAGCCACAATGACGTCACTCCCACGCATGTGCGTGGGAGCCGCCATTCACGGCACAGGGCTCGGAAGGAACGGCACACGTGGCCGTTCCTTCAGAGCGCATGCGCCAGTGATGTCACTGGCTGCATGTAATGGAAATATCTCCTAAACTGTGCACGTTTAGGAGATATTTTCTCTACCTATAGGTAAGCCTTATCATAAGCTTACCTATAGGTAAATGTCTGCAGAGGAAGTTTACTTCCTCATTAACATAGGCAAGCCCTTGTTTTACATAGTTGATGGTACATCTAAAGGAGATTGGACTATTAGATTGTATTGTGTATGGTTACACAAAAAAAAACCCAATATCAAATAGCCTTGACTTTCCCTGATTTTAAGAGACAGTCCTTAGTTTTGAATATTTAACCCCTGGAAATGTTTACCTTTGGAAAAATCCCTTCTCAGGTGGGTGGTAAATCCATTTCTACTTATTAAAGCGGTTCTAAACCATTCCACTTTTTTTTTTCTTACCTGAAAGGCAAAGGCATAATGTGCTAGTATGCATCGCATACTAGCACATGTTGTGAAACTTGCCTCAATTCCAACGATGTGATGTCATCACTGGAGACAGCATCCATCTTTGCCCCTCTTCCTTTTGGGTTCGCGAACTCCGGCTCTGTGACTGGCTGGAACTGCGATGACATCACATGCGCACGAAAGCCACCGGTCACAGCACAGGGCTCTGAAGGAACTGTACGGTGATTTCACTGGCTGCATGTACAGTAAATATCTCCTAAACAGTGCACATTTAGGAGATATTTACACTACCCATAGGCAGAGGTGTTGCTAAGGGGTGGCTATTGAGGCTGTAGCCCTGAATCTGGGGCCCATAGCCCCGAGTCTCTAGGGCAGGGGTTGGCACCTGGCCCGCCACTGCTGAATGTGGGCACCTGGCCCGCGGAAATTTTCGCTGCTGTCCTCTTCATTGGACAGCGGTGAGCACCCAGTATCACAGGGCTGGATGGGGGCGGGAACAGCAGGAGTTAACTTTTTCATTAAACAGCAGGTGATTGGTTGCTGGACAATCCTAGCAACCAATCACCAGCCTGTTAATGTGAAAAGTTAACTTCTGTAGTTTAGGCCCCATCCAGCCCTGTGATGCCGATCTCAGATGCTCTGCTTGCTGTACACCCGTGTAAGGTAAGAGTTCTACCTACACAGTGTGTGTGGTGGGGTGCAGGGGACAGAGGACACTGCAATGGGGTGGGGTGCAGGGGACAGAGGACACTGCAGTGGGGGTGCATTGCTGGTCACTGGTGAGGCTGCATTGCTGGGCACTGGTGAGGCTGCATAGATGGGCACAGCTGAGCCCTGCATTGTTTATGTAGCCAACTCCTGAGCCCTGGGGCTCTCTGGGGACCCTGATGTAAGGGGGCTCTGGGGACCCTGATGTAAGAGGGGTGGGATCTCTGGGGACCCTGATGTAATGGGGGGGGCTCTGGGGACCCTGATGTAACTAAGAAGGCTCTCCAGAGACCCTGATGTAAGGGGGGTGGGCTCTCTGGGGACCCTCATGTAAGGGGGTGGGATCTCTGGGCACCCTGATGTAATGAGGGAGGCTCTGGGGACCCTGATGTAATGAGGGGGGCTCTGGGAACCCTGATGTAAGTAGGGAGGCTCTCTAGGGACCCTGAGGTAAGGGGGGTTCTGGGGACCCTGATGTAAGAGAGGGTGGGCTCTCTGGGGACCCTGATATAATGAGGGGGGCTCTGGGGACCCTGATGTAATGGGGGGGAGCTCTGGAGACCCTGATGTAAGTAGGGAGGCTCTCTAGAGACCCTGATGTAAGGGAGATGGTAGGGAGAATCTACACTCAGAGATATATATACACCCACACGTATATTATATATATGTGTATGACTTTCTTTACTTCACTACTATGGGCTCTAGCCCCAGATCTTTTGTAGACCTAGCAATACCCCTGCCCATAGGTAAGCCTTATTATGGGCTTAATTATAGGTAACATTCAAAGATAGAAGTTTACTTCCTCTTTGAAAGATTTCTTTATTATTTTGACTGTTTTGTTCATATTTACAAACCTTATAACCTTATTTCTGTTTTGGATGTAAAAATCCGTAATGTTAGGATATATAGCGTTCTGCATCTCTTTGCTATAATAGTTCATGTTACACACAGACAAGCGCCAGTTCAGCAGCCAAAAAATCCTTTATTTAAAGATCTAGAAAAAGTGGGTTCAAAACAAAATAAACAACACATGAATAAAGTGTATAAACGTAATAGAACTACATACAATGTGTAACACACCCACTCATGCCTAGCTGATGGTAAACATAGGAAATGTTGATGTCACTTTCTCCCGCTCTCTTTTCTTGAAAACCATTGGTTGTCCTCCTTTTTACATTTGAATATTGTCTCAGTTCTCTATCCTGATTGGCGGGGAGTCCCGGGCCCTCCACAAACCACTCCCTCATCTTTACAGTTACCTGGAACTCTAACTGATCTGGTCCTCAGAGAGCTGTCAGAGCAGCAAGCAGAGCAGCACCCAGGAATATTGCAGAGAAGACTGCAGAGGATTCCCAGGCACCTACTCAGTGCAGAGCATCCCTGGTATACATCATTGCTTTGGAATCCTCTGATCTGGAAATGATCACCAGTTTTCTTGACAGTCTGAGCCCTGCTTCAGGTAAGCCCAGCTTTCCATTTTTCTCTCCATTTTCATTTACCGCAATAAGGGATTTTTAAGGGAGGTAGGCAGTAAAGATGAACCTTTCTTCAGCTTCACTGTCACTCTCTCAGTGCTACCTATTTAAAAAAAAAAATCGCAATTCCCTGTATTTACGTAGTAGCCAATTGGAACAGTTTTTATTGCGTTAATCTGCTGCTGGCACTCCTATGACAGCGTAGCTGTAGCCAAATAATGGGGAGCTTTCTGCAATCTGCAGTTTTCATACTGCCTGAGTATTGCTGCTGTCACCCACTGCAGAGGGTTCCTTTGCATGTCACAGAAAACTACAGTGCCCATCATCCCAGGCATTGCTCCTGTCTTCTCGAAAATGGGGAGCCCTCTGCATGTCACACCCTTCTGCAGCTTTAATACAACTTACCTGAGCATTGCTGCTGTCACCCACTGCAGAGGGTTTCTCCGCCTGTCACAGAAAGCTATAGTGCCCATCATCCCGGGCATGAAGGTGATGGCATGACCACCTCTTCAGTCACACGCAATAGTTCTATTATATTATTATTTTCTAATACCAAATTATAATATTGTATTAAGTTATTGTATGATATATGCAATTATATATATATATATAATTATTATTATTATTATTATTATTATTATTATTATTATTATTATACAGGATTTATATAGCGCCGACAGTTTATATATCTCAAATTCTAAAATGTTATTATTTAATCATTATTAAGCAGAATTACTTTTAGTTGTTAAGGGTTTTTTGTAAATTTAAAATCAAGCAAAAAAATATATAACAACGTTTGCAGTTTCGATATAATATGATAGAAAACAACAAATAGAATTGTCAAATTGAAATGCAGTCTCTTGCAACGTGCTAAAGTGCTCCAAATAGGTAAAAAGTGCTGAAGTGCTTCATATACAGTCTCTTGCAACGTGCTGAAGTGCTCCAAATAAATAGTAAGTGCTGAAGTGCTTCATCTAAATTGACTGTGCCGTGTGCCACACTTCCCCTCTTGTATCCCCACTCACCAGAAACAATAGACCCTCAGCTTTGCAGTCTGGGGGGTCAAACACGCTGTGATCTGGTGTTAACAGATGGAACTCTGGGACTCCTCAGTAGGATCTCCAAACGTGGAAGATCTTGGGGGTGACCAAAATAACCACCAGGCTCAATAAAAACAAATAAAATCTCATAGTGAAGTACTGTTTAAAAAAAAACAACAGTACTTCACTATGAGATTTTCTTTGTTTTTATCGAGCCTGGTGGTTATTTCTGGTGAGTGGGGATACAAGAGGGAAGTGTGGCACACAGCACAGTCAATTTATATGAAGCACTTCAACACTTACTATTTATTTGGAGCACTTCAGCACGTTGCAAGAGTCTGCATTTCACTTTGACAATTCTATTTGTTGTTGTCTATTATATTATATCACAACTGCAAGCGCTGTTATAGTTTTTTTTTTTTTATTATTTGCTTGATTTTTGAGGTTTAAGCACCTTGTGGGCAGCAGTTGCAGGTCTTGATCACATATATGCTTTTCACATTTGTAACATAATGCGAGTATTTATTAGTTTGGTGTAAATGTAATATGTCTCGCTGTTTTGGAAGGCTGCTGCCTATAAACAAAATACAGTTCGAATGATCAAACCTGATGAATAAGGTGTCTTCTCATTTTGTGGAATAATATTATTATTATTATTAATAGGGATAGTGTATATGAGCATTTGCGATCAGGTCAGTTTGAGATCAGTCTGTGCTTTGTTTTACACCCTCCAAAGCACTTAATATGAATGCACAGAGAATGAATGGCAGACACGTGTTAAACGCATTTTCAATGCATCACACGCTCTTGTTCTAAAGTCCTTGTTACTATTTTTTATCATCCTCATTACTGTTGTTATTGTTTACTATTATTATTATACTTCTATCTTTTTTACTATTATCATTTAATAAAACCTTATCATTAGGACATACGATATTTCCTTGGTACATGTACGCCAGCCTGTACTAGCACCAGAAGTTCTTAGTCATGGGGCAGTGTTCTGGGTGTTGGTGGCTGAGTAATTGGGTACACTGGGATATGTGTGAAGCCTACGTGTTCCATGGGTGATCACATGTTGGAACTTGTGAGATTTGGGCAGAGTTCCCTACGAACATGACTTCAATCGTTTTTGTTTAGTTTTTAGGAAATAGGGTCCATTTATGCTTCAATTTAATGCCCACATTGCAAAGTGCTGAAAAGCATGCATCCAACAAGCATAATAACAATTGTACCTGGTCCCATCTCAGCACTGCGTGCTTTGAAAAGTACATCATGCCTGTTTTTATTGCAATTGTGTTGGGAGGTCACGCGGCTCACCAGTGTTTTTCAACGTTTTTAAACTATTAAAAAAAAAATGATAAAAAAACGCTAATAAACGCTAAAAAACACTATTGCAAAAATGTTGAAAAATGTACTGCAAAGCTACCTATACCCAAAATATCAGTATATATGTATCACCCAAATCTATAGAGTGAGACATAAGAGGGGTAAGATAATCCACTTTATTGGTAATAATGTGTAAACATCAAAAGGTGGTCATCTGTCTATAATGAAGTGTTCATTCAGGTAAACACTGCATTGCATGTGTCTACAGATCCCTTATAAGAAAAATGTAGCCTCAAGTTAATCCTAAATGATAAAGTATCATTTACTAAAGTGTCTTTGCTTTTGTTACAGGGAAAGACCGGGCATCCTTTGATAAATTGTACCAGCTGGGTTCTCTCATGGGACGTGGCGGATTTGGCACAGTCTACGGGGCACGAAGACTCACCGATCACGTACAGGTAAATATCACAAGAATACACAGCCAGCAACTGATCATTGTAGAAAGGCTTGCTTCACAGGCACTGACTGATCTCTTGCTCCCCCAGGTGGCCGTGAAGCATATCTTGAAGAGTCGAGTGGTGGAATGGGCAAAGATGGTAAGATTCCTTTAAAATATTACATGAAACATTTAGATTTTTTCACAAATGTTTTCAGAAAGATTTTTTATACAAACTTTGGCTTTTACAAAAAACTTTCAAATGGTAATGTGCAGCAGCTCAGAGTGGCCAATCAGAAATGAGCTTTCACTGGTCCATTCACACTAGACTCCTTGGTCCTAATTGGTTGCTGTGGGTTGATGTAAATCCTTATTGTATCAGCTACATCTAAATCCAAAAACTTTTTTTTAGTAGGAAATGGTTAAATCCCCTTTTTTTTATTTTTGTTTTTTGGCTTATATGTCCCATTGGGACTCCTCACTTTCTGCACATAGACACAATAGGAAGTCTGGCCAAAGTGAGGCGAAGTCCCCTATTACACAGTTGTCCCCATTGGCAGATTCCTGTTCTGGTGGCACCTAAAAAATTTAGATTTTTCCTCACTTTCATTGCCAATGACAGTGGCCACCACTTAGACTAGAGAGGGTGAATTTGCCCAGTAGGAGCACATATAGCATTAAGCACGATAAAGGTTCTGATGTTCAGTTTTAATTGGTTAGCTTGTTATATGGGTGGTACTTCATGAAATTTGCCCCCTAACGTTCTCTGCCCATTTTTCTTTTTTAGGGTAAATTGTCACGCGTGCCCATGGAAGTGTTTCTGATGCTGAAAGTCAAGGGACACAAGGGCATCATTGAGCTACTGGATTGGTTTGAAACCCCAGACAGTTTCTTCCTGGTAATGGAGATGCCAGAACACTGTCGGGATCTGTTCGATGTGATCACAGAACAAGGGCACCTGGAGGAGGGGATTGCACGAGGCCTGTTTCGGCAGGTGGTGGAGGCGGTGCGGCACTGCCACAACCATGGCATCACACACCGTGATATCAAAGATGAGAACCTATTACTCAACACTCACACAGGAGAACTCAAACTCATCGACTTTGGCTCCGGAGCTGTGCTACAGGATTCCTTCTACACTGATTTTGATGGTAAATTATGCTTTTTAAGCTGTAAACTCTTTTTGCACCTCAAAAAATAGTTAAAAAATGCCAAAAATGTTTGTTTAGTTTCAGATGGGATGGGATGGGTTTAGAACTTCCCCTCTCTTCCTGGCTCACTAATACCCCGATACGAGGTGTCACTAGAACAGGAAGTATGGAGAAATTTCCCCCAGGGGAGACACATACAGCATTAAAAACATGACAGAGGTTCTAAGGTTCAGTTTTAGTTGATTAGCTTATTATGTGGGTGGTACCTAATGAAAAATAAAATTAAAAGATTTTCCTGCACTTACTGATTCTCTTCAAAAGTAACTGTAAGCTGCACTGTGCATGACTGCCTATCGAGTTTTGGTAATTGCAGTAGCAATTGCAGCAACTGCAGATAATTGCAGTAGCAATTTTTTTCTTTGGCTTTACATGTAATATGTGTGTGGCATATAGGTATATAGTTTGTGAACATTATCATTCTTCAATCTAAAGGAAGCTTTTGATTTCTGCAGGAACCAGAGTATACAGCCCTCCAGAATGGGTGGCCTTCCGGAAATATAAGGCCGTTCCAGCGGCAGTCTGGTCTCTGGGCATCCTGTTGTTCGATATGGTCTGCGGTGACATCCCTTTCGAAAGAGACCAGGAAATTGTACAAGCGCAGCTAAACTTTAGGACAAAAGTGACCCCAGGTAAGACAGGCACAAGGTGTTAATGTACTTACATTGGGTTATGATTCTGAATCTTCAGATCAAAGTGGCATAGTCTGGATTGATAATTAAAAGTAATATTAAAAAAGTGTGTTTTTAACAAAGGGCTATGTACATTGAGACAGCTGAGCCAAAATTCACTCTGAAAGTGTAAAAAATGGAATATAGTGTTTTGTATTACTCTTTTTATTTATTATGTTAGGGACTAAAGACATGCATATTTGTTTTTTCTTTTTTAGTCAAATATTATAATACATATTGCATGTGAAGTGTTAGCAGGTGGTTAGTGAACTGAAGCAGGTGGTGGCATAGGCTCAATTAGCATGTTACCACTATTCTTGTTACTTGCCCTGCTGGGAAAAAATAATTGTTTACAAGCCCCAATAGCTTAAGATTAAAACAGAATTTCAGGAGAGAGAGAGAGAGAATGATGATGATGATGATGATGATGATGATGGTGGTGGTGGTGGTGAAGGATCAAGGTTTTTTTACCTTCATACGTTCTATGCATGAATGTAAAAAACCTTCTGTGTGCAGCAGCCCCACCCCCAGTACTCACCTGAGCTCCATCGCAATCCAACAATGTGCACTAGAGCCTCAGCTTTCTGGGGACTCTCCCTCCTCATTGGCTGAGACAGCAGCGGGAGCCATTGCCTGCCACTGCTGTTGATCACAGTCAGTGAGCCAGTGAGGAGAGAAAAAGGGGGTAGGGCAGAGCCACGGCTCTGTGTGCGAATATACACAGAGAGCAGTGGCTTAGGAGCGAGCCTGCTTGGGTGCCCCCGGAGCAAGCTGCTTGCTCTGTGGGCACTCAAGAGGAGGGAGAGGCCAGGAGCACCGGCAGAGGACCTGAGAAGAGCAGGATCAGGGTTGCTCTGTGCAAAACCACTGCACAGAGCAGGTAAGTATCACATGTTTGTTATTTTATTTATTTTTATTTTTTTAAATTGCCTTTAATATTACTTTAAAAACTCATTAAGATAAATGAAAATTATTCTGTAATGTTTTGAACCAAAGAGGTGGCTTGGATGAGCTACAAAACCTCTTCAATATTAAAGAACAATTCCACATGATTGTGACTAACTATTAGTAGCTATAACATGGGAGACATGGGAACCTTCATAGACGTGTGTCCTATAACATGGGAGACATAGGAACCTTCATAGACGTGTGTCCTATAACATGGGAGACATGGGAACCTTCATAGACGTGTGTCCTATAACATGGGAGACATGGGAACCTTCATAGACGTGTCTCCTATAACATGGGAGACATGGGAACCTTCATAGACATGTCTCCTATAACATGGGAGACATGGGAACCTTCATAGACGTGTCTCCTATAACATGGGAGACATGGGAACGTTCATAGACATGTCTCCTATAACATGGGAGACATGGGAACCTTCATAGACGTGTCTCCTATAACATGGGAGACATGGGAACCTTCATAGACGTGTCTCCTATAACATGAAGACTTGGGAGCCTTCATAGACATGTCTCCTATAACATGGAGACATGGGAACCTTCATAGATATGTCTCCTATAACATGGAGACATGGGAACCTTCATAGACATGTCTCCTATAACATGCAGACATGGGAACCTTCATAGACATGTCTCCTATAACATGAAGACATGGGAACCTTCATAGACAGAAAAAAACCAGCTTTTGCTGCAATGCTCATCTGCATTTAGGAACTGTCTCATGCATTCCTTTTGTCTGCCACTAGATGTCCTCAGTATTGTGGGTTGAATGATGATCTGAATTCAACCCATATTCTCTGAGCCTAGGCTGTCATAGACCCTCCCCTGACCTCTCACTGGAAAGGGAAAGGAGAGGCACCACAGTGATGAGATCATATCTCTATCACATTGCTTTCTCTTCCTGTAAGCATGCTTCTTGTCGGCACATGAACGTATTGGTTCTTTGTGCTGCTTTTTCCTGTCCCACTCTGAGCTATGCTGTACAAGAACAGAAGGTGGCTGACAAATTCCACAATGCTTGTTTTAAAAACAAAAAACGTATTTATTATGAACACAGGACTGCATTTCTTTACATCTCTTATATCTCCCTAGAAGTTAGCTTTAGTAAATGAATGAGAGGAGTGACGGCTTCCCTTTTCTATTACTGCCTGCTTGCTATATTCATATAGGATTATATAAAGATTGTTCTCTCTAGAAAACCTATAGTACTCTGTGACACCAAGTATCATGGTTGCAGCTTGTATTAAATGTTTTTATATAAAAAAATGTTCAAAAAATTAAAATAGGCTGCAACATTACATAAATATCTTTGTTTGCTGGTCCCAGGGAAGCCATATTTAAAATGTCTCTCTTTCTATCTCTTTTCAGAATGTGAAAAATTAATCCGATGGTGTTTATCCACACGCCCTTCAGACCGCCCCTCACTTGAACAGATAGTCCAGCATCCCTGGATGAAAGAAGACCGCACGTAATGTCAAAACAGAAGGCCAGAGAATGGAAACGCACTACAGAGACTGTTTCGCTATTGTGCACGGCCTCTAGGGGGCACCACTCCATGGACACTGCAAATGGTGTTATGCCCTCATATTGCTGCAACTAGCAGTGATATTTTAGGTGTGATGGGTAATACTATTAGCTGGACTGACTCGTGTGTCATCAGCAGGAAGTCCTGAATATGGCACTAACAGTGCGTGTTACACCTAGCCGTGACTCATAGGCTGTGTCAACTCAGGGAAAGTAGGTGTGTTGGGTAACCTGGTTTTACAGGACGGTCTTCCTAAGAAACAGAGGATTGCCAAAGCAATCATTGCAACTTGCAGAAGTCTTTAACTATAGGTGACGGGCTTTAAAGGGAATGTTTATGGGCCCTTTAAACTCCATCTTGAATTCAAAACCGTCTGCAAAAGACTGACAGCTTTATTGCAACATTGTGAAAGTGAGTGGAGAAGCAACCCCCTATGGGGAAACCTTACACCTGACGTTTAACTCCACTGATCCCATCTAAAGATAAAGTTGGGTGGGGGTGATCTTTAAAACAGTATTAAACCCAAAACGAAAAATGTAATATATTGCAGCTGACCGGTCATTAGATATGGTGGCTGCATTCGTTTTATTTATTTTTTTAGACCTTTTTCTCTCTGTTTTCACCTGGTGATCTTTCCAGTAACACACCTCCTTTTATTAGAGTGCCCCCACTCTGGATGAAGGAGCACAGGGGGCACCTTTGGATATCAACATTGTCATTCTGGGGGAGGGCTAGTTGTACTAGCAGATTTAGATATACTAAAAAACTGAAGCCAAACTCCAGATACCACTTTATAAGCAGTTACAGTTTTGTTCCTTTTGAGATAAAGGTTTTACTTAAATAAAACTGATCATTGTAAGTACCCCTGCCATTGTTATATGGTTTGCCTCATCACTGTAATAGATACTTCTGCAAGTGTTCTTTTGAAAAACAACAGACTCACTGGATGGATCACTAGATAAAAATAGAAAAAAGAAAGCCTTAAAAAAAACAAAAAACGAATGCAGCCACCACATCTCAGACTTGGTAAGCTGCAATATAGTAAAATGTTTGCTTTTGGGTTTAATACTCCATACCTCCCAACGTTCTGAGATGGGAATGAGGGACACCTATTAGCAAAAGTATGTAGGCATAGGACATACCCCCTGCCACGCCCCCTTAAAGGAGAATTATGCAATATAAATTGGTTGCTTAAACCCACAAGGGCTTTTTTTACCACTACTATTCCTTTATATTGGCTTTTGACCTTTACAAATGTAGCAATTTAGAAGTCTAGCACTGGGAAACACTTTTTGAAAGATAAATAGTGCATTTTATATACAACTATATAGATCAGACCAAAATGAGGGACAAATGGGGAGGAAAGAGGGACATTGCTCCAAATCAGGGACAGTCCCTCCAAATCAGGGACAATTGGGAGCTATGATACTGTTTTAAGTAAACCCCAATGGGGCTTGAGTGATAAATGCACTGAAGATGCTATTGAAGTTGGACCCTGTTGCCATCGGGCCCAAACTCTTGGGTTGGTCAAGCCTGTTATCCCAAATCTGAGCCAACTGGCTGGAGATTGGTTGAATATGGGTGGTGGCTGGGTCTTTAAAACATCAAGATTTTAAAGCGTCATTACACATAAATGTAATATTTTGGTATAGGTGGGGCTTAGTGGGCTGAATCAGACCTGACTTTCTATATGTCTTGAAATCTCCATCAAGAGGTCTTGCTGCAACCATTTCCAACTCTGTTCCTGTCCACATGGTCATTTTGGGTGCTCTCACCCACTATTGTATGCCCCACCCCCTTTTTTATTTCTTACATTCTCCATAATTAAAAAAAATCCAGCAGAGAGAGCGGGAAGCCCTCATAATACTCACAGCAGAACTCATGAGATCTCACCAATAAGTCTCTAACAAAACAAGAAACCATTGGGTGATTGAACTCTCTGCCATCTACCACACAGGAATATTGGATCTTGGTGAAGTGACCCTTTAAATAGTCTGCTTGGCAGAATTGTCATCCTCTTTCTAAGAGGTATAAAATCCCCTATGCTTCTATGGGGAGAGTAAATACTTGTGTATTCATTCATTACCATGTACAGTTTTCCATATGTTTTAATGTGAAATAAAATGTGTAAATATGTTTTATAAAGTCTATTTAATAAATTGCCGAGAGGCGTGGTTTTTTTTTACAAATATATGATGTGTCTCGGTGTTTTTTAAAATAAAAGTACTGCCAGCCCGGCAGAGAGAAAAGTACTAGCAAAATATCTGTTGCCTAACAATACTCAGTCTTGTGAGCCGAAAATAGTTTATTGATCTATGGTAGTGAAGCTCTGCATATTGCACTCCTTTCTTCTTTTGTGAACACAATCAAAAGTTTTTTTTTGTTTGCCTGATTTTTTTTAATGGATAAAAAATGGCTTGATTCGTCATCAGGTTTACATTACTGTCCTACAGGGCATATTGGGAGTCCCCCCTATCACTAGGACATGCCCAGCAGGGGTCCAGACAGCAATATCTCAGAATAATTAATTGATTCAGATGATGTGGGGTGCTAAAAATATAAAAAAAAGTTCAACGTGTCCTTAAAAGTTGTATACCCAGTGCAGTGACTGGCCTCAGGTGATACTCAGAGATTAAACAAATCCTTCTACATAAGTCAACATCCTGTTTATCTGCAGTCTTCTCTTCTCAACATCTGTTAAAAGTCCAGAATTTATAAAGGTTGTCTGAGATTTCAGAAAGCAGGGGACAGAGAGCTGAAGTGACACTCTACAGAGCTCAGAGAGAGCTGATGGGAGGGAAGGGACACACCTCCTTCACACAGCACACATAAACAGAGTTAAGGCTGTCAATCACAGGCGGTGGGCTGAAGCTCCCTTCCCTGTCATATTTTTTTCTCTTGGTGTCAGAAAAACTTGTCGACTCATGCTGATACCAAGGGAATGGGGCAGCAGACAGAAATTATACTTAGTGCTCTGAATTGAGACAAGTACACATTATAGAGGGAAATGCTTTGTTCATATTTCATGTCTGAGGTTTACAACCACTTTATAAATCTAACTGGGCTCCACCCTGCCCAACCTTCAAATCCTCCATGTTGATTGGTTAGGCAACCCATCAAATTAGGGCCGAGAATAACATTTGTGTGGTACGGTAACACTTGTTGCCACTGCAGCACAGGTACGTTGCCATTGAAAATGAATGGCACCCCAGCATACAGATGCCTAGAGCCCTCTCTGCTGCACCAAGTGGGGGAATCCATTGCAAACCACAACCTTGACACCACAGCCTGCATTTTATAAATGGGCTATAAAATGTGGGCTGAGGTATGGAGCTTGTAGTTTCATATGGAGAGTGATATTCGCTCTCTGTTGTAAATGGGCCACCAGATATAGATTCTACATCAGTGGTTCTCAACTTGGGGGTTGGGACCCCCTCGGGGGTCGAATGACGATTTGCCAGGGGTCACCGAATCCTGGGCTGTTCCTGAAGCCCGCACCACTCTCCCAGCCTATTCGCGGTCGCCCATCAGGGCTGTCCCTGGAGCCTGTTACCGCCGAGCTGGGCTGTTCCTGGAGGCCGCCCACTAAGCCTCTACGCAGCCGCCCATTCAGTTCACGGCATGGCTGGGGGGCAGGGACTAGAGGCCAGCTGACTGGTAAGGAATGTGAAGTGGGAGAGGCTGGAGACCCTATCTCCTGATGCCGGCATTGGTGTCACTGCTACGAGACACCACAAAGTCCAGCAGCACTGCCACTGATCCCCCCCCAGCACTGCCAGTCATCCCAACTCCCCGCCAACTCCCCGCCAGCACCGCCACTCATCCCATCCCCCCCCCCCCCCCAAGGATTAAAAGAAGGAATAAAAATAGAGAATACATGGAAGGGAGAGGAAAAGAGGGGGGGGGGGGCAAAGAAAAAGGGAGAGAAAGAATAAGAGAAAGAACAAGAAAGACAGCTAGAGAGAGGGATGGGAGAAAAAAAAACAAGAAATTAGGATAGAGAGGGATAAAAGGGAAAGAAAGGAGAACAAAGAGAAAGAGTGGTACATCCTAAAATGTACCATAAGGGGTTTAAAACTGTATGAGTGGAAGGGACTCAGGGAACGCTAAATGCCCGTGGGTTAGGGGCGCAAATTACTTGTATTGCCTTGGGTGCTGACACCCCACCCTACGAAAATAATTTTACTGTTAGGGGTCCCCACAACTTGGGACATTGTCGCAAGGGGTCACGGCACTAGAAAGGTTGAGAACCACTGTTCTACATAGACTTGAATCTCTTAAGGGGAAATCTCTCCAGTTGCAGAATGGAAGGCAGTAAAACAAGAATATATGAAGGAAGCTGAGACACGCACTGCCCCAAAACTAGCATCACTTTGCAGGAATTGGGCTATAGCATCCTCTAGAGCTGGATGGGAAATCCTTTTAAAGAAAACTTATACTGAAAGATATATAGAGGCTACCCCTGGTGATCTCCTTCTTAAAATGCCAAATGCCCCTCTAAAGTCTGGCTGTCCCTTTATATCCCTGGTGCCCAATCTGCAGTGCAGTGGCCTTTTGGAACTTATTGTGTGGCCCTCAGAGCCCTACCACCAGTATTCTGGGTTTTGGTGCCTACTCAGGGGAGTGGAGGAAAATATTCTTCTAGTAGTTAAATGGCTTGGTTTATTGCTTTTCCACTATCTTAGATATAGCAATATGGAGTACAATTGCAACGAACGGTTATTCCCTGCCCTATCTGTATATTATATTATCTCTGCCCGGTGTTACTAAACTGACACCATATTTGTCAGATAGCTATTCCCCTGCATGGCTATACGCCTGGACCCTATATCCCAGGGAGCTTTGCTACCATCAAGGAGATTGCTGGGAAGGTCTATAAAAGAAACCAGAGACCCGCCCCAGGCTCTCTTCTTCCCGGGCCTCGTGTGTGAGGGATCTCTCCGTGCTGGGAGAGTGAGATCGCAGTCTACCACGCGGCTGTACAACCTTCCCGCCCAACCGAGAAGGGCTTCAGCGCTGCGTGCTGTTCACGGACATCTGACCAGCACCAACTTGACCATACAGCAACCAACGCTTCGTGTTCCGGATTCAGGTGATCATCACAAGCGGGTCCGCAGTCAGGACGGCTATTCGGGAGTCGCTGTCTGGAAGGTGCTTGATCGGCCTGTCTGTTCAATATTCCTATCGCACACATTCCTGGTAAAAATGGCTGATAAAATGGTGGGTGCTGCAGCGATTACCAGTTGGGTCCTGGAAGCATCAAACATACGTACATATTCGCCAGAACACCATGGATCAGCAATAAGTCGCCCAAAAAGGTTTTAATGAAAAGAAGTCACATCACAAAGGAAGGTGCGGTCGTTGGTGAGAGGGCAATTGCCCACCTTTGCAAGTCTTTCCTTGGTTGTTTTACTGGGACACTGTACAGACAGCTTTACTTTGGGAACACTTCACTGCACTTCTATTCGAACACTGTACAAAAGCATCTTTAGCTGCAGTAAGCACAAGAAATACTACCACTCTGTTACTTCACCTTATTGGATACAGGTAATGAGCTCCGACTGCCGATGAAGATCATCAGATCTGCAACAGGGACATTCTGTCATTGCTACTTAAGGGTTAAAAAGGTTGAACAGGCCGGCCTGGGTTTCTCTTTCTAGAGGTATTGTCAGAATCTATGCTTAACTTTGCTTATCCTTTCAGGGTATGTTCAAGTGATATTCCATTGTACATATGTACATATAGCATCCTGTTGTTGCCAACTGTCTTAACTGTTTTACTAGGGGTATCATTCTACTGAGCTGGTGTTGTTATCCAAAGCTCAGTTGAACCATTACCTCTCTTGTAAAACTATATCTTATCTGAAGCATTCCAGTACACGTTAACAGAATATAAACATATTGAGTGCTGTCTTATTACTCAAAGTTGTTGCAAGGATGTCTGAACTCAGAGTGTCAGGTGGGTTGAAACGTTCACAGTGTCATGGCGATGCAGATGAGCAGGTATATCCAAGCAGTCCCCAAAGAGACCTTGCTACATACATTTTCCTGTCTTGTCCTTTTTCTCTTTTTATGTTTTGTTTTTCTCTAATCTCTTGAGAGAAATATCAAATTTGACACAAAACATTTTTAAGGGGGCAGTAGGGAGCACAAATGTGAAAACGTTGATTTTGTAAAGGGGCTGTAATAGTAGTGATCTCCAACAGTCTCATTTAACATGTCTCTAGTCTATGACTGTCTTCTGAAGCATGTCCACAGCCTCTGACAACTCCTATAGCATGTTCACCATCTATGACCAATCTCTTACGGCAGGCCTGCAGTCTCTGACCATCTTCAGTAGCATGCCCATAGTCTCTGATTATCTCTTGTTGCGTTCTCATGGTATCTGACCATGTCCTATAGCATGCTTATAGTCTCTGCCCTCTCTTGTAGCATGCACATAGTCTCTGACCATCTTCAGTAGCATGCCCATAGTCTTTGACCATCTCTTGTTGCATGCTCATGGTATCCGACCATATCCTATAGCATGCCTGTAGGCTCTGCCCTGTCTTGCAGCATGCACATAGTCTCTGACGATCTCCTGTAGCATGCCTATAGTCTCTGACCATCTTCAGCAGCATGCCCATAGTCTTTGCCCGCTCTTGTAGCATGCATATAGTCTCTCATGATCTCCTGTAGCATGCCTATAGTCTCTGACCATCTTCTGTAGCATGCCTGTAGTCTCTGAGCATCTTTTGTAGCATGCCCATAGTCTTTGCCCTCTCTTGTAGCATGCATATAGTCTCTCATGATCTTCTGTAGCATGCCTATAGTCTCTGACCATCTTCTGTAGCATGCCTATAGTCTTTTAGTATCTTCTGTAGCATTCCTATAGTCTCTGACCATCTTCTGTAGCATTCCTATAGTCTCTAACCATCTTCTGTAGCATGCCCATAGTCTCTGACCATCTCTTGTTGCATGTCTACAGCGTCTGATAGCTTTATAAGGCATTTAGTGAATATTATGTGCGTCCCTTGACACACTTGAGGCCTCCTATATCAAGTATTTTGACCACCAATGCCCTATAATTTGGGAGTTACTGACTTGAAAAAAGCATACAGTCAGAGAAAAGGTCAGAAGTCCTGATTCGCATACTTGTTCCAGGTCAGCCAGGTAACTAGCATTTGAAGAGTATACTAGGTAGCAGTGGCAGCTTACATATTTTCCCAGTGCAGATTTCCTTTAATCTCAAGGTATGGGCTTGGTCTGATAACCAGGTGCAGCCAGGTAAATATCTGTGCACGTCAGAGACACAGGTGACAGATGACAAGAGGAAGTTGTTGTTTGATTGTCCCACATCTGCTTCCGTGTATTTTCCAGGATGGGACCTGAGTCACCTTAGCAAATGATGTCAAAGACTAGATAAACATCAGATGCAAACATGTACTGCTTTACCCCCTCGTGACCAGGTATATATTGTTGTGCCTCCCCGACCAGAAGGCTTCAAAGTGTATATAAATCCTAACAATAAACTTCTCTTTTTTTCTCCCTTTTGATCTGTTAATTATACATTTGAAAGCATTTTGCTAGATGGGTTTGATATGTGCAAAAAATACCTGTTCATCCTGCCAGAAACCCAAATAGTTGAGAATGTTCTGTGTTCTCTGTCTGTGCAGTTATTAGTTAGTACAGTTCACAGTTCTGTCTGGAGACTATAGAACACCTTCCCTCTTTGATATAGAGATGTGGGAAAGGGGGTCTGTTCTATAGTCATGACATACTGCCTACCCTAGTGTGACAAAGCAGCATCTCTTTGGATACAGTACAGTAAGTGTTGTCACCCTTGGACAGGAAATGTGTTACTGGCAAGATCTCTAGGTGAAAATAAAGGGGGAAAACCTGATAAAAGAAAGCTAATGCATCCACCACATCTAAGGATTGTTAAGCTGCAATATAATACATTTTTCTTATTGGGTTTAGATACACTTTAACTATTGTTCTGCTCCCCCACAGATGACTACAAAAGAACTTCAAAGACAATTTAATAGTTTTAAAACAATTGGACCTTTGTGACGTAACTGTGTCCAGACCCCAGGGGTTTAGATTCAGGAGCAAAGAGACAGCTTCTCCCCGTACTCCACCACAAAATATTTTCACACTATCAATAGAAATTCAGCAATTTCATATACACTATATTACCAAAGGTATTGGGACGCCTGCCTTTACACGCACACATGAACTTTAATGGCATCCCCAGTCTTAGTCTGGGGGTTCAATATTGAGTTGGCCCACCTTTGCAGCTATAACAACTTCAACTCTTCTGGGAAGGATGTCCACAAGGTTTAGGAGTGTGTCTATGGGAATGTTTGACTATTCTTCCAGAAGCACATTTGTGAGGTCAGGCCCCTTAGTTCTAGTGAAGAGAACTCTTAAGGCATCAGCATACCAAGACATTTTGGACAATTTCATGCTCCCAACTTTGTGGAAACATTTTGGGGATGGCCCCTTCCTGTTCCAACATGACTGCGCACCAGTGCACAAAGCAAGGTCCATAAAGACATGGATGAGTGAGTTTGGGGTGAAGGAACTTGACTGGCCTGCACAGAGTCCTGACGTCAACCTGATAGAACACCTTTTGGGATGAATTAGAGCAGAGACTGCGAGCCAGGCCTTCCCAACATCAGAACTTGACCTCACAAATGCGCTTCTGGCAGAATGGTCAAACATTCCCATAGACACACTTCTAAACCTTGTGGGCAGACTTCCCAGAAGAGTTGAAGCTGTTATAGCTGCAAAGGGTGGACCAACTCAATATTGAAGCCTACGGACTAAGACTGGGATGCCATTAAAGTTCATGTGCGTGTAAAGGCAGGTGTCCCAATACTTTTGCTAAGTGTATTCACCCATTATTACAATATCCAGGTTGGAAAATCAAAACATAATCTGACTGCTTTGGACAGCATCAATATATTTTCATCGCAATGCTCTTCTATTCTTAAATAGGCTTATATGAGCAAGTCAGCTTTCCTAACAATTATGAAGAAATGGTGCATTTGATGTAAATCTGTGTCTTAGCGCCATCTAGTGTATACTTATAGAACTAGATCACCAAAGTAGTTTATTCCATGAAAGTGAGACTTCCAAATACATGCAGATAACTTCTGTTTTAAGAAAGCTCTTCTTAGCTTTTTGGTTGCTTTAGAGTCACCCTATCACAGCCTGTTTGGTTATACTGTTGTTGGTTTGCAAGCTCTATTCCACAGAAGTCATCGTCTCCATAGGCCGCAATGATGATGGCCAACATCCTTAAGCTAGCCATACACACTTTGAATTCTCTCTTTTAGCCCCTGGGCTGAATGAGAGAAAATCAGAAAAATGTATTAATTCATGCCAAGCAATTCATACTATTGTATACAGACAGCCACTGCATCCTCTGCTGCCTGAATATCTGAAAAGGGTCTACATCTGTGTCACTCTATTTTTTATTTCCCAAAAATGTTTTTTATTAAACAATTTGTACATACAGGATAATCTTACATGGTATACAGGCAATACTTCCATTACATGGAGAAAAAAAAGGGGGAGATAATAAAAAAAAATAAGCGTATATCAATACACATAGTAAATTCCAGGCATATCAGTGTGACAAACAGAGGAGTGACAAAGAGGATAAAGATGTGGAATCCCACGCAAGAATGAGTTCAAAGTTCAATTACATGTCGTAGGTGACGCTTCTAGTTATTAAAATACCATTCAAGTACAGGTTTCGGGAATCTCGCAACCAACGGTCCCAGATCTCATTGTACTTGGCTGGGCATGCTCTGTTAATGTATAAAAATTTTTTTGTAAGAGAGGGTATTGTTTACTTCCACTATCTAGGCTTCGGTCTCATACACTGCCTAGCAATAACTTTCCTGGCTGAGAATAGTGTTTCATGTAAAAAGATTTTTGTAAATTTGTCAATCTCAGAGTCAGGGAATATCCCCAATAGGCACGGCTTCAGATCCAAAGTGAGGGGTGAGCCCATAGTATCATGGATGAAATTTACTATCTGCTTCCAGTAACCTTGTATTGAGGGGCAAGCCCATATTAAATGAAAGAATGTACCCACTTCCCCAAGACACATTAGGCAAGAGCTAGGATGTCTTCTTTTGAATCTGGCTACTCTTAAAGGTGTGAGATATGCTCGGTGTAAGATATATATTTGGGACAGTCTATCAGAAAGCTTAGGGGAGACAGCCTTGCAGGAATCTAGCACCTTGCTCCACACTTCAACCCCTAGTACACCTACACCCCCCTCCCAATGTGGTTTAATGTCATATGCCAATTTGATTGAAGAAGGGGTAATAAGCATACTGTAAAAGGTTGGTATAAGTTTTTGAGGGTCTGTGCTTTTGACTATTGCTATAATAGCGTTAGGGGTGGGCCGTGGAATAGATTGAGGAAACTGTGAGTATATGGCATGGCGGACTTGTAGGATTCGAAAAGAACATATGATTTGGGAGCACAAATTCACTTTGAAGGGCATTAAATGTTTTAAGATTCCCGGTCAAAAGGAGGTGATGTAGGTAGTATATCCCCCGTGTACCCCAGATCTCTGTGTTAGGAATCGAGAAATTCAGATAGCAATTTGTTGTGCTATAAAGGAGCAAAATCATTATATTGTGGTATCTCTAATTTAACGGAAGCGAGATCCCATATTCGTCTGTAGTAATATAATAAGGTCTTACTATCTACTTCAGAGCCAGCTCCCCCAGATCCCACTGCAATCGCACAAATTGGGTCAGAGGTTTGTTGTGCCCAAGATGGGCAGAGGAGTGTACTAAATCTCTCAGTTTTATCTATGTGGAATAGTTGGGACAATTGGGATGCTATGTAATATAGATTTAGATCGGACAAAGCTGTTCCACCTAGGTTGGTGGGATTCTTGAGAGTCCGCCAAGCCAGTTTATGTTTGTTGCTACCCCAGACAAAGGGCTTAAGCAGGGCATCAAAGGATTTATAGTATTTCAGTGGTAGGTAAACTGGGGTGTGCCAAAGGATATAAAGTATTTTAGGCAACAGTACCATTTTTATTAAATTTATGCTGCCCCACACTCCTAAAGGTAGGTGAGCCCATATTTATATTTTGGATTTGATTAAGGTGTAAAGGGGGTTGATGTTAAGGGAGATATAGTCAGCTGGGGACTTGGATACATGGATCCCTAAGTACCTAATAATATTTACTTGCTGTAGCAGGAGTTGAGCTTGTGTCCTAGAGGGTGGGAAGCTATTGACGGGTAAGATTTGGGACTTTTCCCAATTAATTCTAAGTCCAGAAAATGACCCAAACTGTTCTATCGTTTGGAGTGCATTTTGGAGAGAGGGACCCCAGTCGGCCAAGTACAGTAAGGTGTCGTCGGCAAACATACTGATTTTTTCCATAAATGACCCCAGACTTAGACCCTAGATCTGTGGATTTTCTTGGATGGATATGACAAGTGGTTCTGCTGCAAGGGCATACAATAGTGGCGTGTCCTCTAGTGAGGTCAAACGCTGTGGATGGCCATCCATTAGCCACTACTTTGGCCATCAGGGGTTGGTACAGTAGTTCCACTTGATAAACCTAGGTCCAAAGCCATATCCTTCTAAGCATCTCCATAGATACCCCCACTCCACCGAATCAAATGCTTTAGCCGTATCCTTTTTTTTAAAACTCTTTTTATTTATTTCAGAAAAAGAAACGTTAAATACCAGACCCTCTGGACATTCCCGGCTCAAGGTGCATAAAACATTAGGCAAGGCATATCATACCTTAACCACTGGCCTAAAATAGTTAAACAAGTTAAACAACAATAAAACAACCCCATAGCTTGCTGCTAAAAATAACAGGATAAGTGTAATGTTCAGCAATTCACATAGATATGTGATATACGACAGGTATCACCCAAGAAAACGTCTACAACAAGTGGGTGGCTATAGGCGCGTGGTTAGTCAGAATGCACCCCTGGGGGGGGGGGGGGTGCAATCAGAGGAACCCCCGTCTCATATGTAAATCAAATCAGACTGATAGTCCTACAGGGTCTTCTTGTTCTACAGTTGTCATTTCAGACTCTAGCCATATGCTCCAGACCTTTTGAAACTTTAGGGGACATCCTCTACTAGAGTATGTTTCTTTATATAAGTGTACTGCAAGGTTGACTAATGCTTTCCATGCATTCAGGGTAAGGGCAGACGTGGGAGCTCTCCACTTGAGTATGATGAGTTTCCTGGCATAGAAGAGAAGCAATTCTAGTAGTGTATGAACTGCCTTTGAAGGAGCAAGAGCATCCACCAAGCCAAGCAGGCAAATCTCTATCTTGTGGGGTATAGGAATTGTGGTCAATTCAGTGATGAAGGTTGTAATTAATGACCAGTAATGCTGTACATCGGGGCATGACCAGATCATGTGTAACCTGCAGAGTCAGCTCGATAGCGCCAACACTGCGACGTGCAGTCCGGGTATATTTTGTGAAACCTGTATGGAGTGTAATAAAACTTGTGTAATATTTTTAATTGGATCAACCGATATCTAGAAGAGACCAGGTGTCCAAAGGGGGAGTCCTCCCCATCCAACTCTGGCAGCTCCGACACCCAGAAGTCACGAAGTCTCTCCAAACCATGATGTACGGTAGGCTGCAGAGCCTTGTAAATTGTGGATAATGGTTTAATTAATGTTTTTTGACGTAGAAGCGACTCCATGTTTGACTGGTAAAGGGTCAGGGGAGAGCCCCCGAACTGTGCCCTGTAGGCATAGCGGAGCTGCAGGAGCCGGAAGAAGTACACACTGGGTAAGTCGAATCTAGCTGTAAGTTGGTCAAATGTCAGCAGTGTACCATTCTCACAAATATGATGTAAATATCGAATACCCTGTGATGCACATATTACCGGGTCCGGGATGGAATAGAATTCAGGTAAAGAAGGATTAATCCAAAGCGGAGTATTTGGGGAACGCACCTGGGGATCGGCCACCTGAGGGCCGGCCACCCCAGACCATGCTCCAAGCACCATTTTAATTGAGATAGTGAGGGGATGTGGAGCCCTAGTACCCCGAAATAAAATATTCCGCAGTGCTTCGAATGACCCCACAACAGCAGCCTCCAAGGCAACTGCTGCATTGGTGGCATCCAACATGAGCCAGTTGTGAGCATGGGTAAGGAAGAAATCAGGGCAGGCCAGGCCCCCCTGGGTCCAGGGTCTTTGGAGAATGGACAATCGGATACAAGTGGGGCCGGAGCCCCACAAAAAACTGGATATGTGATAATTTAGCCACTTAAAAAATGCCTTGGGTATCCACATTGAAGAATGGCGCACTACATACAGAAGAGGGGGTAGTAATTTTATTTTAATTAAATTGATCCTTCCAATCAATGTGAGGGGGAGGTTAGCCCATGCTTTCAACCTATTTTGAAAATTTTGTAGAAGAGGGAGAAGGTTAAGCTTGCAGAAGTCCTGTACTCTGAGGGAAATATGGATGCGAAGATATTTTATACTCTCAGCCCATTGAAGTGGAAGTGACGGATCAGCTAACAGTGTAGCACCCGGATCTACTGGCATTATCTGGGACTTGTCCCAGTTAACTCTTATTCCTGACATGTCAGCGAAGTGTGAGAGAAGCTCTAACGCTGCCCGGAGGGAGGGCCCCGAATCCTGGAGGAAAAGGATAATATCATCAGCATAAAGTGCTATCTTTTCCTCTAGGGATCCGACCAGCACCCCCCTGACAGCATCTGAGGACCGTAGTGCAACAGCCAGGGGCTCGACCATCAGGGAGAAAAGGGCAGGGGATAGAGGACACCCTTGTCGGGTGCCTCGCTCCACAGGGAATGAAGAGGATAACACCCCTCCAAGTTTAATCTGTGCTATCAGTTTCTGATATAAGAGCCAAATCCATTTCCTAAAAGTGGGGCCAAAACCATATATCTTGAGTACCTCCTCCATGTAGGGCCAGGCAACAGAATCAAATGCCTTTTCAAGGTCCAAGGCAACCAAGACTCTGGTACTTTGTTCTATAGGAGGAATTTGTAAATGGGTGAACACCCTACGAATATTAACATCTGTCGACTTCCCTGGCAGGGAGCCAGTTTGATCTATATTTACTAAGAACGGAAGGATCCGCATCAGTCTGGTGGCTAGCACTTTTGTTAGTATCTTTAAATCATCATTTAGAAGGGATATGGGTCGATATGCTGAACAGTATGAGGCATCCTTCCCTGGCTTTTGTATCAGTACCATGTGAGCTTGCGACATTGAGTCAGGTAGGCTTCCTGCTTCTAAATTAAGGGCATACAATTTTTGGAGACGCAGGGCTAAGTCAGCTATGTACATTTTGTACCAGTCTCCTGGGTGCCCATCAGGGCCCAGTGTCTTGTTAGGGGGGGAGTGAGTGAATTGCCATTTCAATCTCGGTCACCGAGATCTCCGCCTCTAGGGAGGCAAAGTCCTCCTCTGTCAAGGTTGCCAGAGTCAGTTCACGGAGATACAAGAGGTGGTCAGGGGATATTTGCAAGGTGGTAGAGCTATACAACGAGGCATAAAAATCTTTGAATTCATTAAGGATGTCAGACGGCTTTGAAGTGAACCCCCCCCAGAGGCGGCTCTCTAATTAGGCAAATTAGGCGGTCGCCTAAGGCCTCGCACTCACAAGGGCCTCGCGGCCGCCTAATTTGCCTGTGATCAATCACTGATGTCACCGCCTCATCATGGAGCATCCCAGTCCGGTGGCAGCAGGTGTGGGGAGCGGGACAGTAGAGGCCTCTAGGTGGCGGCAGCAGCTATGTGATAGCACCCGGCTCCAAGTGTCATCTCTACAAGGCTTGCAGGCAGCATGTCCATGTGGGACCCGCAGCTGAGCAGCTCCTTCAGCCTGCGCTGCTCACCCGACCTCTCCGCACCTGCCTCCTATTCAGTTCAGCAGTCGGGGCGGGGGGGGTCGCTGAAACTATCCAGCTGAGCTGCCCCATGACTGTGAAGAGGAAGAATATCCGCCTTTAATGTCCTTGTGCTGCCTGGCCGACTGGAGAGAACGTGGGTGTCCGTGCAACCTCCCTGTGTGCCTGAATAGGAGGAGCAGTGGGGAGACTGCCCATAGTGGAATCGATTTTTCCATATTCCTCCTGCAGCCGCTGAATGTCTGCAGGATCGAGAGGAGGAGAAGTGATCATTCAGCGGCTGTATGGAGGAATATGGAAAACTCAATTCCACTATATGCAGTCTCCCCACCGCTCCTTCTATCTAACTTCTTCTGCATCCCGTGCTCTCAGGCCCCTCCTTGTGCTCGCTGGCTCCACCTCTCCTGGTATCCAGCACCTCCTTGTGCTCCCTGGCTCCTTCCCCAGTGCTTTCCAGTACCCCCCTGCTCTCCATTCCAATTCTTTCTGTCCCCCTGCTCTCAAACTGCCCCCCAGTGCTCTCCAGCCCCCATCCCTCCTGTGCTCTCCCCCCAGCACTCTCCAGCTCCTCCCTGCTCTTTGCCCCCCGTGCTCTCACAGACTGGGACATGGGGCACAGGAGGGGCTGCAGACAGGGACAGGGCTAGGGATCTCTCTCACCTCCCTTTCCCTCACCCCTCTCTCTCTTTCTCTCTCTCTCTCTCGCTCTCTCTCTCTCCCCTTTCTCTCTCTTACCCCCTGTCACTCCCCCCTTCCTCTCTCCACCTCCCCCCTCTCTCTCTCTCCCTCCCCCTCTCTTCCTCCTTCCTCTCTCCACCTCCCCCCTGCCCCCCCTCCCCCCACTCCCTCTCTTCCCCCTTCCTCTCTCCACCGCCCCTCTCTCCCTCTCTTCCCCATCCCCCTTCTCTCCTTCTCTATCCTTCCCTCCTCTTTCTCCCCTCCCTCTGTCACCCTCCTTTCTCTCACCCCCTGTCTCTCTCTCTCACCACCCCTCTCTCACTCAACCCATCTCTCTCTCCCACCTCCCTCTCTCTCACTCCCCTCCCCCTCTGTCACCCTCCTCTTTGTCACCCCCTTCTCTTTCTCTCTCACCACACTCCTCCACTTACCCCTTCCCACCACTCCCTCCAACTCCTCTCCACCACTCCCTCCCTTTCTCTCTCTTCCCCTCACTCTCCTCACCTCTCTCCCCCCACCTCTCCTCCCTTCCTCCTCCTCTCTCCCTCTCTCCCCACCTCTCTCTCTCTCCCCCCTCACGCTCACCATCTCTCTCCCACATTTGCGCAACCTCTCTCTCTCCCCCTCTCGCCCACCCCCCCTCTCTCCCTCCACCTCTCCCCGTTTGGCTCACCTTCTCTCTCCCCCCCTCACAATCTCTTGCTCCCTCTCACTCCCCCTTTCTCTCTCCCTCCCCCCTCTCTCTTTCCCCCTCTCTCTCCCCATATTTCTCTCCCTCCCTCCTCTCTCCCCCCCTCCTCTCTCTCCCTCCCCATCTCTCTCTCCCTCTTCCGCTCTCTATCTCTCCCCCTCCCACCACCCCCCCTCTCTATCCCTCCCCCCTATCTCTCTACCCCCTCTCTCCCCCTGCTCTGTGCTGGGATCCCCCACTCTACTTTCTCTGTGAATGTGGAATGACTCAGTGACATCCCCTCCCCATTCTCCCAAGACACAGGAAATTCTTAGAGGAGTTGCAATCTTGCTGGGTCCCAGATGTTTTATTGGCTGCATATGTCTGGTGGGTGAGGAGGGTGCCCTGGAAGTGGTGCTGATGAACTGTGTGCTAGATCTGTGCATCTTGAATTTGTTTTCCCCCCATTATGAGCATGATTGGGGCCTCATGTATAAGTTTTCGCCTAAGGCCTCACAAAGCCTAGAGCCGCCTCTGACCCCCCCCCCCCCCCCACAGCAGTATGTATTGTGGGTATAACTGTTTGAAATTTGGGGTCAGCCACCAGACTGGCTAGAAGCCTCCCATTCTTGTCCCCAGACTCAAAGATTCTGGCCCTGAGCAACCTCTCTGACGAGGCAGTTGAACCAGAGAGGTGTAAAGAGAGTGCCCTTCAAACCTGTGCCAGGGAGGAATAAGCCACAGGGGAAGAGTCAGACGCGAACACCTCCTCTGCTTTATTCACCTAAGACTCTAGTTCTTTAGTCTCAGAGGCATAGTTCATCCTGGCAGCTTTTATTGCAGATATGTAGTGCCCTCTAATAGTTGCCTTAAAGGCATCCCAGGTCACCTGTGCATTGGTCACATTGTCATTACAGTCCCAATATTGGGCAATTTTCCCTTGCATATCCTCTTCTACTTTTTCATCCTGTAGCCAACGCATTGCCAGTCACCAGCAACCTTTGCGCTCCCCCACCTCCAAGCTGCAGAATGACCTCTAGGGGAGAATGGTCTTAAATCCCCGCTGGTAGGTAAGTTGCTGAGGCCACATACGGGAATGTAGCCGGAGAGCAAAAAGCCAGGTCAATTCTGGAGTCCGAGCGGTGGGTCGCAGATAAGTGGGAGTAGCGCTGCGTTTGTGGATTTTTCCATCTCCAGACCTCTGTAAGCTGCAGGGCCGAGGCCCATTGCCCCAATTCGGGGTCCGGCAGCCTGGTTGTATTAGAGGTGTCCAAAGTCCGGTCCAGAATGCCATTAAAATCACCTGCTATGATGAGTCTAGTGACCATATAAGGAGCCAGTCTGTCATACAGCGCATAGAGTATAGACATGGAAAAAGGGGGCGGAACATATATGTTCACAAAGGCGAACATCTGGGCCTCTATGGACAACAATACAAGGGAAGGGTAAAATTGGGAACAAGAAACACCTGAAAGTTGGTCAATTAAGTGCGTGCTGTAACCATAAATGCACAGAAAAAGAAAAAACCACCCGATACTAGTGTCCGGGTAAGGGGTTACTCTAGCAGCACTTATTGGGTATTAATTATCAAAAATTACCAGCTGAATCTTTTTCTCTATGGACAACAGCAATATGACAAACTGTCCCCCAGGGTCCAAAATAACATGTTTCACCTGGCAGTTCTGAGATCTGTTCAAGAGGATGGACAACCCTCTGGCATAGTTAGAGTATGTGGCGTGGAAAGATTGTCTCACCCATCTCCTGTGGAGGGCCAAATGTCTACTGCCCGTCAGATGGGTCTCCTGAAGAAATAGGATATGTAGCTTATGTGCTTGCAGATACTTAAACTTAAATGCTCTTTTGAAACAAACCACGCACATTCCACGATACCAATCTAAGCTCCACCTAGCATGGAAATGTGAAATGGGACCACCCTCGACCACTCCGCCCCCCCAGGCCAGCCACCCCATAGAAGGATAAGAGAACAATTACCTGTATGAACCCAGTGTCACAATCACATGTGCAGATAAACAGTATTAATGAATAGCAATATAGCAGCAAAAACCCCTGCCAGCCCGCCATAACCATTAGGACAGGTCAGCTTCATCCCTGAAGAAAAAACCGGAACAGTCTGTAATCCAAACTAGTCGCTAAACTAAGAGAAACTAGTCAGTCATACTCTTCCTATACTTTTGTGGTGCAACAACAGTACTTTGCAGAGGAAACAGACTTAAACTCAAAAGGGGGCAACGTCCAAGGGTGTAGAGATCTTCCATTCTGTATTGCTCCGGTTACTCCAGTTATTAAAGGATGACAAAAGTAGTATACAGGAAAGTATCTAATTAAGCGCCAGGATGTTCAGACCCGTTAAGGTAGGATAATGTATCTGTCAAACACCATTGGACATTTCAGGCAACAACAGCTTACCGCAGAGCAGAAAACCAGGAGTCGGCCTCCTCCGGGGAGTCAAAGAATTTTGCAGTGCCAGCATGGACAACTCTCAAGTGGCTCGGGTACAGCATGCTGTAGGGCAGGCCTTTTTCTCGGAGGCATCTGCGGATGTCTTGGAAGGTTTTTCTCTTCTTCTGTAGGTCCGCCGAGAAGTCAGGGTAAAAGTGGATGTCAGCATTTTCATACTTGAGGTGAGGATGTTTCCTGGCTTCGCTGAGTATGCGGTCACGATCCCAATAGTTGAGGAACCTTACCAGGAATGGGCGAGGCGGTGCCGCAGGGGGTCGACGGCCAGTGGAAACTCGTTCACGCGTTCGACTACATAAGTCGGCGGAACAGGCGCCAGTTCAAGGATGTCCTTGAAGAAATTCTCAGTGAACTCTGCAGGTGGCTCGCCTCCTCTGATCCCTCTGGCAGGCCAAGCATTCTCACGTTGTTCCTCCTGAGGTGATTCTCGACATCATTGGATTTAGCTACCAGTGATTTAACTGTGTTCTCTAGCACTTCAATGCGGTGGTCATGACTGGCAGTCAGGTCCTCTGTGGCTGATATACGTGATTTAGATTCTGTGCGGCGGCCTCTGAACTTATCTAGATCTCTCCTTATGCAATTGCATTCCTCCGTGAGCTCATCAATAAGGGTCAGCAGGGAGGATCTACTGTTTTCTATGGCAAACAGGATCACTGCCGTGTCTCCAGAGGTGGAGGACTACGGGACCGCTGGAGCGATCGGGCTCTCCTGGCTCGTGGCCATGTTTAGCTCAGCCAGCAGCGCGTGGAGCCTGTCAGCTAAGATGGCGTCTGGGCGTCCAACCGGCTCCGGCGGGTGCTTTTTACTGGAGTTCGGGGCCGCAGTTTTACCTTTTGCCAGCATGGATGGAGGAACAAGGACAAGTACTGTCCGTTCCGGGCACCAAGGGCCACCCGAACAGAGTCCCGTTGGTGCGGAGAAGGATGATGTTATTTCAGGGTGACAGGAGCTATTCTTGAAGCAACCTTCCTCTGCCACCCCCGGCCACTCCCTGGCCCAGATGTATTTCTAAGAGGCAGCTAAATGCGACCCAAGCTGGCCGTAGACCTCCAGTCCTTGACGTTCACAAAGTGGACAGACAGTCAATGCTCACCAGCAGCCTTCCCCTTCACAGTAACAAAGGGGCAGGGCAGGAAGGATGTTGAGCTGGGAATGCCAGGGTGCAGAAGGCCCAGAACAATGTGACAGAGGCAGCAGCAGATAGGGCACACCAAGCCACCGAATACCCCGGCTCGGTCAGGCAGTCCTTGGCAGCACCCCAGGCCTTGGCAGGGACCTGGGGGACTGGCAGGGCGGATGTAGAGAGGAGGCCTGCACTTCGGATGTAGGCTGGACTGGCCATGGTGACTACAGGCAGGGAAGCAGCCACAGAAAACAGCGGGCATCCACAGGTCTCACTAGGCCGCACTAGGCCAGACCAGGCCGCGGCCGCCACAGATGTCCCTGGAGCTCGGCTAGGCCTCCGGACCGTACCAGGTGGGCAGATGGACAGGTATGGGGATAGATGAGAGTCCCTTACCTCCAGATCCATCCGGATTAATTTTTACCGGGAAGGCCTCGGATCGGCAAAATGGCAGTGGCCGCGGGAGTCCGGAGGCTATGTCCCCCTGCTGATTACAGGCCGAGTTGCTGGGAGATATTGGCAGAGGACACTGCAGGGGCACCTAGATGAGTAGGCTGGCAAGTTTTTGGGTGCTTAGCAGGTCAGTAGATACACGGATGTCTGCGGATTAACAATCAGGATTTTGGAGCTCCTCGCAAAGACGCCCGTCGCCGCTCACATCCGGACACTCCCCCCGCTTTAGCCGTATCTAATGTCATCACCACTCGTGCACCGACATTATCATATGTAGCTTTTAAGTTAATAAACAGTTTCCTGAGATTAAACGAAGTGTTACGACCGGATATAAAACCTGCTTGGTCCGCATGTATCAGAGTCAGAATAAAATGGTTAAGACGGAGAGCGAGGATCTTGGCAAGTATTTCAATATCAACTTGGAGCTTTCCTGGTTTGGGGATAAGTACTATGATTGCTTCCCTCATAGAGGAGGGTAATGCAAAAGTCTAGAAAAGGTGATTATATAGGGCCAGTAATTTGGGAGTGAGTATTTCACTGTATTGTGAATAGAATTCAATGGGTAATCCGTCTGAGCCTGGAGACTTGGATCTGGCAAAACTAGCTATTGCAGTTGTTATTTCATCAGTTGTAAGAGGTGCTTCCAACATGGTTACTTGGTCCTCTTTCAACTGTGGGAATGGGATTCCTGCGAGAAAAAGGTGCATTGTTTCCCCATCTGCAGGTGCCATAGATGTATATAACCCTCGAAAAAGTCACTAAACTGAGAGGTGACACTGGGTGGGTCTGGGATCTGTCTACCCCCCAGGGCCGTGCAATGAGAAAACAACCGGTGGCCTATCCTTGCTATGAACCAGGTATTCTAGCAGTTTGCCTGCCTTTTCACCATGTTCAAATATCTTTTGTTTGGAGAAAAAGAGTTTGCGTCTGGCCTTCTCATAGTGCAGTTGATCCACCACTCTGGTTTTAACTTGAGGAGGTCCACCTACGCAGGAGAAAGGTCAGAGGCATATTGTTGGTCTGTGGAGGACAACTCTGCCACCACCTTATCAAAAGCAGCGGCAGAATCAGCCTTCAATCTGTTGATGTGAGATATAAAGCACGTGCGTACATATTGTTGAATGAGTCCCACAGGGAAGCAGAGTGATCATTCTAGAAAAAAAAAATTGCCTCCTTTTGTTCATGAGCTCGCCATCCTCTGGTAGCAGGGAAAGCCAAAATGGGTTTAAGCGGCAAGAGCAGGGGGGGTTTATTAACAGGGATACTGATGCCGCGTACACACGAGCGGACATTACGGCGGACTTTGCCCGGCGGACTGGATTTCGTCGGACAATTCGATGTGTGTGGGCTCCAGCAGACTTTGTTTTCTCAAAAGTTGGACGGAATTAGATTTAAAACTTGTTTTAAATTTATCCGTTGAAATCGAGTCCGGTCGAAAAGTCCGCCGTCTGTATGCTAGTTCGACGGACAAAAAGCCACGCTAGGGCAGCTATTGGCTACTGGCTATGAACTTCCTTGTTTTAGTCCGGTCGTACGTCATCACGTACGAATTCGACGGACTTTGGTGGATTGTGTGTAGGCAAGTCCGTTCATTCACAAAGTCCGTCGGAAAGTACGTCGAAAAGTCCGCCGGGCAAAGTCCGCCGTAATGTCCGCTCGTGTGTACGCGGCATAAGAGTGATCCAGTAGGGGCTATGGTCAGATAAAAGCTGGGGGCCAAAGGTTGTTTCCCATAACCGTGGCAGAAGCATGTGGGATAACGGAACAAAGTCAATACGGGACATAATATTGTGAGTGGATGAAAAGCATGAATATGCCCGAGTGTAAGTTTATTTTGTACCGCCAGGTATCCACTAGGTTAAAATTAGATATGAGTCTGGAAAATCTGGTGTTGTGTGTGGTCCCTGTGTGTGAGCCTGAGGTCTGGAGTCTGTCTAAATTAGGGTTAAGTGTTGTATTAAAATCTCCCATCTAAATCGCCTGCACCGCAGGGTAGCGGGTTATGAACATGAATCCCTCTGTGATAACAGTAATGCAAAAAGTAGGTGGGACATAAAAGACTAACAACAGTAGAGGCTCTCCATGTAACTTAGCATATAAAAAGACATAGCGCCCCCGGGGGTCAGAAAAAATATCACATAACTCAAAATGTAAGGATTTGGCAATGAGAACCGAGACTCCTCGAGTATGGGATGTGTGGTTAGAGTGAAAAGCCCACCCAACACATGGGCGACGGAGTGCCATCTGCAGACGACCCTCCACATGTGTGTCAACCAGCACCATCACATCTGCGTGCTGCCTCTTGAGGAAGGAGAGAAACGGCCGACCGTTTAATCATGTCGCGGAGGCCTCTCATATTCCAGGTAAGAAATTATATAGATGCCATGGTCTAAACATCACATAATAAATTGGTACATTGATTCCCAGCAACCTCCGCTTCTCTGGAAAGTGAATGAGGATATCAAAATTCACCCATGGTATAATCAGAAGCAAACCTAGAAATAATAAGTATGAAAAATGGAGTACATCTCTTTGTGTCAGTTGTAAATATATCATGCTGAAGGTATTGCTGCTCAGTATAGTAAGAACATTAAGAGGCAACAAAGTGTCGCCACACTTTGTTGCTTCTTATATATCCACAATAGTCAGATTGTTGTGTTGGCTGCTTCACTTTTCCCTCTTTTTCCATTGAGAGTTGGCGCAGCATTTCCTAAATATATAGTAAGAACATTCCCCACCCCACACCCCACCCTACACCCTCCCCAACTGCCCATCAACCCAAAACATAGTGCAGATATCAGCTAGGAAAAAAGGACTGGAGATAAAGAAACAACAAAAATAGCTTAGGTAACTGAAGCAAAAGGTGGAATTGGTACACTGTCCATAGTAGTAGATTACCAGTTACCAGTTTTACACACTCCATGCAGAGCCTGTGAACAACATAGAACAGAACCCAGTATCCAGACCAACCAGCATAACTGTGTTTCCTAGCTGAAGGTTGGGCGAAGTTTCGCTGCACTTTGCATGCGTCTAGTAGGACAGCGGTGTCTCCGGAGTCACAATGTCAAACAACAGGTATAAAAGGGCAAAAGGACCAATCACGGATGGGCATGACTGTATGCTGAGGTGAGAGGCCGCTGCGTGCCCGGACCTCGCTCCTGCTCCCATGCCTGATGCAGTCAAGTAGCGTGGAGAAGGAGATGCTGAGATGCCCGGATTACAGTACCGCCAAACAGAGTGACGGACCCAGTGTCTGACTGGCGAGCAGTCAGTGCGCTCTTCTGAGGCTCTCCCGGGTAAAGTTCCAGCGGCGTCTATCCCAGTGAGAGAGGGAGGTGCGCTTACCCGGGATAGAGCGGCCGTCCATGGCTTTTGTGAGACCCGACAGGGTCGGGGGTGATTGTGCCAGCATGACTAAGAAGAGGGGGACGGAGGAGGTGGCAGTGCAGAATGGAGCCGGCGCTCTCTTACAGCACGGCCCTGAAGAGAAGGCAAGCCAGGTTGCTGCTAAGTTGGAGCGCTTTGCACACGTGCCGAACCAGACACCCAAGAAGGGTGACCAGGCAGGGGGAGTGCAACATCAGGCCCCTCAGGCGGGTCACCCTAGGAGGAGAAGTCAAGCCTCAGCAGCAGGAGATGTGACAGTAACATCGACAGATCCAGCAACACTTGTGGCCCTGGAGGGGGAACATGGTTCAAGTAAGGAGTTAGTGGAGGGAATTTGTGCGCCAGCTTCAGCTGCAGAGAAGGAGCCATCCTTGAAGGATATCCTCCTAGCAATCAACAACTGTAAGTCATCATTATCTGATTTATCTGACCAGCTTAAAGGTATTAGAGATGAATTACTAGCCTTAAAACATGATGTACAAGTAGTATGTGCCCGGACAACTGTCCTTGAGGGGAGACTCAGTCAGCTGGAAGATGATGTGAACCCGATGAGACAAGAAGTAACGCTAATGAGGGATCAACTAAATTTGTGTATGCAGAAAATGGACAGTATGGAAAATAGGTTATGTGGAGAGAACATAAGGGTTCTGGGTCTCCCCGAGAGATGTAAAGGGAACAATCCTATAGAATTCATGGAAGGTTGGCTTAAGGAGAAATTTGGCAAAGAATCGTTTTAAAGTTTTTTTGCGATTGAACGTGCGCACAGAGTTGCCTCCAGGGCCCCGTCCTCAGGGGGTAAGCCAAGACCCCTTTTTCTCAAACTCCTGCACTTCAGGGATAAGGTTACCATCCTCCAGAAAGCAAGAGAGATGAAGAATATACAGCATAATGGTGTAAGGATTTCAATATATATGCAGACTTTTCCCCTGAGCTACAGAAACAAAGAGCTAAGTTCTTAGAGTGTAAACGGAGGTTACAACAGTTTAAAATTAATTATGCGCTACTTTATCCTGCATGTCTATGAATATCAGCTTTTAGGGAAGTCAGGTTTTTTAATGCCCCTATAGAAGTAACAGCATGGCTGGAAAAGAACGAAGGAAGACTACAGCGGGGGTGAAAGAATCTGAGGAGACCAGTAGATGGCAGTGACTATTCAATCTAATGTCCGGGACTTTTTTTTTTGTCTCTATTCTTCTCCAGGACTCATGTTTGGTTATATATATGCACACAGGGGGGCGGGGGGGGGGGGAAATATTTATGTTCACATTGATTATGTTGGGGATAGTTCCCCTCTTATTAGGTTTGGGCAGCACTGTTTGTAAGAGACACTTCACTTCAGGGGGTTATGACGGTCACAATAGAAGCCCTTAGTTTCGGCCCAATATTGGGCAAGGGGGTTAGGGGTAACTGGGTGGGGGGTGGTAGGGGGGTGGGGGGAGTGTTAGGGAGGTGGGGGGGTGGGGAGGGGATTGGGGAGAGTGTGTGGTTGTATGGGAGTATAAGGGGGGAAGATATGTGTCATGGTATGGTATGATATAAGAGATTTTGAGTTTGCACAAGTGGGGAAAGCACTTAGGTGGAATAGAGGAATTAAGGGGAAAAGGTACTTTAGGCACAAGAGAATGAGGGACAGGTTAGAGGATTATCCTGAGGGGAGAAAGGGAACATGGACAGGAGAATGATGGGTACCAAAGTTGGTAGAGGTAAATCCCCAGATCTAATAAAGCAAGTTAAGATTTGCTCATGGAACGTGCGGGGGGTAAAGGATAGGTCTAAAAAACAGGCAATTTTCTCTATGGCTGGTACAGCGGGATTTAAAATACTCTGCCTGCAGAAGACACACCTGGTGGAAAGTACAATCAGTGCCTTATGGCATAAGAATTATCAGGTGCAGTATCATTCCACCTATTCCTCCTATTCAAGAGGTGTGAGTATACTGATAAACTCGGGTTTAGTTTTCTCCTGTAGTCAGAGTAAGGTAGATGAGAGTGGATGGTATATTTTTCTTTTTTGTGTAATTGAAAGCAGAGTATGTGTATTGGCCAATGTTTACATTCCTCTTCCATTTAGTACAGAAATTTTGGCTGATTTAACTAGATTTATAGCACATTTCACAGAGGTGTCGGTTATAGTGGTAGGAGACTTTAATATGACTATGAATAACTGTATAGATAGGTTTCCATTGAAAATTACTAGCTGTGGGGCACCTAGTGGCCCTCTCTTCCAATATTGTGGGGAGATAGGGTTGGTGGACGTCTGGAGGAAGTGGCATCCGGGAGTGAAACAATATTCGTGTCACTCCAGGACACATGCTACTTTGTCCAGAATTGACCTTGTGCTGGGCAATGAGGAAGCATTGAATGTATTTTAGAAGCCGAGAGGGATTTCGGACCACTCACCAGTAGTTTTTTTAATAAAAGCTGGGATGAGCCATAGTAGAGGCGACTGGAAAGTAAATTCCTTTTGCCCCATTGGGGATAATATGGGACTCCCTGAAGGCTTTTCTTCAGGGTGCGCTAATACAGAAAATCTCCTGTGCTAAGAAACAATCACAGGTTAAAGAGACCAAAGCAAAAGAGAGGGTGAGAAGAGCTGAAATGCGATATGTGGAGGCCCCGACCCTAGCTAGTTATAAAAAGTGGGTAGAGAGTCAAGATGATTACAGGAAATTAGTTTTAGAGAAAGTGGAACGGAAAAAATTATTTCAGAGACAGAGTTTTTTTGGGGAAGGAGAGCAAGTTGGGAAAACTCTGTCCCTGATAGTTAAGGCAAATTGCCCCTCAGTCACTGTACCAGCAATTGAGGATAAGAAAGGGAAAATGAAAAGAGCTACCCCGGAAATAGTAAAAGAATTTAAAAATTATTTTGAAAACCTGTATAGTATGCCACAAATAAATGTAGAAGGGGAAATGTGGGATTTCTTTGGTAAATTGAAAATAACCCCTTTATAAAAAAGAGGATAGGGAAGAGTTGGATGCCCCGTTGGCGCTGGAAGAGTTCCAAAGGGTAGTAGCAGATATGGCAAATCAGAAAGCACAGGGTCCTGATGGCTTACCCATAGAAATATTTAAGAAGTATGGGGAAGTATTACTTCCTAAACTCATGGAGGTGTTCAACGGGGCTGCGGAGGAAAGGAAACTGCCCATATCTATGACAGAAGCCACAATAATTGTTTTGCTAAAAGAGGAGAAAAACCCGCTTGATGTGACCTCATATAGGCCTATATCGCTTTTATGCTCGGACGTGAAGATCTTGGCAAAAGCCTTGGCAACAAGATTGAATAGAATAATTTCCAAAGTAATACATTCAGACCAAACCGGTTTTATACCGGATAGATCTACAAGCACGAATAGTAGGCGAGTGTACCTAAATATGCAACTGCCAATAGAGAACAGTGGTAACAGAGCTGTCCTTTCATTAGACGCAGCTAAAGCTTTTGATTGTCTTGAGTGGCACTACATGTGGAAGGTATTGGCCGAATTTCAATTTGGCCCTAACTTTGTCCATTGGCTTAGTCTATTATATGATAGCCCAAGGGCTAAGGTTAGGGTTAAGGGGGAGTGCTCAGAATGGTTTCAATTGATGAGGTGAACGAGACAGGGGTGCCCATTGTCGCCCCTGCTCTTTGCCCTGGCAATGGAGCCACTGGCTATTGCTTTGAGATCTGCCCAAGAGGTACAGGGTTTTAAAAGAAGGAGGGGGGGGGGGGAAAGTTGCTATGTATGCTGATGACATCTTGCTGTTTCTGGGGGATACGCAGGCTTCTCTGAAGGTAGCTATGGGAATAGTTAAGGAATTTGGTTATTTCTCTGGGCTGACAATTAATTGGGAAAAATCTGTACTTTTGCCAATAGACCCCCTCATAGATTCACTTCCACAACAAGTATCCCAAATTAGAGTAGTAAGTCAAATGAGATATTTGGGTGTTAATATAACAAGAGACCCGGGGCAGTAAAGAAATGGAAATGTAGTTCCACTTATGAAGAAATTAAAACAGAAAAGCCGGGTGTGGGGCCATCTCCCTCTCTCGGTCGCCGGGCGCTGCAACTTAATTAAGATGGTTTGGTTGCCACAAATTTTATATGTAATACATAACTCTCCAGTGTGGATTCCTAAACACTGGTTTAAAAAAATGGACAGTGTGTTTAGAGAGTTAATTTGGAAAAACGGGGTGGCAAGGATCCGTTTGCAGGCGTTGCGACGGCCGGGGGAGGTGGGGGGCATGGCACTGCCGGATCCAAGGTGCTATTTCCTTGCGACTCAAATGCAGTATATGGGAGGCAGTAATAGACCAGGAGAAAGAGGAGCAGGGTGTAATTTACTGCTGAATGATACTAGCCATGACACGATAGTAGAGGCGGTTGAGGCAGACTCCTTCGGTTCCAATTGTCCTACCACTCAGCTAATGGTTAAAAATTGGGAGTCTGTCAAGAACGTGTTAGGCTATGTTGGCTTCTCTGAGTTTTCCCCATTATGGGATAATAAAAACCTAAAAGAACTTAAAGTAATGGGGAAAATAGAGGAATGGGACCAGCGGGGTATTCATTGCCTGGCACAGCTGTATAAGGCAGGTAGGTTAAAGTCATTCCAGGAGATAGTGGAAGAGTATGCGATTCCCAATCGATCATTTTATAGGTACCTGCAAATCAGGCATGCCCTAGATGCACAATTTAGTGGGAAGGAACCAGAGTGGTGTGAAATGCCCTCACTTAGGAAAATGGTCAATGCTAGTACTTCTAAAGGATTAATTTCTGATATGTACGGGAGTTTAAACATGATGGGTCAGGAGGGATTGGTAGAACCTAAAAATAGGATTAAATGGGAGGGGGATGTTGGGCCAATATCGGATGAACAATGGAAATATGTTCTGGCATTGGGGCCCAGGATCTCCCTCTCTCCCTCACAGATTATTTCTCATTTGTATTTGATACACAGGTAATACTATACACCCGCGAAGCTGTTTATGTTTGGAAAGAAGCCTGATGCTGTGTGTCATAGGTGTGGGGATGGGAGGGGTGACTTGGTACACATGTTCTGGCGATGTCCCAAGTTGCACAGGTATTGGAAGGGTATAATTGATAAAATAAATTCTGTGTTTGGGACGTCGCTGGGTATGGAGGCCAGGACCTGTCTTATGGGTCTGATGGAGGAAAATGGGATATTGAGAGATACGCAGACTGCAATAATTAGATGTTTGTTTCAAGGTAAAAAACTTATTGCACGGAAGTGGCAGGCAAAAGATCCCCCGACGGTAGTAGAATGGTTGAAAGAAGTAAGGGAGGTGATTGAAAAGAAGAAGTACACTTACAAGAAGAGGGGTAACTATAAGAAATTTGAAAAAATATGGAGGTTATGGTTGGTATCATAATACGTCAGTTAAGTAAGGTAGTTAGGATGGTAGATGTAGTGTGAAGGAAGGTTGGTGTGTATGGGTGGGAAGAGCAGTTGTGTGAGGATGGGAGGAGGGGGATGGGGGAGGGGGAAGGGGGGGAGGGTTGAGGGGTTAAAAAAAGGGGAAAAAACTAGGGTACTTATAATTACTGGTGTATTTGCCATTTGTATAAATTGCGTAAATCCAATGACTTGTTGGACAATGGTATTTTATTAATTAATTTTTCTAATAAAAAGTATTAAAATAAAAGGGCAAAGGGTAATATTGAAAAGCAACTGGACCCTATAAGGAAGGCTGCACTCCCCGGGTCATTTTTTAAAAGTATTCAGTGAAATAACAACTGGTCATTCAGTGGAAGTTCCCCTAAATGAAAGTAACTGAGGCACATAGGAGAACATAATCGGAATTTGGTTCGCCTGCATCACGGCTGGTAACAGCATCTTGGGGGAGCAAACAAAAAATTTAGAACATGGTGCCGTAACTTTAGTATAGGCCCAAATCAGCTTGTTTGCCATTTATTTTGCCGCTCCACCAGAAGCTCCTCGGTGTTCCAACCAAGTGATTACCTCCTCAGGATTGTCAAAAAAGAGGGTAGGGTCTTCTCCTTCTACGCTGAGACATGTAGGAAACAGCATAGAATACTTTAGGTGTTGGATTCGCAGCCGTCGTTTTGCTTCCATATAGCTCCGGCGACGACGCTGGACCTCTGCCGAAAAGTCAGGAAATATAGCCACCCTAATATTCCCATGAGGTATATTGCCCTTTACCCTGGCCAGTCTCAGAGCTGCATCCCAATCCTTGTAATTAAGAAATTTGGCTATGAATGTGCAGGGGGGAGCCCCCTGAGGAGGAGGTCTGGCCGGCATGCAATGGGCTCTTTCAACTGCCAGGGTGGGTGAAAAGGCCTTCTGGCCATAGGTGGTAATGAGTAGTTGCTCAAGGAACGTGGTCGGGTCCTTACCTTCCGCACCTTCAGGAAGCCTGATAAAGCGGAGGTTGCACCTTCTGAGCCTGTTCTCCATGTCATCCTGCTTTGCCAGTAGCTGGTTGATTTGTAGCTGCATGTGGTTAGGCCCCGTTTGTAATGGTGGGATGGCATCCTCCACTATACTGAATCGGTTTTCTGCCGTCTTGACTCGGTCCCAGAGCTTCTGGAAGTCTTGCCGGATAAGCAAAATATCCACCTTGACCTCCTCGATCTGTGCAGTCAGTGAGGTCCTGCAGAACGTAATTGCTTCTAGCAGTCTGTCTGTGTCTCCTCCCGCCGACTCCTGACCTTCACTTGTGGCACCGCCATTTTCCCCAGAGTCATCTTTGTCTTGTCGGCGGTATTGCTTGAGTTTGGCTGCAGCTGCTTTTTGGGCTTTGGTCTGAGACATAGTATGGGGAGACAGAGAAACCTCCTCGAGTCGGGATCACTCAAGATGCTGGTGTCAGTCTATTTTTAAATTGACTTTTGTCGAGCCAGGTGGTGCAAATGGCTCTATGATGTTAATTTTTATCTGTGGTTCTGGATGCAAAATTGGCCCAGGGAGGATTGATTTGCATGGCTCTGTCTGTTGTCCTGAACCTCTGACTTTTTTCCTACCTCATAATAACCTGTTAGGTTGCTTTGTCAAGTGTATAAGTCGAGGCCCTAATTTACCACAAAAAATGGGAAAAACGTAGTGACCCGAGTATAAGACGAGGGTGAGAAGTGAGAAATGCACAGCTACTGTAAGTGGAAAAGAGGGTCAACAATGCCCATTTGCAGCCTCACTGTGCCCATTTGCATGCCTCACTGTGCCCATTTGCAGCCATAGGTCCCCAGAACTTCAAACTCGATAGTTAAGGGTTCCTAGATGCCCCCTAGCTGCAGCCAAAATTTGGGGTCTCTGAACCCAAATGGTCCCGAAATGACATTGCTGCAGCTAGGAACCCCAGCTTTGGATATGTTATGGTACCAGTTCCACTGGGTTTGCACACCAAATTTGGGGTTCCTAGCACAAAGTGGCCCTGAGATACATGGCCCCAAAGTCAGTTCGGAAAATTAAATTTTTTGCTGCAGAAAAGTGCTTGACTCGAGTATAAGTCGAGGGGGGCACTTTCAGCACTTATACTCGAGTATATGCGGTAATCCTTTATCTACTGAATTTCTGTAATGGAGGGGGGCACTTATACTCGAGTATATACGGTAATCCTTTATCTACTGAATTTCTGTAATGGGAAGAACTGCCAGCAATGTAGAAATGTATGTAGTTGAAAATGCTGACCACTAAGGGTATCAGCCAGTCACTGTGCTGGTATCTCCTCTGCAGAGCTGAAAATGTTAGTAGCTCTCAAATAGTGCTAGTTCTCAATAGTTGTCACACTGCAAAGCCAACACTTCCAGATAATGCTCCTGGGGACACACAGTAGTATTGTTTTTTTCTTCCATAATAATGTTTCAACGTATAATGTTGTAATTTACAGGAATAAAAGAACTGTTTACATTGGTTCTTGCTTACCAAAGGAGTTCACAATATAACTATCATACATACAACAGCTCGACCAGAGGAAATTAAATAACCTACCAGTAGTTTATGGATAGAAACTAGTGCAGCGTTTTTCATCAGGGGTGATGAGGCACCCTGGGGTGCTGTGAGCACAGGATCCAATTGCCTGGGATCAGCATCATGACTTGCCATGGTGTGAGTGGGCTGACTGCCAGCACCATAACAACCAATGACACTCTAGGACATGACGCATAGCATCGTTCATTGCTATGGTGTTAGCAGCCAACACGCCTGTACCATGGCATTGCATTACACTGATCCATAGCTGGTGGCATACAGGGCAACCCCCAGCATTCAGGAGAGGATGGGAAGTCCCCATCCCTGCTGTCAGAATACACTCATCAGCATCGCAGCTTATAGCCGACACCACTGATCGAGCAAAACATTTCCAAAAGGCTTGTGATACAGAAGTTGATCAAAAGGTCTACTTCTGTACCACCAGCCTGCCCATATATGGATCAAAATTCAGCCGATCCCTGCTGAACCAGCCGAATTTCGATGCATCTATGGCTGGCTTTAGAGATGCTAGAAAGTAACAATCAGAAAGATCACAGTGTAGAAAAAAGTGACCAAAGATGCCTATGCTGTTGTGTGGCTGAGTGAATTCTGGCCAAAAGAACACAAACGTTTCCAACTGACATAAAATTAAATTGGCCATTTCTAATAAAAAATATATATATATTTCTATAGAAAGCATGAAGGGGAGTGATGATATGTATTATGAAAGACACAGTAGATGAAGCAGATATACCTGGGTGAAATGGCAGAATGTTTTATGGACTCAAATGTACTCCTAAGCAGGGATGAGCTCATCCTGCCCGGAAGTTGTCAGTCTGAACAGCCAATCATAAGTGGTGGAGGCATTCCCAAACAGAATCACTGAGTTGGAAAAAGGATCACCATCTTATGTCAGTATTTTGTTGAACCACCTTTTGCTTTAATTAGAGCCTTTAACAGAATAATATTGAAGTGGCTGTTTTACAGAAGTGACATTATGTTTTTAACAATAGAGCAGGTTAATCATGTCACAGTGACCTGTAATAGGATGTTGGAGGACTGTAGTTCCTGACCAGCACTTCACCATAACACAGGGACTTTGTTTGGGCAGCTGATGGATTATGGGACACATTACTTCTTGTTAGTCACAGTTGTAGATAATAATTATTAGGAAAAATGTATGTAGTGCTACCCCCGGAGGAGCCGCTTAAGTATGTTTGGTTCCGTACTCTGCTTCTCAACCCCAATAACAGTCTCAGCCTAAGTGCAAGGACCAATGAAACCACACATGTTATGATAAAACACAGAAATTTTCTTTACTGTAATATTTCTGTGGAAAAGGGTAACAGACCATAACAGTATATATATATATTCAAGTAATGCAACTGAAGAGCAATAACTGAGATCAAGAGCAATATAGCTCAACACTGTATTCAGGCTGCTTTCAGGGGATTCCAAACTTGAGAATAACTCCAAGAGCAGAAGCACACTTAAATTGCAATAACAGCAGAAGACTGACCCTACTTATGTCAGACCACTCTCTTCTATCCCCTGACACCACAGGCCCAACTACAAACACTGTACTCAAATCAACATTCAATGGATCAGCCCCCAAGGTAAACTATCCCGCACACCTACTACATATACAGAGCCCTGAGTATGTGTGTACGTGCCCGCATGGCACCAATAATTTCAGTCTCTTGGAAGAAAGATGAGGCCTTGGATCTTCAGCTAGCCACTTTAGTTGGTGCACTTAAATTCCTGCTTAGCAATCTGTGGTATCCTGACAGTGTCTGGATGACAAGGCGGACACTGTGACTGCCTAACAGGCCATTAACAAGACCCAGGTTCTGGTAAGTGTAGGCAAAATGAGGCAACTCTGTCTATGTGCAATGTCCTTTCCTGCAAATGGGCAAATGCCCTCTCACCCAATCCTGCGGTCAAGGCCCAAACGATCGTCCTGGAACAGGCAGGCTCTTCTGGCAACCCGACTGGTCACCTCACACTGGAATTCTTCACTGTCGGTGCAGGTGCGCCTGGATATGCACCTGGGATCTCCCTCTCTCAGGCTGGATGTCCCGACTGGCTGTGGATGCCTGAAATCACGCGGTGGACTGAAGTGGGAGGCAGCACCTCTCCCCAAGGTCCAGTCTCTTATCTTCCCTTGTGGTGTCTGAATCCCCTCAGAAAAGCAAGATGGAGTCTTTAGTTCCTCTTCTCCCAGAGCATTCTGGGCTTTGTAGTTCCTGCCCCTATACAAGACTATGGGGCCATTTGGTAAGAGGACAACATGTCCCAGAATCCATTGCAGCTGCTCCTGCAGCTTGTTACAGTCCCTCTGATTGGCTACTTTTATTGGCTCCCTCCTGCCCTTGGCTCGTCTGGCTTCTCTCCTCCTGCCAATAGGAGCACAGGGGGGGAGGGGCAAAGAGTGGGCGGATGCCTGTGCGAGCATCGCTCGCATTAACAATCAGTGTCTAAGGAGAAAAGGGAGGGGGTAGAGATCCCCGCAGGGACCTGACAGGCACGCTCTCCCTCTGTGGACAGCCTGTGGACATTCCAACGGTGGCCAGCTTGGCAAGGCACCCGCTACATGTAACTGCAGAGTTTTCTATTAGTTAATTATGTGAAACAAAAGGTGTCAGATATATTGGCCTATTATCCATTAGGTGAAAGTGATTTGTGGCAGGTGGGCATTTATATTGAAGTGGGACACTGTATCAATATTGGTGAGGGGCAATGAGGATGGTAAAATGATGGCAGACAGTATGTGTAAAAGGGGAGCGTGGAGGATATGACAGCTGGCAGTATGTGCAGGGGAGGAGTGTGGAGGATATGACAGCTGGTAGTATGTGCAGGGGAGGAGTACAGAGAGTATGACAACTGGCAGTATGCACAGGCAAGGAGTGTGAGAGGTATGACAACTGACAATATGTGCAGAAGAGGAGTGCAGCCGGTATGACAGCAGATAGTATGTGCAGGGGTACAGAGGATATGACATCTGTCTAAATGTGCAGGAGAAGAGTACAGAGGATGTGACATCAGGCAGTATGTGTAGAAGAGGAGTATAGAGGGTATGACAGCTGGCATTATGTGTAGGAGAGGAGTATTGAGGGTATAACATCAGGCAGTATGTGTAGCAGAGGCGTATAGCTGGTATGACATCTGGCAGTATGTGTAATAGAGGAGTATAGAGGGTATAACATCAGGCAGTATGTGTAGCAGAGGAGCATAGAGGGTATGACATCTAGCAGTATGTGTAGGAGAAGTGTATAGAGGGTATGACATCTGGCAGTATGTGTAGGAGAAGAGTATAGAGGGTATGACATCTAGCAGTATGGGTAGGAGAAGAGTATAGAGAGCATGACAGCTGGCAGTATATTCCAGAAGAGGAGTATAGAGGGTATGACAAATGGCAGTATGTGTAGGAGAGGAGTGTAGAGGGTATGACAGCTGGCAGTATATATAGACGAGTATAGAGGGTATGACAGCTGGCAGTATGTGTAACAGAGGAGTATAGAAGGTATAACATCAGGCAGTATGTGTAGCAGAGGAGCATAGAGGGTATGACATCTAGCAGTATGTGTAGGAGAAGTGTATAGAGGGTATGACATCTGGCAGTATGTGTAGCAGAGGAGTATAGAGGGTATGACAGCTAGTAATATATGTAGGAGAGGAGTATATAAGGTATGACATCAGGCAGTATGTGTAGTAGAGGAGTATAGAGGGTATGACAGCTGGCAGTATGTGTAGCAGAGGAGTATAGAGGGTATGACAGCTAGTAATATATGTAGGAGAGGAGTATATAAGGTATGACATCAGGCAGTATGTGTAGTAGAGGAGTATAGAGGGTATGACAACTGGCAGTATGTGTAACAGAGGAGTATAGGGAGTATGACAGCTGGCAGTATGTGTAACAGAGGAGTACAGAGGTTATGACAACTTGCAGTATGTGTAGGAGAGGAGTACAGTGGGTATGACATTTGGCAGTATGTGTAGCAGAGGAGTACAGAGGGTATAACAGCTGGTAGTATGTGTAGCACAGGAGTATAGAGGGTATGACAGCTGGCAGTATGTGTTGGAGAAGAGTATAGAGAGTATGACAGCTGGCAGTATGTGTAGGAGAGGAGTATAGAGGGTATGACAGCTGGCAGTATGTGCAGGAGAGGAGTGTTGAGGGTATGACAGCTGACAGTATGTGTAGCAAAGGTGTATAGAGGGTATGGCAGCTGGCAGTATATGTAGGAAAGGAGTATACAGGGTATGATAGCTGGCAGTATGTGTAGCAGAGGAGTATAGAGGGAATGACAAGGTATAGTACACTATTGCCTCGTTTCCACTGAGCGGATCGGTTCGGTTCAGTACGGTACGCTATTTTGGGTGTTTCCATTATGAAAGCGGCCCATACAACCGAACCAAACCACTCCATTCAGGGTCCTGCTTCAGATGTGGGGCCATAGAAAATGGAACGGTTCGGTTAGGGCGGAGCTACGATACATTCCACTGATTGGCTGAGAGAAAACCCTCTGCTGTGCTATGCTGAGACATTTTTTCTAAACCCTATATGGCCCCTTGTGGTCCCACTTGCAGTGGAAACGCTCTCCAGAATAGACCGGACCATTCTAGGCCATTCAAACTGTACCGACCCGAACCGATCCGCTCAGTGGAAACGAGGCATATGTTGTCAAAAGTATCGCGACGCCTACCTTTAAACGCACATGAACTTTAATGGCATCCCTGTCTTGGTCCATAGGGTTCAATATTGAGTTTCAACTCTTCTAGGAAGGCTGTCCACAAGGTTTAGGAGTGTGTCTATGGGAATGTTTGACCATTCTTCCAGAAGCACATTTGTGAGGTTAGGCACTGATGTTAGATGAGAAGGCCTGGCTCGCAGTCTACACTCTAATTCATCCCAAAGGTGTTCTATCGGGTTGAGGTCAGGACTCTGTGCAGGCCAGTCAAGTTCCTCTACCCCAAACTCACTCATCCATCTCTTTATGGATCTTGCTTGGTGCACTGGTCCAAATCATTTGGTGGAGGGGGGATTATGGTGTGGGGTTGGGCTTGGCCCCTTAGTTCCAGTGAAGGGAACTCTTAAGACGTCAGCATACGAAGACATTTTGGACAATTTCATGCTCCCAACTTTGTGGGAACAGTTTGGGGATGCCCCCTTCCTGTTCCAACATGACTGAGCACCAGTGCACAAAGCAAGGTCCATTATATACAAGGGTTTTGTATTGTGTTTTTTGTCTATTTTATGTTGTGTTCTTAATAAATTGTATTAGTTCAGTAAGACTGAGTCTGATTTTCTTTGTGTAGCTCCATATACAGTGGGTGTAGAAAAGAATCACCCCCTTTAAAATAATCACATGTTGTTGCTTTGCAGCCTGAAATGAAGACAGACACCGTTTTTGTTTTATCCAGCTGTATTTAGTAGTGCAACTTATAACATTCAAGTGAAAGATATAACACCAACATGTCAGAAATAAATAAATAAATAAAAACAGAATCACTGAGTTGGAAAAAGGATCACTCCCTTATGTCAGTATTTTGTTGGACCACCTTTTGCTTTACTTACAGACTTTAGTCTGTTAGGATACGTCTCTACTAACTTTGCACATCTAGACTTTGCAGTATATTGTAAAGCGCTGTGTAAACTGTTGGCACTATATAAATCCCGTATAATTTTTAACAAGAAAAAATAAATCCTGTATAATAATAATAATAATAATATTTGCTCACTCTTCTTTGCAGAACTGCTCAAGTTCAGTTAAATTTGATGATGACCATTTGTGGACTGCAGTCTTCAAGCCATTCCACAGATTTTGGTTTAAGTCTGGGCTCTGACTAGGCCATGAAAGGACATTCACCATTTTCTCCTTCAAACACTGTGTGGTCATTTTTTCTGTGTGCTTTGGGTTATTGTGATGTTCAAAGGTAAACCTTCATCCCATTGACAACTTTCTGGCAGAGGCAGCAGATTTTCCCTAAAAATTTGATGGCATTTTGCCCCATCCATTTTTCTTCTTACCTGACAAGTGCCCCAGTCCCTGCTGCAGAGAACCCCCCCATAACAGGATATTACCACCTCCATGCTTTACTGTAGGAATGGCGTTATTTGGATTGTGAGCTGTATTGGATTTCTGCCAGACATATCTTTTGGTGTTGAGGCCAAATAATTAAATTTTAGTCTCATCTGACCATCTTAAATGCACCTTGAAGATTCTGAGGCCACATGGAAAAAGGTGTTATGGTCAGATGAGACCAAAATTGAATTATTTGAACAAAATTTCGGAGAGAGACCTTAATGATTGGGAGACAGGGGAAATATTTGACTTGACTATCCGACGAGGAAGAAGTATGTTTAGAGGTAGACAGGAAAAGGGAAAGGTAAAAAACAAGAGGATTCAAGACAAAAAGATACAAGCAAGGAGTCAGAAGAAATAGAGATAGTGGACAGTAGTGATATGCAAATTATCGATAGGAAGTTATAAATCTGTCTGACTTTCCCTTGGCACCCAGACATATTTGCCTTCTGCAAAGGGGGATGTCCTTTTCACAAATTAGCAACATGGACAAGTTCACTGTTTATAAAGATATTACCCTGTTCTTGCGGAAAGTATTTTTGAGCTCACTGTATGACCAAAAATATCCAGCCTCTGAAGTTGATTTGCAGGTGGGGGATGAGGTCTCATCCCTACGTTTGGTCTCCCTACTGGAAGAAAATGAGGGGACAGAGGAACAGACTACCATTTCCAGAAGACAGGCTAATCTTAAAATGAAATCAACAAAGATGCCCCTTTATGTAAGAACAAATGGCTAAGCCTATTTCTGGACATGGTATAAATGGATTTTAAGGCTATAGACTGGACACTAAAGAATCATGATAATCTCCCTCCTGATGAAGGACGAGCTTTAGCTTAGTGAAGCTAAACATATAATAAAGAGGAGCAATAAAAAGAGGAAATGTTGTTATACTAAAACAAAACCTCTTATAAAAAAAAGATGAAACGTCAGTTGGGAGAAATTACCACCTATATATAACTAGACACAAATCCTTTCCCTGTGCTGGTAAAAGATCTTACAAGATCCACAAAACGAGCTAATCCTAGAACTGCTAGAGTTTGCGTTAAATAATAACTTATTTCAGTTTTCAAACAAATATTACCAGCAGATAACTGGTACCTCAATGGACACACCATGCCTCCATCTGGGTACGTGGGAAGAACAAAACGTCTGCACCTCACCCGTGCACGTGATACGGCACCCGTGTCACGTGCATACGTGGCTAAGATATATCGATGACGTGCTTTTTACTTTGGAAAGGAGAAATAGACAACCTCCACCAATTTATAGAACATTTAAACCAAAATGATCAGAACATCCGCCTTACGTACTCATTTGACCATAAGCAGATTTGCTTTTTGGACTTACTAATCTCCATTGAAGATGGCTCCTTAGTGACTCAAACTTTCCGCAAGGAAACTGCGGCACATACCCTGCTCCAGGCTGACAGTCACCACCCAGAATGGCTTAAGAATGGCATACTGGTGGGTCAGTTACTCCAAATGAAGCCCAATTGTAAAAAAAATAGTATTTATAGGAAAGAAGAAAGAGAACTTTATTTTAGATTCCGTGAGTGTGGATATTCGCCAATTATGTATGGTTAAACGTAGAGCAGCTAGCTGTGACAGAAAGAGCCTCCTGGGAAGCAAGGACCGAAGAAAGGAAGCTAGTGCCCTAGGCCCTGTTAGACTGATCACCCCTTTTGGGGCTCAGTGAGGAAAAGTAAGGGGAGGTACTCCAAAACCTTTGGGGAATCCTCACTAAGTAAAAGGCTCGCAAAAAAAATTGTGGGTCAGACTCCTCAAATAGTAGCCCAGAAGACACAGAACCCAGGTGACATATTAATCCAGGGCTCAAAATTTCAAGTCCTGAGCTACTAGCCAGGTCTTAAGGGTTACTCTCCACCAGTTGCCCCACCCAACCCCTACCCCGCCCTGCCCTGCACCTAATCCCGCCCCTAAACAGGCCCTCATAAATTATCTCATGAAATGACACTTAAACAATTTACACAGAATTAAGTTACAAAAATAAATATTAACAACTTTATCAGTGCAGCCTCACTAGTGCTCATCAGCACAGCCTCATCAGTGCTCATCAATGCAGGCTCACCTGTGCCCATCAATGCAGCCTCATCAGTGCCCATCAATGCAGCCTCACCTGTGCCCATCAATGCAGCCTCACCTGTGCCCATCAATGTAGCATGACCAGTGTCCATCAATGCAGCCTCATCTGTGCTCATCAATGCAGTCTCAACTGTGCCCATCAATGCAGCCTCACCTGTGCCCATCAATGCAGACTGACCAGTGCCCATCAATGCAGCCTCACCTGTGCCCATTAACGCAGGCTCACATGTGCTCGTTAGTTCAGCCTCAGCTGTGCTCATTAGTGCAGCCTTACCAGTGCCCATCAATGCAGCCTCACCAGTGCTCATCAGCACAGCCTCACCTGTGTCCATCAATGCAGCCTCACCTGTGCCCATTAATGCAGCCTCACCTGTGCCCATCAATGCAGCATGACCAGTAACCATCAATGCAGCGTGACCAGTGCCCATCAATGCAGCTTGACCTGTGTCCATCAATGCAGTGTAACCAGTGCCCACCAATGCAGCCTCACCTGTGCCCATCAATGCAGGGTGACCAGTGCCCATCTATGCAGCCTCACCTCTGCCCATCAATGCAGTGTGACCAGTGCCCATCAATGCAGCATCACCTGTGCCCATCAATGCAGCGTGACCATTGCCCATCTATGCAGCCTCAAATGCGCCCATCAATGCGCCCAGCGTGACCAGTGCCCACTAATACAGCCTCACCTGTGCCCATCAATGCAGCATGACCAGGGCCCATCAATGCAGCCTCACCTCTGCCCATCAATGCAGTGTGACCAGTGCCCACCAATACAGCCTCACCTGTGCCCATTAATGCAGCATGACCAGTGCCCATCAATGCAGTGTGACCAGTGCCCATCAATGCAGTGTGACCAGTGCCCAACAATGCAGCATGACCAGTGCCCATCATTGCAGCGTGACCAGTCCAGAGGAAGAGAAAGGGGGGCCGGATCATCACAGAGCGGGGATTGCCCGCTGTAACAGCTTTGAATTGCCGGCTGCTTGTGGTCACACACAGTTCCGCTTCCTGACCCGGCGCCTGTGACAGACAGAACACATCACGGCATTGGACCGGCATTCTGTCTATCATTGGCGCCGGGTCAGGAGGTGGACTGTGTGTGACCGCGAGCGGACGGCAATTCAAATGAAAGCTGTTACAGCAGGCAATCCCCACTCTGTGATGACCTGTCAGCTTGCCTCTTCCTCCTCTCTGTCTTCCCCTGGGCGATCGCTGAGAGAACGGGTCCCATTCAACCCCGCCTGCTGGTGGTGCTCGCCCACTGGCTCCGAGTCTGCCTGCGCTCGCCTTTAATCATTTTCCACTCGCAAAATGCGAGTAGGCAAGTGGAAAATTTGAGGGCTGTATTAATCTATTTTGAATTTACCAAGACGCTGACCGATTGGCTCTCTGATTATCTGAAAGCAAAAGGGATGTTCCCTTGTGGAAAGTGCCAAATGTGCACATACGTTGACCCGACTAATGCATTCACCAGCTCTGTTAAAGAGGAGTTCCACCCAGGGGGGCCATTAAAAAAATAAATAAATAAAAGTCAGCAGCTACAAATACTGCAGCTGCTGACTTTTAATTGGACACTTACCTGTCCTGGAGTCCAGCGAAGCGGGGGATCGAAGCCCCGCTCGTCTCCCCCTCCGTTCAGCAGCGCCGGCATTGCAACTGTGGGCGCCAGCCTGTGGCTTCACAGCCTGGCACCCACTGCGCATGCGCGAGCGGCGCCGCTCGCCGTGATTGGCCGCTCAGTCACCTGGGACCTGTAATGGGTCCCAGATGATTGACAGGAGGGAGGGAGCAGAACGGAGCCCTTCCTGTGCCGAGGGGGAAGTCATGTCACCAGCCCAGGCAAAGGAAGGGGCAGACTACGAGGGACCACCTAGCAACAGGCATTTAGAGGTAAGTGAAAAAAAAAAATATCCAAATGTTTTTTTGTTTGTTTTTTTAGGATTTTTTATGTATGTTTGTTTTTTTGGGTGGAACCCCACTTTAAGGAAACAAAGTACCAGATTAACTGTCTCCTGCCTGCCGTATAGACAAATGATGGCGGGTAGGATCCTCGGTTGTTCTGGGCCGACTTCATATGACGTCGCCCCGTGGGTGCTCAGCGCCGCAATTGTGGGTGCGCTGTGTCCCTGGGACACGGCGTGACCCCAATCTCGGTAAAGAGCCAATGATGCGGCTCTTTACCCATGTAATTAGCTGTGTCCTATCATAGCTGATCACATGTAAACATGGCAGTGCCGTTTATCGGCTTTCCTTCACCTCACACTGACAGAGTCTGAAGAGAGGAGAGCCGATTAGCGGCATCTCCCCACAGGGGAGACCTGTACAGATAATTAGGACACTAATTATCAGTGCCCTGATTATCAGTGCAGCCTCAACAGTGCCCAGCAATGATGCCAGTCTGTGCCCATCAGTGAGGCCATTCTGTGCCCATCAGTGATGCAAGTCAGTGCTGTCTGTCAGTGCCTGCTCATCAGTTCCGCCTATCCGTGCCACCTATTATTGTCTATAAGTGCCGCCTATCAGTGCCCATCAGTGCCAACTATCAGTGCGCAAAAGTGCCACCTATCAGTGCCCATCAGTAGTGCCCATCAGTGCCACCTATCAGTGCCCATCAGTGATGCCTATCAGTGCTCATTAGTGCTGCATATCAGCACCCCCACATTAGTGCCACCTCATTAGTGTCCTTCAGTGCCGCCTCACCATTGCCCATCAGTGCAGCCTATCAGTGCCCGTCAGTTCAGCCTCAGCAGCACACATCAGTGAAGGAGAAAAATCAGTAAAATCTAAAAAACCCGGGGGCGTGACCGGATGCTGAGGTGAGGGAGAGCGCTGTGGCCGTGCCTTGCTCTCTCCCCTCGCTCCTGCTCCTACACCTGACATGGCAAGACTGAGCAGATGGTGAGACTGAGCGGAAGCACTGAGGAGGGGGAACGCCCGGAGCATCTAGAGAAGCCGCCGCGGCTGTTACACGCCGCCTTACAGAGCAGGGCGACTCGCACGGAGCTCTCCCGAGAACGGCACCAGCGGCGCCTGTCCCAGTGAGAGAGGGAGGCGCCGTCATCCGGGATTGAGCGGCAGTGCTGGAGAGTCCCGGGAAGACCTGAACAGCAGAGGACTCTGCTCGTGGCGCTGGAGGGGTGAGTTGGCTGCTGCCTTGTATGCTCACCCACAACACATCACAGCATATAGGCTCCACTGTGTCATCCACTGTTGCAGATACAGTGGGGAACAAGAACTGTTACAGACCTAGGACAGAGTCTCTGATTGTTTCCTGTCGGAATGACTAGGAAGAAAGGGATGGAGGACGGGCTAGCTCAAGAAGGGACAGGGGCTCTTGGAACCCGCGGAGCCAAGGAAAAGGGGAACCAAGTGGCCGCCAAGTTGGAGCGCTTTGCGCATACCCCAAACCAAACCCCCAAAAAGGCCAGCAGCACAGGGGGAGGTCAGCACCAAGCTGGCCACCCTGGGAGGAGAAGCCAGACCCAAGAAAATGGGACTTTGGCAGCTATGCCACCAGCAGGTCCGGCAGCAGGTGGGGTTCTGGGAAAGCAACAGGTTTTGGGCCTGGAGGGGGAGGTAGGGGGAGGTCAGGGTGGATCGGCAAAAGAGGGGGAGCCGTCCCTTAATGATATCTTTTTGGCTGTCAATACTTGCAAGCAATCAATCAATGATGTGTCTGAGCAACTCAAGGACATTAGAGATGAATTACTTGCTGTTAAGGGAGAAGTGCGCGCAGTTTGCACCCGGGCAACAGCCCTTGAGGAGAGGTTTAGCCAAATGGAAGATGATGTGTATCCATTAAAAAAAGAAGTAGCACTCATGAAAATCCAACTGAAGGACTGTTTACAGAAAATGGATAGTATGGAGAATAGGTTGCGCAGAGAAAATCTGAGGGTACTAGGGCTCCCAGAGGGCTGCGAGGGGAATAATCCCATTCAATTTATGGAAGATTGGCTGAAGGAGAAACTTGGCAAGGATTCATTTTCAAACACCTTCGCTATTGAGCACGCACATAGGATAGCCCCCAGGGCCCCAGCTTTAGGAGGCCACCCCAGGCCCCTTATTCTTAAACTTTTATGTTTCCGATGTGATGGAAATATTGGATATCATATTTATATCAATGAGATTCAAGTGGACCATTGCAAGGACTCCAATTTAAACTGCCTTGCCCCATAGGATGTGTGTATGTATGTATGTATATATATATATATATGTATGTGTGTATATATATATATATATATATATATATATATATATATATATATATATATATATATATATATATATATATATATACATATATATATATATATATATGTATCTGCGTGTATATGTGGGTATCTATGTGTGGGTATATATATGTTTCATATATGGGAATGTTTCTTAATATCATGATAGAACAAAGCTCACCTTGAGACATATGTTTACCTTGGTGTGAACCCGAGAAGCCCTAGAGGTGTTGATTAGATTAAAGGGTATTGGCAGACCTTAAGGCATTCATTCTTCAGGGGGCCATTAACATGCTTCCAATACACTGATGAGAATCAGGAAAGGTCCCCTAGGTGGTAATCAACTCACCAGGGACCATTAACATACTACTGTCGGGACTGTTTGGGCTGGGAGATCAAAGGAGATTGTTCATTAATTCATAGACTGGTAGGCACCGAGGGGGTCGCACTGTAACAGCAATGTCCGAGCATGAATTTTGAGACATCTCTTTCATTTGTGGCATCTTCTGATTGGTGGAGAATGCATATAAAAGGAAGTGGGCTAAATGGTTACAGGCAGTCCAGCCCAAGAACATCTGAGGAATATGCTGTCTGTGTAAAGTATCTATGTCTATCTTTCTTTCTAACCTTCTTTAATCCTAGGATTTATCTTATGACTTTGTATATCTTGTATATGTCCATTGAAAGCATTTATGAGTTTATGCCTGAATTAACTTTAAATTAACTTTGCAGCCTAGAGCAAACACTATAGAGATATATGATAAATTCTAATCATTCTAACCTTCTTTTTCTGTGTAAATAAATGTATTTGTTTATCTTTTTTCCCTGTTATCGCTCGTTTTTATTTTTATATAGACAAAGGTTTAATCACTTATATTTGTATTCATAATAGATCCATGGAGGAAAAGAAAAAAGGACTCCGCATAGTGCAAATCAATGCGATTTAATACTCCAAAAGGTTGTACAAAAAGTAAGTGATCACAAACAGATAAAAGGCTTAAAAATGGCAATGTGGGAAGCTGAGGTAGCTGGCCCTACGCGTTTCGACCACACAGTCATCAACAGGGGCATAAAAAAAAAAAAACAAAGAAAAAAAAAATGTTGATGACTGTGTGGTCGAAACGCGTAGGGCCAGCTACCTCAGCTTCCCACATTGCCATTTTTAAGCCTTTTATCTGTTTGTGATCACTTACTTTTTGTACAACCTTTTGGAGTATTAAATCGCATTGATTTGCACTATGCGGAGTCCTTTTTTCTTTTCCTCCATGGATCTATTATGAATCATCTGCCTCCATTATCGGTGATCGGGTACATTGGAGATCTTCATCTTGCTTCAAGATACTATTACTCCCCTGCTTGGGAGAGGATCTTCTGGTTTATTATATATAGACTTTTGGGATTGCCTATTTCTTTCTAGAGACATTTACATGTATAATTTTGTTATGTCAATATCTTTTGGTTTATCACCTACCATTTTGAATTATTCATCCTCACTTATAGATTAGCGCTGCATTTCCTGAAAGTGATGGAAGGCCTGCTAGAGTTTATCAATATTAATTTAGGATCGGCCCCATTGAGGGTAGTCTGGGACTCCCTGAAGGCTTACCTCCGGGGAGCCCTAATTCAGAAAATTGCATATATTAGAAAACAGTCACAAGCAGAGGAATTAGGAGCCAAACAAAGTGCGAGACTGGCGGAGGCGCAGTTCATAGTAACACCATCCCAAGCTAGCTATGAGTGTTGGGTGAGGAGACAGGAAGAGTACAGCAGGGTACTCCGGGAAAAGATGGAAAAAATTAGATCCTTTCAGAGGCGGAGCTTTTTTGGAGAAGGAGAGCGAGTCGGGAAAGCTCTGTCCCTGATAATCAAGGCAAATGGCCCCCCGAGTGCTATACCAGCAATTGAGGGGAGGGAAGGAGTATTAAAAATAACTACCCCTGATATACTGGGTGAATTCAGGTCATACTTTGAGAAACTATATAGTTCATCTAAAACAAATGTGGAGGGGGAAATGCAGGGTTTCTTTGAGGGGCTGGAGATAACCCCAGTAACAAGGGAGGACCGGGAAATGCTGGATGCCCCATTGACTCTCACGGAGTTGCAAAGGGCAGTGGGAGACATGGCGGGCCAAAAGTCACCAGGCCCGGATGGTCTCCCCATAGAAACATTTAAAAAATATGGGGAGGTACTATTGCCCTTACTCTTGGAGGTATTTAATGGAGCCAGGGAGGATAAAATCTTACCTTCCTCTATGTCGGAAGCTACAATAATAACATTGCTGAAAGAAGGGAAGAACCCAATAGACATGACTTCATATAGGCCCATCTCGCTGTTGTGTTCGGACGTGAAGATCTTGGCGAAAGTATTGGCCGCTAGGCTGAACAAGATAATTTCCAAATTAATACATGTGGACCAGTCCGGGTTTATCCCGGACAGATCCACAAGTACGAACATAAGACGAGTATATCTTAACATGCAAATACCCATAGAAAATAGTGGCAGGAGAGCGGTTCTCTCATTGGACGCAGCCAAAGCCTTCGATTCTCTGGAATGGCACTACTTGTGGAAGGTGCTGGCGGAATACCAGTTTGGCTCTGGGTTCGTCCAATGGCTAAGTTTACTGTACGCTAATCCGAGGGCCAAGGTTAAAATTAATGGACAGTGCTCAGAGTGGTTCCAGCTGAGCAGGGGTACAAGACAGGGGTGCCCTTTGTCCCCCTTGCTCTTTGCCCTGGCAATTGAGCCCTTGGCTGTTGCTCTAAGGATGGCACAGGGTGTACAGGGGTTTAAAAGAAAAAGAGGGGTGGACAAAGTAGCCCTGTATGCCGATGATATTCTGCTGTTTCTGGCAGACACGCAGGAATCATTGGAATCAGCTATGAGGATAGTTGAGGAGTTTGGTGTTTTCTCCGGGCTATTGGTCAATTGGGAGAAATCAGTGATTTTACCTATAGACCCCCTGGGTGTACCCCTCCCTCCCCAAGTATCCCAAGTCAAAGTAGTCAGACAAATGAAATATCTGGGGATCAATATATCTAGCGACCCAGGACAGTACATATCTGGAAACCTCGTTCCACTGTTGAAAAAGCTGAAGCAGAAGTGCCGAGTGTGGAGACGCCTGCCCCTCTCGGTTGCCGGGCACTGCAACCTGATCAAAATGGTCTGGCTACCCCAAATTTTATATGTTTTGCAGAACTCCCCTGTTTGGATTCCCAAGCACTGGTTTAAAAAAATCGACAGTGTGTTCAGGGAGCTTATTTGGAAAAATGGGGTGGCTAGGATCGGTTTGCGGACGTTGCGGCAACCAGAGGTGAAGGGCGGCCTGGCGGTACCAGACCCACGAGGCTATTTTTTAGCAGCCCAATTGCAACAGGTGGGAGGTAGCAATAGGCTAGGGGATGAAGGAGTGGGGGGTAGTATTCTGTTGAATGACACTGTTCATGACACAATTGTGGAGGGATTAGAGGCAGATTCATTTTGCACCAAATGCCCCACTACCCGGATGATGGTTAAGGTGTGGGTACAAGCCAAAAAAATTTTGGGATACACTGGCTTTGCAGAATTCTCCCCACTTTGGGGTAACAACAGCCTCAATGAGCTTAAAAAGATGGGACGCTTTGAGGAATGGGACCGTCAGGGTATCCACTACTTGGCACAGATGTACAGGGCTGGGAGGTTAAAATCTTTTCGTGAGCTGGTAGAGGAATACGCAATCTCCAATAGGTCATTTTATAGATATTTGCAAATTAGGCATGCCCTGGAGGCACAATTTGGGAAGGAAACACCAGTATGGTGTGAAATGGCCTCTTTGAGAAAGCTGATTGACGCAGGCTCCACGAGGGGTTTGATCTCTGACTTGTATGGATGCCTGAAGGCATCAGCTCAGGAAGGTATGGTGGAAAATAAAAATAGGATCAAATGGGAGAAAGATGTGGGAGCACTGTCTGATGATCAATGGGAGTATGTCTTGTCGCTAGGGCCCAGGGTTACTCTCTCTCCCTCACAGGTGATGTCTCACCTCTATTTATCCTATAGGGCATATTACACACCCCTGAAATTATTTGAGTGGGGTAAGAGGCCTGACCCAAAGTGCCAAAGATGTGGAGGGGGGTATGGAGATTTGATTCACATGTTTTAGCGATGTCCCAAATTGCATAGATACTGGAAGGGAGTGGTGGAAAAAATAAACGTAGTGCTTGGGACGTCGCTAAGGTTGGAGGCGAGAGAGTGCCTATTGGGACTGATGGAGGATAAAGCGATATCAAAGGACATACAGACAGCAAGGGCTAGATGCCTGTTCCAGGGAAGAAAGCTCATTGCACAGCGCTGGCAGAGAAAGGAGGCGCCGATGGTGCCAGAATGGGAGAATGCAGTAAGGGAGGTGATCTGTAGGGAAAAGTACATATATAAGAAGAGGGGTAATTATAAGAAATTTTAAAATATATGGAAAAAATGGCTAGACCAGGACAAGGTCAGAATAGAAGGGGGGGTGGGGCAGGATGGTATGGGGCGGGTTTAGTCTCAAGAAGTATGGTGGAGTGAATGGCGGGAGGCTGGATAGGGGGTGGGATGAGGGAGTAAAATGGGGGGGGGGAAAGAAGAAACCATCTTGAAAGCTTACTGCACACGGGTATTTTGAACTAGTATATTTTGAATCAATAAAAATGTACGGGAAAAGAAAAGAAAGGAGAAAGAAGAAAAAAGAAAAGGATGATAGTAATGCACTCCTGTTTGTGGTGATGTTCCTTGCTCTTTATGCTTTTTTATCTCTTTTGTAATGTAAAATTTTTCAAATAAAAAGATTATAAAAAAAAAAATCTAAAAAACCCAGCAGTGATTAAATACCACCAAAATAAAGATCTATTTGTGTGAAAAAAATTATAACAAATGAATTTGGGTAAAGTGTTGCATGACCGTGCAATTGTTATTCAAAGTGGAATTTGGCCTGGGCAGAAAGGCAATAACAGTGCCCTGTAGGCAAGTAGGTAAAGATCGAATGAATTGTTCTACTTCCAGGGCAATATCAGGGTTGCTAGTCTCCTGTGGCATTTTTTACTGACAAAACATGGGAAATTTACTGACGAAGCATGGTAAAATTTCAGCGCGATGTTTACGGACATTTGTAGAAGTCACCAATTTTTACAAACTGTCAGTAAATTTACTGGCAGTGTGTACAGCAGAGGAGTATAGATGATATAATGAGGGGCAGTATATATAGGAGAGGAGTACAGAGGGTATTATGGTGGGCAGTATGTACAGGAGAGGAGTGTAGAGGGTATGATGGCGGGCAGTATATAAAGGAGAGGAGTACAGAGGGTATGATGGTGGGCAGTAAGTACAGGAAAGGAGTGTAGGGGGTATGATGGTGGGCAGTATATATAGGAGAGGAGTACAGAGGTTATTATGGTGGGAAGTATGTACAGGAGAGGAGTGTAGGGGATATGATGGTGGGCAGTATGCACGGGAGAGGCGTATAAGGGGTATGATGGTGGGCAGTATGTACAGGAGAGGAATGTAGGGGGTATGATGGTGGGCAGAATGTACAGGAGAGGAGTGTAAAGAGTATGATGGTGGGCAGTATGTACAGGAGAGGAGTGTAGGGGGTATGATGGTGGGCATTATTTACAGGAGAGGAGTGTAAGGCATATGATGATGGGCAGTATGTACAGTAGAGGAGTGTAGGGCATATAATGGTGGGCAGTGTGTACAGGAAAAGAGAGTAGGGGGTATGATGAGGGGCAGTATGTACAGGAAAGGAGTGTAGAGGGTATGATGGCGGGCAGTATATAAAGGAGAGGAGTACAGAGGGTATGATGGTGGGCAGTATGTACAGGAGAGGCATGTAGGGGGTATGATGGTGGGCAGTATGTACAGGAGAGGCGTGTAGGGGGTATGATGGTGGGCAGTATGTACAGGAGAGGAGTGTAAGGAGTATGATGGTGGGCAGTATGTACAGGAGAGGAGTGTAGGGGGTATGATGGTGGGCAGTATGTACAGGAGAGGAGTGTAGAGGGTATGATGGCGGGCAGTATATAAAGGAGAGGAGTACAGAGGGTATGATGGTGGGCAGTATGTACAGTAGAGGAGTGTAGGGCGTATAATGGTGAGCAGTATGTACAGGAGGGGAGTGTAGGGGGTATGATGGGGGGCCGTATGTACAGGAGAGTAGTGTAGTTGGTATGATGGTGGGCAGTATATAAAGGAGAGGGGTACAGAGGGTATGATGGTGGGCAGTATGTACGGGAAAGGAGTGTAGGAGGTATGATGGTGGGCAGTACATACAGGAGAGGCGTGTAAGGGGTATGATGGTGGGCAGCATGTACAGGAGAGGAGTGTAAGGAGTATGATGGTGGGCAGTATGTACAGGAGAGGAGTATAGGGGGTAGGTATGATGGGGGGCAGTATGTACAGGAGAGGAGTGTGCAGGGTATGATGGTGAGCAGTATGTACAGGAGAGGAGTGTGGAGGGTATGATGGTGAGCAGTATGTACAGGAGGGGAGTGTAGGGGGTATGATGGGGGGCAGTATGTACAGGAGAGGAGTGTAGAGGGTATGATGGCGGGCAGTATGTACAGGAGAGGAGTGTGGAGGGTATGATGGTGAGCAGTATGTACAGGAGAGGAGTGTGGAGGGTATAATGGTGAGCAGTATGTACAGGAGGGGAGTGTAGGGGGTATGATGGGGGGCCGTATGTACAGGAGAGTAGTGTAGTTAGTATGATGGTGGGCAGTATGTACAGAAGAGGAGTGTAGGAGGTATGATGGTGGGCAGTATTTGCAGGAGAGGAGTGTAAGGTGTATGATGATGGGCAGTATGTACAGTAGAGGAGTGTAGGACGTATAATGGTGGGCAGTGTGTACAGGAGAGGAGTGTGGAGGATATGGTGGTGGGCAGTATGTACAGGAGAGGCGTGTGGAGGGTATGATGGTGGGCAGTATATAAAGGAGAGGAGTACAGAGGGTATGATGGTGGGCAGTATGTACAGGAAAGGAGTGTAGGAGGTATGATGGTGGGCAGTACGTACAGGAGAGGCGTCTAAGGGGTATGATGGTGGGCAGCATGTACAGGAGAGGAGTGTAAGGAGTATGATGGTGGGCAGTATGTACAGGAGAGGAGTATAGGGGGTATGATAGGGTTGCCACATTATCCCTTTAATCCAGGACACATATGAATTACACAGGTTCTGAGGCTGATTTAATGCAGATAAGGTCCTAAGTGAGTTTAATTACCACCTTAATGAGCCACAGAACCTGTGTAATTAATATGTGTCCTGGATTAAAGGGATGATGTGGCAACCCTAGGGTATGATGGGGGGCAGTATGTACAGGAGAGGAGTGTGGAGGGTATGATGGTGAGCAGTATGTACAGGAGAGGAGTGTGGAGGGTATGATGGTGAGCAGTATGTACAGGAGGGGAGTGTAGGGGGTATGATGGGGGGCAGTATGTACAGGAGAGGAGTGTAGAGGGTATGATGGCGGGCAGTATGTACAGGAGAGGAGTGTGGAGGGTATGATGGTGAGCAGTATGTACAGGAGAGGAGTGTGGAGGGTATGATGGTGAGCAGTATGTACAGGAGGGGAGTGTAGGGGGTATGATGGGGGGCCATATGTACAGGAGAGTAGTGTAGTTGGTATGATGGTGGGCAGTATGTACAGAAGAGGAGTGTAGGAGGTATGATGGTGGGCAGTATTTACAGGAGAGGAGTGTAAGGCATATGATGATGGGCAGTATGTACAGTAGAGGAGTGTAGGGCGTATAATGGTGGGCAGTGTGTACAGGAGAGGAGTGTGGAGGGTATGGTGGTGGGCAGTATGTACAGGAGAGGCGTGTGGAGGCTATGATGGTGGGCAGTATGTACAGGAGAGGAGTGTGGAGGGTATGATGGTGAGCAGTATGTACAGGAGAGGAGTGTGGAGGGTATGATGGTGAGCAGTATGTACAGGAGGGGAGTGTAGGGGGTATGATGGGGGGCAGTATGTACAGGAGAGGAGTGTAGAGGGTATGATGGCGGGCAGTATGTACAGGAGAGGAGTGTGGAGGGTATGATGGTGAGCAGTATGTACAGGAGAGGAGTGTGGAGGGTATGATGGTGAGCAGTATGTACAGGAGGGGAGTGTAGGGGGTATGATGGGGGGCCGTATGTACAGGAGAGTAGTGTAGTTAGTATGATGGTGGGCAGTATGTACAGAAGAGGAGTGTAGGAGGTATGATGGTGGGCAGTATTTACAGGAGAGGAGTGTAAGGCGTATGATGATGGGCAGTATGTACAGTAGAGGAGTGTAGGACGTATAATGGTGGGCAGTGTGTACAGGAGAGGAGTGTGGAGGATATGGTGGTGGGCAGTATGTACAGGAGAGGCGTGTGGAGGGTATGATGGTGGGCAGTATATAAAGGAGAGGAGTACAGAGGGTATGATGGTGGGCAGTATGTACAGGAAAGGAGTGTAGGGGGTATGATGGTGTGCAGTACCTACAGGAGAGGCGTCTAAGGGGTATGATGGTGGGCAGCATGTATAGGAGAGGAGTGTAAGGAGTATGATGGTGGGCAGTATGTACAGGAGAGGAGTATAGGGGGTATGATGGGGGGCAGTATGTACAGGAGAGGAGTGTGGAGGGTATGATGGTGAGCAGTATGTACAGGAGAGGAGTGTGGAGGGTATGATGGTGAGCAGTATGTACAGGAGGGGAGTGTAGGGGGTATGATGGGGGGCAGTATGTACAGGAGAGGAGTGTAGAGGGTATGATGGCGGGCAGTATGTACAGGAGAGGAGTGTGGAGGGTATGATGGTGAGCAGTATGTACAGGAGAGGAGTGTGGAGGGTATGATGGTGAGCAGTATGTACAGGAGGGGAGTGTAGGGGGTATGATGGGGGGCCATATGTACAGGAGAGTAGTGTAGTTGGTATGATGGTGGGCAGTATGTACAGAAGAGGAGTGTAGGAGGTATGATGGTGGGCAGTATTTACAGGAGAGGAGTGTAAGGCATATGATGATGGGCAGTATGTACAGTAGAGGAGTGTAGGGCGTATAATGGTGGGCAGTGTGTACAGGAGAGGAGTGTGGAGGGTATGGTGGTGGGCAGTATGTACAGGAGAGGCGTGTGGAGGCTATGATGGTGGGCAGTATGTACAGGAGAGGAGTGTAGGGGGTATGATGGTGGGTAGTATGTACAGGAGAGGAGTGTAGGACATATCATGGTGGCCAGTATGTGCAGGAGAGGAGTGTGGAGGGTATGATGGTGGGCAGTATATAAAGGAGAGGAGTACAGAGGGTATGATGGTGGGCAGTATGTACAGGAAAGGAGTGTAGGGGGTATGATGGTGGGCAGTATATATAGGAGAGGAGTACAGAGGTTATTATGGTGGGCAGTATGTACAGGAGAGGAGTGTAGGGGATATGATGGTGGGTAGTATGCACGGGAGAGGCGTGTAGGGGGTGTGATGATGGGCAGTATGTACAGGAGAGGAGTGTAGGATGTATCATGGTGGCCAGTATGTACAGGAGAGGAGTGTGGAGGGTATGATGGTGGGCAGTATGTACAGGAAAGGAGTGAAGGGGGTATGATGGTGGGCAGTATGTACAGGAGAGGCGTGTAAGGGGTATGACGGTGGGCAGTATGTACAGGAGAGGAGTGTGGAGGGTATGATGGTGGGCAGTATATAAAGGAGAGGAGTACAGAGGGTATGATGGTGGGCAGTATGTACAGGAAAGGAGTGTAGGGGGTATGATGGTGGGCAGTATGTACAGGAGAGGCGTGTAAGAGGTATGATGGTGGGCAGTATGTACAGGAAAGGAGTGTAGGGGGTATGATGGTGGGCAGTATATATAGGAGAGGAGTACAGAGGTTATTATGGTGGGCAGTATGTACAGGAGAGGAGTGTAGGGGATATGATGGTGGGCAGTATGCACGGGAGAGGCATGTAGGGGGTGTGATGATGGGCAGTATGTACAGGAGAGGAGTGTAGGATGTATCATGGTGGCCAGTATGTACAGGAGAGGAGTGTGGAGGGTATGATGGTGGGCAGTATGTACAGGAAAGGAGTGAAGGGGGTATGATGGTGGGCAGTATGTACAGGAGAGGCGTGTAAGGGGTATGACGGTGGGCAGTATGTACAGGAGAGGAGTGTAGAGGGTATGATGGTGGGCAGTATATAAAGGAGAGGAGTACAGAGGGTATGATGGTGGGCAGTATGTACAGGAAAGGAGTGTAGGGGGTATGATGGTGGGCAGTATGTACAGGAGAGGAGTATATGGGGTATGATGGTGGGCAGTATGTACAGGAGATCAGTGTGGAGGGTATGATGGTGGGCAGTATATAAAGGAGAGGAGTACAGAGGGTATGATGGTGGGCAGTATGTACAGGAAAGGAGTGTAGGGGGTATGATGGTGGGCAGTATGTACAGGAGAGGCGTGTAAGGGGTATGATAGTGGGCAGCATGTACAGGAGAGGAGTGTAAGGAGTATGACGGTGGGCAGTATGTACAGGAGAGGAGTATAGGGGGTATGATGAGAGGCAGTATGTACAGGAGAGGAGTGTGGAGGGTATGATGGTGGGCAATATGTCCAAGAAAGGAGTGTGGAGGTTATGATTCTGGTCAATATGTACAACACAATATAGGTGACTGGTTCTTTTCAGCTGGGTTTTTCTGTGTGGTCGTTGTCATGACCACACACGCCAAAGGCAGCGACTCAGACCAGGAAGCAAGCTGCCAGGAGCCCTTCGTTGGTTGCTATGGGAATTGGCCCCGCCCTCCTCCTTGGCCGTAGGTGACGCTGCCCGGAAGTGAGCTGGCGCTGTCGCCGTGGTACGGCGGACCCGGAAGTGCAGCAGGGCCGGGAGATATGGCGGCGGGTGCGGGAACTGGGGACGAGGAGGGGAGTATGAAGCAGCTGCAGACGGAGCTGAAGGAGCCGGGGAGTCCACAAGGGAGAAGCTCTGGAGACAGTAAGTGGCCGGGCAACCGCAAGGCGACCCGACAGCGGGGGAACTCTGGGACTTGTAGTGCTTCAGCACCTTGCAGAGCTCCTCTGCCAGCCCCGTGTATTTATTGTGTATAGCATGCAGGATTACGGTGTGTACTTCAGTGTTGTAGTTCTGTCATTGCTGCACTGTGTGTGTCATGGTGTACTCTGGGATGATAATTGGAGGGACTCGCCTCCTCTCACCTTCTCTTAGTCAGGACTTCTAATGTGGTCAGAAGAGGTGGGTTATTGGGGATTCCACCAATCACTCTGCACCGCTCCGCTCCCTATTTATCTGTATGTCAGTTTCAGCTTTGTGAGTGGTTAGACCCCTGGTGCCCAATCTGTCTCCAGCCTCGCGCCTTCCCCTCCGCAGCGTCCGAGCGCCTTCCCCTCCGCAGCGTCTGAGCGCCGAGCACCTTCCCCTCCGCAGCGTCTGAGCGCCGAGCGCCTTCCCCTCCGCAGCGTCTGAGCGCCGAGCGCCTTCCCCTCCGCAGCGCCTGACTAAATCCAGTTGTGTGTCTGGCTGTCTCTTCTAGTTTATATTCCATGAATTTTAGTTGACCTCCACTAATTTAGGTGTGTATGAGACGACCCTCACCGCTATATGCAGATTCCACTCCAGCCACATGTTCTATTTATTTTATAGTGATGGGTAAAGCTAAAGTAGAAGTCCGTCACTATCAGCATGCACTGCTTAGTCCTAAAGTGACTGTCAGTAGGGTTGCCACCTCATCCTTTTAAACACAAACACATATTAATTACACAGGTTCTGAGGATAATTTAATTCAGATAAGACACCAAGTAAGTTTAATTATCACCTTAATCAGCCACACAATCTGTGTAATTAATGTGTTTGGTTTTAAAGGGATGAGGTGGCAACCCTACCTGTCAGGTCTTCCTAAAATGTGGCACATCCTGGAATAGAATCCAGTATCCTCTTCTATCCTGGGCCAGTGTCTTCTCCCTCCCCTCCTTTCCAGCACTGCGTCCCATACTTCTGGGCCTGTCGTATGTCTGTGTCCCCCACCATTGTTCCATCCTCTGTCACTACTGGGCTCAGCAGTGATGTAGAGGTCAGAGAATGGATACACAGCGGGGGACGCAGACATATCACACTTCTGAAAGTGAGGAATGTTGAAGACAGAGATTGCAGTGCTGGACTGAAGGATGTAGGTTACCCAGGACAGGGGGGGGGGGTTGAGTATAGTTTAACTTTTCTATTGCAGGATCTGCCATTAGGAAGGGTTCTAAGCAGTTCTGGTTCTAAAGTCCAACATTTCTTTTACTGTTATGCATTCTCTGTATTAAGGTATAAATGCCCCTCTAACTGTTTTATCCCCCCCCCCCCCCCATTATAAACACCTGACTGCTTTCACCAATCCAGTGCTGTTCCAGCTGCATCACTGCTCCTCTCACTTCTTGGTCTCACTGGGGCACTGAGAGCTGTGTAAGCCATAGGCTCCCGCTGCTGTCAGTCATCTGTGAGGAAGAAGCAGGGGCATGGCTTACCACCACTGTGTTTGTGTCAATGAATGCACATGGGTGCCCCCATAGCTTCCAGCTTACTAAGGAGGCACCCGTAGCAGGGAGAAGCAGACATCGCCAGCAGGGGACTTCCAGAAAAGGAGGTAAAAAAAAACGCTCTGTGCAATATTTTTGCTCAGAGCAGGTGAGTATAACTTCTTTTTTAGTTTAATGAAAAAATAACCTTTTAGTATCACTTTTAAGAGTTCAAGAATGCAACAAAACCTCAGTGCTCATTCCGTTCAACATCCGATGGTGTATGCATGGTGCCTAGATCAGGGGTCTTCAAACTATGGCCCTCCAGTTGTTTAGGAACACAATTCCCTTAATGCCTAGTCATGTCTCTGAATGCCAGAATTTTACAATGCCTCATAGGGCGTGCAGTTCTGCAACAACTGGAGAGCTGTAGTTTGGAGATCTCTGGCCTAGATCAATGCTGCCCTCCTCAAGCGGGGAAACTCCAAGCAACACTGTAAAGAAACCCAGGATGGTGCAAATGCAGAGTGCATTACCACCATCATATTTTATTTATTAAAAATTGCCAAAAACATACCTGAGGAAAGGGGCTTGTCACCTGAAACACGTCAGATGTCCAACCACAGTGATTTGGGCACTGCCTGAGCTGGATTTAAGGTTCAATGTATCTTTTCATGTTTGAATGTTTGGCAATTTTTACTAAATAAAATGTGCTAGGCGTTTGTGCCTTCCTGTGTTTCTTTACAGTGTCACTCTGAGTTGCTTTGATCACTGGGGTATAGTGATGTGGGCATGAATGGCTGATGCTGGGAGTTGTAGTTCATGGGTGGTGCTGCAGGTGTGAATGATGCTGTTGCCACATCATCTAGGACTGTAGGTTGGAGGGGGAGGGAGGATGGGGAATTACTTTGGTGCGTATGCTGGCGATGGGCTCCTCTGGTTCACATTATACTGGGTAGGGTCTTTACACTGGACTCTGATGCTGGGTACTCAGCAGGAAGATTCAATAGAAGTCCGGAGTAATGCTGGCCATTGACAAAGACAAATTCATCCACTTCAGCAGGTACAAGTTGAATTTTGATTCATGTGTGGCTGTTCCAGTTTCATAGAAGTTGATCGATGGGTTGACTTGTATTGAACAGGCCTGCTGGAAAACTTTTGTCGATCAGCAGCTGCGTATTCTGACCACGGAGAGTCCCGCTATTAGAATACAATGTCCCAGTGGGGAGATTTTTGCCATCCACCTCATTTTTGTGGATGTAGGAATCTGTTCATTTCTCTTCATTCAGCCCACTGGCAGCTGCAGCGCTATTGCTAAACACTTACAGAAGCTGCATCTGATTGGCTGTAGTCAGTGTTCATCTGACAGTTTTCTGCCGGATTTCTTCCATTTTTCAACCAAAGATCGTCAAGCCAAATTGTGCCCATTGGCTGCCCATGGGTTACACTTCGACCAATTCAGCCAAAATTAAAGCTGTGTATGGCCAACTTTAATATGAACTGATGTTGTGGACCAGCAGAGTAGATGGAGAGGATATTCCTGAAACCTAGCAGTATTTGTAAATGGTTCATGCCAAATATGTTTGTGTGGGAGACATTGGTTGTTGAGGACTCGCACCACAGACTGTAATGATTGGTAAATGACCGATTTCTTTGTTCTTTTGTTTACCATGTTTAGATAAAGTACTGATAGGACAGTAATTCTTGACAGAGAGTACATTTCACCATTGAAATGATTATCTTCATTAGTAGAGCTATTAATCTGTGGTCTCTGCCACAGTCTTAGAGACACACCTTTATGTCACATACCAGGCTGCTTTGTGTCTGCTGGAGGCAACTAGAGCATGTGAAGCAACATTTCTTAACCACTTGAGAACCGGACCATTATGCTGCCTAAGGACCAGAGGTCTTTTTCCAATTTGGCACTGCGTCGCTTTAACTGCTAATTGCGCGGTCATGCAATGCTGTACCCAAACGAAATTTGCGTCCTTTTCTTCCCACAAATAGAGCTTTCTTTTGATGGTATTTGATCACCTCTGCGGTTTTTATTTTTTGCGCTATAAATGGAAAAAGACCGAAAATTTTGAAAAAAAATGATATTTTCTACTTTTTGTTATAAAAAAAATCTAATAAACTCAATTTTAGTCATACATTTAGGCCAAAATGTATTCGGCCACATGTTTTTGGTAAAAAAAATGTCAATAAGCGTATATTTATTGGTTTGCGCAAAAGTTATAGCGTCTACAAACTAGGGTACATTTTCTGTAATTTACACAGCTTTTAGTTTATGACTGCCTATGTCATTTCTTGAGGTGCTAAAATGGCAGGGCAGTACAAAACCCCCCCAAATGACCCCATTTTGGAAAGTAGACACCCCAAGGAAATTGCTGAGAGGCATGTTGAACCCATTGAATATTTATTTTTTTTGTCCCAAGTGATTGAAAAATGACAAAAAAAAAAAATATATATATATATTTACAAAAAGTTGTCACTAAATGATATATTGCTCACACAGGCCATGGGCCTATGTGGAATTGCACCCCAAAATACATTCTGCTGCTTCTCCTGAATATGGGGATACCACATGTGTGGGACTTTTTGGGAGCCTAGCCGCGTACGGGCCCCCGAAAACCAATCACCGCCTTCAGGATTTCTAAGGGCGTAAATTTATGATTTCACTCTTTACTGCCTATCACAGTTTCGGAGGCCATGGAATGCCCAGGTGGCACAAAACCCCCCCAAATGACCCCATTTTGGAAAGTAGACACCCCAAGCTATTTGCTGAGAGGCATGGTGAGTATTTTGCAGCTCTCATTTGTTTTTGAAAATGAAGAAAGACAAGAAAAAACTTTTTTTTTTTTCAATTTTCAAAACTTTGAGACAAAAAGTGAGGTCTGCAAAATACTCACTATACCTCTCATCAAATAGCTTGGGGTGTCTACTTTCCAAAATGGGGTCATTTGGGGGGGGTTTGTGCCACCTGGGCATTCCATGGTCTCCGAAACTGTGATAAGCAGTCAAGAGAGAAATCAAAAATTCACGCCCTTAGAAAGCCTGAAGGCGGTGCTTGGTTTTCGGGGTTCCGTACGCGGCTAGGCTCCCAAAAAGTCTCACACATGTGGTATCCCCGTACTCAGGAGAAGCAGCAGAATGTATTTTGGGGTGTAATTTCACATATTCCCATGGCATGTTTGAGCAATATATCATTTAGTGACAATTTTGTGCAAAAAAAAAAAAAAAATTTGTCTCTTTCCCGCAACTTGTGTCGCAATATAAAATATTCCATGGACTCGACATGCCTCTCAGCAAATAGCTTGGGGTGTCTACTTTCCAAAATGGGGTCATTTGGGGGGGTTTTGAACTGTCCTGGCATTTTATGCACAACATTTAGAAGCTTATGTCACACATCACCCACTCTTCTAACCACTTGAAGACAAAGCCCTTTCTGACACTTTTTGTTTACATGAAAAAGTTTTTTTTTTTTTTTGCAAGAAAATTACTTTGAACCCCCAAACATTATATATTTTTTTAAAGCAAATGCCCTACAGATTAAAATGGTGGGTGTTTCATTTTTTTTTTTCACACAGTATTTGCGCAGCGATTTTTCAAACGCATTTTTTTGGGAAAAAACACACTTTTTTAAATTTTAATGCACTAAAACACACTATATTGCCCAAATGTTTGATGAAATAAAAAAGATGATCTTAGGCCGAGTACATGGATACCAAACATGACATGCTTTACAATTGCGCACAAACGTGCAGTGGCAACAAAATAAATACATTTTTAAAAGCCTTTAAAAGCCTTTACAGGTTACCACTTTAGATTTACAGAGGAGGTCTACTGCAAAAATTACTGCCCTCGATCTAACCTTCGCGGTGATATCTCACATGCATGGTGCAATTGCTGTTTACGTTTGACGACAGACCGCCGCTTGCGTTCGCCTTAGTGCGAGAGCAGGGGGCGACGGGTGCTTTTTTTTTTTTTTTTTTTTTTTTTTTTTTTTTCTTATTTTTTTGCTTTTTTATCTTATTTTTAAACTGTTCCTTTCATTTTTATTTATTTTTTTAATCATTTTTATTGTTATCTCGGGGAATGTAAATATCCCCTATGATAGCAATAGGTAGTGACAGGTACTCTTTTTTTGAAAAAAATGGGGTCTATTAGACCCTAGATCTCTCCTCTGCCCTCAAAGCATCTGACCACACCAAGATCGGTGTGATAAAATGCTTCCCCAATTTCCCAATGGCGCTATTTACATCCAGCGAAATCTAAGTCATAAAATGCTCGTAGCTTCCGGTTTCTTAGGCCATAGAGATGTTTGGAGCCACTCTGGTCTCTGATCAGCTCTATGGTCAGCTGGCTGAATCACCGGCTGCATTTTCAGGTTCCCTGTTGAGACAGGAGAGCCAGAGAAAAACACGGAAGATGGTGGGGGGGGGGGGGCATTCCCTCCCACGGCTTGTAAAAGCAGTCTAGAGGCTAATTAGCCGCTAGGATTGCTTTTACATGAAAGCCGACCGCTGGCTGAAAAGAATGATACCAAGATGATACCTAAACCTGCAGGCATCATTCTGGTATAACCACTCAAAGTTGTGAATGGCGTACCTGAAGACAAAAAAATGGTTAACAATAAAGCACAGTAAACGGTAAAGTATAAAAAATTGCATACCTGAAAAGCAAACATGATAAAACATAATAACAATAAAACATTGCAGAATAGAATACAGTAAAAAAGAGCAGAACAATAGAGAGAATAGAGAGAGAGAGAACAATAAAACGACAACTATTTTTTTTTATTTTATATATATATATTTTTTTTTTACACTTTTTTTTGTAACTAACTTTTATAACTGTAACCGGTTCCAGGTTCGGGTCTCTCAAAATGCGATGGCATCTTGGGAGACCCTGTGAAAGTGTGCCTAGTCTGTGCAATGCTGTACCCTACGCTAATACTCAACTAGTGAATGGTAGCGTTCAAAACATTCACCAATGCAAAGACCAGGATTGTCAGGACAGGAGGGACAATAATAGCGGGTGTCACGCCTATATCCGCGCTAGCTGCAGACACTATCTTTTTTGGGGGCGTTCGTTGGGTAGGGGTACTCGGGAGGACATAAAGAAAATGCCTCTCATGCAGCCGACTGCATTTGGTTGGGGATGTGAATGGGGGAAGTACGGGTGCTGCAGAAGCGGTGGGTTCCCAATTAGGATTGGCGAATGCAGTAGGAAGGGCACTATGGGCACGACGGGCCTGTGTTTGTCTTTTTGGTGGCAGCGGGACACTACTTGTGCTTGCCACCTCACCAGCTTGAACTGCACTTATGGGACTCGCCACATCACCAAGTGTTACTGCAGTGCTGGTTTGACTACGACCGGGGTGTACTAGGCCGCTGGCGCTTGCCAGTTCACCAAAACGCTACCAAAAAATCTGTTGGCGATCGCAGGGATCAGGCCTGACTCTGCGAACGCTGCAGTTATGCGTTTTAGTCTTTTGTAAGTGACAGTGATCGATCGATACTGCACTTGAGTGGGCTGGGCTGGGCCGGGCGGAGGGGCAAAACGCAGGTGCTAGCAGGTATCTGGGCTGATCCCACTAACACTGCGTTTGTGAGAACCCTAAACTGCTGGGGATGCTAGTATAGATCTGATCGGATCAGATATTGATCCGTTCAGATACTATACCACTAAGGGTGGTGTACAGTGCGTGCGTGGGTGTTAGCGGTACTGGCGCTAACCTGACGCTGCCTGGGGCTGGTGCTTGCCAGTTCACCAAAATACTACCAAAAAAACTGTTAGCGATCGCAGGGATCAGGCCTGACTCTGCGAACGCTGCAGTTATGCATTTAGTGTTTTGTAAGTGTCAGTGATCGATCGATACTGCACTTGGGTGGGCTGGGCCGGGCGGAGGGGCAAAACGCAGGTGCTAGCAGGTATCTGGGCTGATTCCGCTAACACTGCGTTTTTGGGAGCCCTAAACTGCTGGGGACACTAGTATAGATCTGATCGGATCAGATATTGATCCGTTCAGATACTATACCACTAAGGGAGGCGTATGCTGCGTGCGTGGGTGTTAGCGGTACTGGCGCTAACCTGACACTGCCTGGGGCTGGTGCTTGTCAGTTCACCAAAATACTACCAAAAAAACTGTTAGCGATCGCAGGGATCAGGCCTGACTCTGCGAACGCTGCAGTTATGCGTTTAGTCTTTTGTAAGTGTCAGTGATCGATCGATACTGCACTTGGGTGGGCTGGGCGGAGGGGCAAAACGCAGGTGCTAGCAGGTATCTGGGCTGATTCCGCTAACACTGCGTTTTTGGGAACCCTAAACTGCTGGGGACGCTGGTATAGATCTGATCGGATCAGATATTGATGCGTTCAGATACTATACCACTAAGGGAGGTGTATGCTGCGTGCGTGGGTGTTAGCGGTACTGGCGCTAATCTGACGCTGCCTGGGGCGACGCATATCACCGCCGGGCGATCAGGGGGCTAAACCTTTATTCGGTAATAAACGGCGGGTGCCCTGACACTATAAAAAATAAACAAACTAACCAGCGTCAACCGTAACGGTTATACGGTGATCAGTGGTGAAAGGGTTAACTAGGGGGCAATCAAGGGGTTAAAACATTTATTCGGTAGTATATGGGGGTCCCTGACGCTATAAAACGCTGACGGCGAACCTAAATATTTATGTCCCTAACTAGCGTCACCAGCGACACTAATACAGCGATCAGAAAAATGATCGCTTAGTGACACTGGTGACAGGGGGTGATCAAGGGGTTAAAACTTTATTAGGGGGGGTTAGGGGGGTACCCTAGACCTAAAGGGGGGTAACAGTAACTGTAACTGTCACAAACTGACACTATGCAGTAATCAGAAAAAAAAAAAAAAAAAAAAAACTGCTGGTGTCAGTTTGTGATTGGGGGGGATCGGGGGGCGATCGGGGTGTTTAGTGTGCCTGGCATGTTCTACTGAGTGTGTAGTGTGTTGTGCACTCACATTGATGTCTTCTCTCCTCGGGCCGGAACGGAAATTACGGAGCCGAGGAGAGATGACATCATTTCCTTTGCTGCTGTTTAGCATACAGCAGCAAAGGAATGATTCGATTGGCCGGCGGCGATCGCGAGGGGGGGGGCCACGAACGGATGGTCTCCCCCTCACCACCGATCGCCGCTGGACAAAAGACGACCGCCTCGGGCACCGGGGGGGGGGGGGTCCGATCGGACCCCCCACCCGCGGAAGGCAAATCACGTACCATGTACGTGATTTTGCCTGTCCGTGCCACTTTGCCGACGTACATCGGCGTGAGGCGGTCGTCAAGTGGTTAACCAGGATTCCTCCGGAGGTTGCTAGGGGATACTTGAGCAAAGAGCAACATCAGCCTCTCAGATAAATAACCACAGACACCAATGATCCTTCCATCTATCTGTAGGGGGGCTTTCTTCCTACTGATCACCAGTGTAAGGGGGGATGACACTGACCACCAATGCAAGGGAATGTCAGCACTTCTAGTCCTCTTTATTATTCTTTTTTTTTTTCATTATTTTCTCTTCAACAAATTGTTGTACAGTGAGGGGAAAAAAGTATTCGATCCCCTGCTGATTTTGTACCTTTGCCCACTGACAAAAAAAGATAAGTCTATAATTGTAATGGTAGGTTAATTTTAACAGTGAGAGACAGAATAACAACAATAATATCCAGAAGAAAGTTCTAAATTGATTTCCATTTAATGAGTGAAATAAGTATTTGACCCCTTCACAAAACATGACTTAGTACTTGGTGGCAAAATGCTTGTTGGCAATCGCAGAGGTCAGACGTTTCTTGTAGTTGGCAACATCTCATGAGGGATTTTAACTCGAACCTTCAGTTCCCTCCACATATTTTCTATGAGATAAAGGTCTGGAGAATGGCTAGGTCACTCCAGGACCTTAATGTGCTGCTTCTTTAGTCACTCCTTTCTTGCCTTGGCCGTGTGTTTTGGGTATTTGTCATGCTGGAATACCCACCCATGACCCATTTTCAATGCCCTGGCTGAGGGCAGGAGGTTCTCACCCAAGATTTAAGGGTACATGGCTCCGTCCATTGCCCCTTTTGATGCGGTGAAGTTGTCCTGTCTGTACCTTTTAGCAGAAAAACACCCCAAAATGTAATGTTTCTACCTCCATGTTTGACGGTGGGGATGGTGTTCCTTGGGTCATAGACCGCATTCCTTCTCCTCCAAAAACGGCAAGTTGAGTTGATGCCAAAGAGTTTGATTTTTGTCTCATCTGACTACAACACTTTCACTCAGTTCTCCTCTGAAGTTTGCTAATGAACATCTGAATGATTCAGACGGGCCTGTACATGTCCTTTCTTGAGCAGGGGGACCTTTGCAGGCGTTGCAGGATTTCAGTCCTTCATGGCGTAGTGTGTTCCCAATTGTTTTCCTGTTGATTATGGTCCCAGCTTCCTTGAGATCATTGACAAGATTATCTCATGTAGTTCTGGGCTGATTCCTCACCAGTCTCATGTTCATTGAAACTCCACCAGGTGAGATCTTCCATGGAGCCCCAGACCGAGGGAGATTGACAGTTATTTTGTGTTTCTTCCATTTGTGAATAATCACACCAACTGTTGTCAGCCTCTCACCAAGCTGCTTGGCGGTGGTCTTGTAGCCCATTCCAGTCTTGTGTAGGTCTACAATCTTTGGTCTTGGCCATGGTGGAGAGATTGGAATCTGATTGCTTCTGTGGACAGGTGTCTTTTTTTTTTTTTTTTTTTTTTTTTTTATACAGGTAACAAGCGGAGATTAGGAGCACTCTCTGTAAGTGCCGGTTCACACAGGGGCGACTTGTCAGGTGACCTAGCCGCCTGACAAGTTGCGTCCCGTTCTGTACTACGGAACCGTTCTAATAGGAGCAACGCAAGTCGTCCCGACTTAGAAAAAGGTTCCTGTAGTATTTTTGGGGCGACTTCAGGCGACTTGCATTGACTTCTATACAGAAGTTGTTTTGCAAGTCGCCGCTGAAGTCGTGTGTAGGTCGCCTCGGTGAGGCGCCCCTGTGTGAGCCGGCACTAAGAGAGTGCTCCTAATCTCCGCTTGTTGCCTGTATAGAAGACACCTGGGAGCCAGAAATCTTGATGATGGATAGGGGATCAAATACTTATTTTACTCATTAAAATGCAAATCAATTTATAACTTTTTTGAAATGCGTTTTTCTGTATATTTTTGTTATTCTGTTTCTCACTGTTCAAATAAACTTACCATTAAAATTATAGATTGGGTGTCACATACTCTAAGAAGGCCACATTCCTTATTCTCTTATGTCTTTTTCTATCTCATCTTACTGCTCACACTAATGTACTCTGCAGATATAGTAATAATTATCAGGGTTCCCTGAGACATGAATGTATTTTTCAGGGCCGCCTTTGTGGTAAAAAGATGCTAATGACTGATCAAAATAAATCTTCACAAACACGGGGGCGTTTGCATAACGCATACCCTGAGTGGCTACAATTTCTTTAGATTTGAAAAAACTATGTAGTGAGAGGGCATGCCTAAATAATCCTACTATTAGTGTTTAGTCAGGTAGACCCTCCCATTACAGAGATGTAGGTACATTTAAAGGACGTTGTACAGTCATATTACAAAAATATCTTCATCTATAGAGCCCTGCATTGAGCTTAGAAGCTGGGTCAGAGGGCGTTTTGCAAATATCTGATGGTCCAGTGTAATTGCAGAGTAGTTACTTGTATAAGACATTGGTCTCTAGGCTTATTATAACATAATTATAGGAATTTGGGTAACACTATTGAGACCTAGGCATGTCTCTAGTTCAGGGTAAATGCAGGTGACAAGATATCTCTGAGGACACTTATGGTAAAGGCTGCCTGCAGTGATATGTGAAGAGATGGTCACTGGGTGCCAAATGCAGCAAGATGATATGTCTATACATTCTCAGTAGGAGAGATCGCATGTATTAAAGATTAGTAACCCATTGATGCCTATGTTGTCCTCACTTGGATCTTCAGCACTCTGTACTGTATGAATAGGCCTGTGTTGCAGGCGTCTGTCAGTCACAAGTCCTCCAGTGTTTGGGTCCTGCTGCCCCTCGCTGGGAGTGTTCCAGACACGTACACCTTTGTATTCTGCACTCCATGGACTGTACATAGGACATTGATATGTGAAGGCGTTGTTAATCATTACAGGTTCCTATTCAATGCAGGTATTTTGGGTGTGTATGGTATGTGAGTTAAATAAGATTTATGCACGTCGTTCTTGTGTTCTCATTTTTCAATGTACCTGTTTTATGCAGACATTGTTCACCAGTAACGCAGAATTCTTTTCTATAGTTAACACTGTCATTGCTGACGAGGAAACATATTACTATTTTCACTGTCAGCTCTTTTCTAGTCCTCCTTTTATTATTAATTTATTTTCTGCAAGTAATTTCCATCCTTCGAGTTTTGTGGACCTGCATCCATTCACTGTCTTGGAGAACATATAGATCGAATCTGATAGGGCTTGAATTGATGGTATGTTGTGTTTTGAATATTTCTCTGCAATGTCTGGCCATAGAGTTGTGTACTGAGCTGCCAGCTCTGTACAGCTTCTTGAATAGTGTGTGAGATTGCAGTAAAGGTCCTTTTATTTTTTACGGCTGCTTACTCAACTGGGACACCTTAAATCAAATTTCCAATGCGCAGGGAGTAGATGAGGGTAGACGTGGCATTTTGTACTGGTACAGACCAGTCAGACTGGCTTGTCCTAGTCTTCTGATAGGCAGATAAAGGCATTTAAATATGGAGTTTTTATAATAACTGGGTCATGGAGCGCAATCAGTGGGAATGTACACTCACCGGCCACTTTATTAGGTACACCTTGCTAGTACCGGGTTGGATTCCCTTTTGCCTTCAGAACTGCCTTAAAGGGGTTGTAAAGGTTCGTTTTTTTTTTTTTGTTTTTTTTTATTTTATTTTAAATAACATGTCATACTTACCTCCTCTGTGCAAGGGTTTTGCACAGAGCGGCCCCGATCCTCCTCTTCTGGTGTCCCTCAGCGGCGCTCCTGTCTCCTCCTCCTCTCTTGTGCCCCCACGGAGAGCCGCTTTCCATAGGGGCGCACTCCCGAGTCCTGCTGCTGCGTCCACTGACACAGACAGCAGGGCTCGGCCCCGGCTCCCATGTCACTGGATTTGATTGACAGCAGTGGGAGCCAATGACTGTGCTGCTATCAATCTATCCAATGAGGACCTGAGACAGCAGCTGGAGCTGCTGTGCTGGAACGCTTGGGTTCAGGTAAGTAAAAAAGGGGGCTCTGGGGGGCTGCTGCACTACAGAAGGTTTTTCACCTTAATGCATAGAATGCATTAGGGTGAAAAACCTTGAGGGTTTACAACCCTTTTAATTCTCCATGGCATAGATTCAAGGTGTTGGAAACATTCCTCAGAGATTTTTGTCCATATTGACATGATGGCGTCACGCAGTTGCTACAGATTTGTCGGCTGCACATCCATGATGCAAATCTCCCGTTCCACCACATCGCAAAGGTGCTCTATTGGATTGAGATCTGGTGACTGTGGAGGCCATTGGAGTACAGTGATCTCATTGTCATGTTCAAGAAACCAGTGGTGAGATGATTTGAGCTTTGTGACATGGTGCATTATCCTGCTGGAAGTAGAAATCAGAAGATGGGTACACATCTTCAATCCATAAAGGGATGGACATGGTCAGCAGCAATACTCAGGTAGGCCGTGGTGTTTAAATGATGCTCAATTGGTACTAAGGGGCCCAAAGTGGGGCAAGAAAATATCTCCCACACCATTACACCACCAATGATGTGATATGCTATAAATGGTGCTGCGCTGTTGAAAACTCAGTAATAAACTACAAAAACTATGTGAAATCCAAGTAAATATGAACACCAGCTGGCAAACAAACACTGGTATCAGCTAACATAGAACTTCTGAAATGCAACAGTGTATTACTCAAAATGAACACAAGGTGGCAGTGAAGATCCAATGGCCACTGTATAAAACTTCTTAAAGTGCAATAGTGAAATAAAAGGTCCAGTGCAAGTACACAAAGTATGAAGTGACTAAATCCACACAGTCTATGAAATCACAAAGTGCTTGACAGATATGTAAATTGCAATAATGGTGTTCTCTGGATTCAACAAAAAAATAAAATGTGATTGTCCCAATCCTATATCATGCGAATAAAGCAGGTGTGGTGGCTATCTCTTTCCATGCAGTGACACCTCTAACGGGGGGTGGCCTCTTGCCTTACGGCTGTAATGTAATGGCATGAAAATGTAGCAATGGTCTGGTTTCCTCTGCGGGTCCTTTCTCCTTTTGGGTAGGGGTGGGTGTTCTTGTAAATCCAGCAAATTGTAGTAGCTGATATACTCTGCTTCCACATACACCTTGGACAGCACTTGTTTGTAGTAAAAAGTAAACTAAAGTAAATAAAGTCATGACAGGCACAGCCGGAAGTGACGCTGGTGACGAGATTTGCACTCGTGGAGTTTTTACTTGCTTTACTACAAACAAATATGAGTGTTACCTTTTTACTGTGTTTTTACAACACTATTTGGGCTTTCCTACCCCTTCTCTTTTACCCCGTCCGAGGTGTATGTGGAAGCGGAGTATATCAGCCACTCCCATTTGCTGGATTTATACAAGGAGAACCCCCCCCCCCCCCCCCCCCCCGTAAGGTAAGAGGCCACCCCCGTTAATAGTGTCACTGCATGGAAAGAAGAGATACCCACAACACCTGCTTTATTTGCATGATATAGATTGGGACAATCGCGTTTTTATTTTTTTTATTGAATCCACAGAACACTATTATTGCACTTTACATATCTGTCAAGCACTTTGTGATTTCTTAGACTGTGTGGATTTAGTCACTTCATACTTTGTGTACTTGCACTGGACCTTTTATTTCACCAATCCACTTTATGAAGTTTTTATACAGTGGCCATTGGATCATCACTGCCATCTTGTGTTCATTTTGAGTAATACACCGTTGCATTTCAGCAGTTCTATGTTAGCTGATACCAGTATTTGTTTACCAGCTGGTGTTCATATTTACTTGGATTTCACATAGTTTTTGTAGTTTATTACTACTTACCCTGCCAGTGGTAAATGGTTTGTCCCAACCCTCTAATTGCCCCCTTGCTGGACAGCTTGGGCTGCTAATGTTAATATGGATGTTATTGCTACCTACAGACTGCATGATGTGTCATTTTTGATCTTGGCATTATGTTCCTGCATGGGTCAATGGGCTGCATGGTAAAGTTCAAGCAGTTCTAAAGGCTTATCCCCCCCCCCCCACACACACGGTGTTGCACAAAGCGGCCCTGGACCTACTTTTCTGGGGTCCTCCACCAGTGCTGCAGACTCTTTCTCTTCGTTGAGTGATCCCAAAGCACACTGCTTGCTATGGGAGCACTTGTGCAGGCTCGATCCCCAGCCAGGCTGTGTGCATCTATTGAGACACACAGTGTGCAGCTCGGGTAAGCGTTTAGAGGGGAGGGGGGCACAACAAGGCCTAAAACCTTTTTTATCTTCATGCAGGGAATGCATTAAGGTAAAAAATGTTTTAGCTTTAGAACCACTTTCAGTAACATAAAATCGTTCACTTTATGTTCAGAACTTCAGTTATGTTGTTTTGCTGATTTAATTTGTTTTAATTTAGCAACCTTTTTATTGGCTCTTCTTTTTTTTTTTGTTTTTCTGCAGGGGTGAATCGTCGCCTCAAGTACCTGAGCCTGGCTGTGTTGGTGGTGCAGAATGCTTCCCTCATCCTCAGCATCCGATATGCCCGCACCCTGCCTGGGGATCGCTTCTTCTCTACTACTGCAGTGGTCATGGCAGAAGTTCTGAAGGGCATCACTTGCCTGATCCTCATGTTGGCCCAGAAAAGAGGTACATTGTGTGATTTATTCTGGAAGTCTTTGGAGGGAAGTTATTGGTTAACATCTGACCGGATGTGCCATAATCCATTTCTATTTACCTCAAATTTGTCATACTCTTGTGTTTTGCATGCTGAGCTAAACAGATCCAGGCAGTAGACCTGACAAGGTTGTCGCCTAGTGTGCTTTAAAGTTTTTCTTACTGAAGTTCCTACAAGGTGATTGCTGTTCTTTTCCTAACCCTCTTCTGTTTATCTGAGGTGTTGAGTTCTGAGACTTTGGAGATGAGCACCACCTTCAGTGTTTAGCCAAACCCACCCTACTATCCACTGATAGGGCTCTTATTGTAACATCCCTTTTGCTTGTGTCTGATGGGTAATTTCATCTAGAAATGAGGCTTAACCCGCTAAGTGAGCGTCATGGTCACCTATACTGCTGTATAAGATGGGGCCAGAAAAAGGTCTGAAAGCAAAACTTTTCAAAGGTCCCTTTTTCTATATTATAGTTTTTCACAAGCTTCAGACTTTCTTGTGAAGTTCTTTGTTTTGAGTGCTGTCCCTCAGTTATTTGCTTTTATTGGCAAAATACATGATGAATTACTATAATATATATATATAAACACTCTTTTTTTTTTATGTAGCAGCCTGAAAAGTGTTTCTTGATGATATCGCCTCTTTAACGTTGATTACAGTATACACCGTACTTTGTCCACTTGCAGATCTATTATCATTTGCAATGTTGTCAGACATAACTGGCTTTTTTTTTAACCATTATATAATATAGTGGTTGTTAACCCACCAATGTATCTTTACATAATCCTCTCTGTTTTTTAATGTAATGTTCCCCTGTGACTGTTCTTTATAAAAATAATGCTGTATATACCTTGTTTACAGAGCGCTGATCTGCGCTCATTGACCCGCCGCCTATCTCCTCTCTCTCCGCCCGACAGATGCAGTGGGCGGGGCCGGGGATCCCCGCTGACAGGAGGACAGGAGAGAGGTGGCCCCGTCCGCTGCATCTGCAGTGCCAAGAGAGGCGGGTCAATGAGCGCAGATCAGCGCTCTGTAAACAAGGTAATTACAGCATTATTTTTATAAAGCACAGTCACAGGGGGCCATTACATTAAAAAACAGGATTATATTAAAAATAAACAGTAATTTGAGCAGCGGGAGGGGCGGCGCGGACACGGAGCTGACAGGCAGAGAGGGGAGGGGGAGAGGACAAAGAGGAGGGCTGCAGATGACTGAGACACGTACGCTGACAATGATGTTAAGGCCCAGGAGCCCTGATATATCAGGGGTCCGCGTACAGGTGGGGAAGGTAGAAACTAGCAGGATCAGCCAGGTATTACAGGTGATACAAGGGCGCACTGTGCTGTATAACATGCTTTAAAGGAGCAGGATCTTTATTTTATTTTTTTGGGGGGGGGGGGGGGTTAACAAACACTTTAAAGCCCAACTTTGGGCCAAATTTTTCTCCCATGCAGTGGGGTTATGCTTGCACTGCACGGGTCATCTGCTTGTTTTTGTCTAGGGGTCGGCAGAAACCTTATACTCACCCGATCCTCTGGATAACGGCAGTCCAACGTGTTCCTGGTCTATGGAGCCTGCTCTGGGCGTGATGACATCAGGAACAGTCCACTATTAAAGCAAAGCTCCACCCAAAAGTGGAAGTTCCGCTTTAAGGCCTCCTCCCCAGCTCCTGTTTGTGAAACTGAGCTTTTGGGGAGCGGGTACCTAAATTCAACAGGTATCCGCTCCCACTTCCATCGCCTTAGGTGGTCGGAAGTGGAAGTTCTCCTCTACTCCCCCCCCCCCCCCCCCCCCCCAAAGTCTTCTGGGACACATGACAGGTCACAGAGTGCAGCGGGCACCCGGCTGTGAAAGCACAAGCTGTCGCAGCCGGGTGCCCATAGTAAAGAAGCTTGTGTACTGTCAAAAGAGCCATTTCATCAAAATCTCCGATTACGTCATGTCCGGTTACTGTAAACCGTCAGTAAATTTCGACGACTCACTGTTTTGACGCATCGGCAACCGTATACGCTCCGGTACACAGTATTATGAGTAGATATTGTTAGTCCGCTCCGATACTAACCAACAAAATGGTCACCTCCACAGCGGCGACAACTTTTTCCTCGTTAGCCGCAGTTGTGTCAAAAGTGTAGTGTCGGAGTGTACACGGTTACCGGTGTTGTCAAAATGGCAAGTTTTAGAAATCTCCAATTAATGATGGTTTACAGCAGGAATATGCAATTAGCGGACCTCCAGCTGTTGTAAAACTACAAGTCCCATTCTGCCTCTGGGTGTCATGCTTGTGGCTGTGAGTCTTGCTATGCCTCATGGGACTTGTAGTTCTGCAACAGCTGGAGGTCTGCTAATTGTTTACAGTAACCGAAAGTGACGTAATTTGAGATCTTGAGGAATTGGCTATTTTGACAGAACACCGGCACCATTGAGGGAGGGCACAGGATGAAAATGGCTGGGGAGTGCACCGCTGGATCTCGGGTCAGGTGAGTTGCTGTTTATTAAAAGTCAGCAGCTACACTTTTTTTTTAGCTGCTGACTTTTAATAAACACAAAAATGACTGGAACTTCCGCTTTAAAGACCATAGAATTGCGGGGATCCTAGACCAGTCTTGTGCTGGGAGGATCAGGTAAGTATACCACTGCTCTACTTTCCCCTAGAAAAAAAAGCAGTCATTAACCCGTGGGGGAAACAAAAAAATTTTCCCCGGAGTTGAGCTTTAAAGAGAAAAATCACTACAGCTTTAGTCAGATTGCTTACCTGTTATGAGGTATGCCCCATGTTGTGCAGACAGCTGGTTCCTAAATAAATATATGTACTGTATGGATGCCGTGCCCTTTTCCAGTCTCTGAACTTCCAGTGCTGTAATGGTTAACAGATTTAGGTCTTTAGGCAGAACGGTACTACAGATGGTCCAATGGGGACACATTCCCTCCTCCATTGAGGAAAGGTTCTTGTTTACATTACTTGTAACCTGATCTGTGAATTAGGGAGGGTCTGAGCAGTCACAGAATTCTCTCCCCAATTCATAGAGCATGTTACAAGCAGTGTAATCAATAAAATAACTTTTCTCAGTGGAGGGAGTGTGTCCCTGTTGGAACATCTGTACTGCTGTTCTACATGAAGACTCAAAGCTGTTAACCACTGTAGAGCCAAAACTGCAAGGACAGGAAGAGGACAAGGCATCCCTGTAGTGAAGATTTCTCCAGGATCCAGCGGCCCGCACAGTGTAGGACATCCTTCATTACAGGTAAGTGAGGTGACTAATTTGCGGGTCCACTTAGTGTTGCTATGTTTGTATACATTTTTGTTTTTCAGGTTGCCTTTATGTCTTTTATTGTTCCTGATTTTATTATGCCACTTCTCAGTCTTTCGAAATGGCTTGCATGCTGTATGTGCAAAAAGTAATGATTGCAATGATACGAATAGCAATGCTCTTTGTATATTTATTTTTTGCAGGCAATGTCAAGGAACTGGTTGTGTATCTGTACGATGCCATCATTATTCAGTATATGGACACGCTGAAGCTGGCAGTGCCCTCACTTATATACACATTACAGAATAACCTTCAGTATGTGGCGATATCGAACCTTCCGGCAGCCACATTTCAGGTGAGAATTGTTCTGAGTCTTTGGCACCACAGGGCACCTATCCCTTTCCTTGTTCCATGTTTATTGAATAGAAGAACTCACACAGGACTGAGAGGAGTTTAGCAACCTAATGTTTCTACCACAGTCACACTTTGGGCCTTTAAGGGAAGGGAAGGCCACCCAAAAGAGGAACTTCTGCTTATCTGTTACCCCCCCCCGGTGCCACATTTGGCACCTTTTTGGGGGTGAGGGGGGAGCGGGTACCTGTTTTTTTTTTTTTTTGTTTTTTTTTTTTTTTTTTTTTTTTACCCTGTCCCCACTTCCGGGAGACCTGGGCTGCAACGAAGTACGTCAGCAGCTCTGTCCCCCTTCTGCTCCCCCCTGGTCGTGAAGCTGAAAGGCTACACTGCCGGGTTCCTTTTAATTTTTAAAGGGGCGGGTGGAACGCCTTTTAAGTACATATCTGGTCAAGTGCAAAATCTGCATAGGTGTCTCAGTCCCGCCGATGATGGCAAATCACGGCCGCTGGAGCAGAGGTTTCAGGACCCCATTGGGTATAGGGCAGACCGCCTGTGAGCACCTCCAGCGGCTGTGATTTTCTATCATTGGCGGGACCAGGAGACCTGTGCAGATTTTGCATTTGAACTGTACTTAATGTGCGTTCCGATGTTTTTAATAAACTGCCCACTAAATGGTGCCTTTCCCTTTCTACACACGGAAATTACATGTGCTTTGGACAGGAATCTCACCTGTTCCTGTTCAAATCGCATTTGACTCTTTGCATTTCGATTTGTGCTCATTCATTTTGTATTGAGGTAAATCACACCATAAAGTATCGGGAGTATTTGGGGGAGTACAAATACTCGCGCAAATACTTGGTATCCGCATCAGTGCATCCCTAGTTCCTGGATATCAGTTTATGTATCCTGACCCTCTAATCCCAGTATGCTGAGTTCCATTGCTACCCACTAGTGCTGTGTAAATGTGGCTTCTGCATTTTCTCATTGTGATCCTCTTTCCCCTCCTCACACACAACCATGTCTCTCTGTTCACAGGTTACTTATCAGCTGAAGATTTTGACCACAGCTCTGTTTTCTGTCCTCCTTCTGAGAAAAAGCTTGTCACGGCTCCAGTGGGGGTCCCTGGTTATCCTCTTTGCTGGGGTGGCCATCGTGCAGTCCGAGCAGTCTGGTGGAAAGGAGACCATATCAGTGACTGGACAGAACTATGTAGTAGGCCTGATCGCTGTAGCTGTATCCTGCCTGTCCTCTGGCTTTGCAGGAGTTTACTTTGAACGCATCCTGAAAGGCAGCTCGGCTTCAGTATGGCTGCGTAACATCCAACTTGGCATCTTTGGCACAGCTCTGGGACTTTTGGCCATGTGGCAGCAGGATGGAGCTGCTATAGCTGAACGTGGCTTCTTTTTTGGATACACACCACTAGTCTGGTGCGTCATTTTCAACCAGGCCTTTGGAGGTCTCCTAGTAGCTGTGGTGGTGAAATATGCTGACAACATCCTGAAAGGCTTCGCCACATCGCTATCCATTGTGGTCTCCACTGCAGCCTCTGTCCACCTGTTTGGATTTAGTATAGAACTTCCTTTCGCAGTGGGAGCTGGCCTGGTCATAGGGGCAGTATATTTATACAGCCTACCAAGGACACCCGATCCTGCCTCGTCTAGTGTCATTCAGACTTCCTCGCATAAGGAGGCCTTTTTACCAAAGTCAGTGCTCACCAAATGAAGGAATTAATTGCCATATCTAATTGCCCTCCTGCAATCCTCCCATTCCCCGGTCCCCTTTTTTTTTCCTTATAGTTAAGTGTACAGAAGGTGGTGCTATACACCCAGATGGTGAGAGGCTTCTGGAATGGTGTTTACAGCAACGCAGCAAGGCCTCTCTGAGGGGAATTCACCATTGCTGTTGCTCTAATGCCCCTTACTGGTATTATAATTCTGCTGCTGGGATACTGACATCTGTCTGGGCTCTCTTCTTTAGTTTCCCATTTGGTGTCAGGTCTTTCTATACCAAGATATAGACTATGAATCTGTGTATTATACAACATACCAGTATGCACATGTATATATGCAGTTGGGTACTTTCAATATCTCCGTATTTGTACATAGATTGTTGGTGTTGAAATTATTTGTATACGTGTGTGCGAGTGAGACTGTAGCTAAGACTTCATGAGTGTGCGTGTGTCTGTGTGAACTTGTTATTCCTGTAAAGAGGCCCTGAACTTTTGAGCTAAAGTATCCATCAGCTTGATGCAAGTTATGAAATGTTCTTAATACTTTGCCTGTCATGGCACCAGTTCATTTTAGGACATCTTTACTATTTGACTGTTTTCTCTCAGGAGTGAAAAGGCTTGGCCCTTTTTAAAGGGAACCGCTAGTCAGCTAGGGGTGGCTGATGTTTGGTCTGTCAGTGACCAAGGTACTAAGCACTGTTGCTTTCTCCTGGCCAGTTGATAGGCGAAGGGGTGAACCAGCTTGCAAAGTGGCTACCCCCACTATGACTAGACTTCTGATCCACTTGAAATCCTTTTTACAAATTGTCTGTACCTAAATTGGTATATTCCTGTATATTAACAGGTACATTAACAGAGTTCCCAATCAGGGACCTTCCTACTAGTAGTGCCTAAATAATTCTTGGGGTACATACACATCTTTTATTGATCACACCCCCCACCAACAATGTATTATAACACCTGATGCAGCATATCTGCTGAATGTGTTACATTTAGAAATCTTTTTTTACATTGTTTGTCAAATACCCTTTCCCCAAGAGTCAGGCTGCTGAAGACTAATTTGTGCTGTGGGTGCTGTTGAACCCCCCCCCCCCCCCCCCCGATCCTTTACATGTCTAGCCAACTATGAGATCTCCCGGCTCTGCCTTCACCAGGAAAACGCCAACAGCGAGGGTGAGGCCACAGATGGCAGTTAGAGCTGGGAGATCAAATGCAGACACCTCTGCCCCTTAGTTTAAAGGAGAAATTCACTTTTAAAAAAATCAATGCACTTTTTTTTTTTTTGCACAAAAAAGAGTGCATTTATTTTTGTTGCAGGAGCCTTTAAAGCATTGCATCAGCGATTAGCAGATCACTGGTGCCATGCAGATCTGTCGGTGTATCGGCTTGCTCGTGCTTCGTAATTAGGAAGCTGATACATTCTGACAGGAAGACTCCATGAACCACCACAGCGCCGGGGTAGTTCATCGAAAATTGCAAGCACACAGCTGCAAAGGTTGCCAGATATTGTAGTTTTCCATTCACAGAGGACTGTGAATAAGTGACACGGCTGCATCGGGGTCAGTGCATTCATAACATGTTACACCCTGAATATGGGTGTAACATGTTATGAATGGTGAACTTATCCTTTAGGGCAGGGGTAGGCAACCTCGGCCCTCCAGCTGTTTTGAAACTACAAGTCCTATCATGCCTCTGCAAGTCATGCCTGTGATTGTCAGGGTCTTGCAATGTCTTATGGGACTTGTAGTTTCAAAACAGCTGGAGGGCCGAGGTTGCCTACCCCTGCTTTAGGGCTCGTGTACACCATACGTGAAGAAAAAAAATGAACAGAGCACCTAGAGAACTATTGTTTTTGAGTGTGTGTTTTTTTTTTTTTTTTTTTCTTGTTTTTTTTTTTTTTTTAACCCTTGCAGAATAACTGCTATTTCTGCACCATGGTGTGAACTAAGCCTGAGGGATAAATGAAGTCGGTGAGTAATAAAATGCTCCAGCATTCTCCCAGAGCTGAAATTTCAGTTTCGGTTTGATTATCCCCATTGATATGATTGTATGACGGTATACACAGCTTGACTTTTTTTTTTTTTTAAAGATATATATATATAAACCCGATTGGTGGTTGAGGACTGTAAGGAGTGTTGTGATTGATTGCTAGTACTTTTGAAGGGGAAAAAAAAAAACAAAAAATGTTATTGGACAGTGAAACATCTACCAGCTGCGGTAGCTTGCTGTCTGGTAAGGGTTGTTATATCATTGATTATTTTACACATTTAAAATTGGTAAGAATGTACATGGCCTTTGATCGGCTGGTGAGAATTTCTTGTGGAGTTTCTATTAATTTTGGCTGCTTGTTTATTAATCCAGGAGAGCCCAATGGTGTGTCTTGGTCACACTAGCTGTTCATTGGTAACTCAGCCTATGCATGTGTTGTTTGGTTGTTCAGTCTACATATGTGCTTAACCACTACAAGCTTGTTATGTCAACTCGAGATTTATTTTTTGGCAGATAAAAAAAAGGACCATCTGCTGCAGTGTGCACGCTTTGTACCTTTCACTTGAGTGATCTCACCAAGACAGGTACCCTTCTCTGCCGTGATCACCACTGGTTAGCTAATGGGATTAAGCATGTACATACTGTGATTGGTCAGTATCAAGCTTTTTTTTTTTTTTTCTTCTTAGCATGGCTTGTATGTTTACATTTAAAGGGAATGCTGCCACTGCTGATATTCTCATCCTTGCTCAAACACATAATGAGTCGCTGTCCTAGAACCGGTAGGTGCATAATCGATACCCCCAGCCCTTACATCACTGGCTGCATGCTGGTCCTGGTTTAGTGACTTGCTAGCAGGAATGATGGCAACTGCAGAGTCCACACCTAAAAATAAATAAAAGCGGTGGCAGCACCCATGTTTTTGTACTGAATTCGTTTTGTTAGTAACTTTCTTTGAGTTGCATATTATATTGCAGCTAGGAAAAGATTGGGAAACCACTGGTAAAAGTTGGTTGCTATGGTGGGGGGGGCTCTGAATGGTGGTGTGTTTGGGTACAGGGAAGCCTTTTTAATTGTTTTCTTTGCACAAATGCCTCTTTCTGCCTGATATCCACTAATATTCCCATCATGTGACAAGCTCCTCCCTAAGTGACGCTGTCCTTCCCCCTCCCTCCTGCTCTGCATGTCCTTTTTTATGTTTGTTTTTATTCTTGTACTAAACATTTAACTGTTCAATTGTAAAATAAAACAATTTGTATTTATTACCAGTTTTTCCTTTCTATATGGTCTGAGTTTTTATTACTGACGCAGTGCTGACTAACCTCACCTATCTTCTGCCACACGTGGGAAGGACTAAAATGCATGTCGGAACACGTATCTACGGTCTGAGAGAAAACTAGGAGAAATACAGTATCAGCCGTGCCATAAGACCTAATAGAAGAGATTTAACAGTATTATTGAGTCTTTTATATTTTTACTTTGCTTTGTCACTTTCCGCTAAAGTGTAAGGCCCAACTCAGAACATGAATTTAAAGGATAACTCCACTTAATGTTATTAAAAAGGCCTTTCCTTTTCACACTGCAGCCTTTGTAACCCTCTGTAAAATTCAATGTAATATGGCAACCTGAAAGCATTTTGTACACACTTGGTGTAAAGAATGGCCCCAGAAATGTAATTTCCTGCTTGGGCAAAGAGCTCTGCACTAAGATACAAGGCAGGTTTTAGGCATCCACTGGGAATAAAAAGGTAATTTTTGATTAAATGCTCCCAAAAAAATAAACCTCTTGTGGAACACCCCATGCACATATACAGCAATGGGGTTGCCACTCTGCGCTGGATCACGTACATGTGCGTGATATGGCATTTCAGGGTAGGGTGCGTGTGCCTGTCACCCCATCTGTGCTGTCATTTGGTACAGCACAAGTCAGGTAGCAGGTCCTGGCCCATGATTTATGGCTGGGACCTGCTGATCAGCTCAGCGCATCACAGTACAGAGCCCAGTGTATGAATAACACATGGAGCAGGGGTACTACTGAGAATAATCAGCCACATCTACTAATAAAAGCAGCACACATGACAGTTGTTAGGCACACAGTTAACCCTTTCCAGCCAGTATCATTAGTACAGTGATAATGTATAGTATTAGACAAGTAAAAAGGCGCAATGCTCAGATACCTCAAAATGACAAGATGTAGTCCATAATAGTGGGGGAGAAAGTAGGTGAGTCTATCAGGGCTGCCACCATGGAGACCAGAAGCAAATTCCAGTAAAACTAGGAGAAAGACAAGGAGAGGGGCGCCTCTGAGTATATAAGAACGTAAAGTTGAGTTCAGGCACATTTCTGGGCTTATGAGGTGGGACCACAGGTTGCAGTGAGTCCGCAGCTCATTAAAACATCTTTCAACGTCCTGAAGGGGGTAAAACCTTCCGGAGCTGAAGTGGTTAATCGCTTCTAAAGGGATGCAGACAAATATGCAAAATAGGATTAAAGTAGAGCTAAAATAGGACTAAGGCAGGCCATAGATCAGGGATATGCAATTCGCGGACCTCCAGCTGTTGCAAAACTACAAGTTCCATCATGCCTCTGCGTGTCATGCTTGTGGCTGTCAGAGTCTTGCTATGCCTCATGGGACTTGTAGTTCTGCAATAGCTGGAGGTCCACTAATTGCACATCCCTGCCATAGATTATGCAAATTTCTTACCTGCGTGTTGCAGGAAAGAAATTTGCACGATGCCCCCATCAACACAGGTTGACGGGGGAATACCTTCTGCCAAGCAATTGGCTTCTCCTGGCGGGAGAACCCATCCCTGCCGGTAGAAGACTGTGATTATTGCTAGTGAATAATTGCAAGCGAATCTGGCAGGCTGGTTGTACCCAAGTTTATTGATCAATCAACTTGGTACATTCAACCTGCCCATTAATCGTTAGAATCTCTTCCAGTTCCCGCTGAACCAGCCTAGATTCAAACTGTGTATGGCCGGCCTAAAGCAGTCCTTGGGCTTCACTTTTTAAATATTCACAGGGGTACAGCTAAGAAATGATAAACAGGAGCGGTCAGGCAGATTTCAGACAGATTTTAAATAATTGGGCAGCTTCGATCATAAAGTCTTCCTGCCACTGACAATAGTGTAAATCTGTTTTAGGTGAAAATTTTAATAGTAAATCTGTGCAAATCTGTTTGCTTGCTGCTCAGTGTTACAGGCATGGGGGGGGGGGGGGGGGGGTCACATAGACTTTGTAAAGTGAGAGGCAGTCTGATTTGCATCCAGGGGGAAGGAGGGAGGGTTGAAAAAAAAAAAGAGCAACAGTTTACCACCAAGCACAGGCAGATACAGATAGGACAACAGGTGAGGTTGGAGGCAAAACTGAAAACGCACTAAACATGCTTAGGTGTGAACCAGGCCTTAAAGCTTGCTGAAAGCTCTGAAAATGCTTTGTAAAAGCCTGTTGTACATATTCTCTTATGCAAGCTTTACACTTACCATAATGAATCCTGCCTGTACTGTGCTGAAAGATCTCATTATTAGTTGTAAACTGGATGTGAACCCTGATTTAATAAAGGGTTAAAAAAAAAACCTCAAGGCTTCAGTGGTACATTGTATTTTATTACACTTAAAAGTAGGGTTGTGCCGATACCGAGTATTTGCACAAGTATCAGTACTCGTGCAAATGCACCGATACCTGAAACCGATACATTCAGGCTCGGCTCTTTGAGCTGTCAGTGGGTCTCCCCTGTGTTAAAGAAGTCCAGTAATTGGAGCTGTCAAAAAAAAACAAGCAGCTGGCAATGTTTATTAACAACATTGCTCAGCCCTGAAACCCTAACATAAAAAGAAACATTGTTTCTTATTGTATATTTCTATTTCTTCATCTGCAAATCAAAAGGATGAACAAATGTTCCTCCATTTAACCCCTTAATTTACTCTGATCAGCCTTAATGAACTCCCTATTCTCCTCCATTTAATTATTATTTTTCTGCTTTTTTTCCTTTTGTTCACGTCTATTTTATAAACAATTAAAACTTTGTTTTGTTAGTGAATATTTTTACACATATATATTAACATATATTTACACATTTCACAACGAAAAAGCGCTACATTAAAAAATAATCTATTTATTTCATTTGTAAATAACTTTTCAATGCTTTGTATCATTGCTGACAGCTGAAGTTAAAACAAAACTATTGCGGTTGGTATCGGCGAGTACTAAAAAATTGTAAATTGATAGATTGTAAAAAAAAAAATGGTATCGGTGCATCCCTATTTAAAAAAAAAAAAAAAGTCCCTTGCTTTGCCCCTTACCTTCACATCTGTCATCCATTTTTTACAATTGAAGCTTTCTATAAAGTCTTATGCATAAGCTCCGAAAAAACTACTAAATAAATGTTTTTTTGTAATAAAGAATTTTTTGTGACATTTTAAGTATGCTTAGTGAATGGGAACATATAAAATATGGTAGGGGTTTCTCAAATGTGACTGTAATGGTGGAACTACACTTTAAGGAGAACCCCCAGTTAAATTTGGTAATAAGAAAATTAGCAGTTTTTTTTTTTTCTTTTTCTGCTAGAGTGTAATCAAACAACCAACAACAGACATTGGTCTTGTGAGCTCTAAAGACCTGCCTGTGACAGCAAATGGTGTACTTGACAACAGAAACTGTAATCCAACCCCACAGTAAACACATCCAGATATGACAGGTGCCCAGAACTGAGTTTTACACTTTAGTAAAGGGACTTTTATGGCAAAGAAACACCAAAAGGCCGACATGAGAACATACTAGATATTGTTGTCATGACTGGAGCTTCCGTACCATTAACTGTATAATATTAATTTGTAACATTCACCAGTGTGTGTACATTTTCTCACAGGTACCCTAATCAACATATTTATATTGCACATTTAAAGTAGACCTGCAATCTAAAGTGAATTACAACTTATTTTATTTATCCTACTGGTATAATGTATACAGTAGCAGCATTTGAAAACTCCTCCCGGGAGATCTTTGCTCCCTCTAGTCATGTGACAATGCCAGGGCATTGGTTGTCTTCTGTCTGCCATGGAAGAACCCAAGCAGAATTGCTGATTGGCCAACTCTATCTGTAAATCAAGCCCACACAGATCACATGACTAACATTCTGGCATTTGGTCACATGACTGGCATTTATTTTAGCCTTTTGGTCTACTTTATCAAGAAGAAAGCCCAAGCATCTTTTGGCAACTTCTGAAACATTTGTGAATGTTAACTAACACCCGTACATAAAGCAGTTTGTATTTTGGTGCGCTAATATAGAATATCTGCGATAGAAGAATCATTTTCTTTTGTACCATTTTTTCAAAAAATTAAGTGCAGAAAGCCAACTACACCTAAGAGCAAACTGTATTTTGTGATCAGTTGTGTGCTTTCATGGTTAGTGCAGAAATGGAACAGTATGGTAATGTAGATGGTGGCTCTCGTATCATTTGCATAGGATTATCTGAACAATGAATATACAAAAAATGTAATATCTACAGTGTCAAAGGTCACTTTATCATATGGATTGTAGATAAAAATCTTTACGTAGCAGATCAGAGTACATCCCTTTGAGTTCAGCAATAGACCAATGATTCATCCTTCTTTAAGGAGAGGTTTGCCTGTATAATAGCTGTGCATGGCCACCTCCTCTCTGCACACAAGTAGCAGTACAGGACCCTTTAAAGTTATATTGTAATAGTGTGTCGCTTGCATCTCTCTTATGAAGGTTTAAATAATTGATTCTGTTTATGTATATTAAAAAAAAAAACTACACATAGAAGCAAACTATTTTGTGAACACTTGTTGCTTTCCTATAGAAAAAAGGGGGGAGGTGGGGATGTGAGGGCAGTTGCTGAGGCTGACCAGTGCACATAACCACCTCGGGGAATTAAATGGACTATCTCGGTACTTGATGCAATCACAAAGTAATTATATAAAATTCAGATTTTATTCAGTAATAACATACAAAAAACATACAAAAATGTTCTTAAAAATACATGTATACATCACATATAACTAGCTATTAACAGGTTTCCCCATAATATTTCTGTTAGAGTGGGATAGAGAAATTCCTCTACTGGTTTCAAGGTACAACCGCTTCTTCAGGAGGATGGAGAATACTGAATAAAATCTAAATTTTATATACCGGTAAATACTTTGTGATTGCATAAAGTACAGAGATAGTCCATTTAATTCCCTGAGGTGGTTATGTGCACTGGTTAGCCTCGGCAACTGCCCTCACATCCCCACCTTCCCCCCCCCCCTTTTTTTTTTTTTCCCTCTATGTCAGCTTGGATGATGGTACCTCTATATTGTTAGCTATCCAATAATATATATGAGGCTATACTCAAAAATCAAATAGTGTGCTTTCCTAGTTAATGCAGAAATGGAACAGTATGGTGGGAAATGGGTATGGTAATGTATATGGTGGCTCTAGTATCATTCTAGAGCCTGGTCATGCTTTAGCCACTTCCACCGCAAACAAAAAATAATGGAAAGTGCTATCATTTTGTTTAGGTGTACCTTCCATGCCTCAAAAAACAAAACTGAGGCTGGCTGATTGTGAGAGGGACTAACATGTTAGAAACAACAGCCTATCATTTTACTAGTATCCTCACCAAGTCTAAAAATTGATGACAATTCTAACAAAGTCAGAGCTACAAACGAATTGCTCCATTACATTATTTAGGCCTCGCCTGTGGGGCCTGAGATTGTTCCCTTGCTAAAGAACCTTATTTATCTCAGTTAGTTGGTGCATTCAATGAGTGTGAAAGTTTTACCTAAAGATCCTCGTTGCACTAAACTTGTGCATATTAGATGAGGCCTTGTTATAACCAAACACGTCAGTAGAGAAAAAAGTGACAATTGCTGAAGGGCCAGTTGCTGAATGGAAAAACTGGAACTTGTACTCCCTTCTATTGGGATCTCAGTTCTTCTTTTTCAAGGATGATATTATTGTCAATGGAAGGAATGTGTTGAGTCAGCAGTAAGTGACACAGCTTCGGTCCTGATAAAAAGCACAAATTCTCAGGAAAGCAGACTGGCATGTGAAGTCAATGCCCTGTCTAGGCAACTACCAGATTTTCCAGTTGCATAAGAAAACCTTAACAGGTGTAGTGACTGTCTTAATTATCTGGTAGTTTTTTTTCATTGTTTAGAAAAGTTTTCTTTTAATTTGCTTTACTTAGATTTTAAACCTATTCTATCACATGACACAACCCACTAGAAGCATTCAAAAACTTTCAAACTTTTTTAAAGTTTAAATTAGGAGTACATGTTCACTTTAGAGGGAATTTAAGTTTTTCCCATATTTTCTTAATAAATTCAACATTTAAAATAATTATATTAGGTATTATTCTGTCCAGGTGTATCTACAGTCTCTTTCATAGGGTTGGCTGTTACAGAACAAGGAAAGCCTCTTGTATGACAAAGTAAAGTAGAACTAAGCCCTGCTATCGTTTACAGCCACACAGGCCTTCTTAGCCTCACTGACCGTTATCATGCATGGTATGCCTTGCAGACTGCTAAATTGATGGGTTTAGTTCAGTTTTACCAAGTACAAAATCTGGTTACTATGTACAAACCCCATAAAGTAAACAAAAAACATTTTACTTTCCCTGAATGAGCCAAGTCTCCCTTCATTTGTGTCTCACACGCTCCCCCTCCTTGACACTGCAGCTTAGAGTGCGAGTGATTCAACAACAGTGCCAGTTCTGTCAATTTAGAAAGCAGTGTGAAGGACTAGGCGTGGATTCAGGTGCTGATTGAAAGCTTCATTAGGTGGACTTCACTGACAGGATCAACAAATTCAGCCGTGACTAAAAGTTTTGAGAATTAAACATACATTTTCACAAATTCTGCTCCCTCAGTTTTTATGATGGCAATTTGAAATTCATCTGATCACTCTTCATAACATTCAGGAGTATATGAAAAGTCCCTGTTTGTCATGAAAATGAACTTAATCCCATAAAAAAACATTTCCACTGTATTTGTGAAGAAGGCTTCAGGGCACCCAAGCTAGTCCAGCAAGCGCCAGGACCGTCTCCTATAGTTGATTCAGTGCGGGATCGGGGCACCACCAGTGCAGATCTTGCTCAGGAACAGCAGCAGGCAGGTGTGAGTACATCTGCATTAGAGGTCAACCGATATGGCTTTTTCTCTGGCCGATGCCGATATTTAGAAATCGCCGCGGCCGATATATGATCCCGATTTTTTTTTTGGGCCGATATGTTAAGCCGATTTTTTTTTTTCCCCCCTTCATCTCATAAAATCTAACAGTTAGACCCCTTTCACAATGAGGCGTTTTTCAGGCACTTTTGGGCTAAAAATAGCGCCTGTAAAGTACCTGCAAAACGGCTCCCCTGCAGTCTCAGTGTGAAAGCCCGAGTGCTTTCACACTGAGGTGATGCGCCGGCAGGATCTTAAAAAAGGAAGCAGCATCTTTGGAGAGGTGTATACCGCACCTCCAACATTCCTGCCCATTGAAATGAATGCGCACCGCTGCCGAAGCGCCTGCAAAGCAATTCGGCAGCTGCGCTTCACTGGCGCATTAAACCCCTTCCTCAGGCGCTAGCTGGGTTGTAAGCGCCCCGCTAGCAGCCAAATAGCGCCGCTAAAACTACCCTGTTTCCCCGAAAATAAGACCTAGCGTGATTGTCCGTGATGGCTGCAATATAAGCCCTACCCCCCAAATAAGCCCTAGTTAAAGTCCTTGTAGGGCTTATTTTCAGGGTAGGGCTTATTTTTGGGGAAAGAGAGTAGGGCTTATTTGGAGGGTAGGGCTTATATTGCAGCCATCACCGACAATCACGCTAGGTCTTATTTTCGGGGAAACGGTAGCAGCGTTTTACCTTCAACGCCTGCCCGCTGCAGTGTGAAAGCAGCCTTAAGTAATAAAGAAAATTTCATTCCAGTTTAAATTTCCAATTTAAACAGGTATTTAAAACTTTTGGACGAAAAAAAAAATGGGCTAACTTTACTGCTTAGTTTTTTTTTTTTTAATTCATTAGTGTATTTTTTCCAAAAAAAAATTGCGTTTGAAAGACCGCTGCGCAAATACCGTGTGACATAAAATATTGCAGCAACCGCTATTTTATTCCCTAGGGTCTCTGCTAAAAAAAAAAATTATATATATATTGATAAAAGAAACTAAAAAGATACAATGTTTCCACCTGTCAATGAACTTCTTTGTGGAGGAGTTCTCAGTTTAACCATTTAAAGACTAAATCTTTTCTGACATTTGTTGCTTACAAGTAAAAAATCCTGTTTTTTCTGCTAGAAAATCGCTTAGAACCCCCAAAAATTATATATATAATATAATTTTTGGGGGTTCTAAGCGATTTTCTAGCAGAAAAAACAGGATTTTTACTTGTAAGCAACAAATGTCAGAAAAGATTTAGTCTTTAAATGGTTAAACTGAGAACTCCTCCACAAAGAAGTTCATTGACAGGTGGAAACATTGTATCTTTTTAGTTTCTTTTATCAAACTTGGCAGGCTGCCCAGAGAGGAGAGAAGTGCTCCACAGAAGACTTCAGGCAACTTGCATTGACTTATATTACAGAAGTCATTTGCAAGTCGCTCTGAAGTTATAATCGGCTTTTTTTATCAGCACAATCGGCCGATGCCGATTAATTAAAAGACGCCAAATATCGGCCGATAAATCGGTCGACCTCTAATCTGCATGCACAGTGAGGCCAAGACTTTTGGAGGATGGCCTGGTGTCAAGAAGGACAGCAAAGAAGCCACTTCTCTCCAGGAAAACCATCAGGGACAGACTGATATTCTGCAAAAGGTACAGGGATTGGATTGCTGAGGACTGGGGCATCCGGAAAAAACCTTGTCTGGAGAAGAGAAGATGAGCATAACCATCAGTCCTGTGTTATGCCAACAGTAAAGCATCCTCAGATCATTCATGTGTGGGGTTACTTCTCAGCCAAGGGTATAGTAGTGAAAGGATTGATGCTGGACTTTATAGGCACCCAGAGACATGATGCCAAGGTAAGCGAAACCCAACCACAGGGGGGAAACAAGCCACTGCCAATAAGGTCCATGTGGAAAAAATCTAGTGATGTATCATCACAAAGATAGCATTGGGTTATATATCGTTAAAAGCATATAGGCAATCCTTACTTTGCAAAGTTTTTAAATAGTCTTTGTCTGGTTGTGCTTGTTTTAATCAAATTGTTAATATATTTTGTTTATAATTTTCGTGTATCTTAGTGCCTATAAATTCCAGCACTAATCCTTTCACTACTATACTCAATATATGGGACGTGGCACTTTGTTAAATATCAATTTGGTGTTCATAGTACCACCCTGTGGTGATACCTTATCACCTATTTCAATATTCTCAGCCAAGGGAGTGGGCTCACTCACAATTTTGAAAACAGCCATAAATAAAGAATGGTACAAAAACATCCTCTGAAAGCAACTTCTAACCATCCAAGAACAGTTTGGTGAGGAACAATGCCTTTTCCAGCATGATGGAGCACCTTGACATAAGGCAAAAGTGATAACTAAGTGGCCTGTGGAACATAGAAATTTTGGGTCCAAGGCCAGGAAACTTCCCAGACCTTAATCCCATTGAGAACTTGTGGTCAATCCTCAAGAGGCGGGTGAACAAACCCCCCCCCCAAATTCTAACAAACTCAAAGTATTGATAATGCAAGAATGGACTGCCATCAGTGAGGATGTGGCCCAGAAGTTGATTGACAGCATGCCAGGGCGAATTGCAGAGGTCTTGAAAAAGAAGGGTCAACACTGCAAATATTGACTCTTTGCATACACTTAATGTAATTGTCAATAAAAGCCTTTGACACTTATGAAATGCTTATTATTATACTTCAGTATACCATAGTAACATCTTACAAAAAGATCTAAAAACAACACTGTCATTCTCAAAACTTTTGGCCATGGCTGTATGTATGGGACTTTGCAGGGGGACTATGAGAAAACGGATGTACTTACAATTGTTACAGCACTTATTTTGTTATTGTGATGTCATAGTTCTACTTTACGATGTACGAGCCAGTTATTTATAAAACTCAAAATTAAGCTGAATGAATGAATGAAATATGTTGCTTTCCTTCTCAGATGGCTCAGCCTGAGGTTTGAGGCGCAGCCTGCTTCAAGGGAGCCAGCTTTTGTTTCTGTGCTGACTCTAGATAGCTCATAGTGCTTTAGGAATTCTTTATCATATCCACTTGCCGACCCCCCCCAAACCCCCCCCCCCCCCCCCGCCCCATAGCACATTTTTTTTTTAACAGCAAAAACCCCATAGCACATTTACTGCTACAGGGTGGCAGGGCTGAGCAGGATCACGTGTACATATACACGTGATCCTGCACTCCCGAGTATCGGGCGTGAGTGCACACCGCCGGCGGCTCGCTCCCACTGTAATTTTACACAGCGAGAGCTGATCAGTGTGTCCCGCATACCCTATGTTCGCCGGCACATGCTGATTGTTCGGTACACAGGCAGAACGGCAGTAAACAAGGCAGATTGCAGTTCTGTCAGTACAGAAGGCATGGATCCTGTGTTTCTGTTATGCAGGAACACCAATCCATACCTTCCACTAGTAAATGCACCTCCCCCCCAACACTGATTCACCAGCTAGGCACACATTTAACCCTTTGATCACCCCTGATGTTAACCCCTTCCCAGCCAGTGTCATTAGTACAGCGGCAGTGCATATTTTTAGCACTGATCACTGTATTAGGGTCACTGGTCCCCAAAAAAGTGTCAGTGTCCGATTTGTCTGCCGCAATATCACAGTCCCGCTAAAAGTTGCTGATTGCCACCATTACTAGTAAAAAAAAAAAATATATAAAATAAAAATTCCATAAATATATCCCATAGTTTGCAGGCGCTATAACTTTTGCGCAAACCAATCAATATGTGCTTTTTGGGATTTTTTTTGCCAAAAATATGTAGCAGAATACATATTGGCCTAAATTGATAAAGAAATTAGATTTTTTACATTTTTTTAATTGGATGTCTTTTAGAGCAGAAAGTAAAAAATGTTCTTTTTTTTTCTTTTTTCAAAATAGTCGGTAATTTTTTGTTTATAGTGCAAAAAATAAAAACCGCAGAGGTGATCAAATACCACCAAAAGAAAACTCTATTTGTGGGGAACAAAGTACATACATTTTATTTGGGTGCAGTGTCGCACGACCAAGCAATTGTCACCTAAAGTTACGCAGTGCCGTATTGCAATAAATCTTCCGGAGGTGAAGTGGATGATATACAAAATATTTTTTGTGAAACAATCATATAAATCATAATCAAATCAGATCATATAAAAGTAACTACCGTATATACTCGAGTATAAGCCGAGATTTTCAGCCCTTTTTTTTTTAGGCTGAAAGTGCCCCCCTCGGCTTATACTCAAGTCATCGCCATCTGCCAACTGATCAACGTGTCATGCAGACAGATGCCGGCCAGTGTATCATAAAAACATTCGGCGGCCATTCCAGTGTTTAAAAGCAGCGCCTCCTCCTCGTCTGCGATAGGCAGAACACTCAATTTCCCAGCAGTCAGTGTTCAGCCTATCACGGACATCCTCTCATCCTCGTCCGTGGTATGAGGATGAGTGGATGTCCGTGATAGGCTGAACACTGACTGCTGGGAAATTGAGTGTTCTGCCTATCGCAGATGAGGAGGAGGCGCGGCTTTTGAACACTGGAATGGCCGCCGAATGTTTTTATAACACGCTGACCGAGCAATGTTGGCTGCAGATCGGCACACAGAGGCTGCAGATTGGCACAGGTAGGCTGCAATGGGCACGGGAGGCATGCACAGGACACGGGGAGGCATGCTTGACCCTCTTTTCCACTTACAGTAGCTGCTGCATTTATCACCCTCGGCTTATACTCGGGTCAATAATTTATTTAGAGAAAACAAGTACCCCCCGGTACTGTGGAACTTTGAGGGTGAACTTTTGAGGACACAATATTATAGAAACATAGAAAAATGTATTATTTCATAAAACAATGTGGCGGTGTGAAACAGCACCATACATAAAATAGTACATGATATCCATATAGTATGAGAAAAAAACACTTCTCCTATAGCCCAAATAGGAGAAGGGTTATAGAAGTGTTTTTTCTTGGACATAAATTATAGGAGCATCGAAGGAGTTACAAGAGATATTCCTGGAATTGTAGTTCCCAAGCAGGTGAACGTTTTGATTTCTGCCTACACCTATTGTAAAGCCTTTTTTGCTCACACTTGCCCTTCTGTGACATTGTTGTTTGCTGTGAAATTACCCAATTTTGGGACATTTTTGGCTCAAATTAAATTCTGTTCTGTATTTTAGGACCATTTCAAAACAGAAAGGCTCTTGAACACCATGGATGTCCAGAGAAGTACGGCGTGCGCCTGTTGTACCAACACATGTCAAAGTATATTGCATGGACTTACTTAAATCTTTGACTTTAGACTGTTACAAACACATGTACGTCAGTTTCCAATTGGAAGGATCCATGCTGCCAAGGAATGTCTGTAGGTACCAAACAAAACCAAAATTCCAAGCTGTTCCACTTTAGAAAATGTGTAACTGTTTACTCATCAGTGTTGACATTCATTATAATATATCGATAATGAAAAATGGGGCTGTGGGGCAGCCGGTGTGTTATATTTTCCACACCTTTAAGTAAGGGTCTGGTCAAAAAATACACAGGTACCTACTTTTTGCCCTGTTACCCCTGTGATTTGTAGATGACATTATTTGCCCCATCATGTGTGTTGTTATTTGACGTTCGTAACTGATTTTTAAAAAAAATCAAAAAACATTAAAATCTTAACCAAAACCCAAAAGTATTTTAGTTATTTACAGAGAATACTTGCTCTTTGCTTGGCAACAAGAATGTATTTTTTGTTATACCCGCTCCATCGCTAAACCTTTGGTGATCTTACCTTCATCGTGTCCATACAAATCTTGCATTCTTTTTCCATCAACGCCATCCCTCCATAGCATCCATTGGTGCTAGCACAGTGTTGACTGTGGATATCAGAACAGAAGGAAATAAGGCCAGAAAGTCTAGATTGGTCAACAATGACACAGTGTGGGGAGTGCGTCACACGTCTTCAAGAAACTATTAGATAATCACCTGAATGATCGCAACATACAGGGATATACAATGTAATACTGACACATAATCACACACATAGGTTGGACTTGATGGACTTGTGTCTTTTTTCAACCTCACCTACTATGTTGGGGGTATTAGCGGATATCAAGTAGAAAGAGGAAGAAAAAAAAAATCAGTCTTTCCTGCACTTAGATGGCTGGGTGTTATTTGGCTATCTATGGGAATAACAAGGCTGTGTCTTACCTCACTGTCTCTTGTCTTTGAGATTATGCCATCCAACATTAGCAGGCATTGATTTTAGGCTATGTTTTCCAGTACCAGGACAGGGACTGGGGCTGCAGGATCTTGGCATTTAATTTAAATTCTGAGACAGTCCTGTGCTGATCTGGGACAGCTGGTGTGAGCTGCAGCCTTGGGCTTCATTCACACTTGTAGGACTCCAAAGTAGCTCGACTTTGACACAACTTTGGATGTTTATGACTTGGATGCGACTTTGGCTTTGACCAAAATAATGGACAACTGTTGCATGCAAAACATTTAGGTATGACTTTCATGCAACTTTTGAGTGTTAACACTGAACTAATGTCCCAAAGTTAGAAGCAAAATAGTACATGAACTACTTTGAAGTCGCTGAAACTTTAAGTCGCACATATATGAATGGTTATCATTGGAAAACATGGGGTACAACTTGCCATCTGATTTTGATGTCCAATGTCGCATGACAAGTCATACAAGTGTGAATGGACACTTAAATCTTTGCTGTGCCAAAGTATGGAGACACCACTGTCAGGGGCAGAGAGATTTCTCAGCTTTACTGCAAGCTCCAGCTAGAGAAACTCAGAGTTTAAATGGGGCCCCCTACAGCTGCCAGGAGTGTATGTAAATCTGACAAGCCGACTGTCGGCTGTCAGATGGAAGCCACCATAACGCTTCCACACACCCCGGTAACTGTACCCCCCAGACGCTCCCACCATGTTTTCAGGGCTCCATGCACCCATTAGCAAACCCGGGACCAGCATGGCAGGTGCTGATGGGTAGAAGGAAGGGAGATCAGTGTCCGTTCACTGATATCCCTTTCCTGCTAATGACCCAGAAGCTCCATGTAAAAACATCAATTCCAGTTCCTAGTGTCACTGTCCCCAGCCAGTATGGGCGCAGTGCAATCTGTGCTCCATTAAATTAATTGGAAGGCAGGGGCGAAATCAGGGATCTTTTAGACCACTGATGTCTCATTAAAGAGAAAAAAAATAGTTAAAAAAAACAAAACATACACGTATGAACATAAATGCACGTTACACACGGCCGTGCACACCAGAGTAAGAGCGGTCATTTTAGGCCTATTATTCATGGTTCACTCTAAACTAATATCCTGTAGAGCAGGGGTCCTCAAACTTTTTAGACAGGGGGCCAGTTCACGGTCCCTCAGACTGTTGGGGGGCCGCACTATAGTTTAAAAAAAATATGAACTAATTCCTAAATTCCTATGCACACATCTTTTTTGTAGTGCAAAAGAATAAAATAATCAATAATAAATAATAATATATATAGGGGATGGACAGGGGGACAGAGGGATGGACAGAGGGGTGGACAGGGGGACAGAGGGGTGGACAGGGGGACAGAGGGGTGGACAGGGGGACAGAGGGGTGGACAGGGGGACAGAGGGGTGGACAGAGGGGTGGACAGGGGGACAGTGGGATGGACAGGGGGACAGTGGGATGGACAGGGGGACAGTGGGATGGACAGGGGGACAGTGGGATGGACAGGGGGACAGTGGGATGGACAGGGGGACAGTGGGATGGACAGTGGGACAGTGGGATGGACAGTGGGACAGTGGGATGGAAAGGGGGACAGTGGGATGGAAAGGGGGACAGTGGGATGGAAAGGGGGACAGAGGGATGGACAGAGGGACAGAGGGATGGACAGGGGGACAGAGGGATGGACAGGGGGACAGAGGGATGGACAGGGGGACAGAGGGATGGACAGGGGGACAGAGGGATGGACAGGGGGACAGAGGGGTGGACAGGGACAGAGGGGGGGGGCAGTGGGGTGGACAGGGGGACAGAGGGATGGACAGGGGGACAGAGGGATGGACAGGGGGACAGTGGGATGGACAGGGGGACAGAGGGAAAGAGGGGGGGGACAGGGGGGTGGACAGAGGGGTGGACAGGGGGACAGTGGGGTGGACAGAGGGACAGAGGGGTGGACAGAGGGGTGGACAGAGGGGTGGACAGAGGGACGGACAGGGAGACAGTGGGATGGATAGGGAGACAGTGGGGTGGACAGGGGGACAGAGGGGTGGACAGGGGGACAGAGGGGTGGACAGTGGGGTGGACAGTGGGGTGGACAGTGGAGTGGACAGGGGGACAGAGGGGGGACAGTGGGGTGGACAGGGGGACAGTGGGGTGGACAGGGGGACAGAGGGGTGGACAGGGGGACAGAGGGGGGGGCAGAGGGGTGGACAGGGGGACAGAGGGGGGGGCAGGGGGACAGAGGGGGGACAGGGGGACAGTGGGGTGGACAGGGGGACAGAGGGGTGGACAGGGGGACAGTGGGGTGGACAGAGGGGGGACAGGGGGACAGTGGGGTGGACAGGGGGACAGAGGGATGGACAGGGGGACAGAGGGGGGGCAATGGGGTGGACAGGGGGACAGAGGGATGGACGGGTGGACAGAGGGGTGGACAGAGGGGGGGGCAGGGGGACAGAGGGGTGGACAGGGGGACAGTGGGGTGGACAGGGGGACAGAGGGGTGGACAGGGGGACAGAGGGGTGGACAGGGGGACAGAGGAGTGGACAGAGGGGGGACAGGGGGGTGGACAGAGGGGGGACAGAGGGGTGGACAGAGGGGGGACAGGGGGGTGGACAGGGGGACAGTGGGGTGGACAGAGGGGGGACAGTGGGGTGGACAGAGGGGTGGACAGGGGTGGACAGGGGGACAGAGGGGTGGACAGAGGGGGGAAAGGGGGGTGGACAGGGGGACAGTGGGGTGGACAGGGGGGGGGACAGTGGGGTGGACAGGGGGACAGAGGGGTGGACGGCAGGGGGACAGTGGGGTGGACAGGGGGATGGATAGAGGGGGGGACAGTGGGGTGGACAGGGGGACAGAGGGGTGGACAGAGGGGGGGACAGAGGGGTGGACAAGGGGACAGTGGGGTGGACAGGGGGATGGACAGGGGGACAGTGGGGTGGACAGGGGGACAGTGGGATGGACAGGGGGACAGAGGGATGGACAGGGGGACAGAGGGGTGGACAGAGGGGTGGACAGGGGGACAGTGGGGTGGACAGGGGGGGGGACAGTGGGGTGGACAGGAGGACAGAGGGGTGGACGGCAGGGGGACAGTGGGGTGGACAGGGGGACAGAGGGGTGGACAGAGGGGGGGACAGGGGGACAGTGGGGTGGACAGGGGGACAGTGGGGTGGACAGGGGGACAGTGGGGTGGACAGGGGGACAGAGGGATGGACAGGGGGATGGACAGGGGGACAGAGGGATGGACAGGGGGACAGAGGGGGGGGGGCAGTGGGGTGGACAGGGGGACAGAGGGATGGACAGGGGGACAGTGGGATGGACAGGGGGACAGTGGGATGGACAGGGGGACAGTGGGAGGGACAGAGGGGGGGACAGTGGGGTGGACAGGGGGACAGTGGGGTGGACAGAGGGGGGGGCAGTGGGGTGGACAGGGGGACAGAGGGGTGGACAGAGGGGTGGACAGAGGGGGGACAGGGGGACAGTGGGGTGGACAGGGGGACAGTGGGGTGGACAGGGGGACAGAGGGGTGGACAGAGGGGTGGACAGAGGGGTGGACAGGGGGACAGTGGGGTGGACAGGGGGACAGAGGGGTGGACAGAGGGGTGGACAGGGGGACAGAGGGACAGAGGGGTGGACAGGGGGACAGTGGGATGGACAGGGGGACAGAGGGATGGACAGGGGGACAGAGGGATGGACAGGGGGACAGTGGGATGGACAGGGAGACAGTGGGGTGGACAGGGGGACAGAGGGGTGGACAGGGGGACAGAGGGGTGGACAGGGGGACAGAGGGGTGGACAGGGGGACAGAGGGGTGGACAGTGGGGTGGACAGGGGGACAGAGGGGTGGACAGGGGGACAGTGGGGTGGACAGGGGGACAGTGGGGTGGACAGGGGGGGGGGCAGGGGGGTGGACAGGGGGACAGTGGGGTGGACAGAGGGGGGGACAGAGGGACAGAGGGGGGGACAGTGGGGTGGACAGGGGGACAGAGGGGGGGACAGTGGGGTGGACAGAGGGGGGGGGCAGTGGGGTGGACAGGGGGACAGAGGGGTGGACAGAGGGGTGGACAGGGGGACAGTGGGGTGGACAGGGGGACAGAGGGTGGACAGGGGGACAGTGGGATGGACAGGGGGACAGAGGGATGGACAGGGGGACAGAGGGATGGACAGGGGGACAGAGGGATGGACAGGGGGACAGAGGGGTGGACAGAGGGATGGACAGGGGGACAGTGGGATGGACAGGGAGACAGTGGGGTGGACAGGGGGACAGAGGGGTGGACAGGGGGACAGAGGGGTGGACAGGGGGACAGAGGGGTGGACAGTGGGGTGGACAGGGGGACAGTGGGGTGGACAGGGGGACAGTGGGGTGGACAGGGGGGGGGCAGGGGGGTGGACAGGGGGACAGAGGGGTGGACAGGGGGACAGTGGGGTGGACAGGGGGACAGTGGGGTGGACAGAGGGGTGGACAGGGGGACAGAGGGGTGGACAGGGGGACAGAGGGGTGGACAGGGACAGAGGGGGGGGGGACAGGGGGACAGAGGGGTGGACAGGGGGGCAGAGGGGTGGACAGGGGGACAGAGGGGTGGACAGGGGGACAGAGGGGTGGACAGGGGGACAGAGGGGTGGACAGAGGGGGACAGGGGGGTGGACAGATGGGGGACAGGGGGACAGTGGGGTGGACAGGGGGACAGAGGGGTGGACAGAGGGGTGGACAGAGGGGTGGACAGGGGGACAGTGGGGTGGACAGGGGGACAGTGGGGTGGACAGAGGGGTGGACAGGGGGACAGAGGGGTGGACAGAGGGGGGACAGGGGGACAGTGGGGTGGACAGAGGGGGGACAGAGGGGTGGACAGGGGGACAGAGGGGTGGACAGGGGGACAGTGGGGTGGACAGGGGGACAGAGGGGTGGACAGAGGGGGGACAGGGGGACAGAGGGGTGGACAGAGGGGGGGCAGGGGGACAGTGGGGTGGACAGGGGGACAGTGGGGTGGACAGAGGGGTGGACAGGGGGACAGAGGGGTGGACAGAGGGGGGGACAGGGGGTCAGTGGGGTGGACAGGGGGGACAGTGGGGTGGACAGGGGACAGTGGGGGGGGACAGGGGGACAGTGGGGGGGACAGTGGGACAGTGGGCTGGACAGTGGGGTGGACAGTGGGGGGGACAGGGGGACAGTGGGGGGGACAGGGGGACAGTGGGGGGGACAGGGGGACAGTGGGGTGGACAGGGGGACAGTGGGGTGGACAGTGGGGGGGACAGTGGGGTCCTCACTTGTTAGTAGGCTGTCACTCTTCGCGCCTCCTGTCTCCGTGCGGGACTGTGCTGGGAACTACACTTCCCAGCATGCAGCGCGACACACGGAGCCCTCCATTACTGGGGTGGGGGAGGCGGCTTGAGCGGAGCGGATATGCTCCCTGCCGAAGCCGAGCCGACCTGGCCCCGGCCCGAGCCTGGATTGTCGGGAATCCGACCCTGGGTGGACTGGGCCGGATAAATGTCCTCGGCGGGCCGCATGTGGCCCGCGGGCCGTAGTTTGAGGACCCCTGCTGTAGAGTATTTTAAAGCGTTGCCTATGGATAACATAGGATAATGACATTTGTCACCATTTCACGGGCGCATGCAATTTTATAGCTTGACATGTTGGGTATCTATTTACTCGGGTCAACCTCATCTTTTAGATTTTACCAAAACATTGGGTAATATATTGTGATTATGTGCACTATTACTTTTATTCTCTAGGGTGTCTGCTTATATATATTTAAATGTGTGCAAAAATGGCTCTGGCTGCAAGGGATTAAAGGAAACCTTTCCAGTGAGAAACATGAAAGATGCTCTTAGATTCTTGGCCATGATACTGACCCTTCTGGGCGCATTACTTTTGACTTTCCTAATCTGCATGATTATTCCAGGTTAGTGCCATGAATTTATTTTATCCAATAGGTCAGCATAACAGCCAAGCAACATTTTCAAAAGTAGATCAGCAATAACAGCCTCCAGCTTTCACAAAACCACACTTGACTAGTTTAACCAAACTTAACCAGGTAGAATAGAGGAGACTAATTTTTCTTTATTCCTTCTAAACTAATTTTGTGCAGTTCATATTTTAACCACTGGGTGTCAGACTGGCACAACATAAAAGGGCCCTTAATCTGTCCATTTTTATATATGTGCTCCAACTCAGGAGACTCAAATTTATAGTTAGGACTGCAGTACACTGGGTGCTGTGATGTGGCCTCTGCAGCTCACACGTGTATTTGCAAATGTGTGCAAAATAAAACCCGTGTTTTTAATGTGAACTGTTAGACAGGGTCAATTCAGTTTGTTGCAGGCTGCCTGGTAATTGAGCTGGGAATTTTTGTTTGGTATATTTTTGTTACCACTCCCAACCCAGTTCCTTCTGTATTTACCTCGGGGGTTGTGGAGCTGTCAGCAACCCCACAACCACTCCAGAGGTTCAGTGAATTGAAATCCTCGCTCTTCCTCTTTCAGTGCTTCCAGACTGGACCAGATGGATTCTGATTGGTCAGCAACATCAGTGTGATGATGCTGACTAATCTCGGAATCAATCCATGCTGGAAGGGCTGATAGAGAAGAGCAGGGATTTAAAATCCCAGACCGCTGGAGCAGAAGGGGGGGGTTTGTGCGACCTGCTCTTCAACCCCAAAGGTTGAGGAGGGACTGGGGGAGGGGGTCCAGTGTTAGTTCAGCCCAAGAATCCAATCCAAGCCCAACCAGAAGGATTTTGATTGTGTCTTTTAGTGGGAGCAGTACCTTTAAAATTTGGAGGGGTCGGTAGGGGGACATGTAATCTCGTATCGATCACAGTAGGCCTTGCTTACCAAAATGTCAACAGATCCATTCCTGTCTATAGATGTTGCCATCTCCCTCTCATTCCCCCATACTGCTGGATCCATGAATCGGAAGATGCGCTGTTCTCCATTTTGTCTTGCTTGTGCAATGAATGTTATGCGGCGGAACAGCTGGAGAGGACACAGATACTAAAGTGATGAGATGTCAGTTTTCTGGAATGTGTGTTGGATCTGGACCCTGTACTTCTTTGACATGATATAATGCAGCCAACACTTCTGCTCCTAGGAATGTGCCAATAGTTTATACTTTGTCTATGTGGGGAATGTCTGCCTACAACAGGTTTGTGTCTGGATCGCTCAGGGGAAATCTGGCAGGAAGTAAAATATCAGTGTGAGAAAGCTCAGCTGGAAGCTGCATGCTAGGTCTAGAACAGCAACATTTCAGCTTCACTGCCTCTGGTTTATGCTTCTAGCGATGGACATATTCAATCAACAGTTTATTTAGCTATAGATTTCTTTTAATATTGGACAGAGCAGGAAATCGATTACACCTTTTAGGTTTCTTATTATGGTCTGAGCTCCTGCTGGGAAGATTTCTCCTTTTCTTCCCGATGGGCTCTCAGTGATGAGCACCTCCCTAATTTTTTTGTCCTTCATGGAAAATATCTGCAAGTATTAAAGCAGTAGTAAACCACCAGTGAAACAAAAATGTAGTATGCACTGCATACTAGCACAATATGACAAACACACCTGCAAAGGGAATCCCTCCCGAGCAGCACTTTCATGGATCCCCGGCACTGCCATCTTCACCCGGTCTTCCTTCCAGGTTTGCTAGATCTGGCAGTGTGAATGGCTGGAGCCGTGGTGATGTCACTCCTGCGGATGCAGGCGGGAGCCCTCGGCTCCAGCAAGGGGGTCTGAAGGTACGCAATGGGTATGCCGCCCGTTCAGAGCACATGCAATGGTGACATCATCGGCAGCATCGCTCGTTAATATCTTCTAAACTGTGCAAGTTTAGGAGATATTCACTGTACCTACAAGGTAAGCCTTATTATAGACTTACCTGTAGGTACAAGTTCAAAAGTGGAGCTTACCACCACTTTAAGTCCTTATTCACACAGGATTTAACTTGTATGAGGGCAGTGTGTACAACCAAAATAAACACACACAAAAAAAAAACCACACACCAACCACCATGCAATACATGCTCTTTAACCGCTTGACCTCAAAGCCTTTTCTTGCACTTTTTGTTTACATGTAAAAATCTGTATTTTGTGCTAAAATTAATTCTTAGACCCCCCCCCCCCCCCCAAATTTTTATTTTTAAAGCAGAGGCCCTAAAGAATGAATTGGTGGGTGTTGCAATTTTTTATCTCATACGGTATTTGCACAGCATTTTTTTAAAAGCATTTTTTTGGGGAAAAAAATACTCTTTTTAATTTTAGTGCAAAAAAATAATACATAACCCAATTTATGGTAAAATAAAAAAAGATGTTACGCCAAGTAAATAAATACCAAACATGTCACAATTTAAAATTGCGCACACCTGTGAGATAGCAACAAATGACATAAATTTACTATCCATAGGCGACGCTTTAAAAGCCTTCTCAGGTTACCACTTTACATTTACACAGGAGGTGCTAGAATTACTGCCCAAGATCTGATGTTCACGGTGATACCTCACATGTATGTTCTTAAAGTGAATTGTGTAAAATCAGTAAAGTTAGAATCAAAAACTAATACATATTATAGCATCATATATAACATTTGTGTGTGTGTGTGTATATATATATATATATATATATATATATATATATATATATATATATATATATATATATATATATATATATATATATATATATATTTTTTTTTTTTTTATCGGCTTATAACACGCACCCCAAGTTTAGGAGGGAATTTTAAGGAAAAAAAAACCTTACATTTAAAAGCCCATCAATGCAGCCTTGTCAGTGTCCATCTGCAGCCTTGTAGTGTCATTTGCAGCCTTGCCCAGTGACACTTCAGCCTTGTAGTGTCACTGCAGTTGTTAAATATGGCGCCGCCGAGAGACACAGAGCCAGTCCTGTGTCACTTGGCGGCTCTCGGCTCCTCTCGTAGTCCTGTGGGCGGAGCCAAGCGCCGACATTCATACATAGCCGAGTGTACTCGGCTAGGTTCGGCTAGCTCCGCTCACAGTCACGCCCAGTCCCTGTGTTATGTCCATCTTAGAGCGGGACTGTGAGCGGAGCTAGCCGAACCTAGCCGAGTACACTCGGCTATGTATGAATGTCGGCGGCGCTCGCTCCTCCGCTCACTGTCAGCGGGGGATCGGCGTATAACACGCACCCACGATTTTCCCTTGATTTTAAGGGGAAAAAAGTGAGTGTTATACGCCGATAAATACGGTATATATACATACACACACACACACACACATACATACACATACACACACATACATACACTATCTCACAAAAGAGAGTACATCCCTCACATTTTTGTAAATATTCTATTATATCTTTTCATGTGACAACATTGACGAAATGACACTTTGCTACAATGTAAAGTAGTGAGTGTACAGCTCGTATAACAGTGTAAATTTGCTGTCCCTTCAAAATAACTCAACACACAGCCATTAATGTCTAAACCGCTGGCAACAAAAGTGAGTACACCATTAAGTGAAAATGTCCAAATTGGCCCAAAACGTCAATATTTTGTGTGGCCACCATTATTTTCCAGCACTGCCTTAACCATCTTGGGCAGGGCATTCACCAGAGCATCACAGGTTGTCATTGGAGTCCTCTTCCACTCCTCCATAACAACATCACAGAGCTGGTGGATGTTAGAGACCTTGCACTCCTCCGCCTTCCATTTGAGGATGCCCCACAGATGCTCAATAGGGTTTAGGTCTGGAGACATGCTTGGCCAGTCCATCACCTTTACCCTCAGGTTCTTTAGCAAGGGAGTGGTCATCTTGGAGGTGTGTTTGGGGTCATTATGTTGGAATACTGCCCTGTGGCCCAGTTTCCGAAAGGAAGGGGATCATGCTCTGCTTCAGTATGTCACAGTACATGTTGGCATTCATGGTTCCTCAATGAACTGTAGCCCCCTTACGCCGGCAGCACTCATGCAGCCCCAGACCATGACACTGCACCATGCTTGACTGTAGGCAAGACACACTTGTCTTTGTCATCCTCACCTGGTTGCCACCACACACGCTTGACACCATCTGAACCAAATAAGTTCATCTTGGTCAGGACATGGTTCCAGTAATCCATGTCCTTAGTCTGCTTGTCTTCAGCAAACTGTTTGTGGGCTTTCTTGTGCAACATCTTTGGAAGAGGCTTCCTTCTGGGATGACAGCCATGCAGACCAATTTGATGCAGTGTGCGGCGTATGGTCTGAGCACTGACAGGCTGACCCCCCACCCCTTCAACCTCTGCAGCAATACTGGCAGCACTCATACGTCTCTTTCCCAAAGACAACCTCTGGATGCGACGCTGAGCCTGTGCACTCAACTTCTTTGGTCGACCATGGCGAGGCCTGTTCTGAGTGCAACCTGTCCTGTTAAACTGCTGTATGGTCTTGGCCACTGTGCTTCAGCTCAGTTTCAGGGTATTGTCAATCTTCTTATAGCCTAGGCCATCTTTATGTAGAGCAAACATTTTTTTTTTTCAGATCTTCAGAGTTCTTTGCCATGAGGTGCCATGTTGAACTTCCAGGGACCAGTATGAGCGAGTGAGAGCGATAACACCAAATTTAACACACCTTCTCCCCATTCACACCTGAGACCTTGTAACACTAATGAGTCACATGACACCAGAGAGGGGAAAATGGCTAATTGGGCACAATTTGGACATTTTCCCTTAGGGGGTGTACTCACTTTTGTTGCCAGCGGTTTAGACATTAATGGCTGTGTGTTAAGTTATTTTGAGGGGACAGCAAATTTACACTGTTATACAAGCTGTACACTCACTACTTTACATTGTAGCAAAGTGTCATTTCTTCAGTGTTGTCACATGAAAAGATAGAATAAAATATTTACAAAAATGTGAGGGGTGTACTCACTTTTGTGAGAAAAAAAATTATATATATATTTATTTATACAGTGAGGGAAAAAAGTATTTGAGCCCCTGCTGATTTTGTACGTCAAAGAAATGATCAGTCTATCATTTTAATAGCAGGTTTATTTTAAAAGTGAGACAGAATAACACAAAAATATCCAGAAAAACGCATTTCAAAAAAGTTATAAATTGATTTGCATTTTAATGAGTGAAGTAAGTATTTGATCCCCCATCAGCAAGATTTCTGACTCCCGGGTGTCGTCTATACAGGTAACGAGCTGAGATTAGGAGCACTCTCTTAAAAGGGCCTAATCTCAGCTTGTTACCTGTATAAAAGGCACCTGGCCACAGAAGCAATCAATCAGATTCCAATCTCTCCACCATGGCCACGAGCTGTCCAAGGATGTCAGAGACAAGATTGTAGACCTACAGAAGGCTGGAATGGGCTACAAGACCATCGCTAAGTGAGAGGGTGACAACAGTTGGTGCGATTATTCGCGAATGGAAGAAACAGAAAATAATTGTCAATCTCCCTCGGTCTGGGGCTCCATGTAAGGTCTCACCTCATGGAGTTTCAATTATTTTGAGAACGGTGAGGAATCAGCCCAGAACTGCACGGGAGAGTCTTGTCAATGATCTCAAGGCAGCTGGGACCAAAGTCACAAAGAAAACAATTGGTAACACACTACGCCGTGAAGGACTGAAATCCTGCAGCGCCCGCAAGGTCCCCCTGCTCAAGAAAACACATGTAAAGGCTCGTCTGAAGTTTGCTAATGAACATCTGAATGATTCAGAGGAAAACTGAAAGTGTTGTGGTCAGATGAGATCAAAATTTAGCTCTATGGCATCAACTCAACTCACCGTGTTTTGAGGAGGAGGAATGTTGCCTAGGACCCCAAGAACACCATCCCCACTGTCAAACATGGAGGTGGAAACATTATGCTTTGGGGGTGGTTTTTTGCTAAAGGAGACAGGACAACTTCACCGCATCAAAGGGACAATGGACGGGGCCGATTTGTACCGTCAAATCTTGGGTGAGAACCTCCTTCCCTCAGCCAGGGCATTGAAAACGAGTCGTGGATGGGTATTCCAGCATGACAATGACCCAAAACACACGGCAGCACAAGGCAACAAATGAGTGGCTCAAGAAATAGCGCATTAAGGTTCTGGAGTATATGGAGAATATATCAGGTCCCAAAGATTCACAAACACAAAACTAAACCACCAGGCAGGCCCATAATCAGTGGCAATGAATCAGTACATTCTAGACTGGGGGAGTATTTGGATATATTCTTCCAGCCAATAGCAGGAGAGGGCAAAGCGTTCCTTAAAGATAGCAAAGATGTAATTAATAATTTGAGAAACATACAGGTAGACGATTCCACATTACTGGTAACACTGGATGTGGAGTCGTTGTACACTAATATAAAACAAACAGATGCCCTAGCAGCTGTAGCATGGGGAATGAAGAACCCATCGGATTTAAAATTGAAACAAAGGAGGTTCATCCTGGAGGGACTAAGAATGGCCATGGGCAACAATTTTTTCTGGCACGACCACAACTATTATAGACAAATAAAAGGGGTGGGTATGGGTAATAAGTATGCACTGAGTGTGGCCAACATCTTCCTAAGTAAATGGGAGGAGGAAGAAATCTTCGGGAGATGCTGGCCACACTTGCTGTTATACAAACGCTACATAGACGATATTTTGATAGTATGGAAGGGAAGCCAAGAACATTTGGAGCAATTTATACGGCATATTGGCTGCAATCAATATGGCATAAAATTTACAGCTACCTATAACTCACAAAAAATTAATTTTTTGGACTTGGAGATATTCAAAAACCAGAATCAACTTGGGACTAGAACACATTTCAAAGAAACGGACAGGAATGGGTACATACCGATGGGGAGCTGTCATCACCCCCATTGGAAAAAGGCCATCCCCAAGAGTCAGTTCATCAGGATAAGACGAAACTGTGACCTGATGGAGGAATACTTCCAACAAACTGACACCCTGATAGAAAGGTTTATAGATAAGGGTTATAGAAGAAACGTACTGGAGGAGACACGTCTGAATGTAGCTAATATGGACAAAGAACTGATTCTAAAAAATAAAAACAAAAACTATAGCCAGAACAATAATTTACCATTCATTACGTGATTCAATAAACAGTATAAGACATTGGAGAATATTATAGAAAAAATTGGCCTATAATCAGCAATGACCCACAACTAAGTAAGGTACTCCCAAAAAAACCAACATTCATATACAGGAGAGCAAGAAGGATCCGTGACAAAATAGTAAAGAACGTGCCCGACCCCCCCCAAAACGATGTCAACTTTTTTCAGTCAAAAGGGTTTCTTCAGATGTGGAAAATATAAGGCTTGTAGATCTACCAATAAACAGGATAGAAAAATAACTAGTTTTACATCAAATACCAATGAGCAAAAATACAAAATTGAGAAACTGATAACATGCTGTAGCACACACGTCACCTACGTACTGGAGTGCAGTTGTGGGCTACACTACGTAGGCAGAACGACCAGAGCCCTGTCAGTAAGAATAGGTGAACATGTCAGAAACATCAAAAAAGGATTCAAACACCATAGTGTATCTAAACATTTTAGCGATGTACATGGAAGAAACCCTCAACATCTGAAGTTCTATGGAATAGATAAGATAGAAAAGAACTGGAGGAACACCAATATGAAAAGAGAGGTGTCAAAGAATGAAACACATTGGATATTTAAAATGGACACGATGAGGCCACTGGGGTTGAACGTGGAGCTAGACATCAATTGCTTTTTGGAAGATTATTAGTACATTTGAACAAATTTTATTTGGTCTATGTCTTATTTTGTTTATGGTTTATTTTTCACTTTTTATTTATTTTTTTCTATTTTTTTCCAATATTTTTTCTATATTTTTTCTATTTTTTTTCTAATTTTTTTCATTAAATTTTTTTCCATTTTTTTTATTTTTTTATTATTATTTCTTTCGATTTTTTCTTTTTTTCTCTGGTACATTTTTTTCTAATTTTTTTATGATTTTTTCTCATTTTTTCACTTTTTATTTTTTTATTTTATTTTTTTTATTTTTTTTTATGGCTTTTTTATAATTCTTTATTTTAATTTTATATATTTTTTCTAGTTTTCTAACTTATTTGTCAATATTAGAATAACCCCTTATTTTAAATGAATAGTGATTTGATTATATGAGGTGCATAAAATATATTTACACTTTTTAGACTGTGGGGGTAGTAAATGGATTTTTGCCACCCCATAATGCCTGCAGGTCAGTTGATACTGCGGAACACTATAGTTTGTTTAATTTTTTTAAGATATTGTAAGAGTCTCTTCAGCAGATAAAGATAGGCCACATCTTCGCAAAAACACTGGTTTTTCGTAATAGAACGAGTAATTAAGTTAACCAAGTGGAGTATATGATGTTACAAGGAGGATATGCACTTCAGGCTCTAGAGAATAGGAATTGAGAATAGCATCCCTTAGTTAAGATGGCGACACACGTACTTCCGGTTGCACGGAGTATAAATATAGCACGCACCAATCACACGGCAGCTTCCTGATGACGCATATGATGATGCGAAACGCGTAGAGGCTGCTGGGAATTCTCTCGGAACAGGTGATCGGAAACGTCCGGGCAGCGGGCGGAAACACATACGAGAGCGAGGGGTGAGGCGCAAGCCGAACGTGGAGGCCATACACGAACCACGGAACCGCTCAGAACTTGTCCTTATCTGCTGGATTCGCTCAGTGCCAGCTTGAAGGCACTTTTAAATGTGAGTGTAATATCCATTTTTGGTTTTTTATTCAATAAATGTTTTAAACGCATTGCGCAATGATCGTCTATCTATATATCCTACATGAGGAAAACTAAAGCATAGCCGATGAGAAGTGATAATAAGGTGGAGCGCATTTAAGGTGGAGCAGCTTTTAAGGTGGAGTGGTTATCCCATGAATGAACCAAAGGCACATCATTTAACAAGTATCTGGTGAGTGGCCAATCTGCAAGGTGGTGGTGTGTCACAAAGTCACTTATAAATAAGAAGAGACACAAGAGCACGATAAGAATACAGTCACAGCATTTGAAAGAGGATTTTTGGAGTCCTATGGTTTATGGGACTTTAACATTGTTTATATGCACAGGAGGGGCAATCTGCTTATGGTTTTCAGCTGTTTTTACAGGTTTTCATGTGCGATTCACACACAACAGAAGGATATTGGTTTACATACACTTATTTGATTTATGGTTTTTTATTTGTACACAGAAGATGGCTATTTGAATTTTTAGGAGATATTATCGTATGATATATTTATTTTTTTCATCACATATTAGGAATAGAAATTTATATTGCAAGTGGTGTAGAGATAGGAACAGCGCATTCACACATATCAATCTTTAAGGTTCTGGAGTGGCCTAGCCAGTCTCCAGACCTTAATCCCAAAGAAAATTTATGGAGGGAGCTGAAGGTTTGAGTTACCAACGTCAGCCTCAAAACCATAAAGATTTAGAGAGGATCTGCAAAGAGGAGTGGGACAAAATCCATCCTGACATGTGCAAACCTGGTGGCCAACTACAAAAAAAAAAAAAAATAAGTCTGACCTCTGATTTCCAACAAGGGTTTTGCCACGTACTAAGTCATGTTTTGAGAAGGGGTCAAATAAGTATTTCACTCATTAAAATGCAAATCAATTTAGAACTTTTTGAAATGCGGTCTTCTGGATTTCTTTTGTTGTTATTCTGTCTCTCACTGTTAAAATAAACGTACCAAAATTACTATCTAAAATTATATACTGATCATTTGTCAGTGGGCAAACGTACAAAATCAGCAGATCATACTTTTTTCCCTCACTGTAGCATTCATAATTTGAATTATTCAGTGTAAAAGTCCTATACACCATACAATCTTTGTGCAATCTCAAAAAACATGCCCAGTTTCTTCCAATAGAGCATCAATGTGAAATCACTGGACTGCATATAGTGCCTGATGCCGATAGCTTACCTGTGCCTTTGAGAAAGCCGTGACTGGTGCAGCGTACAAGGTGGGAAGTGACATCACCCTGGGCAAAGGCTAGAACACCATGTTGGAAAATCAGATCTGATGTGACTTCTGTACGATTTTCCCATTATAATCCTTTTACATGTAAGTGTATTTTCAAGTGTTTCAAATAAAAATATATATTCTCGGTCTGCACTATTGGCTTCTATGCTTCCTTTTGGCAGCCTCTATTTCTGGGAGATCTGGACCACGGAGAGAGTAGACAGTCAGGCTCTAATAAAATGGCACTGGGATGATCCGGTATAACCACTTAAAGTTCTGTGACGTACCAGTATGTTGCTGGTCGTCAAGTGGTTAAAGATCCTGCAAGTATAGAAATATGACTGATAAATCAACCAACACAGCTAAAAATAACGTATGTTGGCAAAAAGTTAAAAAACAAGAACCTGCAGGTTGATGCAGGGGGGTAAAGAATCTAGTAGGGGTACTCAAAATAGGTTTTCCATGAAGAGAAACATTCTCTTACTTATAACCAAAATCTAGTCATACTAGTAAGTCCCCCCCCCCCCCCAATCAGACCATTTTCAACCCCAAACTCAACATGTTCAGTGAAGGCTGTCATATTTGACCCGTATTTATATACACTGCTCAAAAAAATTAAAGGAACACTTTTTAATCAGAGTATAGCATCAAGTCAATTAAACTCCTGGGGTATTGATCTGGTCAGTTAAGTAGCAGAGGGGGTTGTTAATCAGTTTCAGCTGCTTTGGTGTTAATGAAATTACCAACAGGTGCACTAGATGGGCAAAAATGAGATGACCTCCAAAACAGGAATGGTTTTACGGGTGGAAGCCACTGGCATTTTTTCCCCCTGCTCATGTTTCCTGACTGTTTTTCACTAGTATTGCATTTGGCTAGGGTCACTACAAGTAGCAGGAGGCGATTACCTGGACACTATAAAGGTTGAACAGGTAGTCCAACTCCTCCAGGATGGAACGTCAATACGTGCTATTGCCAGAAGGTTTTCTGTGTCTCCCAGCACAGTCTCAGGAGCATGGAGGAGAATAGTGGTGCCTATATACCGTATTTATCGGCGTATAACACGCACTTTTTTCCCCTTAAAATCAGGGGAAAATCGTGGGTGCGTGTTATACGCCGATCCCCGCTATTTTGTGATCTGTCGGAGCGATCGCCGCCGACATTCACATAGCGTGTATTTTTAAATATGGCGCCACGGAGTTCGGAGGGACTCGGTGGCGCTCGTCCAGCTGAACGAGCGCTACCGAGGACACAGTGACTGGGCGGAGCCGAGATACACATAGCCGAGGGTTCTCGGCGCCGTTCACAGTCACGCCCAGTCCCGCCATTGGACCTGTGTTATGTCCATCATAGGGACTGGGCGTGACTGTGAACGGCGCCGAGAAGACCCGAGAACCCTCGGCTATGTGTATCTCGGCTCCGCCCAGTCACTGTGTCCTCGGCGGCGCTCGTTCAGCTGAACGAGCGCCGCCGAGTCCCTCCGAACTCCGCGGCGCCATATTTAAAAATACAAACTAAACTTGTGTATGTCGGCGGCGACAAGGCTGCACTGACCACTGCGGCAAGGCTGCACTGGGGCAAAGCTGCACCGACAAGGCTGCACTGGGGCAAAGCTGCACCGACAAGGCTGCACTGGGGCAAAGCTGCACCGACAAGGCTGCACTGGGGCAAAGCTGCACTGACAAGGCTGCACTGGGGCAAAGCTGCACTGACAAGGCTGCACTGGGGCAAAGCTGCACTGGGACAAAGCTGCACTGACAAGGCTGCACTGGGGCAAAGCTGCACTGACAAGGCTGCAGATGGACACGATAACGCTGCATTGATGGGCATTTAAATGTAAGTTTTTTTTCCTTAAACTTCCCTCCTAAACTTGGGGTGCGTGTTATACGCCGGCGCGTGTTATACGCCGATAAATACGGTAATTGCCGTGAGATAAGTGGCAAAGTACTTATCTCAGGGCAATTATATAGACACCACTATTCACTGATTACTTACTCTGATATACTGACATCTACATGCAGTCATATCTACTTCTCTTTAATCCCTTTTTTTACCATCACCACTATGGGAATATCCACACACTGCTGACCCCAATAAGTACAGACAACATTAAATAGATGATAAACAGAGTTATTTTTTAAAAAATAAAAAAGTGACAATGATTCATACATTTCCATCCGTGCTAAATATAATGCACTGATGGTACTGTTGTCTGTTATTTGATGCTCCGACTGCAGGTCCCGCACACTCACCCCCACGCCCCTCCCTGGTCTTGGGAAATATCCACTTGGTGTGACTCCTTGTAAGACACGCATGGGCGATTAGCCTCCCTCCCCCTGTTGACGTGGTGGACGGCCTGGGACCCCTGCCGGGACCCGATGGGGGAGACTTCTGAGAATTTTAGGCTCAGGAGAAACTGTTCAAATGCAATGTGATTTGTAATTATACTGTTAAAAACATATATTTATTACATTTTAATTTTTATGGTCATATCCATGAATTTCAATACGCAAATCTTGTTACAGCGCCTGAATCCTCTAAAGATGACCCAATGGGGTCGAAACGCGTCAGTTTATTATCCTATTATAGCGCTTGAACATTGTATAATTTTATGCCAGCTTCATTTGTGTTGTCTCCTGTAGCACAGCTCTTATTTTAACCATCATGGTCATTCCCTGTGATTATGTTGCCACTAAAGTTCTACTAAATAAAAACCTTTTCAAGTTACAGCTTACCATTTTCATAATTTCTTGCTGCCTAGACAACCCCACGGGGGATATTTCCTTTTTCTTTCAGGTACAGTGAGATGTTTAACAGAAACATCAGGATCAGTAACAGAAGTGTGACCCAATCGTCACAGACTGCACAATTTATCTGTTCATGAACCGTAAATAAAGTCCATCTGCCATTCCTCCGAAGGGTCCGTCAGGGACTGGGTTCCATAAGAATAATTCATGGCCCTGGACCTGTAAAACACCCTTCGGCTGCCACTGCATTGCACCAAGTGCCAAGGTAAGCTCCCATGCAGGATCTAGTGTCCAAAGCAAACATTACATGCCATCCCCACAGTGTGAGGTCTGGGTACAGCTCTAAAGGTTTTACAGAGGTTGCAAAGATTCAGATGTACTGCTTATAATATAAGGCAGTAAGGTGTTTATTGAAGAATTTGAAGAACATTCACAAAGGAGAAGAGGTCCATCACCTTCAGACACTAGCACAAAACTGAGGATTCACAGAGTAGGGTAGGGTTATAGGGGTCCTGGGGTGGCATGTCCTCAAAAGCTTGCCAGTGTCCAATCACTTGAAGGTACATTCTTATAACCGATGGAAAATGTTGCCCCTATCCCGTACAGTAGATATATCAATCAGTAAACATACTTTAAATTTAAATTCTGCATAGTGATCTTTTCCATACATTGATACTCAATGTGTTCAATTTGTTCCTTATTTCTGTGGTTAATTAGAATCCTTGTCTTTGTTTAGGTACTACTGGACTGGTTCAATATAAGGGACAATAAATGAAGTGTAGCTGTCACTTGGATAATAGGCTATATCTATGCAAGTGACAAAAAAAAAAAAAAAGAAAAGAAAAACAAATGGCAAAAGGCCCAGAGGTGCCTACGCATACCTCACTGTATTTTTAGGAGCTCCCCTGAAGCCTGCAGGTTTCCATTAGTATTGCCACTCTGATGCAGTTCTGCATTGAAACCAATCAGCTTCCAGGTTTTTTGGTCAAAGCTTAATTGAATAAGCTAAAGTTAGAAGCTGATTGGCTACCATGCACAGCTGCACCAAATTTGAACTCTCCAGTTTTAGTAAATCAACCCCAATGTGTTCGGCGCATACTTAACTCAAACTTGGAAAACTACCTGTAGACAGGTTTACTATAAAGGGATGAGTGGCCAACCCCGACAATCCAGTTGTGAATATTAGCAATGGCTCTGCTTTGGCCATTGGTGGTGCCATCACCACCAGAAGTAATGCCAGTCCTGTTGGCGATTCCACTGAAGGTACAGCTGGGAAGAGAGTGTCTACATACAAATCCAGAGAGTATAACAACACATAACTAAAGTGGACAGGCACATGTCTGGTAACTGCAATACAAGTCAGATTTGCTTCTCTGCTGACCATTAATAGAGATCCACTGCTTACAAACCAAACACAAGGCAGGTTGGAGTTTGAATTCCTTTATTTTGCAAAAAAGAACATCATGAAATAAAAAGGCCATGCTCACAGTATCAGATCCGCTGCCACCGGAGACATAAAGTGCTGATAAATACTGTGGACCCTGCACGTGTCATGGTGTCACCTCTGTATCAGATCCCATGGGGTGGAGAATGTTTCTAAGGCACCAAAATCCCTTCATTCACGGTGGAGAGTTGAACCCCTTAGACGCTGGTAAGTACGCAGAGGGTGGTGGACGCTGCCTCCAGCAGTCAAGTACTGGTGTAGTGAAGGGGTTACGTATGATGAGGATGGGGGGAAGGAGGGATACAGGACAGTGGCACGGACTTACAAAATATATATATATATCTTATAGGTTTCTCCCTATTTACACACTGTCACATTGAACCCTTTACGTGTGAGGTATCATGAGACAGGGGCACACAAATACACACATACACACAAGCTAACATGGAATGTTTCCAGTTTGGCAATAAAGAACATTGGCAGTTATAAAAACCCAGCACAGGGGGTCAGGCGTTTATGTACCTGGGCTGGACATCAGGGCAGCAGGTACCTGACACAGAGGGGAGGTTGGTTAAGTACGGAAAGAGTAAGTTATGTGTTGTGGAAGGGGAAGTAGAAAGGACATGATGGGGCCCACATCCTGGACTTAGCCTTCCTTGTGTGAAGGGAATAGTGTGCTGGATATACTTCCCTGCTGAGCACAGACTAAGGTGCCTGGTCAAGTAATGGATAATAAGATGTGACAAATATGATGGTCCAGTCAACTGCAGGATATAGAAAAGGGGATGGCATATTAGTCCCAGATAATAGTCAAGAACCAGACATACTGATAGAGGTCTAGCTAAGTGCCAAACACGGATACTGGTTCATGTGTGAATATGAGGGTGTAGTCAAGTGCCAAATAGATCAATGCATTTGCCTGGACCCTCATGAGGGGCCAGTCATGTGCCAGCCCCTGCATATGATGGCACAGTTAAAGAATATGTCAACCAAGAATTTCATGTTCCCGATATGCGTCTGCTGTACCATGTACATGTATGAAAAATTATCCTGTTTGTATTGCTTCCTTTAAGTAAAAGTTCCTGCCAGTCTCTTTGATTTACTATTAAAAACTGACCACACTAGGTGTGGTCAGTTTTCTAGCCATGCCGAGAACTCAACCTGCTCGCCTTCAATGATCAGATGGAGCTGACACACCCCCTCTGCACAGCCATTCACTGGAAAGACCAATGTGCTGCTGCTCCCCCAACCCCCCCCCCCCCCCCCCAGCTCTCTAAGGTCCTTTTGCAGCTGGGAACAGAGGGTATGTTATCACTTATAATTAAAAAAAAAAAAAGTGGTAAAAAGGAATTTGTTTTTATACATATGCACAAATATTTTGCCTTTCATTTATATTTTAAACTGAATGGGTTTTTAACAATGGGAGGGTTTACATATACTTTAAGTGTCTGGTGTGGATATGAAAGTTCAGTCACGTGGCAGGCCACCAATATAAGAGTCCACCATGGTAATGGTTATTGAGGAAGTTCAGTTAAGGACAAGGGATGCAAACAAGTATTTGACCAAAAATAGAAAATGATTTAACAAGCAGAAATCAGGGAGGGCCAAATAAACCATGCACAGTCATGAGGGCGGTCAAGTATTCAAAACAGTAACACAAGTCCTGTTATCACGGTGGGTTTTAGCACAGGGATAAATGAAACAGGCCCAAGTTCTTGGGGGTCAGGACCTGTACCAATACTGCACCAGCATGGTGGGAACAGGGGAGGAGATGGGCATATAAAATAGGGGCTCTGCTACTTTGTGTTGAACCAAGAAATGTAATGCAGACTTGCAGTTTCCTGGTGCTTTGTTATTGCTTCTAATATATGCTTTGGTTTGTGTCCCCATTAGGAAACCAGCAAGGAGCTCCTCCCCCCTTGGGGTGGTACACATTACTGTAGCTGGCTTAGATGATCCTGATGGATCCCCCATGCCCTGTGCTTTGGGTGTCATCTGGAGAAGGTCACATACAACACTCTACAAACAGACCCACAATAGCAGCACCACTCTGCCACCGACAACAACACAGTAGGGGAAAAGACTGGTGCAGGGCAGGTCAGAGACAAACCCAAGACTAAGACTTATAAACCTTCTGCAATATTTTTCTTTCATTTTGTAATTGCCGTATCTGGGTCTCAAAACCCAAAAGGCAACACTTGAGCACCTATGTTAAAATATATTACGTTTCACCACAAACATGTGCATATCTTAGACCTATTCAGGAGAATCCTTTAGATGAATATGGTGTTTTTTTTTATCCGACTATAAAGAGGACACAAGAGAATCTGTCGGCTGACAGAAATTTTGGTTCATTTAATTGCACACTGTTTTGCCATGCACCACTCTTTTTCAAAACTAAATCCACACCGACTTCACGTCAGCAAGAATTTCAACTGCAGGAAAGTTTGGGGGCACGAAATCAAGACTGATTGCTTCGTGACACCCCCCAAGTGTTAGGTGTGACCTGGGTGGTGAACCTAGGAAGAGGGATAAAACTGAACATTCAAACAACTACAGAGGACGCACACACACACGCACGCATATCTTTCTGCCAAGCATGGCATCTATATAAAAACACTGTCCACATTCTGCAGTGGAGGATAAAACAGGAATAAGTTAAATAAATAAAATTAAATATAAAAAATGCATGATATAGTAAACAGGGCCTGGAATGGACTTAACCCAAATGTGCCCTGATACACAGCTGTACACAACACAACCGAGGCCAGTGACAGTCTGCAAACCCTGTAAGTGTCGCTCTATGGAAAAACAAGGGTTAAATCAGGACAAGTTAAATATTTACAAGGCAGGGAACCCAATGGCATTTCAAGACCCTGCTTTGACCTGTTTTCTGACCTCCATCTTTCCACAGAACGTGACTTAGAGGGAGCATTGGACAAAAGGCAGTGGGGGTGGTGTGGGGGGTGGTGTGGGGGGTGGTGTGGGGGGTATGGGAGAGGGTGAGATGAGGGTAAACTGCACGCCCACTCACATCTGCCATCTTCCCACAAAAAAATGAAAATAAAAAAAATACCACTGATACCGCATGGCACAAAATCTCATTAACATAAAGGGAGTCCCCGCCTACCTACGATACCTAAAATCTGGGGAACCCCTCGATTTTCACGTCACAGATATGAAATAACTCCATCGTCTCTCCACAAAGTCTTGGGGGTGCACTTAAAACACAGGAGAGGAGCAGCAAGGAGATTTGGGGAACAATAGTGCACTGAGATTATTAGTGGGTAACAAACATTGGGAAGGGGGATGGGGGGGGGGGGGTGTCCCTCTGAGTCATATGGCTTCACGATACCAAAAAACATCGACGTCCTCACTGTGTGCAAGCTCCTGATTGGCCAGAGAGTCCAGGCAGTCTAGTGACGAGAGGGGCGGAGAAGGTGGGTGAGGACGCGGACCCCCTCGAGAAGTTTTGCAGAGAGAGAGTGAATGGTGTGCACACCGACCTCGCCTAGTGGTCAGCACAATATTACACCAAAGGTGTGCAGTCAAGGCTCTGCTCTCCCAAGCACAAGGCACTGGAACACGGGCACCTTGTCACACGGTCATAGAAGAAGAATGAGTGGGCATGCCATGGGGCACACGGTGCCATGGCTGGTGAAGATCGGCTGCTAACCCGGATAAAGGATTCAGGCGCTGGTCACACAGGTCCTGTCGGTGGCTCTGTGGAGTCTCTGTGGCAGTGCCATAGCTTTGCACATTGCCCGTCACCCTTCTAGTCATGTTGGCCTCCAAGTGGGCCGCTACCTATCAGTTTCTGGCTCATCTTGGGGTCCTGGGGAGTTGAGGTTGAGGGGATAAGGGACAGAGAAGGGGTTCACAAGGTTCAGCTATTACTTGAGACCATGTTGATAACTTGTTCCATCTTCTGGCGCAGTTTGTGTTTTCGGCAATAAGAATCTCGATCCAAAGCAGTGAGGATCTGCAAGAAAAAGGGAGTTATTATAGAAATAGTAGAACATACAGAGCTGGTTATTCCATTCTCCAGCAATTGATACTGAGAAGAACATACGGCTACTCTTCACTATCACTAGGTGGTAAAAATGCCTTGTCATTATGGCCGAATCTCAGCCCATTCTGATGGGCAAATACCTCCAGGTAGTGTGCAGCTTGCTTCCCTCTGCCCCCAACACATACCTACAGAACCATCACTATGATAGATTACCTCTGTATGGGCTTTCTAAAGTCAGAGCACTCTGAAGGTAGGAAAGGGGGATTTGCCACACCTGTGACTAATTTAGCTGCGTGTGCAAATTTCAGTTTGGGTTCTGCAAGCAGGAGGAATTTTTCCACAGAGAAGAAATATTAAGATCGCACTGTACATTCCCTTTAAGAAGAAACTATATTGGCTTTTGGGCATTATATATATATATATATATATATATATATATATATATATATATATATATATAATCTTTATTTAATTTTAATTAAAGAGAAGTTATACACAATTTTAACATTTCATTTCTAAGCACTAAACACAAAGTATACAAAAAGATCACTAGTAACACCAGCCATGTCTCTTGCCAGCACACCATGTTCTTACCTCCTCTCGATATTTATTGACATAGAAGAAGAGCTCGCTGAGAGCACTCAGGGAGTTGAACTCATTTGCATGGAGGCGAGATTGCTCAACAAGATAGGCATCCATGTCCTGGTCGCTGATTGCAGCCATCTTGCTGATGTCCCTATAATATCTGTATAGGAGAGATTGGGAGAGTTTAGAGAAGTGATCTACTCACAGTAGGACACCCTGAAGCATAGCCAATATTAAAACCATAGGCGTGCGCAGGGGGTGTGCCAGGTGTGCCTGGGCACACCCTAATCACCAAGGTTGCCAACCATGCCATGTCTATAAAAAGCCAGAGGCTATAGTCTCTTCTGCCTCCTTAACCAATGGCAATGACACTGTACCCACCTCCTTCCCCAGCGTGCTTTATTTGATGTTACAAGGTGGTGGCAGCTGGAGCGGGCAGGAAAGGCAGGAGAAAACGCAGCCTGCAGTTGGGGACTGACTTTATCCTACCAGGAGAAGGTAAGCTGGGCTGAGCACAATGTAGTCAGTATACATACATACACGCATGAATGTGTGCTTGAGCTTTGGGGTGCACACCCTAATGCTATAGGCTGCGCACACTTATGATTAGAACACAGAGTTCCTCCTTTATCCCAGGTATTACACAGGCACAGTGGTGGTCCAATTACTTGATAAAAGGTGCCTCAAATGCAACCCCCTTACATCTCAAAGGGCTGCATATAATATTGAGTAAATTTAATGCCAAAAGCTATCAGAGACTAAAGACATGCAACATCCATTTCAAAAGATCAGATGGAAAAACAAATCTAAAAGGGACAGACAGGACAAAAAAGGTAAGATAGTCTAAAGGAAACAAACAGAGCATTTAAAAACTAAAATGTAATCTGGGCTTTGTGCTATTCTATGCAATGAAGGCAGATCATGGCTGCTGGGAGTGGTTGACAGGGTGTGTACATGGCTTCCTGAAAACACAACCCCCTGCCTCACTACCCCTTTCAAGAGTCGCCAGCCCTAGTGCAAGCAGTGATCTGGCTCTTGTAAGTTTTGCAAATATCAAAATGCCGTGATGGATGGATGTCAGTTTGGAGGAGTGGGTATAACTGAGCAGACTGCTCTAGGTAATGCCCACATGTGATGCTGAGCAGGCTATGCTTTCTGCTTTGTAGTGCTGCACAGTGGTTGTACATTGCTGATTTCCTGATCTCACTGCAAGTCTGCCAGGCAGGCTCTGTATAAACACAACAAACTCTCTGCAAACCCCCAAAATGCTCTTGGTAGCCAGACGCCATGTGGTTAAGGCTGCGTGCCATTTATTTAAGTAAAGTACTAGCTTTAATAATACATCCACACCACTCAGCTTTAACATACTATGCCTGGCTACCATTTTAACACAAAGCTTTCATGCATAATTATCTACAATGTAAAAGCTAACATAATCTGGAAATAAAAAAACATCTTGCAGATTCGAAACCCAACCACAGCACTGCCTGCCTGGAGTTTGCATGTTCTCCCTGTGCCCGTGTGGGTTTCCTCTGGGTTCTCCGGTTTCCTCCCACACTCCAAAGACATGCTGGAAGGTTAACTGGCTCCAGTCTAAATTGGCCCTAGTATATGTATGTATGAATGTGAGTTAGGGACCTTACATTGTAAGCTCCTTGAGGGCAGGGACTGATGTGAATGTAATCTATACTGTATATATAAAGTGCTGTGTTAATTGTTGGTGCTATACAAGTACTTCTAATAAATAAATGAAAAAAAATAAATCTAGGGCTGTCATTGCTGACTTGAAAACACTTGCCGCCTAGCTCACCCTCTGACACTAATGCTTTCTAAGTTACAAACTCTGAACTTACATTCAGATCAGGATGGCCAGAGAAAGTCCCAAGAGAAGGCCCTATCTACCTGCTTGTTCTGGGTAACTGATTCAAAGCATTAAAGCAAGTGGGACAGCAGGATAGCCAAGCAAACTAGTATTTTCAGGCAGACAATTTACAAAATGACAGCGCTTTTTTTTCATGATTGGTTTACAATGAAGTGAACTAATTCCATGGTATCTTCCTGCATGTCCTCCCATGTGAGGATGGAAAAAAAAAAACAGCTGAAAGTGACGAATCCAAGCACTCACCTCTCCACCCAAGTCTTGTAGTTAGGGATGTCCTTGGCGTAGAGCAATTTGTTACTTGGCGAGTCCTTCCCGAGTCGGTGTTCAGAGGTGGAACAAGAGTCCATGAATGTCTGAGCCACCACAGAGAGGCAGGCGTCTGTGATGCTGTTCTTGTGAATGTCAAAGACAAACTGTGGATTTTTGATCACATTCACCCAGAAGCGGAGAGGCAAACTAAAAGCAGGTCAGGAGAAAAAAAAAAAAAAAAAAAACACATTATTTGCAGGACTTGCACTAGTTTAAACAAATAAAATTCCCCCTCACTAGGTAAGGAACATAGTGCTTGTTTGACCTAGGGGACGGTCTTGAACAGAGGATTACATACTTCACTCTACAGTCCAGAAAGACCCAGCTTTCCTTTCCTCCGCTCTCCAGCACGAGAATGTGGGAGGGCACTACTACTTTATCATGTACAATGCAGGACTAATGATGGTCCTGCACTGTATGCAATAATGTCGGCAGGAGGCACGGCAGCAAGACCAGTCAGAGGCCAGAAAGAAGAGCGACTTAAGGGCACCAGTTGTTACAAATTTAAACTGGCAGAAAGGGAGACTGAGGGACTGTGGCGTAGGATATGGTTTTAGATCACCCCCTAAGACCAGTGATGGCGAACCTTGGCACCCCCCCCCCCAGAGGTTTTGGAACTTTGGATTTCCCATGATGCTCATGCACTCTGCAATATAGTTGAGCTTTATGGGAAATGTAGTTCCAAAACATCTGGAGTGCCAAGGTTCGCCATCACTGCCCTAGACAAAATAAGCACTATATTCTGCATTAGCTTTAGAGAGAACAACCAAAAATGTATTATTTGATCTTATGTCCAGAGTTCGATTATAAACTGGAAAAATATTACTGAGGAGACATGGGACTTTCTGAAATGGGATGCATCACTTTTGAAACCGAGTGACAGTAGAAAAAGGCCAGGTGATCCATCTTTTTCGGCACTTTACTGTGCAAGGCTTACGTATTTCACCAAATCAACAATAGTATTGAGACAGTACACATTTTACTGCAAAGTTATCTGAGAAGGATTTTTGATTTGGCATTCACATTTGTTACATGCTTTGCATTTTTATGAGAGTATTTCAAATATAGGTTTATACTGCAGGTTCGCCTTGGTGCTGTACATCTGTTAAATCCAGATGGATGGATGTGTCCTCCGGAAAGTCTGATAGGAACAGAGGACAACACAATTAATTGCATTGTTTTCTGTAAGTCTTAAGCTAGGCATACAAGTTTTTTTGGTCCAACCAGTGGGTTAAACGGAAAAAAAAAAACAAAAAAAAAAACCTCAGTTTCCTGCAGCCACACAAGCGATGTGAAAGCAGGAATCTCCCCCCCTGCGCTATTGTATTCTGACAGCAGGGACCCCCCCCCCCCCCCCTCCCCAGTCAGGATACACTGATCCCCAAGCTGCAGCGGCTGATCGAATGCTGGATTTTCAGCAGAAGCGGATCGTTAGACCAACTTCTGTAGAACAAAGAGGGGTACACACAGATTGAAATTCGTCCAGTTCCTGCTGATTGATAGACCTGGACTAAATGCAAGGGAATGGTTAACACAGCATCACTGCGCAGCAATACAATGAAGTGTATCTAAAAGGAAAACTTTTTTTTTTTAGTATTTAAATGAAGTGGGGAAGAGTTAGAACCTCAGGTCAGGTTTTAATTGGCATCCATTTTGCCGCTGGGAAGATTCACCTTCTCTATTTGCCTTGATGGCCATTGTCAGAAAGTGATGTGAATTTCAACATTTTACACTTATCACAGGATCAGGTGGTGAAATTTTCCAATACGTACACTTGTTTTGAGAAAGCTAAAAGCAGGTGTCTGAATGATCATTCAAAGGACACAGATTTTCAACTTTCAGGTGATACTGCTACTTACCCTTTAAAAAAAAAAAAAAAAAAAAAAAAAAAGAACCTAGGCCAGCCCCCAGGATAACCTCTGCCAGCATGCTTCGGTTTTGTACCAAAGCAGTACCAAGAGCACAATCAAACAGAGAAACCCCTCTGTGTCCCACAATGGACCCCAACCCCAAGAAAAGGATTTTATGGTGAGCACAAAAATACTATTATTCTTCAGGAAGTCAAACATCCTGGACATCCAAAAGCAGTCCAACTTCTTGCAGGTAAGTCCGCCAAGTTCAGACACTCAACTCACAGAGTTGATTGCTACAAAAAGAAACACCACCTGGAGAAAAGTAGTGAGAAATGTCCCAAATATGTTCAAATGGTGGTAACTGAAGCACAAAAGACACCAAATTCAGATCCCAAAAAGTCACAGAGGAATGAATAGGGGAAGCTACATGGGGGACTCCCTGTCAGAAAGTCTAAATTAAGGAGAGAAAACCAACAGTGTGTTGATGGGGACAGAGCAGAAAACTGGCCCTTTAAAGTGCTGACAGCCAAGTTGCTAAACTAGACCCAATAGTAGGAAGGTGAGCATTTGTACAACAGAGAAACGCCTCGGCCCCAAGCCCTGAGACTCATACAAGAAATATGCCTTCTACGTGCAATGACAATTCTTACAGGAAGTAGTCTTCATATGGTAGTATCGTAGGAATCAGAAATGCCTCTATCACAAAATCTGACCTTCTACAGCCATTCCAGCAACACTGAAGCAGGAAGGCAAATCAGCCCTTGGATAGAAGACCCTGATGATCTGGCAGGGCCACAGAGCATCTGCCAGGATCCCTACAAAGTCAGTGTACCACATGCACCTGGGCCAATCAGGAGCAATGAAATCGCCCTCAATCTCGGTCCTGCAAAGTAGATGAGGTAGAAGATTCATGGAAGGAAAGGCATTGTTCAATGTACACTGATCCCATGGAGCCACCAGAGCACCCACTGCTTCTGCTATCCTTGTACCTGGAGTCAAACCTGTCCAGTCTTTGTTGAACCTGGAGGCAAAGAGGTCCGCATCCAGCATCCCCTACCCCAATACAGGTTCTGGAACACCTCTGGGTATAGGAACTACTCCCCCGGGTCCAGACACTGTTGGTTGAGAAAGTTTGCCTGAGAGCTCTCTATGCCTCACATGTACATAGAGGAAAAGGTGAAAATACGAAGTTCTGCCCAGGACAGGGATCCTAACTACTTTTCTTGCTGCAGCGACATGACTGGTTCCTCCTTGATGGTTGATGAATGCCACCACCATGGCCTTGTCTGACTGAATCCTTATGGAATGAGAGGACATCCAAATGATGGTCTGACCCTGCAGAGACAACCAAAACAGCACAGGCTTCAGGCTGTTGATCAAGAGAACAAGGCTCCTCTGATGACCAAGTCTTCTGCATCGGTAGGATGCAAAGGTCACCTTCCCTGCCCGACAGGCTGGCATTTGTCAGGAGGATCTTCCAGAAGATGGAAGGGGGGCTTCCAATTTCAGAGTCAGATTACTGAGCACCAGGCCAGGTACAAACCACTTCTCAGTGCCAAAGTGGTCTCTATGACTTGGCTGACTTGTCCTCCAACAAAATGTTGTGTAAAAGAGATTGGGAGTGAAACTAGGCAAATGGTCCTGCTTTAAATAAAGGCTACCATCAGGTCAAAGACTTCTATGCAAAAAGGGAAAGGTAGAAGACTCCTAGACTGGAGAGCTTCAAACTGATGAGATCAGAGAAATGGAAATTTCTCTTTTGGTTCAGTCCTGACCTGGACTTAGCTCAGGCCAAATGAGGATTCAGTTCCAACACCAAACTCTGAAGGTTTAGGATCCATCCAAACTGCTGTAACATCTGGACATTGATTGAAACCCATGTTGCTTAAAAGGGCACACGCTGACTGTTACTTTAACAGGAGGTAGTCTAGTATTCCATGATTGGGATGTCACAAGATTGTAGAACGGCAAAAACTGGGGCCAGCTACTTGGTGAATCCCCAAGGTGCAGATGAAAGGCACCAACAAAAAAAATGGTAGTGCAGGGGCCACACATTAAAAGAGTGGGAATCAAAAAAGCAAACATTCATCCTCACCTAGATGGCTGCAGCATCAATCCGATGCTCCAACTGTCCCCCACTGGCTCTACACCAAGAATGGAGCGGTCAGACTGATTGCTCAGTTCTCAGGTCTGACTGTCGGTCACTGCTCTCTGCTCTGCCCCTCCAGCACGCACTGAAGCGCCGGACTGTGGGGATTGGGTAGGAGCGGCTGGCTCAGGCTTTCAGCAGCGTGCTGATAGGCTAAGCTAGCTGCTGGTCAGGCATCCAGGTGGATCCTAACATTATTGTTGGGATCAGTGCAGAGCCTGAACTGGCTTTTTGAGGTCAGCAAACAGTGGACTTTAGCCCACTGTCAGCTGAATTTGGGTCAAAAGGAGGGCAGAACTATGTGCACTCCTGTGACCCACAGGAGAAGTATGGCCAAAAGAGGTTTGGCCATACTTCTCCTTTAAAGCAAAAGAAACACTGATGCAACAGAAAAGATGGGTCATGTAGGTATGCAACCTTGATGTACACACAAACCAGAAAGTCTCTCTGGTGCAGGGAGGCAAAGACAGACCTGGTGGATTTCCGCCATCATTTCTGGACCACAACAAAGACAAAATTTTGGGATCCAAGATAGGGCAGATTGATCCTTTAAGCATGGGAATGGCAAATAGCTTTGAAAAAAAACACAAGAACTGGGACAATGACACTTGGGAACAAAAGACCTGAGATGGTTTGAATAGGATCTGTTAAAGTGTGCGCTGACACAAAGGATGGAAGTCAAAATCGAGGGAGAGATAGAGAGCAAAATTCCAGTTTGAAACGCTCAGAAACCATTTCCTGAACCCAAGCATTGAAGATGCAAGATGTGTAATAATCTGTAAAAATTTAATTAACATCTCCCAACCTTGAAATGCCAAAGAGGGCTGGTCTGAGAAAGAAAAGACTGCACAGTCTGCACCATAGGCTTTTTCCCTTGAGGAGAAGAGTGGTTTTGCCACCAGTAGTGCTCTAAAAAACAATAAAAAAAAAAATCTAGAATCAATCCAAAAAAAGGTACAAGAGTTCCACTGCTCAGCACCATAACCAAAGTGGCTATGCATGTGTACTGACATGAGATCCAAGCGAGAGTTGGAGGGCTGTAGTTTAAGGAAATCTGACTAATTGGTCATGGTTTTGAAAAGGTTAAGTCACAAGGAGAATGAGGAATTTTTTATAATGATTAGCAAATTTTATAATGAACTCACTCAACGAAAGGAAAGACTTTATGACATGCTGTTGGCAAAAACAACCAAAGTCAGTGATAGAACTTGAACAAGAGCCGTCAACTCCACCAATTTAAAGATGAATTCCAGGTATGGTATATTTTTACATTGTTGACACTTGCTCCAGTGATCTCCACATGCTTCCAGGTCCTGTGCCGAGTGGCTGGGGTGATGCATACTGACCACAGGAGGTTGGCTGCTCACGCTGAGGCATTCAGAGTCTCTGAATGAATGCAAAGCGTTCTCTGACTAGATGAACTGAAGCAGTGTAAAAGTAGAAAAGTCAAGCAGCAACATTTAAATTGAGATGCCCATAGTAGAAAAATAAAGGAGGGCTCCTCCATGTGGCTAATCTGTGAACTAATCTAGAATAAAGGAGACGTTAACAGAATTGTCAATTAATTCCAGATGTTACTGTAGAAAATACTGTATAAGCAGCCTCAGTACAAAAAAAAAAAAAAAAAAGACCATATGTACCGCAATCTAGCATACACCGGCTAAAAACTCATAACAGTTTGTTGCAGAGATGGGGACAGAAAAAATGCCTCAGCTCTGGACTGATAACTCCATAGGGAAGCCCTGGTCTGACCTAAAATTTGGAATGCCGTTTTAACTAGAACACAGAAGGATAGTCAATACCGATCGCAGGACAGTTGCAGAGGGAACACCAGCATGGATAATGAGCACTGTTTAGCCAACTGGAGAACTTTCTAGAATTTTCATATCCAATGGCTGTAAATCACTGGAGAAAATACAGATTATCATTTGTGAATAAGCCAGGTGAATTGCCTTTGTCTGTGCTAGAAGAGGATCAACTGCTTGAGATCGCAATGACGGTGGCCTTAAAAAGAATGTTTGAGACAACTTCGAATCTCCATACGTTCCAGATTAAAGCCAAGGTGGAATGTCCTGAGATTGCCACAAAAGTACTGAAAAGCCTGCTTCCATTTCTATCATTCTCTCTTTGGGAAGCAGGGTTTTCTGCAGTGACAGCAACCAAAACGAGATCACGGACTAGACTGGACATAAGCAACACACTTTGGGTGTCACCGTCTCCCATCATCCTGAGATGCGACTGTTTAGTTACAGGAAAATAAGCTCAGGGCTCCCACTGATTCTGCATTTTGGTGCGTTGTATGAATATTTCATTATATATTACAAAGTAACAATTGTAGAAATAAAGTGCACAATAAATGTAATGCACTTGAATCATCCTGAAACCAGAGCCTTTAAGAGAGTCTTAAACTTCCTATCTGCAGAATCTTTGAATAGGTACAGAAAGATGTTTAAGACTGAGATGGTAGGATCAACCATAGGGTGAGGTTTTGGAAGGAGTAAATATCCTTTCTGAAGTGACCCAATTGGACGTTCTCTATGTTCATGAACACGCGCTCTTTGTATCCAAAGGTGCATGGTGGAGAGTGGAGGAGATTGAGCTGCACAATGCTTTTGTGGACGGCAGCAGTGAGTAATCTTATATTAGCAAGTATGTTGCGTGAAGCTCCGGCTTCATTATAGTGACAACCTGGGATAGAAAAATCTTCTGCAGCTTCCTACAATACTGCCTCAATGTGCGCTTCATTTCCCTCTATGTATTCCCCTATGGGGTACTCATATAGAGTAGGGTGCGGAATACAGGGTATTGATTTCCAGAAGGAGAACCAGGGTGTAGACCAGTGATTCTTAAACTGTGTGCCGCGGCACACAAGAGATTTGCAGGTGTGCCGTGGGAGTTTTGAAAAATATTTAGGGGAGCCGTCAGCAAAGACTAATAGCAATCAGACCCACGGGGCCAGGGTGGGAGGACTTGATGGCAGTCTGCAAGTGTTGGAACGCAGCGTGAAGCAGCGCTCGCCGAAAATGGCTCACCAGGAGGAAATGACGCAACGCGTTTCAGAGCACGCGCAGTAGTCCATAGAGAGGCCGCAATGCTCCTTTCTCAAGCTCTCCGAGTGCGCAAACCCTGTACCAACTTCACCAGCACCACGGAAGCATCTTCTATTTATGATGTGCCTGTATACTTCCTCCCTCATGTGAGCGGATATCTGTTGATTCTTTTAAATAATGTTTTTTGTTTTGTGAGTTTGGATTTTCAGCATTGACTGAAATCAAATCGTAAAAGAGAGAGACTTCTTAAAATCGATGATGAAATGGGTGCTTGTTTGTCGACTTTGGAGCCTCGCTTCAATCTGATTTGCTCTCGAAAGCAGGCACATCCTTCACAGTAAATTTAAAATTAAATATATATGTAAAAATAAATAAGTTCTTCACCACAAAAATCGTTAAATCTTTTCAGGTGTGGCGTGAATATTTTTAGATCTTTTTGGTGCGCCACAAGACAAAAAAAGTTTGAGAAACACTGGTGTAGACTGTCCTGTAATGAAGTCTCGTTGTGAAAAAAGCGGGATAAAGCTCTGAAGTACCATACAAGAGGTCTAGGTGGAAGTGGCAGTAAAAAGTGCGACCTGCAGTGTGATGCAACACCTTGTCATCCTTCTGAGACTAAGCTCTGAGTGGCTGAGTTTTAGCACCAAATTAAAAAAATTTGTACTAAAAGTAAATACATTTCATATATACCCCCATCTCTTACATGGTCAGAGATACAGGGATGCCTGTCTTACCTGTACACAACGCTGGACTTCATCTAAAGTCCAGGCTTCTCCCCTCTCAGTGGGCACACACTCGAAGGGGGTCTTCAGGTACTGGGCTCCAAAGGGATCGGCCACAGCTGTGGCTGACTATACGTGTTGCACTAAATGCAAGATCCAGTGTCCAGAGCAACATTACAGGCTGTCCCCACAGCATGGGGTCCAGGAATGGCTTCAAAGGTTTACCAAAGTTGCACTGATCTGGATACACTGCTTCTATTTGTGGCATTAGAAGGCAGTGGAGAGTTGATTGATGAATTTGAAGATAAAATAAGGAAGGGAAATAAAAAAAACTAGTTAAGCTAAGAGTGATTTCTCCGTAAAGTAGAAATGGCCCCATCCCCTTAGGACATTAGCTCAAAAATGAACTCACAGAGCGGGGTAGGGTTATAGGGGAGGTGCCCAGTGAGCAGGTCTTTAAAATCCAGCTAGTGTCTAATTAACTGAAGGTATGAGCTTTTAAACCAGGGTCTGTCAATATTTTGCCTGTTTCCTGTACTATACGATTAAAATATATTTTTGTACCTTGGCATGGATTTAGAAAATGTTGGCTTTAAATATCCTATGAAGTGCTAAACAGTGTCAAATTATAACTAGATCTCTTCACATGAAATATCAAAATGTCAGAGGATTGTGTGTAGGTTAGCTCTGGTTTGTCAGGCGGTTCTCATCTTAGATTGTGTTAAGGGTGCAGTCATTTGACAGGTGTGCTTCTGCTCAGACATATAAACTTATTTGCTCACCAGTTACTTTTCCATGTGTGTCGGACGTCTGGATCCGTTATCTGCCTTTTATCAGCTTGCTCATCTAAATAGTCGAACATGTATTTGATGGCAAGAGGCAGAGCGCTGCCCCGGTGGGCTGTGCTGAACACAGTCTCAAACAGGTCATCCACGAACTTCTGCAGAGTACCCTGCAAGGGGCAGCAGAGCAAAAATAATTTGTCAGCCCTTTGCACAACAGTCACTACATACACAACACCCCAGCCTTTTAGCCCTGGTGGTAAACAATGGTGTTACCTTTGTGGCCAATAACCGGGTGAGGTAAATCTCAGACACCATTTTACTGCCACGGTCACCCTCTTTATGGTCCGTGTGGTCGTGATTCTTCACCAGATGCCAGAGTTTAGTGCCAGTTTCTTGGTCAGGGGTGATCATGGGAGCTCGCGATCTCAAGCTGTCTGGGCTGCTCGATGTCCGTAGAAGACTCTCTGAAAAATGAGAAATGGAGTTCCATTGGTACAACTAAACAATGCAGAGAAGAATCTGGCAAAAGGTCCAATCAGTGACAGAGCATACATAATCCAGCACTGAAATATTGGCAGAGAGCAGATTTACAGCTGTCACTAGCCCCCCCCCCCCCCCAATACAATTATTTCACAGGATTTACCTGAGAAGAAACGGCCAAGGCCAGCAATAAATAAGATATTAAATTATAATGGCTGCTATCTTCACATTCTTACACTTATTCCTGTTAGTCTAAATGTGAAAATGGTGCAATAAAAAAAAATGTAGCTTATGTACTAAAGAAAGGGGGGAACTTAGACTGGAGGGCATCAGTGAGAAAGTGAGAAATATACTTACCATACCGGCTGAGCGAACGAGTAAATGTGAAGGAGTTGGTGATGTTGTAGGCTGATACCTGCTTGGGAATGAGAGCCACAGTGGAGCCATCTGTGACCTAGTAAAAAGCATAAGGGGCAACGTGTAAATTCAAAAGTATAATGGGAAGTGCCATGGGAAGAGGAGATTATGAAATGTGTATGCTGTATGACTCACCTGGTAATGCGCCAGTGTGTTCAGCCTCTTCCAGTCACACTCAATTTTGGTGGTGACATCCTCATCCTGGAGCACAATGCGGGTGATACGGCCCTGACGCCATTCTGCAGAGAAAGACAATTGAGGAAATCACCAGTATGTTTTATTGGCCTAAAATGTATTTTATTGATCTAACACACTCATTAAAGCAAACCTGTTACCCATTAGGAATTTATTGCTGTAAGCTGCCCAAGTGTCCTGTGGAATTGCATGTTAGGGGGTTATATATAGTAACATGGGTACGTCAAACACAAATATGACTGCTCCTCTAAAACACAGTAACTTCTCAACTCCAGCCCTCAAAGCCAAAATCCAGTAGACTCATTTCGAAAATTAAACACAAGGAAAAAAATGGATTTTGGTCCTCACTGTAAAATCCTTTCTTTGGAATCCACTGAGGGCACAGGACGTCTTAAACCTTTGGGATGTCCAAAAGCTAAGGGGCAACAAAGCAAACAACCACTAACAAGCCCAACGTTAACAGAAACTGGGGATTACCTTCAGCTCAGAGAGATGCCTGAAGTACCTTGGACCCAAAAGCTGTTAATCAGGATGAGGCAGAAATATCTACCTGGTAGAAATTATCGAACGTGTGAACAGAAGACCAAGTGGCAGTCTAACAAATCTCAGAAGAAGAGGCCTCATGCCAAAAAAAGTTCAAGAATTGCTAATTTCCATAGTTAAGTAAGCCTTACCTGGAAGGGGGGCCCAATCCTTAAGGCCATAAGCCTGAATGATCTATCTGAGCCATCTTGACATGGTGCATATGAAGCTGAGCACCCTTCCTTGGCTGATCTGAATGACAAACCGGAATCAGTTTCCCTGAAAGAAGCAGTGGCTGAAAGATAGGGTACAACTCTCACAGCCTAACAGAGTTGATAAACTGGAGTTGGATAAAGGTAGGAAAAAAAAAATGTTCTGTTCAGATGGAAAGCAGAGATTACTCTGGGAAGAAATGAAGTCTGGTATGCAATACCACTTTGTATCTGTGCAGCGCCAAAAACCCGGCAGACACTTGCCAATGTGATGGCCCACAAGGAATACAACCTTTTGGGTCAGAATAGAGAGAGGAATCAAGGACAGGTTCAAATAGGAGCTTCTAAAGCAACAAAAGAACCAGATTCAAAGTCCATTGGGAAGGAGGGTGGGAAAGCGCACAGAAGACCCCTGCACAAAGGTCTATTTTTAAATTAAGTGATTTTTAATTTTTCCATTATACAACAAAACTCAAAACACACAAAGTATTTCCATCAATCAACCCCACTAAACAAAAAAAAAACAAAAAAAGTACTAAAAGTACTAAGAGCCAAGCATTTGTCCAGACCCATTGCAGAAAGTCCTTAGACTCACACCAAGCAAACCACGCCTTCCACATTCAATGACAGACTTTGCAAGAAGTGGACTTCAAGTCTTGAGCATCATAGGAATCAGAGACTTGGGGATGCCGCTGTCCCTTAGACTCTGGGCTTCAAATAGCCATGCCATTAAAGCCAGTAACCTAGAAACAGGCTGGTAAACCGATTCTTGGGATAGCAGATCCAGATGGTCTGGCAGAGCCCACAGTGAATCTGCAAAAAGTCTTACCAGGTTGGTGTACTACATCCGCCTGGGTCTTCGTGGAATGCTCTCCATTTTAATCCTGCATGGCACAAGGTAGACATTTTAGGGGAGGAAAGACATAGATCAGGGTGTACTGATCCCACAGAGCCACAAGAACATCTCCTGCTTCTGTCAGCAGGTCCAGGGATGTTGATTGGGAGATCAGATTGCTCAGAAGATCATTTTCTTGCACAAAAAGGTACCCCCCCTCCTCCCAATTTGACAAACTGTTGTCAGGATCCTCCGACGTGCCCAAGTGGATTTGTCCAGAGACAAAAATTTTTTTCCCTATGATGACCAGACATTGCAAATATTCTCCAAAGGTAACAGCTTCAATGGATGCCATCATTAGCACTAAGACCCTCACACAGAAGCAGGGGTTTGGAGAGCTTCCAGCTTGAAGAACCCAGACCTGAAAACAGAGTCTTAAAGGGGAGCTCTAGTCTACAACTACAAATACTTTTAATATAAGGGCACTTGTACCGGGGGTCCCAGCGATGTCGCCACCTTAGCCGATTCGTCAATCGGCTTTGGGTGCAGGCGCCAGCATCTTCACTAAGGGAAACTGGCAGTTTCTTACTGCGCATGCTCGAGTCACGCTGTGCTTTCTGAATGATCCTCCTGTCTTCTGGGACCTGTGTCTCCCAGAAGGCAGCAAGGGGAAGGAAGAGGGGCTGGACATACGCATAGATCGCAGTGGCGATCTTTCTCAGAAGTGGAAGCGGGTACCTGTCAAAACCAGGTACCCGCCCCCCCCCAAAAAGTGCCAAACATGGCAGTGGAGGGGGGGGAGGGTGCGAACAAGCAGAGCTTCCCCTGCGGAAGGAACACTGGCTTAGAAGTGTCCAGGATCAGCCCCAGATATTCCAAGCAAAGAGTTGGAACCAGTGATAACTTCTTAAGGTTCAGGATCCATCTCAACCTCTGTACTGTCTGTATAGTCATAAAACACACATTGTCCTCTGGAGATCTTGCTGACTGTTCTGGCAACAGGACATTGCCCAAGTATTTTCACAATGGAAATACCCCAAGAGCACAACATAGCCAACACTGCAGCCAGCACCTTGGTGAACGTTGAAGTTGCAAAAGACAGGGCCAATGGAAATACTACAAACTGGAAGTGCAAAAGCCCTACAAAAAAACACAGGTATCCTTGGCGAGATAGGAAGATTGGCACATCATATATGTCTACTGAAACTAGGAAGAGAAGATAAATATGTCACAAGCACACCGAGAACTTCTTTAATAAAACTGCCTTTATAAATGTTAACATAGCATGTCACAAACAGTGACATGGTTCCTTCATGGCGGGGATATAGATAGATAGATATATCTATGTATATCTATATATACATATACATGCACACACTACCATCACTGACAGTCTAATGACCTCATATTAAAATAGAAGTCCATGCTAAAACTAAAATCCCTGCATCTATAGCCACCAATATTCTAACACTAACCTCTCTATCCCTGAAAAGAAGAAATCAGTATTCATACCTTTTCTGCCGATCTCCAGCAGTGGAAGCTCTGCAGAGGACACGGCCGATTATGGCTGTGAAATTAATGGGAAGTGACGTCACCCAAAGAGTTACTATGGGGCTTCCGTTGACGGGCGTGTCCTCTGCACCCGCCTACACAGCGAAGCTCAGCGTGGGATCAGAGTTTCCGCCGCTGGAGATCGGGTTGGATCGCCTGCAGAAAAGGTATGTATAATGATTTTTTCTTTTCAGGGCTAGATAGGTTAGTGTTAGAATGTTGGTGGCTATAGATGCAGGGATTTTAGTTTTAGCATAGACTTCCACTTTAATGCCAACACTACATTAATAAACACAGTTTTTAATATCTAAATTGTTAAATTCTTATTATAACATCAAAGTCCAAAGCTATAGTGGTTGTGCACAAAGTATATGATGTGTCCCCCCAAATCTGATGCAGGTACAAGGTATAATGACAGGAGATCATGGCGGGGATGAAGCTGCTGTTACTGTGGCACCTGACTGCTGTCGGGCTGTGTTGAGCAACAGGTTTGTGTACAGACCAATGAATGTATGTGGAGTTTAGCCAGCAGGAGAGCAGGGGTTAAGGTTTCCTGTATCCAGGGGCAGGGGGGCATGTCCCTCAGTGCCATTACTGTATCAAAGGCTGTCCAATAAAAAGTGGGTGCTGTTGCAGGCACAGTGGAAAGCCTCCATCACTACACAAAATCTTCAGCTTTGGATGCTGCGCTGCATCTTTGCAGGCACACAGCAGGCAGTCAGTAATCACTTAAGTTGCTTGGTGGTTGCCATTGACAACACACTAACATAGAATGGAAGCTGAGAGCAACCTGAAAACAAAATAAAACACTCCTTAGTAAGAACATATGGAGATGACTTAGCAATCTGCTCCTAAGGCGTTTTCTGCTGGAGAAGATGATAGCATCCTTGGTGCAAGAGTCCAAAACTATTCCAAGAGCCATGAGGATCGAATGTTTCTTACGAGAAAGTTTAGTAGTCAAGCAGTTTAACCAAAGGGCCCTATACATACAACACCAATTCCGTAAAAGTTGGGACACTGTAAAATCTACATAAAAACAGAACGCAATGATATGCAAATCTAATAAACCCAAATTTTATTCACAATAGTAACCCTTGTAAGAAAACATCATTAATCACGCCTGAGAGTCTGGAGAAAAAAAAAAAAGAAAGTATAATGCCGCGTACACACGAGCGGACTTTACGGCAGACTTTGCCCGGAGGACTTTTCGACGGACTTTATGATGGACTTTCCGAATGAACGGACTTGCCTACACACAATCCACCAAAGTCTGTCGAATTCGTACGTGATGACATACGACCGGACTAAAACAAGGAAGTTCATAGCCAGTAGCCAATAGCTGCCCTAGCGTGGCTTTTTGTCCGTCGAACTAGCATACAGACGAGCGGACTTTTCGACCAGACTCGAGTTCGACGGATTAATTTAAAACATGTTTCAAATCTAAGTCCGTCCAACTTTTGAGAAAACAAAGTCCGCTGGAGCCCACACACGATCTAATTGTCCGACCAAATCCCGTCCGCCGGTCAAAGTCTGCCGTAAAGTCCGCTCGTGTGTACGCGGCATAAGAGTAAATACTAGCAGTTAGAGCACCTTAAGGACCAGAGCTGGGCACTTTTGCTCTCACATACAGCACATGGATAAACATTAACAATGTGAAACCATGACCCTCACCTAAGTCCATATCCTCTGCTTTTGGCCTCTGTGTATAGGGAATCCCTTTGTACACAGCATCCAGAAGCTTGTCCTTCACCTGGGTAATCGTATCGCAGTTGAGAACTTTAACAGGGACCTCTGTGCCATTCTCACTGTCCGGACAGATGCAGCTCAGAGTCTGAGGTAAAAAATAAAAACAGTTAAAGAGAATCAGTCACAAATGGGCTTATGCAATCTGAATTTTAAGTCTTAAATGATTATGTTATAGTGTTCCTCATTAAAAATGTATAACCCCCACTTTCTTATTTAGGTTTCTTTAAAGTAGGCCTGACAGTGTAACTGCACTGTCGTAGGGTTTAAAGGTTACCCAAGGTATGATTGTGGCTGCCCATCAACTGCCCTATTTCACACAATGCACACAATCTGAAACAATGTAAAAGATCAGGCAGAAGACAGGCCTGCCACTATCAATGTTCAGGTGACCCTCCGAGTACCTCCCTTTGGACAGCTCCCATACTTCTATCTGGACATTTTCCATTTAAATTGGTCACAATGCCCATGTTTTCATGTGTATTAGTAACACGCACTGTACATGTGTTTTATTTATAATGGTACCCCAAGGTATGTCAGTGCAGGAAACAACTCCCCTAACCCTTCACACACCACAATCCTGCATGTGACTGCACCTGCTGCATTGCAGTGCATGGGTCAAAAATGATTTAGGTATGTTTTTTGTGTGTTGATGTTTGTTGGAGACTAATAGAAAATAAATAGGCCTAGGCAGCACAATGAATAATAAAACATGCACACATAGGAGTAAATGAGTCCTCTGGCACAAGGAGACGTTCACTGTGTTTACTGATCCATACATGTATAGTTCTTATTCTCTCAGGTTATTTTTAGTTACATATTTTACCCCTTTTCATTACTGGCCACCCTATTTTGCGCTTTCCATTCTTGCTTATATTTTTAAGGTTACTGTGTAAAAAAAAAAAAAAAAGTTTCTACTGAAACACCTTATTCTAATCATAACTGCTAGTCAATCACAGAGCACCTTTCTTTAGAGAGAAACAGTGTGTGAAGACATGCATTGGATGTATATTTATATAAGGTTCAATGTGGGATTTACCACCTTTGGGGCTCCATATACTCTTTGCTATGAGCAGTTGCATTCTCTGAAAGAAGGGAAGGTGGGGGGTTTGTATCAAGCAGGCTTGCAGTACAAGATTGTGCTGCCTGTCAAAGGCCTTGCCTACTCATCATGAAGTAGGCACTCTTGGCGATATGTGAACATTACAAGCATTCCACAAAAGTTGGGCAGTTCAAAAAAATATTTGTTCCAAAAATTGGTAAATGGTTTAGCATGAGTCAATATATTCTTTGCCCATTGCAAGAACAGAAAGCTTTCTAAATATACACATATTCTTTAGGAGATGTGCAGAGGAGTAGACAGTGAAAGACCCAGGTTCGGAAGGCTGCATGCATCATATGGTACAGTGCATCATTATATACTTAGAAATAGGTAGACCAATAAAATAGACTGACCAGGACTTTGTAGTCGATCTGTTGCCGGATGAGTTTGTCCTCACTTAGTGAGTAGCGGGCTTCCCCAGTGATGGCATCAATAGGACCTTTCTCCATCTGCTGCTTTATCGCACAGAAGAGCATAAAGAGTGGCTCTCCAGCACATTCCTATAATCAGGAATTACAACCCTGTTACCACCACCTTTTACTTACGTCTGTAACATGACTTGGCTACAAAAAGGTCAGTGCGGATGGGAATTAAAGTGATTGTAAATGCTCTTTTTTTTTTTTAAACACCAAATCTGTTTCTACTTACCTGCTCTGGTTTTGCACAGATTGACCCTGAACCTCCTCTTCTGGAGCCCCCTGCCAGCGCTGCAAGCCCCTCCTCTTTTTGGTGTGCCACCACAGGAAGCCCCCCACTTCCTCCTCTCATGATTTGAGTGACAGCAGCAAGAGCCAATGGCTCCTGATGCTCTCCAAAGCTTGTGAGAGCGGGAGAGAAGAACTGAAGATGGGCACAGCACTGGATCAATACAGGACTCAGGTAAGGATTAGGGAGGGAGGCTAAGGGGACACTGCGGTTTAAGGGTTTTTTACCTTAATGCAGGGAATGGATTACAGTAGAAAACATTTCGCCTTTACAACTACTTTAATGTCATTATGGACCTTATTCAAAGGCTGGAACCCCTATTGTGCACATTAGATCTGTCTGAACTACAAATATGGGAATGGGATTATTGACTTACCTGTGAAATTCCTTTCCTAGTGTAGATCACAATCACAGGAGGGTTCATTCTTTCACAATTGCAAAGCTTTTGTGTGTATTCTAAGACCCCATACACACTAGTAGATTTTCTGCAGATTTTTGTCTTCAGATTTACCAAAACCATGTAGGGCAAGGGCCTTCCTGATTGCATACAAATTGAGACTCTTAAGGTTTGACCTCATATTATATGGTTTTGGTGAATCTAAAAGACAAAAATCTGCAGAAAATCTAATAGTGTGTATGGGGTCTAACAGGGGGTAGCCCTGCATAAACATTGCTTGTGTTGATGCGGAGATCTGTCGTGTTTTTTTCATTCAACTGGTTGAACGTTCACCTTATCAGAAAAAAATAATAAATGCACATTTTTTTTGCAGGTAAATAAATGTGCATTTATTATTTTTTCGTTGCAAGAGCCTGTAAAGCATTGCACCAGTGATCAGCAGATTGCCGATGACATGCAGGTCTCCTGCAGACCTGTCAGTGTATGGGCTTGCTATACACAGGGAAGCCGATACATGCTGACAGAAAGAATGGACGAACTACCACATTGCTAACAGCGCCCTGGTAGTTCATTGAAAAGTACAAGCCGACAGCCGCAAAGGCTGCCAGACCTTGTAGTTTTCCATCCAAAGAGCGCTGTCAATGAGTGACACGGCTGGGTGGGCGGAGCCCTGCACAGACATTTTTTAAAAAAATGTTGACAGCTAGCGGGTGGAGAAGATCCCCAACTAGCTGACACAGGGAGGGAGCGGGAGGTGCGGGGGCTGGTGCATTCATAACATGTTACCTATTACACCCTGATTATGGGTGTAATATGTTATGAAAGGTGAACTTATCTTTTAATGTCTATATTCTTCCTAGGGAAGGGACAGGCCTAACACCCAGTGGCCCCCAATGACCAATAAGAGACCTTTTCCAGGATGTTGCATGCTTGTAGTGTAAACAAAAGCCTACCGGTGACACCATCCTGCTTTTGTTATAAACCATTAGTTATTGCACTCTGTGTGATCTGATCCATCAGAGAATAGCAGTGAGTATCAACAGTATCAATTATAACAAAAAGCACAATTAAAAAAAATAAATAAAAGGAATGTCCGATTAGTTGTTTCATGTGGATATTGTGTTGGAAATTTGGGTTTTCAAGATGTCAACTTGTCCTGATAAGGTGGCGGAACTAGGGGGAAGGGTTAGGGATAACAAAACAGAAGAAGAGAATGGAGGTGGACGTGACTAAGAATGCCCCCTACAAAGGGATTGTTAAAGGGGATAGTAGCATATGTGACATGGAAATTTCTGCATGGAGCTTCTGATCTGCTTACCTTCAGAAACTTGTATAGTAGAAAAGTGAACCAGTTTGTTAACATTTTCTCAGCTACTGACTCCGTCCTGTAGGGGGACAAAATTAAAAAATAAATGCACTAGTGATTTTTAAACGTTTTTTTTTTTTTAAAGTTTTTATGAAAATGTGCATATAAAAATTCTCAGCACATTTGATGACCTGACAAATGTCATTTAAAAGTTCTTCAAAATTAAGCTTTAACATTTGATTTTGGAATGAACAGACTCTCCAGAACAAAAACTACATATGCTGGGAGAAATACTCTTCGAATCTCTAAAAGTACTCCTTTAATTTGAGAAAAACAATTCCTTTTCATTACTTTGAATCTCAGCTTTAGAAAAGGGCTACCAACTGATGATCAGTTGGGTCCTTAAAAAGGTGAAGTTCGCCTTTTGTAACAAAAAATAAAAAATGCACATGATTTTAATATGCTGTCATAGCTACCGGTGCTGTGTTTTAAATTTTGGATTGTTTTTTCTACCTGTTTTGTATGCTGTTATTTTTATGAGAAAAGCAAATAAAGAATTTTCAAAAAATGCACGATTTTGCAGGTAAATAAATGTGCATTTATTATTATTATTATTTTACATTGCAGCCTGCAAAGCACTGCACCTGTAATCAGTGGATGCAATGCCAGGCTCCTGCACTACAGCTAGTTATGTATGACCATCAACACTTTATTCTTTTAGGTCTACCTTAACCGCTTCAGCCACGGAAGGATTTTCCCCCATTAATGATAGGTCATTTTTTGCGATACAGCACTGCGTCGCTTTAACTGATAATTGCGTGTTCGTGTGCCGCTGTACCCCCAAAAAAAAAATGAGGTCCTTTTTTTCCCACAAATAGAGCTTTCTTTTGGTGGTATTTGATCACCTCTGCGGTTTTTATTTTTTGCGCTAAAAACAAAAACCATTGGTTTTTTATTTTTTGCGCTAAAAACCAGGTCCATTGAGACCAATGACATTATTACAGCAATCAGAGCTAAAAATAGCCACTGATCACTGTAAAAATGTGGCTGTCAGGGAAAGGGGTAAAACTAGGGGGTGATCAAGGGGTTAAGTGTTCCCTAAGGAGGTGTTTCTAACTGTGGGGGGGAGTGGACTGACAGTGAGTAGAGAGAGATCTCTGTTCCTGATCACTAGGAACAGATGAACGCTCTCTACTCCCCTGACAGTACGAGGATCTGTTTTGTTTACATTGACAGATTGCTGTTCTGGCTCTCTGTGGAGCGATTGCGGGTGGCCGGCGGAAATCATGGCCGCCGGGCTCGTGTCGGCAATAGTTTTTAAAGGACCAGTACGGCAATTCGCGCAGCCGAGCTATCCTGCCGCAGTATGACTGCAGCAGCTGGTCGGCAACCGGTTAAAGTGGATGTAAACCCGATTCATGAAAATTGACCTGGGTAACATATCTGTACAGCATGAAATTTGACACGGTGCATATATCTGTAGGGTTTACTTATCGCTCTCCAAAGCCCTGAGTCCTATGTCTTTCTGCTGCTTCGTTCTGTTATCAGCATAACTGACAAATAGAAGAGGAAGACTACCGCGCTATAGTGAATCAAATAGTACCTAAACAAAATTATGAAACTAAATTGCAAGAAAAATAATTGTAAAGTGACAAAAATATTATAAATAGCAAAAGCAGCCACTAAAAGTGAGATACACACACTATACGACAATCAATATAAAAGAGTAGCGCTGTGAGTAATATATGCTTATAAAAATAAGCCAGTGTAAATGGGATAAATAAATAAACCCAATCAAAAATAAAATAAAAAATATATCATAGTTCATAAATTGAAAGCATAAGGTGTTTGGTAACAGTCCTAATCAATAATGAAGTCCAGATGGATAAAGTGAAGAAACATAGGCCCAGGCCCCAGTCTGAAGGCAGGAATGCAAGTAAAATATCACAGTGGTGCGGTGAAGGATCCATTTTTTACTTGCATTCCTGCCTTCAGACTGGGGCCTGGGCCTATGTTTCTTCACTTTATCCATCTGGACTTCATTATTGATTAGGACTGTTACCAAACACCTTATGCTTTCAATTTATGAACTATGATATATTTTTTATTTTATTTTTGATTGGGTTTATTTATTTATCCCATTTACACTGGCTTATTTTTATAAGCATATATTACTCACAGCGCTGCTCTTTTATATTGATAACTTCTGACAAGTTCTCAGACATAGGAGATAAAAGCAGCTGGTCACTTGTGTAAGGGTGGGTGCTATAGATTAGCAGAGAGCTTGTCTATTCACAGCACAGCTCTGCATGTTTCTTTTTTCCTCTGCCTATGTGGAGGAGGGGTGTGTGCCTTTCCTCCAATCAGCTGTCACACAGTGTATGCCCAGACTTCCCTCCCACTGCTGGAAGAGGAAGTAAAAATTCTAACACGATGTGCACTTTCTAAAGAATGTAGAAAGCTGAAGACAGCAGATATACAGGTAAAACCTATGTAGGGAGATTGGTTTAATCTCTGTGTATCATCTGAGGCAGTTCACTTTACTGGGTTTAAATCCAATTTAACACTTGAAATGCGACGGTTAAAAAAATGTGTAATTTAACTTCCGTGAGCTATCAACAAATCAATTAAACTGACATTTGGTGGGTGTGTTTCAAATAATGCTGTCAAAGAAAACTATGCAGTGACTCCCCATGGTCCTGCCAAGTCTCTGGTGTAGATCCCCTTCATTTCCTTGCACACCCAACGTTTGAATCTCAATAAGGCACTTTGTAATGGACCATGTGCTACTCTGAAAAAGGTTGAAATCACGGGGGGAGATTTTTCCTCACTTTCTGTCCTTGTAATCACAAGCACATGAAAACACAGGCAGCAATAAAGTGTTACATGCCCCATTTATAAAGTGTTCATATTCGGAAGATCTGTCTTGGTGACAACTGTAACCAGGAAAGCAAATGAGTGGAAATAAAATTTTAATTCTGCTCCCCCTATCCAAATCAGACAAAATGTTTTTCCATTTAAACGGCCACGTTTATGGACTGGTACTTTTCTCTCACCTGCGTAGCAGTAATTTAGGATGGTTCTTGCTCTCCAGGTTCTTCTCAATGAGGTCACTCAACAGCTGTTTCAGGACGACTGTTGCATATTCCATGCGACCTTGCAGCGACACCATGGTCAAGGAGGCCACGTTACCGCGGTCCCGCATGGAGAAGCTGCGCTGGGTTTCCAGCGTATGTATAAAAGTCAACAAGAATGTTTTGTTGTTCAGGAGCTGTCCAAACAGTCTCAGGGCTTTTTCCACATTCGGAGGCATCTGGAGAGAGCAAAAATAATTCATAATAATAAGTATCTGTTCAAACTAAAATAACATTTTAAACCTTTAATTTTTTTTTTTTTTTTAAATAGCAAACCTGCTCTGTGGAATGGTTTTGTACAGAGCAGCCCTGATTCTCCTCTTCTGGGGTCCCTTGCCGGCGCTCCTGGCTTCTCCTGCCTTCTGAGCACCCCCCATCCCCAGCAAGCCACTTGGGGAGGGGAAGGAGAGTACTCGTGTGGGCTCACTCCAGAGCCCTACTGGCTGTGTCCATAGACTCCCTCGTTATAGGATTTAAAGGACAGCAGCAGAAGCCAATGGCTTCTGCTTCTATCAATCAATGGGGAAGGAGCACAGCACTGGATTGAAATCAGGCTCAGGTAAGTATAAGGGGGCGGGGAGATCCTGGCCCCCTTTAAAAAAAAGAAAGGTGACCTTTAAAAAAAAAAAGTCAATTTTTTGCAGGTAAAAAAAAAAAAAATTGCATTTACCCCCCCCCCACCCTTGGGAGCCTGTAAAGCTCTTGCAGACTGTCAGTACACTGTCTATCCATACCTCTGATACGGGCAGGCAGTTGTGAAAGTACAGGAAGCTGAATGGACTACAAGAGCCCTCACTGCACCCTCGTAGTTCATTGAGAACTACAAGCCATTAGTTCATTCCTCCACAGAACTCTGAATGAATGGCAGAGACCTGCAAAACCACGCTGTTTTCAAATTGTGACAGTGGGTGCAGGGATAGGGTCCCCCTCCCACTGTCACAGGGAGGGGGCAGATCGAGCGGGTGAGGTGGTGGATGCTCAACATGTTACATCCTAAATACGGATGTAACATGTTGAGAAAGGTGAACTTATCCTAGAATGCATTAGGGTAAAAACCTTGAGGCTTTAGAACCACTTTAACTTCAGAATTCTAAATTTGAATTTCAAATCAAATAAATTTATAAAGTTAAACAGCAGGAATAATTTATATTGCATATTTACATGAATCCAGCTTAGCACAAAGTATGCATGCATAACTCATACCTGATGCGCTGCTGGGGTAGGTGAAAATCACTGTAGAAGTTGGTGCAACCACACTGATAGCTGTGATCTTCCAAGTCAAACTTCCCCTCCGCACACATAGCACAGGTGATTGGACACTGCCGCCATTCACCGAACACCTTGTTTTTTTTTTCAATAAAAGGTGTCCTCTGATTTGAGGAGTTGGAGAATAAGGCCAATGACATCATGATCTTCATCTTGTTCAGAGAATGCCTTGTATTCATTGAAAAAAATACAAAGCATTCTATAAATGGCAGCAGTGTTAACTGAACATCCCCGTGTATTCAGTGTGCAGAGGGTAGGCCGGTCACACAGAAGCCCAGCAGGACTCAAAATATTGCAGTGATCACTGTAGTAGCACCAACTGCTACAGTGATTTTTGGTTTCCCCAGCAGCCAATCGGATACGGAATAGGAAAACTTAGAGTGTAAGTAATCCATACAGATCATTCCTGAAGCTCAGCTTTAAGAGCAAAATATGATTACCTGATAATAACGTAAAGCAATTTAAACAAAAAAAAAGTTCAAGACTAAACTCTGTCCCTCTTCTGTTTTCCCTGTCACTTAGTTATTAAATGTTATGCCTGTCCACAAAAGCCATATAACTAGTATAATGCTGGGAGAAGAGGGGCTTAAAGCAGAACTAAATTCTCCAATCCTTTACAGCAAGGAAAGCCTCTTTGATTTGCAGCTGCCATTGAGCTGCACATGTGATCTGTTATGACACCAGCCATTTCATGGCTTGACTGTTCAGTTCAGTTGAGAGCACAAGCAACTGTGACATGTCTAGAAAGATACGGTTTTGAGAAACAGTTAAATTGATTTGTTTAGTTCTGCTTTATTCTTGACTTGGGCAGGAGACGGGGCCCCTTGCAGTAACTATGTATAATTTCACAACTGACAGGTCTTTAATAGGACAATGCCGTTTTACTAACTGCTAACTTGTGATTCATTTAGAAAGAGTTATAAGAATGATTCACAGTATTAAAAAAACAAAAAAACACGTTGGTTTGTGGTATCAAATTGATTTTTTTTACATTAAAAAAAAAAATGGATGTATACAATAAAATTTGTTACATTGTATACTTTCACTAGGATAAAGTCCCATTGTGTAACTTTCACACTGTGAACCAATGGTTGTGCAGCTGTGAGTCAGGCCCCACCTCCTCCATCATTGTTGAAGCGGTAGTATACCCGCTGACATTTTTTTTTTTTTTAATACACCTGTAAGGCAAAAGGCATAATGAGCTAGTATGCACCGCATACTAGCTCATTATGAAATACTTACCTTAGAACGAGGCGTCGGTATCTTACCTGGTCCACGCCGAGGTAGCTGACATGTTGCCTCGGCGTGTCTTCCGGGTATCGCGGCTCCGGCGCTGTGAGTGGCTGGAGCCGCGATGTCATCACTCCCGCGCAAGGTCCAGCATTTGCCGGGCCTTCAGCCGAGAATCCCTTGTGCGCATGCGCCGCTGCTGTCAGCGGCTCATAGCAAGGGGAATATCTCCTAAACCGTACAGGTTTAGGAGATATTTTTTTTACCTACAGGTAAGCCTTATTATAGGCTTCCCTGTAGGTAAAAAAGTTAAAAAAATGACTATACAAGCGCTTTGAGAATTACTCACATCTAGTTCCTTTAGCACAGGGTGATCTTCAATTCCTGGGAACAGCACGCGCATCGCATAGGTCTTATATTCAAGGAATGGGATCTTCACGCCATCCATATTGTTAGTCAGCTCATTAATGTCTGTTTGGAGCTCTGCAAAAGCTGTAAAATGAAATAAATAAAAAACACACACTTGAGGCCACATGGCACATATAAAAATTGTAGCTACTGTTGAATTTAAAGGCACGTCAAACAAAACACAAACATCGCTATACACTATATAATCAATACTAATAACCTGAAATGCATATGCAAAACTATTTATTCCCTGAGATCTTTACCAGGGTATCTACAGAGCATGTGCGATCATCTGAGATTTAGAGGTAGTATAACAAAGAATTCAGGAAAGGAGATTTTTTTATTGAATAGTATGCACCTAAGAACTCTGGTCTAATAAAATGAGCAAGCTATAAAAATGAAATCACTATACCTCAGCCATACAATCACTTTCTATCCTCACTATGAGGGTGCAGCTAATGAACACATGTCACAATAAAACATATAATACCCTCACAAACTATGGGCACTATGTATGAGCAGCATTTTAAGTGCTGGTTGCTTTGGTTCACTTTGATGCTGGCCATGCATGCATCACCAGCTGCAAGAATCGAATAGGCTGCAGAAGGAGATTTGTCCATCAGCGCTGTCAGCATTGATGGAGTAATCTGTTCGCTTTCTTTCCTTCAGCCCGCAGATGGAAGAAGTCTATGCGCCTCTGTGTCTGTTTCTAATCTGTTACATCATAGAACTATGACCTTGTATTACATAATGGAGCCAAGCTTAGGTCTCCCCATCTGTAAGCTATGGAGAAAGAGTGGTCAAACACTGGACAAAAGTGTGAAATGCTCAAGTGCTCCTGAGAATTAGACAAACACTCCATAAAAATGTCAGTACAAAAAAGCACTGTATTCATTCTTACAATGTGATAAGGACATTTTAGATAAAGCTACAGTTCATTTCTAATGGTATTTGTGTAAAAAAAAAGGCAGATTAGTCCTGTGTTGGTTGTCTGGCTTTGGTTTTCCCTCCACCTGTAGGAAGCCGTCGCTCATCGCCGCTCCTGACTTTTGGCATAACCTTGGTATGCTGGAATGGGCAGCTGTTAATGTCTGTAGGGAGGGCTGTGTTATCATAACCAATGAAGCTTCCGACTGCTAATGAAATTCTCAAGGGTATGGCTGTATCATTGCTGAAATTCTAACAGTTCAGCGGGGAGGGGACATCACCAATCCTAGATGAGATTTCTGCGGCCAGCGGTGAAAATGTAGTGGAATGTAAGAGGTTGCATAGGGCACCAAGAGAATTAAAAAAAGTAACACTAATTGTATATACAAAGTAAAGGATTTTTAGAATTAGGATTGTGTGGCAGGAGATAGAACTGTGGTTTTGCAGCTCTAGGGGTAATAGCTTTAGTTTACATCAGTGGTCTCCAAACTGTGTCCCAGGGGCCAAATTCAGTCCTTTGCTTGCCTTTATCCAGCCCTTGGGGCAGTATTCCTTCCAATGACACAGCACTATTCCTCCCAGTGATACCAATGATTTTGCACTATTGCTCCCATTGATACCAATGATGGGACCCAACTCCTCCCCAAATACTAAACTTGGGGCGCTGTTCCTTCCACCGATATCAATGATGGGACACTACACCTCCCTGAATACTAAACTTGGGGCACTATTCCTCCCAGTAATACCAATGATGGGACCCAACTCCTCCCCTAATACTAAACATGGGGCACTGTTCCTCCCAGTGATACCAATGATGGGACCCAACTCCTCCCCAAATACTAAACTTGGGGCACTGTTCCTTCCACCGATATCAATGATGGAACACTACACCTCCCTGAATACTAAACTTGGGGCACTATTCCTCCCAGTAATACCAATGATGGGACCTAACTCCTCTCCTAATACTAAACATGGGGCACTGTTCCTTCCAGTGATACCAATGATGGGACCCAACTCCTCCCCAAATACTAAACTTGGGGCACTGTTCCTTCCACTGATATCAATAATGGGACACTACACCTCCCTGAATACTAAACTTGGGGCACTATTCCTCCCAGTAATACCAATGATGGGACCTAACTCCTCCCCTAATACTAAACATGGGGCACTGTTCCTCCCAGTGATACCAATGATGGGACCCAACTCCTCCCCAAATACTAAACTTGGGGCACTGTTCCTTCCACCGATATCAATGATGGAACACTACACCTCCCTGAATACTAAACTTGGGGCACTATTCCTCCCAGTAATACCAATGATGGGACCTAACTCCTTCCCTAATACTAAACATGGGGCACTATTCCTCTCGGTGACACCAGGGCATTTTCTATTCCCACTGGCCACAATCCAGCCTAGGGTTGCCACCTCACCCCTTTAAGCCCGAACACACATGAATTACACAGGGTCTGAGGCTAAATGAATGCAGATAGTGCACTGAGTTTAATTACCACCTTAATCATCCACAGAACCTGTGTAATTAATGTAATGTATTCGGTTTTAAAGGGATGAGGTGGCAACCCTAATCCAGCCCCCCTAAGGTCTGAACGACAGTAAAGTGGCCCTTTGTTTAGAACGATTGGAGACCCCTGGTTTACATCATGGACACAATCTGCATGAAGCTTGTATGTTGCGCTTGTGTTTTAGAGTGATGTTGAAACCTAGTACATGCAATATGTCAAGGAGGTGGGGTGCAGGCCACTGACCGCAAATGTTATGGGAGCGTTGACCACCAACATTTAGGGCACACTCACCACTGACATCAGTGTCTCCCACTCCAGTCCCTCCAGAACACTTTTTGCATTAAATGGTCAGCTTTTTTCTGCACACCGTGCCAGACTTTCTCTGCTCCCAAGACACCATTGGCCATGTGATGCTTTATACAGATCACAGCTTTCACCACTTCTGTATGCAACTGATCTGTCCTTAAAGGAAACCTGTATATGCTTGTTTCCAGCTGTCTCTGGGTTCAATATTTATTTGGTCACTGACCTGTATTAAGCATGCTGCAAGTGAAGTATGAACTCCTGATTACACATTGGTTCAGGGTCAGTGACTTACAGTATTAACCCAGATTAACACAGATATAGTTGATTTCAAATTTCAATCCTAAAAAGTTTTATTTATTGCTCACACAGGAGGTCCTGTGCACAGAGCAATGACAAACTGCCAATGGAGCACAATGCAGCCCTGAACAATCTCAAACATATTCTAGCTAAACAAAACATAAAAGAACGTGAGAATTTTCTGCTGTAAAATGGCAGCGTTTACCCCATAAGTGCAGTCAATGGATTGTGATCTGTTGTGACTTTGCAGCATTTACTAAGTGACAGCTCAGTAGCATTAATCACTTGCCCATCCTCTAATCTTCCATTTACCCCTAATAGTATGCGCTGCCCTTCCCCCACTTCTTGCTATAAAGCCACTGCAGCAGCAGTGTAAAGATTTATTGATCAAGATAAGAGAAAAAGCACCAAGATGAGGCATTCTCAGCATGAGGTCATCTGCATTCTTTTAACCCCTCAACTGCCACCAGGCTGCAGGTATTCATGTGGAAGCAACTGTGATTTGAGGCATCCCATATCTTCCAGCTACCAAGGCACTACAAGTCCCAGGACTCCTACCAGCAAGCAGTTGTTCAGCTATGATACGACTGGTTATTCCTCAAAAAGTATACTACTATCTCCTGTTCAGTTTTGCTGAAAACTGATCAAAATCACCATGCTAATACCGCTTTGTTTTAGAGGAAGTTTATTATGGTATCAATTGAATACATAATCTTATTTAGGCGAGTTTAATAACCGCACGTAGCAGCAGCTGTATATGCCTGTAACCAATTTAGGTTCTTCTGCCTAATTAGCAGTAAGTTTGCTTTATGTCTCCTTTTTTCGAAGTGCAAGTCTACGATCAGAGCTCTGGAAACAATACATTACTGCTGAATGGTACAAACAGCCACTAGGGGGAGAATCTACAGGAATAAACAAAAATCCTGCTGCAATTTTTTCCGAAAAACATATCTGGGGCAGTGGCCATAATACATATTGCATAGGCAAGAGATTTTTGTTTTTTTATAAGATTTGGATACAGTGTGTGAGTGATTAGAGCCACTGTCAGCTGCACTTGGAAGAATCACTCTATTTGTCCTTTTCGGCACCAGAACATTTTTCTTGCGCAGATCAGAGTACAATTTCTGTGTGCTGGGATAAATTAACTCCTGTACATGGGCAGGAGTAACATCACCCCACTCTGGCCATACAACCAAAGACCCATCAACCAGAAGCCAGGGCAGAGGAGGACAGAGCCGCTGAGGGACCTTGTGGATGTCAGACTGTTGGTGGGGAGGTAAAGATTTGTGGACTTTAGTTGCACTTAAAAGAGGTATGAGATTGGTCTTTTTTTTTTAATCATACTTGCCTTGCTGGATGCAGCATCGGTCTGATGCTGCATCTGACCCCCCGCCACCTAGAACAGAGAACCGAGCGATCAAATACCGTTGATCGCTCGGTTCTCACAGCTCCCTGAGCAGAGAGCTAGTGACCGACTCACTGGAGTGCTGGGCTGTGGAGGGGGCAGGAGCGGCCTGTTCAGGCTCTTTGAGAGCCTGAGCCGGATGCTGGTCCAGGCATGTGGGCGGATCATGACTTCATTGTCACGATCTTGCCCAAGCCTGGAGTGTCTCTGTGATTGCCGACAGCGGGTCACAGGAGTACAGAACCTACTGTGCTTCTCGTTTAAATACCATTTAGATAGTTTTTGACCAGGTTTGCAGGATTAAATCAAAGTTTACATATTTAAGTTGATCAGTGTACGGAGCAACCAAGAGACTCAAATGAGATCTCAAGTCACAGTGGTAATTTTGTATTAAGAAGGATTGTCACTAAATTAAAACACTATTAGTTTTAAAAATATTTTTTTGGTTTGCCAAAAAAATGCAACAGTGCCTGAGCTTACTGCTCTGGGTTCTGCCATACATAAAACTGTTACTAGTGTCTCCTTGTGGTCAACGAGAACAAATTGAACCTAAGGCTGAAATGGGACTTTAGATGAGGCAGTGAACTACACATACACCTCCATCCCCGATACATTGAGAAAAGGAGAACTAAATGGTGGGACTTTAAATGAAGCAAATCACTACGTTATATAAACCAATCAGTATACACAATGTTTATTAATTTCAGGGTTTATACATGACCTAAAGAGTAATAAATGGTAAATTGATATAGCAATGCACTAATGGGTTTCAATGAACGGATCTGGGCAATACAAAGTAATACATGGTAAGTTCATTAACAAGAACACAATAATATAACAGTATGATATATTAATGACCATCGGTTGACAAGATCAGAACATTCCACATCAATGCATAGTTAATTTAAAGGTATACATAGTTTTAACTTAGATATGTAAACCCCAATAGTAACAGAAGCAATGTGAGGATATAAAAACAATGGTAGATTGATTCATAAAAGTAAAATAAGGTATAATACAAATTATTAGACATAGATACTGTGACAGCGCATCATAGGAAAGCTCTACGCGTTTCGTGGTTATACCACTCATCAGGAGCAGATGCAGAATTAGGGGGTATCTATAATAAAATACAATTACCAAAATGAGTATAATAAAAAAATATAAAATTGTAAAAAAGTATATAAAAGGAAAAAAGGGGAACAAAAAAAGGTCCCAAAAATTCTCACCTAGTTGTAGTATAAAGATATAAGTGTAGATGGTAGCACAGGTAAGAGACATTATAGGGAACGTCATCCCCGGAAGCTGAGATGGAAAACCTCGAGACACGGCAAGAAAACAGTGACCGGTGGTGGTTGTAAAAATAGAGGGTCCCAATTTTTTGCTGTGGTATATATAGTGTAGTTAGTGGTTTGTATGGATCGTATTGTAGCTAATTCCCAAGGATATCTGTAGGGATCAATGGGTGAAAAAATGGTAAAATTTTAGGATAAACCAGTTCCACAGCTAGAAAAAAATTGAAGAAAATAACTCCCCAAGGTTAAAGTGTATAGAAAGTTAGCAAAAGAAGTGAAAAAAGAGAGGTGTTGGAGTAAGATAAAGTAAAAGAATGTGATTTAGATATATTCTTTAGAGTGTGATGTAGCATAGGTACCTGCAAAACTATGTGTAGATAGTTTATACTCAAGAACCGTGCAGCAATGAATACTTGGTGAGTGAAGCCAGTGAAAGTGTCAGCGTGGGGATATTGTGAGGTATAAATAACAACCGTGCACTGGGGGTATCCATCAACGTCACGCAGCGTAATCAAGGGAGGTGGCGCCGCCGTCCGCGCAACAATGTGTGCTCGGCGTTTGACGCCTATATCTCCCACGTGGAATACGCAGATGGACAAATGTGTCGGCGGAGTGGCGTCAGGATGTGACATCATCCGTGCGGCATGTGGGCGTGGCATCGACCCACAGCGGGTGCCTACCCCGCCCCCCACGGTGGGAGGGGAGGGAGAGGCCGCAGTGTGGGTCGCAGCTTCCCGGGTGTGACGATGCATATAGTTTTGCAGGTACCTATGCTACATCACACTCTAAAGAATATATCTAAATCACATTCTTTTACTTTATCTTACTCCAACACCTCTTTTTTCACTTATTTTGCTAACTTTCTATACACTTTAACCTTGGGGAGTTATTTTCTTCAATTTTTTCTAGCTGTGGAACTGGTTTATCCTGATATTTTACCATTTTTTCACCCATTGATCCCTACAGATATCCTTGGGAATTAGCTACAATACGATCCATACAAACCACTAACTACACTATATATACACACCACAGCAAAAAATTGGGACCCTCTATTTTTACAACCACCAACGGTCACTGTTTTCTTGCCGTGTCTCGAGGTTTTCCATCTCAGCTTCCGGGGATGACGTTCCCTATAATGTCTATTACCTGTGCTACCATCTACACTTATATCTTTATACTACAACTAGGTGAGAATTTTTGGGACCTTTTTTTGTTCCCCTTTTTCCCTTTTATATACTTTTTACAATTTTATATTTTTTATTATACTCATTTTGGTAATTGTATTTCATTATAGATACCCCCCAATTCTGCATCTGCTCCTGACGAGTGGTTATAACCACGAAACGCGTAGAGCTTTCCTATGATGCACTGTCACAGTATCTATGTCCAATAATTTGTATTATACCTTATTTTACTTTTATGAATCAATCTACCATTGTTTTTATATCCTCACATTGCTTCTGTTACTATTGGAGTTTACATACCTAAGTTAAAACTATGTATACCTTTAAATTAACTATGCATTGATGTAGAATGTTCTGATCTTGTCAACCGATGGTCATTAATATATCATACGGTTATATTATTGTGTTCTTGTTAATGAACTTACCATGTATTACTTTGTATTGCCCAGATCCGCTCATTGAAACCCATTAGTGCATTGCTATATCAATTTACCATTTATTACTCTTTAGGTCATGTATAAACCCTGCAATTAATAAACATTGTGTATACTGATTGGTTTATATAACGTAGTGATTTGCTTCATTTAAAGTCCCACCATTTAGTTCTCCTTTTCTCCTTGTGGTCAACACCACTGAAATGGGCAGCGTTTCAAATGCCTACATGAAAGATCGAATGTGTGAATAGGTACTCTGGAGTTACAGCTTTTCAGACGGGCTGATGCTGTGAAGCATTGGAGTTGGACATGCACACTTGTAGTCTTTTCTTGCTGTGCTTTTAAAGGAAATCAAAAGGCATACTGCAGTGTAGCCATCTATTATTTTTGACTGAGGTTAAAATTTCAGTAATTGCTTTCATGACATTGTTTTTTCAAGAAACGTTTGACATTGAAAGTGATTGAACTGAAGGAGGTGAAGTTTACGTTGCACTAATCAATTGTTTCAGCCATTTAACCAAATAAAATGATTGGGCTGAATAGTTGATCACATGAAAAGTCCATCAAATGAAAGATCAACATGTGTATGGCCAACATTAGTTTATTTTAAAGCCTACCTTCTTTACATTCCAAAGCAACCCGTGACTCCAGATTATCCATCTGCATTTGGAGGCGTTTCAGGGTGCGGTCGGCATCCCGTGTTTTCCTCTTATAGGCAATGAGAACGGCAATGATAGCAAGCAGCAGCAATCCACCCCCAGCGCCGATCCCCACTATGGCTGGCAGGGTGAGGGAGCTGTCGGAGTAGATCCGGAGACTTCCTGGAGAGAATTCCATCCCTCCGACAAGAATCTAAAGACAAGAAAAACAGATTTTTGAAGAACTGTCTGGGAGGGAGTTGGTGCTCATCTACCAGCCAAGGCTTAAGAAGCCAGCCCAGCAGAGGGTATAGGTAAAATTGGAGAGCCTAATTGCCATTTTGGAAAAAAATATGGTAGGGGTTGGGCACCAAATTTGTCTAAAGACTAAAGCTTGTCATGCATTATGCATACCTTCCAACCGTCCCTGATTCACCGGGACCATCCCGGAAATTGATGTATGACCCGGAGTTCCAGGCGAATCAGGTCCCGTATTGGAATCGGAATCCGGAAAATTCCGGCACTGGACTCCAGTGACGCTAGCTGCCCGCTGGTAAGAGGAGAAGCTAAGAATGGGAGTGCTGTGCAGGATGGATGAAGACTGGAAAACAGCAGCGAGAATAGTTTCAGTGTATAGAGCCGTGTCCGCTCAGCTCCCCCTTCTTTCCCTTATGAGTACAGCCCGGCTCTCAGAGACCTGCCGCACACTAAACCTGCCGCCCCCCCCAACACTGTCCGGTCATGAGAAAGAGCCCGGGAACATGAGAGCTTTGCTGGACAGGGAGAGCTGCCTGCTGAACCTGAGGTTATGGGGGACCAAAGGACCGGACTGTGACACCACCAAAAAGATGAAGAGGCTCAGCAGGTAAGAGGGAGCTGTGTGCACCGGGAGGAGGGCTGGGATATGGCAACACATGCACAGAGCACCTCTGTGTATTGCATAGACTAGACATCACAGACACTACTGCCAGACCCTAATGTAAAGGGGAACGCTGCAGATCATGATTTAAGGGGGAATGATGCAGACTCTCATGTAACGGAGGAGGGGGGCTCTGATTTCTCAGGATTTGATGCATGTCCTAGAGCCCCAATGAATATGAAATCCATCCCCCCCTTCATCCACCCCAGCACAATTCTTCTCCCCTCCCAAAGCACCCCCTAGCACATATCCTCTCCCCTCCAAATAAAAGAGATTCTGGCTGCAACAGGGGGTCGACCCCAGCCACCCTGCAAGAGATGTGGTGCAATTTTCCATACAAATGCCCCCCTCTCCAGGCAAGTTAGTGGAGCGGCTTCAGAACACAGGGCTGGTTCACACCATGAATCGCATAGGAACGTGCTGTGGGTTCTGTGTGATTCACATGTCACCCGGGTGAAGTGCGATTTCAGCCCATTATTTTGAATATATTCATTCAGCATATGTAAGGGTAGATCTGAGGTGTAGAATCAACTGTCTTATCAAACATCTGCTTCTTTAGTACGTATACCCCACAGTGCCAGGTTATCGAATTTCAGATGTTAACTTACAGTCACGCGATGTTCTCCTGTCTGGCTGGGAGAATCACACAGCAGCTGAGTGTCGGACACAGTAAGTGCACAAGGTTCATCCCCGATCAGTACGGTGTAGTTCAGCTTTGCTCCTCCAGGGGCAGCAGGCTGCAGATTTCTTCCCTAGATTAAAAAAAAAATGTGTAAAAAACAAACAAAAACAAACTACCCAGGGTAGCAGTAGTGAAAAAGGTAAGATGTTTAGGGAAACCTATAGTGAGAGAATATATTACATGCCATTGATCAGCTACTTCTTAAAATGACAACTAGCTAGCAATTGTGCCATTTCTCGGGCAAAACAAAAATGGCAATTGCCCCAATTTATGACTAGATTTTAGAGTAAGATAGAGTAAGGTACACATAGAAGGGCGTTGCAGAGAGCAAACAAAACATGCATTTCCCAGCACACTTAATTGTTAGCCTCAAGTCAATGTGAATGGAACAGGGCTAATGACCCTCTCCCTGCCTCCATGTGAACATGCTGGTGCCCACACAGCAAACTACCAAGCACCAGTGCAGTCCAATGGTAAGAGCGACAAGTAAATCGCAAGCCCCACACGTCCAATTTTTTCATTTTCTCCTTGTGACTGAATATAGTGGTGGGGGAGCAAGGCAAAGTAGAGTATGGGCTGAAAAAGCATAGGTCCACTAGAAGTTCGAATTTAGGAGGGTAAAGCTTCATTATTATGCATCAGATAGTTAAAGAGTTTGTCAAGCCAAAAACCTTTTTTCATTTCGGATAGAGTGGAGCAGGAAAAAAAAGCCCTGTCTGGTTTTTACTATCTGGGGCTCCATTAGAGAGAATATCACACTTGCTGATAGTTGCTAGAAAAATCTTCAACACAGAAAAAAAAATATAACAGGTATGTCCCACTCTAAAACACATTTTTATTTCTCTATTACTGTTTGAAAGTTTACCTTACTTCCTGCCTAGTAACACATCCTCAGCAGGACAGGAAATGAGGGAAAAACCAACAGTCTTGGATAGTAGTAAAAACCCGACATGGGTTCTAACCTTTTCCCACTCTATCCAAAACTATAAAACAAGTCTATGCTTTGCACACAACTTAAGAAGAATCAGCGTGTGACAAAGTCAGAACAAACTAATTAAGTCATTTTATACATATACCATACTTCACAAAGGAATATACCAAGTGAGAACAAGTGACACCATATGCATTGCTGTCTCATCTGTTCGGTCTCTTACAACACTTTTTTTTTAGATTAACTTTAGGTTTACATGCATGTTGCTTTTATTTTCAATACCTTGAGGATGACATGCGAGCCTGGCTTTATCTCCAGAGTGCCACCAGGTCCAAAGGGCTCCACCACAGGGTTGGGGTAGTAACTAAATGTGGTGAAGTTCAAGGTAAGCAGGCTTGTTACATTGTCCAAGACAAAACCAAACTCGTCTGGCTGAATACCATCCTCTGGAAAAGCCTCTCCATTAGAGGGGTAGATTCCCGGAGCCTTGCAGAACATCAGTGTGTCATTAAGGATTTGGCATGTCTAAAAAAGTATAGAAAAAGTCAGGGTTAGAACCAATCATATATTTTCTGGGAGTGATGAACTTATTGGAACACTGGTTTCAGTATTTTATGACAAGATTTTCACACCTGTACTTCATTGATATTACATATTCAACATCATAGCTTGTATACAGTTTTGCAATTCCTCCCTCTAAGGACCACCAGTATGTCAAAGAATTCAGCGAGCTACAAATAACTGAGCTATCTGGAGTGTCTAGAGTTCTTAAAGTAGAGAGCAAAGGTTTTAAGCAGACATCCAGGAGGATCTGGGCGATGGCGGAAAAAAAATAAATATATATATATAAAAAAAAAAAAAAATTACCAGCCTGGTATAACCCCTTCTAATTGGCAAACCAGTACCAAAAACATGATTACAGACAGACAGGAGTGAGACCTGTGTACCTCAATGAACTACAAGAAATGTATTTTATAGCTTTTTATGGCAAGTGCAAAAATGTAATTTTCTTTTGTGCACATTGAGGGACACAGGAATTCAGAGACTGTTAGGACATCAAAAAGCAGTCCAACTGGGGGATGGTCAAAAGCAAAAAAAACTGATGTTTGAAGCTGGAATCAGAAGAGGCCTGAACATTCCCCTGGTAATACTTGGAGAATGTGTGAATAAAATACTAGATGGGAGCCTTGCAAATCTGGGAAACCATAGTCTAAAGTCAAAAAACCCAATAAACACTACGTTTTAGTAGAGTGCGCCTTAACAGGAAAGGATGGATCCCAATCCCTAAAGCAATAAACTTGAAAGATGATCTGTCTAAGACACTGAAAAAAGGTAGTGGGATGTGAAACTGAATCCTCTTTACCGGGACCATCAGGACTGACAAAGTCAGACTTATTAATGGAAGCAGTGGCTGCAAGATATACACAAACAGCAGAAACTACATCCAAGCAATGCAGGGAGCTCTTCTTCTGATGAATTGAAGCCAGAGGGATGGAAGTACAATGTTCCTTTTGATGGACTGAAGCCAGGACATAATGTCATGGTTGAGGTGACAGGCTAAAACCACCTTAGGAAGAAAGGAGGATCTAAGCCTCAACACCATCTTTTCCCTGTGCAAGACCAGGAAAGTTTTTTTTTCAATTTTCTCTTTTTTCGGCTCAGGCACACGCTCTACATAGATGGACAATAACAAATGCAACCTTGAGAGTGCAAAGGGAAGTATCCCCAATAGGTTCAAAAGGTAGTCTTAAATGATAGAATCAAATTTAGATGCCAAGGAGTGTCATGTGGGAGAGCACAGGGGAAGCCACATGACAGACACCCTGTACAAAACTTCTAATCTAAAGAGTGAGAATGAGATCACAAGTGTTAGATCTGCCCCCTTGATGGAACAAGTCAAATTCCGAGCCAGGCTTGAATCCAGAAACAGGATCTTTCGAGATGGTTGTTTCTCTACTAGCATCAAGCAAACTATGCCTTCTATGTGTGAGAATCAAAATAAAATAAAAGGTCTGCAGTCACCAGTGATACACCTCCATCCCTATATACATATACAAAAAAAGAGAGTGGCCCTGGGACTTTAAATGAGGTGGTCACAGTTAGCCACTGAGTAACAAGAGTAATAGCAGTATAAATGTTTTTTAAAATTAATGTACATACATGGATAATATAGCATATTAGTTCAGCCAATGGATTTGCAAATAATAAAGAGAATAAATAAGTTGATACAAACGTTATACAATGCAATATATATAAATGCACGCATCAGAAAACCCGACGCGTGTTTTGCAAGATCATTGCTCACTCATCAGGGGTGGATGCGGATGAGATGTATCAATAAACGAAACCAGAGTTTCCATCAATGAATCCCCAAATAGACGGCAGCAGGCAGAGTATGGCCTATTTGTGTAGCGCTGCTACCTTCTATTTTATATGTTTTTGTGTGTATCTCACATTGAGCGGCTGCTCTTATTAGTATTTTGTAGGTTTTTGATTTTTTAACAATTGATGAAGGTTTATCTTTGTGTCACGATTTACACGGTTTAATTTACCCATATACAGCGCGGTATTTTTTCTATATTATTATCTGTTCACCAGTTTCAAGTCACCAGAGGCTCAAAGACTGGGAAAGTCTTGGGTAGATCAGATAAGGATTTTGCAGTAGTAGGCATGGAAGCACACTTATAGCCTCTGTGGTCAAAGTAAGTAAGATTGAAATTTGGCCCATAATAATCTTGTAGGACTGCAGGATTTGGAACAATCATCCTGAGATAGTGCCAGGATGCGCTAAGGATGGAGCTAAAGGAAGACTCAGAAGGTTACATAGACTGAGAGGACAAAATTCCTGGTTGTCAATGTCAAGCCCTTCACTGCAGGAATAATCTGAGACTTACTAGGAGTGGGGGGTTTATACTGAGCTGGTCACTGTTTTTCATTTGCCAGTGTCCAGTAGTATAATCCAACAGTCTCCGTATTTCTGTGTCCCTTAAAGAGTTGTTAAAAAAAATGTGGTATTTGCCTGGCTGTACAGTGTAGCCGAAATAAGTGAATAAAGATTCTGGCAGATTGCTTTAGCTATTCGTACAGGACACAAACCCTATCAAAAGTCTTTACAGGCCAAACATAACACAACACACATACTTTTACTATTTGCAAGGTTCCCATTATCACTGCCCCACAGTGCAGTGTAAAATCTGTCAGAGAAACCAGTCTACCAGATGCAATCTAATAACTGAAATATCACTGAGTGAATTGACCATGAAGACGGAATCCTCTACCACCTACATTTATGATCTCTATGCCAGCATACTTGGACCGAATCCGTGGATCCTGAATGGTCATTAGGTGGGTCCCGGTCACTGTAACTGCTGTGCTGCCACTGTTCAGAAAGAAATGTAAACATCAAACAAAAGGTAATTACACCCACAAGCAAAGCATATAAAAGTATCAATTACTGAATAAGAAATGAGAAACTTGAGACTGCTCTGGAGCACACAGACAGGATGTGTTGAAAAGCAATGACCAAGTAGAAGTTGCCCATCTGAAAGTGACCACTCCTGACCCCACTCACTTGAAAATACTCCAAGCTGGCTCCAGTCGAGAGATAGTGGGGTCTTCAGTGTAAGTAAAAATTACATCTTGGTTCCACACACTTGCCCGATCGATTCGCAGAGTGATAGTGGCTGTGCTGGGGCCCTGTGATGAGGCTGGTGAGATGCATACAATTTCACGCATGTTTCTCCTGTTGTATAACAAAAATGAATTGTGACATATGATAGCATAAAAGATAACAAGAGGGATTACAGCTGTTGAGAAGAACGAACCAAAACTTACTTGACAAAGCGGCATTCTGTGTCTCTGATCAGTACAGACACAGCACTACCAGCATCCAGGTTTTTGCCACTAATGGTAAGTCGAGTGCCACCTGACGCTGGGCCTTGCTTGGGGCTCACTTCATGAAAAGTAGGAGTCTACAGGTGGAGAATAAAATAAATCACCAAGGGCTTGGAAACTTTACTTATAAGTAATTGTTCTTGGACCCTTCCCCTCCCCAAGTATCAGCATATCAGTATTTTGAGATACTGGAGTGTCAGTGTTGCAGCATTTGAAGACACTAATGAGCTGAGTTACTAAAACTGGAGTGTGCAAAATCTGGTGTAGCTGTGCATGGTCGCCAATCAGCTTCTTCAGCTTGTTAAATTAGGCGATGACAAAAAAAAAAAAAAAACAGGAAGCAGATTGGTTTTCTATGCAGAGCCGTACCAGATTTTGCACGCTCCAATTTTAGTAAATCAACCCTTAAGTGTCAGTATATGGAGATCACAAATTTCAGCACACTAAACTCCCAAATGTTAGCATTTGGAGGTCCCAAGTGTGAATATATTGAGATCTCTCATTTCAGTGCATCAGTACAGGGAGGAACCAGTTGTCTGCTTATTTAGATTCCAAGTTTTAGTATTTGGCGCTTCCAAGTGCCAGTGGGGTTTATTTACTAAAGCTGGAGTGTGCAAAATCAGTCTCACTTCTGCATAGAAACCAATCGGCTTCCAGGTTTTATTGCCAAAGCATTATTGAACAAGCTGAGGTTAGAAGCTGATTGGTTTCTATGCAGAAGTTAGATGGATTTTGTACTCTTCAGCTTTAGTAAATATACCTGTGTGTATATGGAGATCCTGAGTGTTAGCACTTAAAGGTCTTAAACATCAGTATTTGGAGACATTAGGTGTCAATGTATCATTGCACTGGATTCTGTAAGTATGACTGCATGATGGGTACCAACACGAACACTCTGAATTCTTGTATGAGAAGCTGCAAGTTAAAAATGTCACTGCTGTCTAAACTAAAATGTCACTACTGTCTTGTAACTTTTCAAAGACAAAATCTGTTTTTCTATTCTTTTAACAACAACTCTGTCAAACGAACATATGTTCAATATAAAAAGGCCATCAGCAATTGGTGGCAAAGTATTTTTACACATTTTCTGACAAGGGAAGGGAAAATGTCCAGACAGCCCTAAACTGCCTTATAGGAAAAGGTAGTGGTTACAATGTATGTGAAATCAAATGTGTATGAAAAATGATGTTCTTATTGTCACATTGTTCCAGTTCCATCTCTGGTGAAGTGATGGAGAACGACACAGATTACTGGATTGCCACGGTCAACAAGAATAGTTTGATTTCCAGTCAATGCCCATTTAAAAAGCTATTTTTTTTACATCTTGGAAGACACATTAAGCACATGTGTTGCACAAAGCAAGCCACTGAAAAATTCAAGGGATATACTCTATAGAGTCTATGCATTGATTCAGCTACATCTTTACATGCTTTTAGAATAATCTTACCACAAAAGTGTAAAGCTGATCAGACTGCGTTCTATACTCTGCGCTACAATCTCCAATACAAAGCTCCACCACACCAGGGGCAGGGTTAGGAACCAGTGACTCCTCCATTTCACACACAATCCTGTGGAGGGAGAATAATACAGTTAAGAAAATCCATACATGAATACACTGAACAAAAAACTGGATTAATGAAACGCTTAAAGATTTTTTTAGTTTTTTGGAAGATTCTAGAAAGTTAAAAGGACAAATTACAGTATTCTGTGAATGGGAGACTACAACTACCGACAGCCTTTGCGGTGGTCGGGTTGTAGTTCTCAATGAACTACCATGGTGCTTTTGAGTGCTCTGGTAGTTCATTGAACGTTCCTGTATGTGTGTAACTGAATGCCTGTACAAGGTATGAACACACAGCTTACACAGACTCTAAAAGAGCCCTGCATAGCACCCACAATCTGCTGATCATTGGTGCAATGCTTTGCAGGCTCCCAATATATATATATAAAAAAAAAAAAAGCACTTTTTTTAACCTGCAAAAAGATGTTCATTTATATATATATTTTTTTTAAAAAGGTGAACCTATCCTTTAAGCAGATTATTCATCGGGATTACATGCTGCCTGGTTGTCTTTGTTTTCCAAACCGTGGAAATCTTTTTTTGTATTGGAACAGGCAAACATTAGATTTTTATTCAAACAAGGCCTACAGATAAAGGTTGGTCTACTTGGACAAATGACACATAATGTAGTATCCTTATAATCTAACAAAAAAAAAAACTGTTTTGTCACATGGCAAAAGGTAAGTGCACCCTTATATTTACCACCACTTCAAATCCATAAATTAAGGATTTCAGGTTAGGAAAGATCAATGTGTTCTGTGGGCAGGATACAGGGGAGAATGCAGCGTGTGTCCTGGCAGGATACAAGATAGATCAAATTATGTTAAGGGTGTGGAATGAACTAAATTCAAGACTGGAGGCAGAATCCCCCAGTAAGAAACCAAAAAAGGGCAATCCAGTGTTAATACTATAGGATAGGAAAATAGCATTATGGAGAATACAGCAGGAAAATAGACACTCTAAGGCGGGCATGAAGTATATTGGGGAGATCTTGCTGATAGACTTTTAAAAGATCCAAGAAACCAGATGATTATTCAGCCCACCAGACTCCGCTTTCAGCTAAAAGATCAGATTTGGGTGGACATATGATTGAAAGTAGAACTATTAAAATTTGCAGTTCACACCAGATAATATGATGAATGCCAGCATTGCTAAATGTAAAAATGCCTCTGAAGCTGAATCTTAAAAAAAGGAGCACGTGACCTCAGCTACCAGCAGTGTTAAGCAGCCCATAAATAATGCAGTTTTCTTTCCTTCCACCACAAGTGGAATTGCTTGATTCCACCATCAACACATTCAGTGTTGATGGGGGAATCCCTCCCGCAGCGCTATTCGGCGGGAAGCCTTCCCTGCAAGCAGAACAGAGTGATCACTGCTGGCAGTAATCACATGAAAAAAAATCCACCAGGCTACCCATAGATGGACAGGATCTTGGCCTGTCCCTGCTGAACTGGCTGAGATTTGATCCATCTATGGCCAGCTTTAGTTATGCAGGGTACACACATACCAGCGCCAGCACTGATCGGATGCTAATTTTCCAGCACGTCCCTTCCAAAAAAGCAGATTGTTAGACCAGCTTCTGTCAGAAAGGCAGCTGTACACATCTCATGTCAGCTGGTTCCTGCTGAACCAACTGATATCGGCTGATGATCGGCCCATGTGTAGCCAGCCTTAGGGGGTCTTTTTTTATCAAAGACTGCAGGGAGTCTATTGTTTGCCTGTATAGTAGGCTTAGGTAGTAGGAATCAGCAAAACGCAGCCTCTTTTCAGGACTAGAAAGTACAGGATGTAAATATAATAAGCTAATATGGCTACCCTCATGTAGCTATATCATTACAAACTATTCAGAAACTTTTTTTTTAAGCACATAAATACAAGATACAAACAGGGCTGCTGATCCGGATGTAAAGAGTGCACTGGGGTAACTCTGTTTTATCCACCTAGGTGTTTTGGTTGGTTTATGGAGGTAAGTAGAGGGGACTTTTTTTTCTAGAAAGGCGAACTAACGCTTTAAAAACATCTGACTACACATCTTAAAAAGAATAATATTATAAATTGAATTTCAATAATATGTAATGAGTATCACTATTTTAAAAGGATGATAAGAGGCATGCAAGTGTGTAATTAAGTTATTTAGGTGGTGTTTTTAAGTTCAACAAGTTTAAATTTTAATCGTCGATGACAGACTTGTGGCACACAGGCCTTGGCTGTGGGGAGAGCTTCACAATAAGTAATGTGGGGGAGTCACAGCAGGTGTGTGCACGGGCCCTGGATGGCGATTTAATTAGGAAAGCAATGAGGAAATGCACCATCCATCATCCTGTAACTATTTATCTACTTGCAATTTGTGCAGCAACTTCCTGGCGCAGCTGAGGGTGGAGAGAGTGGCTGTTTGATTCATGGCGAGACCATTACGTCTTAATTGCTTCTTACTGAGCGTGGGAGAACGAGATTCCTTATAACGTTCATTAAGCACCAGGCTCGCTTCCTCTGGCAGAACAAATGAATTAGATGGACCTTCGAGCCAAATCTGCAGGTGATGGTGGTCGGTGGGTGATAAAGGGGGTTGCTGACAGTATTCATAGTGAAGGTCAATAAAAGTGGAGACATCCTAAATATTAGGATTCATCCTAAAGTGGACATTCCATTACAATTCACACTTCACATAAGCAACAAAGCACATATCAGCATTACCAAATCACAAATTGATTTTGAATATATACACACACACATATATATATATATATATATATATATATATATATATATATATATATATATATATAAAAAAAAAAAAGACAACACTTTCTTGTAAAAACTATTTCTCCAGGAACTGTAATCTGGCTGACATAAAACGATTGTCTACGACAAGCTCATGCTACATTGCGATTGTAACTTGTGAGGCCAATGTGCTTCTATAACAAAGTACTGCAAATGTTCAAAGTACAACCCTCCACAGACATTCAAATCGCAGCTTTCATTGGACTGATGTCCTGAAAGGTGATGTCTAATGCCGTGTACACACGACCGGACTTTTTGACCGAACTAGTCTGACGGAACGAATCCGGACAATTCGATCGTGTGTGGGCTTCATCTGACCTTTTCTGTCGAAAAATCTGTCGGACTTTAGAAATAGAACATGTTTCAAATCTTTCCAACGGACTCGATTGCGTTCGTCTGTATGCTAGTCCGACGGACAAAAAAAGGACGCAAGGGCAGCTATTGGCTACTGGCTATGAACTTCCTTATTCTAGTCCAGTCGTACGTCATCACGTTCGAAACAATCGGACTTTGGTGTGATCGTGTGTAGGCAAGTCCATTTCGCTGGAACTCCGTCGAAAAGTCCTTCGAAGTTCAGTCCGACGGAAAGTCTGGTCGTGTGTACACGGCATAACAGCTATGGGATGTAAACGCTTTAAACATCGATCCCCTTTAAACAGTCTCACGTGAAAAAGAAAAATTGAATTCTCTACAAAAACTTTTTAACTGAAGCATTTCTATTCCACTTTTGGAGAGCAAAAAAATATCTGTTTTTGATTTTATCAAAAGCCACAAATTTTTTTAGATAGCGATTGTAAAGGCATAATTTTTTCCTAAAATAAACATTACTTACCTGCTCTGCACAATGGTACAGCACCGAGCAGTCCCTTACCCTCCTCTTCTGGGGTCCCCCCCGCCGGCACCGTCCATGCCTCCTCTCCTATGAGTGCTCTCATAGCAAGTTGTGTGCTATGGATGGCACTTGTGCGGGCACGCTATTCACCTGGGCTGTGTCCATAGACACACACAGTACGATTCATACCTGCCCCCTCCTTTCAGGGTTTGATCGACAGCAGCAGGAGTCAATGGCTGCCTCTGTTCTGTGTGAAGAGGGAGAGAGAGCAGTGCTGCTGCCAACAAGCACAGCGCTGGGATCAAAAGAGCAGCCAGTAAGTATTTAATGGGGGGGGGGGGGGGCTAAAGGGAGCTTATGAAATTTTTTTAACCTTAATGCAGAGAATGCATAAGGTAGTAAAAAAAAAACCTTATGCCTTCAGAGCCACTTTAAAATACCCCCCATTTTTTTTGTCATCATTGTCAGAGTCTTCAATAGTCTAGTAGTATAAGCTTGCTCTTTAAAGTGAATCTTCGCCCGCAACCCCCCCCCCCCCCCTCTTTTTTATTTTGTCCCCTACTTACTCAGTGGTCCGTTGTGCAGATTTCCGATACTCCCCCACCCAGAGGATCCAGTGTTGTCCCGCTGAGATCCTCTTGTATCCGGCCACCTCTCGGTCCCATGCTGTCATTATCATCAAAGGGCCCACTTGTTCTTCCTGGTTCAGCCGGCATGCTTCTTGATGCGGCACTAGGCACACCCCTTCCTCCTTTCTGAATGAAGCAGTATACTGCCTGGGATATATGACGCGCATATCCCAGGCCGCACTTTATTTTTTTTTTATGGAAAAAGTAAACAAAAAAAAGGAAGCTCTATTTTTGTAGTGGAGGGGAGGAGGGGGGGGGGGGTAGAAGAGAAGTCTTTCCTAAGGGTGAAGATATCACTTTAAGTTAATAAAAGGGCCATAAGGTAACCTACTTTTTTTTTTGCTTTGACAATATATTGAAAGCCTAGCTAGATCAGACAGATTTAGCACAGTCAGTTAACTATGACTAATTTACTACCTAAATCTATTTTTCTTTAAGGACATATAGGGCTTTTTTTTGCACACTATTTAAAATGTTCTGTTCAGCTTTTCTATTATAATCTGAAAAATGGGCAAAAACACAAAAATAAAGTTTACATATAAAACTTAATTTTTTAAAAAACAATTTTACACCCACTAATTTGCACTGTGACATTTGTATCTTGCCAACGTCAGCTCTCACTGTGCTTTTCTTTGCGTGAAGCATAGTGATAGCTGGAGCCAGCAGGTTTGCTTGTAACAAACTTCATGTAATCACATGACTATGTCAATGGATGCATCATCTGGTTCCTCAGCTTTAGTTAAGACCGCCAGCCTCAGAACACCAACTAACATTTTGTCAGCATTGGGCACCATGCCTGAAAACGTAAATCTACAGATTGTGATTGGGAACACATCAAACCTATTCATGCTAAAACCTGGATTCATGTGACCAAAACTCATCCCATAGATCCTGTTATGCACAAAAAAAAAAAAAAAAAAAATCGGTCCAATTTCCCAGCTGTAACTATTGTCCTACAGACAAATCTCACCTCTCAGCACTGATGTACTGTGAATGTACCGATGAGCACTGTACCCCAGCCACCTGTACCCACACTTCTCTGAAGAAGAGACCCAAGTTAGCACCAGTGATGGTGACTTTGGTTCCACCCTCTCTCGGGCCAGTAAGAGGATGAATCTATAGAAGAAAAATGAAAATGGCACAATGATTAACACAAGGCAAAAGGGTCACAGAAAAAAATCCAAAAAGAATATTTAGGCAATTGTGCTCAATTGTCACTGATGGTACATAAAAGTTTGTTTTTCTAAAACATGATACTTCCAGGCAGTGAAGCATAAACTCTGCAAACAGTGCTTGTTACCTCCTACACTAGGGTTCTCCAAACTTTCTACACAAAAGGGCCAGTCTACGGTCCTTCAGACTTCAGGGGGGGGTGAGCTGTGACCAATGGGGCTAGAAAATGTCCTATATTTACTGGGAGTAAACAATGCCTCAGGTTTGGTGGTCAGTAGGAGGGGGAATAGTGCCCCATCATTGGTATTATAGGGAGCTATAATGCCCCAACATTGATATCAGTGGGAGGAATCATGCCCCATCATTGATATCAGTGGGAGCCCCGTTCATCATTGAGTGAAATAGTGCCTCGCACTGGTGGGAAGAATGGTGCCCCAATGGCCAGATAAAAGTCAGCAAAGGGCCACAACTTGCCCCTGGGTCGCAGTTTGTAGACCAATATACCTGTACAGGCTTTTTCATCACGTCCAAAAAGGGAAGGGGTTTGTAGACACACTAAAGGCAAGTTTATATTTAGGGTCAATTGCTGAAAGACAACATGGCTGCAAGTACGCTTTTCCTATTATGCACAGCAAACACTGTACAGGTAAAGTAGACTCTGAAGACTCTGTAAAATAAATTAAGAGAGGACTGAACTTGCTGGACTTGAAAAAGAAGTGTCCTCAGACCATAAATAGCAGAAGACCAGAGGAGAGTGATATTTCCACACCAATTTCACCTTAACCCCACCACTTTAGCGTACTGGTTATAAAGGGAGACGACTTACCTCATAGATCTGGGGGCCAGTACACCGTGTGTTCCGTTTACTGAGATGCATCCAGCTGGTTTTTGGATTAGGGCAATACTGCCTTAGGAGGCATTTTCCTTCAGACACACACCAGCCGCACTCAAAGCGAGGATCCGCCTTCAGACAGAGGCCACAGCTATCGCGTTGTGCTGGGCATTTATATAGCAGAGCTGGAGGAAAGGGACAAAGATGTGTGCAGTGAAGGAACCAAGTGACACAAGCGGAGGGGCTTATTTTCCAAAACATTAGAAGAAGAAGAAGAAAAAAAAAAAGACAGTTGTTGCTGTCTGTAGCAACCAATGACATTCTTCTTCCATTCACCCATTGCAGTATTGGAGAATGAAACAATTTGGTTACTTTCTATGGATGTCATGTACTGTTCTTCATTCAAAAAACTTTCAAAAATCAGGCTCACCAAGGCGTTTTTTTTTACATTTGAGGAGGGGAGTACTACCACTCAAAATTGGCTTTCATCGACTTCACAATGGCGTGTAGCGGTTAATAAGAAACAGAGGGAATAATTAACTTAAAAACATAGGGGCTGTGCCAAAAAATTTAGTAAAGTCTGGGGCCCCTGGCTGTCCTCTGTGGAGTCCACTTTTGTTTCTATGGTTCATCAGCCTGTTTGAGAGGTGATGCAGTTTCCTTGTTGGGATAAATACTTCTATTTCTTGACAATTGCAGGAGATCGATTGAGTGTATATGGTTCTTTATTTATATTGAAAAGCAGAATTTAAACCTTTTTTTCTTCTTTTCTTTATGTTGTTATGGAGTAATATGGTTTATGTGTCTTTTAATAAGGCTCTATAAATGCTTTGTTTTTCCCCTGTTGGAAATGTTTAATGTTTTTTCATTTTAAGAAAATAACCTTTGATAAAAATGACCTGATTTAAAAAAATAATAAAATTGGCTTTCATTTTTAGACCTTTAGTTGAAATCAAAAGATAAAACATGAGCAACACATCAATTCCCCCCAGATTTTATAAAGTGACCACAGCAATTGTAAAAAGAGGAAAAGTGTCCCTTGTTTACCTTGGAAGGATGCAGGTTTATCGATGTAAAAATGTCCATCCCAGACGATAGAGAAGTCCACCTTCATGTCGCCGGAGTCATTACCCTCATATGTGTACTACAAGAGAATAGTCATGACTCATGTCAGAGAAAGTAAGAGACTATTTCTATTGTTAAGCAGAATAAGTGTGCCACTTCACTTAGCAAAACAAAAGGATCTGAAGGTATGGCCTTTCTAGCTAAGATATGGAAGACCGCCTCAGACTGGTTTGCTATGGACATCATGGTCATCCGACTCTTACACTAGCATTTTTTTTTTTTTTATATCAGCCCCATCAGTACAAATCTAAAAAAAAAAAAAAACAAACACTTACCCAGAGTGTTAATAAGGCAATATCCCATAGCAAATAATTAACTTTCACTTTTCTTCTACCTACACTAGGAACATGGCGATTTGGGCAAGAGCTACTTTCTAAAATGTGAGCTGTGACAAAATAGGATTTTTGTACTCACTGTAAAATTCCAGGAAGTCTTTCACCTTCAGGTTATACTGCCGTCCACAGGAGGATTGGACACTGATTAACAGCCTGGGATAACCCCGCCTACTATCAACATGTACAAACCAAAAAGAGGATGGATATCTTGTGTCCAGCTCTGCAGTGTGTGTGGAAGACCTAACCCATCATTTTTCTTCTTATGCCTCAAGATATTTCTTCAAGAGGACCACATCCAGCATCTCTCACCTGGAACTTCTCCAGGTATAGGGTCCACCTCCATCTAGGGACCAACCCCTCGCCCTTGATTCAGGGGCTGTTGGCTGAGAAGTCTGCCTGCCAACTGTTATGTACTTGACGGACAAGGTAAGAACATGAATTTCTGCCCAGAGTAGGATCCGATCTACCTCGCTTGCTACAGAAAGACTTTTTTTTCCTCCCTGATGATTGATGTATGCTACCACTGTGACATTGTTCAACTGAATCTAATAGGACAATCTGTCAGCAGGATGGTCCAACACTGCAGAGCCAGCAAAGTCTTTTGAAGTTACAGGATGTTGATTGGGAAACAACCAGACAACACTAAAGTCCCCTGCACCATCAGGGTTCCAAGGACTCCCAAAAGGCTGACGGGAATGGCTACAAACTGTGTAGGAGTTCCACAGTAAAGCAGGAAAAATGCACCAAAAAAATGTGGACCTATAGATACGTATTCTTGATGTCCAAAGAAGCCAGAAAGATTCCCTGCTGAAGAGAGGTGATGACAGACCTGGGGGATTCCATGTGAAAATCCTGGGCTCAAATGAAGACATATAAAAATTTGAGATCCAAGATGCCCCTTTTGGGTTTGGGAACAGTGAACAGGCTGGAGTAAAATTATTGAAATTGTTCTGCCACAGAAACTGGGACAATGTCACCTTAAAGTACAAGTTCACCTTTGGGAACATGTTAAAGTAATTTTTAGGGTGGGACATGTAACATGTTCACGCTCCTGTAGCCTTTCCCCGATCCTTCTAATTGTGACAGCAGGCCGGGGATCTTCTCCCCGCACCCGCTGTCACAATTTGAAAAGAACAAGGCCATGCAGCGCTCTGCCCCCACAGCCACATTATTCGTTCACAGAGTTCTATGAATGAATGAACTACAATTATCGACAGCCTTTGCAGTTGCAGACTTGTAGTTCTCAGTGAACTACCAAGGTGCTGCTGAGTGCTCCAATAGTTGATCGATTCTTCCTGTCATTCAGTAACGTCCTGCCCGTATGAGGCACGGGCAGACAGTCTGCAGTAGCCGGAGATTGCACCCGCGATCTGCTGACAAGAAGGGACACACTTTTATGCTGGAAATGGCTTTTCTGAGGATTTGACAGATTTTGAACCCCAGAGTGAGAGACAAGCATGAGGCATCTCAATTTACAGGGTACAAGAATAAAGAAACAAAATGGAATGTTTAACAGAGAAAGAGGGAGAGAATTTTAGTCTTTTCCTTGGGCTTTTTCTGTGAGGAGGATGAGCACTCTTGCCAAACAGATGCTGTTCCTCAAAAGCCCTGTGGATCAAGCACTTCTTGGACATAGGTTCTGCATTCCAGCATGTTAAACAAAGTGTCCTATGCATGTGTACTAACAGGAGACCCATGCAAAAGTTAAGGCACTGTCACAATTAGAGTTTAAAGCTACAGACATTTGTACCATGTGTTTTATAATCACAGTATCAACTACAGCAGATCTCTTAAGGGATTTGGACCTGTCAGTAATGGTTTGGCACAAGTCACCCACAGCCAAGATGGCGTAAGGTGCAGGGCCCACCAACAGGAACAGAGTTCTGGAGAGGGCTTCAAACCACTTATCTGTTGGCTCCTTAAAGACAGATGCATCCTCCATTGGGATGGTGATTGCCTTGTTTAAGCAGGGTACTGCTGGATCCACAGTGGGAGACCATTTTTGTACAAAATACTTTCCAAATGTGTACAAGGCTAATAAATGCTTGGGAGGAACAAACAGGTGTCAGAATATTACCAATCTCTGTAGGGAAAGAGGTGGAACACCGGGTGCAATGAGAAAATCTTTGTGGCCCTAGGGTCTCTAAAGGACAAGAGTGGCAACCACATTGGTAGAAGCATCAGGGTGGTGTGCACCCATCAATAAACATCTCACTGGCTGAAGCTGCAAGAGCTGCAGTTAAATCCAATACAAAATCTGTGGTAGAAGACTGGGGAACAGGTTTGGGATCAGTCAGCAACTAACTTAAAGGAAAAGTACAGCCAAAGCTTGTTTGGCTGTACTTCTGTGGATCACAGGAGTGCAGTTCGTTCCCGTTACCCGTTTTCTGCAGACAGCAGGCTGAAGTCCACATGCCAGCGAGCCGCTGAGAGCCTGACCTGGCCGCTCCCGCCCACTCCATAGCACTCCAGTGAGCACAGGGGGGCAGAGCAAAAAGTTGCTGACTGGCAATTAGCAGCTCTCTGCTCAGGGAGCTGTGAGAACCAAGCAATCGGCGGTGCTCGGTTCTCAGTGTTCGAGCCAGCGGGGACCGACGCTCCATCCACCTAGGTAAGTATGAATCTGAAAAAAAAAAAAATCCCATATGTCTTTTTTAATGATTTGGGCATAACACCACACAGCAGAGCTGAAGAGAAGATGTGCATTTTCCTAGGACACTAGCAAAAAGCTGCTGCTAGCAGAAGGGAATTATCCTGGGCTCTGGGCTGGCCTACAGTATTTTTGTTCACCAGTGACCAATCCCTCTGTGGGCAACAGTACAACCTGAAGGGGAGAAACTTTGGGGGAGATTTATTATAACTGGTGCACACAGAATCTGATGCAGCGGTGTATAGTAACCAATCAGCTTCTAACTTCAGCTTTTTCAATTAAGCTTTGGCAATAAAACCTAGAAGCTGACTGGTTATGCACAGCTGCAACACATTCTGTGTGCACCAGTTTTAGTAACCCTCACCCTTTGTGTCCCTTAATTAACAAGGAAGAGAAAAAAAATTGCTTTCTCCTTTAGATTCACCAAAAATGGCTTAGTGCAAATCACACCAAAATTGTAAAGTACACACCAATCCTCATGCTAGCAACAGAACATTTATGAAGAAATACTAACAAATTCTAAATATCACAAGCAGCTGTACATAAAGCCCCATACACACGGGCAGAATGTCGAGAGACATTTGCCGGTACAAAAAAATACCAGCTGACATTATGCCTGTATGAAAGTCGGTATGTCCAACAGAAGCTGGCCGTTCGGCAGGCTTTGTCGGACGTGCATGCTGGAAAACCAGCAGCCGACCGACTCCCGATCAGCGCTCTCAGCCAATGGCAGAGAGCGCTGACCGGAGTGTTCTGGCAGGGGAGCTGTCCCCATTGCTGAATACAACAGCTCAGCGGGGGGAGATCGCTGGACTAACCTCACATAGTTAGTACAGAGGCTCCCGGCCGGAGCTGTCAGTTTGTATCAGGCTTTACACTGGTAAAGTTTACATAAAGTAATGACCAAAGAAGCTCCAGTGCTAAGTGTATATAACGCAAAATAAAAATTCTTCAACTGTACATATAAACTATAAGATAAACAACAGCGCAAAAAACCCTGTACACTTCACCCAAAACTGAATTAGTTTGCAAAATATGTATTATTTCACCATAAATAGAATCAAACTAAATAACTGTCCAAAATAATAATAATAAAAAATACTTCTATCATTTGTTTTCCGTATGTGAGAGGAAACAAGGAGTCTATAGTAGGGTATGTATAGGAATTGCTCTATGTCATCGCCAGCAGGGTTCTCAGATTATCAGAATACCAAACTATGGGCTTAGGGTGGATTGGGGCACTGTAGTATTCCTTGGATGCAATTGTGAGGCGCTGAGTAGGTAGTTCATTTTCCATTTTGAGGGTAGTGTATCTAATCAATGGAAAATAGAATTATACAAACACTGTTAAATTCTGTTAAACTGAATAACATAACGTAAACACCCAGAAATGATGAATATCTGCAAAAAAAAAATGTTGCAGGGAGCCTCCAGCCTTTCCATCATTACGGAAAATTTCTGCAAGTGAACATTTGTTACGGAGGACCGCCCCCTGGTGCTTTCACCGCACATGCGCCGCAAACCTGTCGTCCAGGATTAACCGTCACGGATGTTTTGGATGTTTGCAAGCAGTAAGAAGAAAAAGGTAGAGCTCCTGGCTGGTTGTAAATGTCATCAGGGAGAGTTTATATTTGTATAGGACAAGGAGCAGCCTGAAAATACATGACAGACAGACACAGCTATCTGTACCACCTCTATACGCTGTGTACATAACCTATACAGTGTGAAGGTGGAGGGGTCACACTAGTAGCAGGGGCTCAGCATAACAAAGAAGGGAGGATGGGAACAGCTCATTTAGATGGTCCTCTGTTGCTATAGTAACAGAACAGATCTGTCCCCTAGCAACTGCCAGCATCTCCATCCTCGTTCAGAATCCAGCCACACCCATCTGCCATCGGCTGGGGAGAGCAAGCTTTAACCTCTTCCTGCCGATTGAGTGTCCTGCAGCCCCTGCTGATGTAACAAGTCATGTAGAAGATTAGAGACAGAAGTGCTTGGAAGGGGAAAGGATTATGAGGGGCTATAAGGCTCATATTCGGCATATTTTTTAGCTGACTTCTCAGTCGGCAGCTGTCTTATGTGATCAGTGACTGTTCCATCACTCTGCCACACTAAGAGCTTTGCAGGGAGATGGCTGCTCTAGAATGAGGTCTAAGAACATGTCAAGTATTATTTAAAAATTGGTATTCAGTCACCGCAAACCCATGACAATGGCTTCTGAGAAAGAGACCCAGCTATATTTTTAATATTATGGGATCTCAAATGCCCATCCCTTACTAGAGGGCATGCATCAGGAGGTGTTATAGTGCCAGCTACTCAATGCCAGGCTGCCATGTTGCTATTTAAAACATTTTGAAAACAAAAACCAAAAATGTAATATATTGCATATTACCAATCATTAGATGTGGAGGCTGCATTAGTGTTTTTATGCTTTTTCCCCTCTGTTTTCACCTGGCGATCTGGCTACTTGCACAACTATTAGATACCTGTCCCCACTCTGGATGAAGGAACACAGGGGACACATCAGACAGCCGCATTGTCATTCTTGAGGAAGGGGAGTGTTAAATGTTCTAGTACATTTAAATACTCTAACAAATTGAAGCCAAACTCCTTCATTTGCAGCAAACTTTTATTTTTCTTTTTTTTTCTTTTTTACTTTTAGGATAAAATAAAATGAATAAATAAAATAATTGTAAGCACCCCTCTCAGTGTTAAATGGTTTGTCTCATCCCTGTAAACTGATACATCTGGAAGAGAGCCTGTTATTTTGAAAAACAACAAACTTACTGGCTGAATTACCAGGTGAAAATAAAGGAAAGAAAGCCTAAAAAAAAAAAAAAAAAAAAAAAAATGCAACCATCACATTAAGAATTTGTAAGCTGCAATATAATAAATGTACTGCTTTAAAAGAGAAGTTCGGGAATTTTTTTTATAAAACAAAATATTTATACTCACCTAAGTGAATGCACTATCAGTCCTATGCTGCATCTGCCCCCCCTAATTGCTCAGTTCTCAGTATTCACTGAGCAGAGAGCCGGTGACTGTCAGCTCTCTGCTCTGCCCCTCCAGTGCCCATTGGAGCACCGGGTTGTGCAGGAAGCGGGAGTGGCTGGCCCAGTTTCCCAGTGGCTCACTGAGAGGCTGAGCCAGCTGTTGGTCCACGCATTTGGGTGGATCCTGACTGTAAACTCTGGATCTTTCCTGAGCCTTGACCAGCAGAGTGACGTCAGTCGACAGCAGGCTAAAGCGTGTCACAGCAGTATCGAAGGAACTGCACTTCTGAAATCCCCAGGAGAAGTATAGCCAAAATATTTTTGGCTATACTTCCCCTTTAATGCGACAGTGCTGGTGTGCCACAATGTCAGTTCATTACTGGAGGTCCCGTGTCAGTAACTAGAGAAGATGCTGAAAAATGCTGAAACCATCCACTGAATAGCAGTGCTGTGGAAGAATCCTTTCTCCAAATGATCTGCTGTCATCTCTCTGATATATAAAACATCCCCCATGATTTTTCTGCCTTTTAAAGTTTGTTTTGATAGTTAGAACTTTATTAATGCAACACGTTCTGACAGCACATTACACAGTCATCAAAACATGGTCTAACAGCAGTGTTTGCACCATGTGCAAAACTGGAGGGGTTGTTATGGCAACCAGTAATGTGATTCTAAGACGATCAAGAATAAAAAATAAACAAATAAAGCAGCAGGAATCTGGTTGGTTGTTATGATGAGCAACACAGAGACTCTCAATTACTACACCTAAAGTCCTCTCTTAGTAGACCAAAAACCAAATACAATTGATAGAGAGGTTCCTCCCATGGGCAGGGCTGTCTTAATGAGTGGGCACACCTGGGCACCGCCCAAGGGCCCCAGCTGCATGGGGGGGGCCCCTGCACTTTCCCCAAAACAGCTGGTCCTTGAGCCCATGCTGCCCCAAATTTGGGGGCCCCATGATGGCACTGAGAATGATGGATACACAGGGGAGGCAGGCTGGCAGCGGTGCGCCGTGCTGTGCAGAACGATACCCATTTCACAGCCAGTTGGGAGGGGCAGGGCCAGAGCGCCAGTGATGCTCTGACCCCACCCCATGCAGCTTGAATGTCGGCAGCACTAAGAGCCCACCTGTGGAAGTAGCATTGTGGATGGTGTCATGGTTTCATGGTGAGCCCAGCTGCCCAGCGCTGTTTGCGCTTGAAATGCCCGGAGGGATGCTCCCTCTTCCGCCCCTTGTTCTGCCTGCTTGATTGGTATAGGCGAGTCCAGTGCTGGAGGTGGGCACATAGCCAAAAGTTTACATGAACTGTATCTCCACTGGAGAAGGGGGTACTACATGGATTGAATGGTGCTGGGTGATATCAAGGGTGTATGAGGGAAAACCATGCTGAGGAGGGATCTGGGATGCATAGGGGGTAGCAATGCTTGGGGTAGCTTTAGTGCTAGAGGTATCAGGAATGCAGACAAGCCACAGTCTAGGGGGTATCAAGAAGTAGTGGGGTAACAATACAATGGATATCTTATGGTATATGATAACAGTGTTGGGGGGAATATCTAGGGTGTAGAGGGGTCAGAGTGCTGGGGGGATATCTTGGGTGTAGAGGGGTCAGAGTGCTGGGGGGATATCTTGGGTGTAGAGGGGTCAGAGTGCTGGGGGGATATCTTGGGTGTAGAGGGGTCAGAGTGCTGGGGAGATATCTGGGATGTAGAGGGGCCAGAGTGCTGGGGGGGATATCTGGGGTGTAGAGGGGCCATAGTGCTGGGGAGGCATCAATCTAGCAGATATATTATATGCACAGGACAGCTTTGTTACTTTATGTATGTAGTATTTTCCCATTATTTCTTTGCTGCACAGAATGATTGTTCATGTAGGTAATGCGGAGCTGCACCCAAAAGGGGAAGCTACACTTGTCTGCCTCCTACTTGATGTCTGTTTACCTGCGCTGCCTCCATTGTAGGGGCCCCAGAGCATTACTTTGCCCAGGGGCCTATGATGCTATTAAGATGGCCCTGCCCATGGGTGAGAGACCAAACAGGCTATTTTTATTATGAGGAGTCCACTATATGCCAAGGCAGTGTGTGCACAAGTGCCATTTTGTTGTAGTACGTGTGGTTCTCCGTTGCAATATTTTGGCAAGCATGCGTACATCATATCTGGAACAAAGAAAGCTGAGGCATTTGAAGGGAATTTTGCACTTAAATGAGATCTGAGAACTAAAATGCAGTGTGCACAGAACCACAGCACGAGGCATTTGGTCTTATTAGAATTTTCGGTTTCAAGGAACGTTAAATAAGGCTTCCTGTGATTGGCTGTTGAAATAGTGATGTCAGCTGCCTGCCTCTCCACCTTGGCCAATCAAAGGAAGCATACATAACAATACATGGTTTCTCCTGAATGGTCAGGTTCTGTTTAATTCTAGCAGCAGATGGGAAGTCGGCTGTACTGCTGCCAGACACAGCGCCACTCTACATAGCCAGGCAGGTGAGATACTTATTTCTTAGTTGAGCTTCTTCTGCAACTACTCACTTTTCATTTGCTCCTCTGCAACAGTGTTCAGCCACTGAGAGCAAAGAAAATACAGAACACTTTCTGGTATTGGAAGGGGGGGGGGGCATGTGACTCACTTCCACCCATGTGACAACACTGGTGAGTGGCCCAGCAATGTCACATGGAGGAGAGATAGGGAGTCCTTAGCCCTGTGTAAACTCAGACTAGAGCAACTTGGGAGTTTACACAGGACAAGAGCTGTGTAAGCGCCAAGTCGCTCTATTCTAGCTGCTGAGGATGCCATTAAAATGCATTATCTTCAGCATCATTTTCTATGTTGACCAAAATATTATTCAGCACCCATTTAGCAGCTGACTTATTTCACTCGTTTCTGAAACTCCTCATTAAATGAATACTTCTGCACACTGTGCGCTCACCGAAGTGTTCTGACACTGCACGCTGCTGCTGTTAAACCTCACGGCAGGAACTCGTTGTATTTTCCCTTCAATGTTGAACACGCATTCGTAGTTTTTCTGGCCAGACTGCGGCTGGGGGAGGTTCTTGGCTTTCAGAGTGATCGGTTGCACCACACCAACTGGTATCAAGATTTCACCGGTCGGAATAATCTCCGGGCAGCCCTGCAAGGGAGACCAATCATGTTATACAGGTTTGCGAAGCGGACAGGAAAGAAAACAAGTATTAGCTGAACTGCATGCTGGAACATATAGTTCTCTAAATGCTAAAAAAGGAAAGTGCTTGTTGGAATAGAATATTTGTTTTAGAAAAAAACAAAAACGAAATGATCTCTTGAAGGGGAATGCAAAGGTGGTAAAAATATCAGAAGCAAAAACTTTTAAAATATCAACTTATGTGTACTGTTTGTTTCTGCTGTACCGAATAAACTTAAATTGAATATCAGTGTTGCATGGTTCCTGGCAAACTGAACTACAAGTGTTCTTTTTATATCTCTAGTCAAACACAGTCATGAAATATTCCCACTAAAATCATCAGTTCCTGCCAACTGCTACAAAGCCTCCCCGCCTATGGGTTCTACATAACGTGGAAGGAAATAATAGGGGAATCCAGCTGTGGGGCAGCGACACCTTCATTACAGCACTTTAGAGACTGAGAAATACAAGAAGTATAGAAAAAAGATAAAGTGCTCCACTCAACTATCAATTTTTAGGATGGGTCTGGCTTTTGACTCCACTTGAGTCTTCTGACTGATCAGCTGTCTGATCTAAGGTATATAATAAAAGCAACATCACGGAATAAAACAATGTTTTTTTTCCCAACCTGAAATCTTGCATAATCCTGATGCAATTACAGCAAGGTGAAAAAGAGGACGGACATAAAAGAAATGCAAGAGAAAGAGTTTGACTACGATAGCAGGAAATGGAGGCTAGATAAGCAGCTGCTATTATATGGGTGCCCCCCTGTGCAAAGGTCTTTGCGGTTACACATCCAATTTTTTATTCATAACTTTTTCCCCAATAAAAGGAATACAGACGGTCACACAAGCACGCGCACAATAATTTAAAGGCAGCTTTACACACATATAAAACCTCTTCAATCTGGAGGAGGACAAACAGAGGACACACATGAGGTCATCGAAATAAATCAGTCTTCCGTGAAAAGAGAAATGGCGCGTATTAGCCTGAGTGCCACTTCTACTTTCACGTTTTATGGTTTTAAAAGAGCTTTTCCATGTAAATCTGAGCTTGTTGGCACTTCTCGTGCCACTGCATTAACGGGAAAAGCATATTTATGACGCTGTGGGAAGGGAATCCAGACCAATGATGGTAAAGGAGTTCTAGCAGTGAAAAAAGGGAGATGGGTGATCAAATCTTTTTAACACATGGTGGTGTTGATAGAAATGAGTAGTTAGGGCAGCACACTGGTATAACCAATGCATTCACACTTCGATTGCATTTGCCAGGTGTCAACTCAGAGAGATCCATTAGAAACGCTGGTGCAGTGGACACTACTATTTTCATTCGTACAAATTATGTGCAGTATAAAAATAAAAAGACCCTAATCATGTTTATACTGTATATTGTTTTTCTCCTGTAGCAAAAGGCAAAGAAAGCTGAAAACCTAATCTCCAGCCTGCAGTAGTATGTGTCTGAAACCTTGCATGACACGGATCTCATGGGCTCTAGCAATGCCTTTGTGGGCAAATATCAGGAGATTGTTCTGACAGGTCTGCTGCCTTGTCCTAAAGTCTAAGTGAACCTATACTTTGCTAATGCAGGGACCAGCAACAAGTTAAATACTGTATATTAGCTGTCCAACTAGCTGCACATACCCGACTTTCTTCACTCCCTCAATCTATTCAACTACAGGAGTGAAGGTACATACCCATAATTTCAGGTATGGGAGCCATGTGACTCACATTTTCTAATGCTTGGTGCTTGTGGTGCACATGGAAATGGGAAGTCTTCGGCTCTGTGTAGGCTCTAGGTAAGGACTTGGAGCTTATACAAGGGTTCCTCCATTTCACAGGCACGTATTGACAACTAGGGGGACAAAGCACAGGTTCACATGCCAACACACTTTTGATAATAGCCTCCTCTCCAGTCAATCTTATTCAAAATGAGCAATGATGTAACATTTAAAGGCTTACCTAAAGACACAGACATGCTCAACTGAGCGTAACTGGAGTGAATAGCTAAGGAAAAAGTTAGTAAAGCACATTTTTTTTTTTTATTATTACTGATAAGCCAACAGAACAGGTCTCCCCTGCCTCCATCAATAGATCTGAAGCGACTGTACTCTTTAGGAATGCACTAGCCAGCACAAATGCCTGAGATCGGTCCATTCATACCCAAGTACCCTTTAAAGTTTATGGACAACGTTAGTCCTCTCGGGCTATTTACTAAAAATATATAACTAATGCCTGTCAATGTCATGTGACCAGACAATGGAGGGATGCACATATAGAATAATCCCTCAGGTTTTGTTTTGTGGTTGCTTCATTCTTCCTGAAAACAGTAATAATGATATTCATTTTCTGTTCTTACATTGGTCCTCTGTTACATGAATGTATTGCTTATGACTATTACGGACTTGAACGTGTGTCTTTCATTATCTGTATTTTGTAAAACTCAAAAATGTATTGTTGCAAAAAAAAAAGTGCAACCGAAGCTAGATTCTTTGGTTACGTTTTGGCTAAAGCAATAATTATATATATATATATATATATATATATATATATATATATATATATATATATATATATATATATATATACACCCTACGCGATAAAAAAAAAATTGGGGGGTGGGATGAGGACACTGGGCTTTAAAATATATTACAACATAAATGTTATGAAATCTTTGTTGTACACAATTTTTTTTAACCATAAAGCTTATCTAATCAGAAGATGCAGCATACAAATGCATTCAAAGCACATTGAAGGAGATCCTCTGCACTGTTATCTACAATAGATTTTGATTATCTTTGAAAATGCAACCTTAAACCGACTTGTTACAAACCGAAATGCTAGCAATTATTAAAAATGCAGACGATATCTGGACATGTTAAAGAACAGATAGAATGAATTCTGCTGATATGACCCACCTCACTACATGTCCCCTGGACCCTGTCCCCTCTCAATTACTGCGACCACCTTCCCACTCTATCCTCAACTCCCTAACCCACATCTTCAACCTCTCCCTCTCCTCCGGCACCTTTCCTTCCCCGCTCAAACATGCACTGGTTACCCCCATACTCAAAAAACCCTCACTAGACCCCACCTGTTTGAATAACTTAAGACCTATCTCCCTTCTCCCGTTTGCCTCCAAGCTCATCGAACGCCTTGTTCATGACCAAATGAGTCGCTACCTCACGGACAACAACCTTCTCGACCCCCTACAGTCTGGCTTCCGCCTACAACATTCGACTGAAACTGCCCTACTAAAAATCACCAATGACCTAATAACTGCCAAAACCAATGGCCACTACTCCATACTCATACTTTTAGACCTTTCTGCTGCCTTTGACACAGTTGACCACCTGCTGCTCCTCAGCAAATTACACTCCCTTGGCCTCCGTGATTCTGCATTATCCTGGTTCTCCTCCTACCTATCTCAGCGCACTTTCAGCGTCACTTACAACTTCATCTCCTCCGCTCCCCTTCCTCTTTCTGTTGGGGTACCCCAAGGCTCTGTCCTTGGGCCTCTCCTTTTCTCACTCTATACCTCTTCCCTGGGCCAGTTGATCACCTCCCATGGCTTCCAATACCATCTCTATGCCGATGACACACAGATCTATCTCTCCACTCCCCAACTCACCCCCACTATCTCCTCACGGATCTCAAACTTGCTGAATGACATATCGGTATGGATGTCACACCACTTCCTCAAACTTAATCTTTCTAAAACTGAGCTTGTTATATTTCCTCCTTCACGGTCCCCCTCCTGTGACTTCACCATTAATATCAACAACACAACCATTAGTCCCTCCACACATGCCAGAGTCCTGGGTGTAATCCTTGACTCTGACCTCTCCTTCAGCCCCCATATCCAATCACTGGCTAAATCCTGCCGCCTTAACCTCCGCAACATCTCCAAAATTCGACCCTTCCTGACTAACGACACTACAAAACAACTTATTCACTCCTTGATTATTTCCCGCCTCGACTATTGCAACTCTCTCCTTAATGGCCTACCCTTAAGCAGGCTATCCCCCCTTCAGTCTATTATGAATGCTGCTGCTAGACTAATACACCTCACTAATCGATCCGTGACTGCTGCTCCTCTCTGCCAATCCCTTCACTGGCTTCCCCTACCCCACCGTGTAAAATTCAAAATGCTAACCATAACATACAAGGCCATTCACAACATCGCCCCCATCTACATCACCAACCTCATCTGCAGATATCGCCCAAATCGCCCCCTCCGCTCCTCCCAGGACCTCCTGCTCTCTAGCTCCCTTGTTACCTCCTCCCATGCTCGCCTTCAGGACTTCTCCAGAGCCTCTCCCATCCTCTGGAATTCCCTGCCCCAGTATGTCCGATCAGCCCCTACCCTGTCCACCTTTAGGAGATCCTTGAAAACTCATTTATTCAGGGAAGCCTATCCCAAACCCACATAACTGTCCCTGAGCCACCCCCATCAAATCATTTTTTGCAGCTATTACCTTTTGTACCACCACACCCTCCCTTTAGAATGTAAGCTCTACGAGCAGGGCCCTCCTGTACCTTTTTGTATTGAACTGTACTGTAATTGTGTTGTCCCCCTTATACATTGTAAAGCGCTGAGTAAACTGTTGGCGCTATATAAATCTCGTATAATAATAATAATAATATGACAAAACAGGATGTACTCTGCAAATCAGGATAAAGCAATGAATACCAAAATGGAGACTCTTTAATATCAGTTTCTATAGGTCTTCTAGCTAATGGCAAAATCTGTGCTTACGTTAAAGAATTTAACTTCTTTAAAAATAACGTCCCTACTCAAACTTATTGATGATTTTTATATAAGAAGTCAACAGGTTTCATACCAAAGGTGGTAGAGGGCTGTGAGACAATATCAGAAAAACAGAAAGATGTGTGTAAGCAGTTTGGTAAAATTGTATATGCAGTAATGGAATGTATGTATGCGGTGATTGAATTACAGCTGCACAGTGCATTATTCCACATAGATGTTTTCAGACTCTTCCTCCCTTATTCTCTGCACAGCGGCTCTTCCCCCTAGTGCCCCTGGGAGATGTGCAGCAAAAGATGAGGGACCACGTGGCCTTCTGCCTACTTACAGCTTGACGCCTCAGGAAGGCTCTTGTTGCCATGGCAACACATCCTCTCTCGCTGCTAACCCAGAGCTGGTTGACGTGGGTTACATCTAAGCTAGGGGCTGTACGCATGCAAATCTACAATAGTGTGTGAATGGTGATGTGTAGAATTAGCTTGAGTATGTGCATCTGGGCCAAGTCTCAGCCTGTTTGAGTATCTTGAAACAGAGTATACTAGCTTGTCTCGACCAACCTTTTGATTGGCAATGGCCAATTATTTGGGGGGGTGAACCAAACATCAGCATGCAAATTTAGATCAGAGCTAGTAAGCAGGCACATGTAATCATGTGCTTACTCATTGCTGCTGGCTTCTAGTGGAAACTTGCCCCAACAACAACATGGTGGCTGCAATTTCTAACCTGCTTCTGAAAATGGTAGCTACCTTGATGTCATGATGATCTAACAGCTTTAACAAAGTGTCAATGACCTCAAAAAATGTAGAGATTGGCAGGCTCCAATATCACTGGCTGCATGACTGCCCAATTTTTGTGATTCAGAAAGCATTTAAAAAAAGTGGCAACCAAGCCACTGGCATTTCCAGGAGGTGGTGAGCAAAAGCTCATCATCTTTCCAAGGATGGTTCCATAGATTTCTTTCCATGCATGTTTCTTTAAGTGAAAAACAAAAAAACATTCATAAAACACTTCCGATCTCTGATGCCCCGTACACACGGTCGGACATTGATCGGACATTCCGACAACAAAATCCTAGTATTTTTTCCGGCGGATGTTGGCTCAAACTTGTCTTGCATACACACGGTCACACAAAGTTGTCGGAAAATCCGATCATTCTGAACGCGGTGACGTAAAACACGTACGTCGGGACTATAAACGGGGCAGTAGCCAATAGCTTTCATCTCTATTTATTCTGAGCATGCATGGCACTTTGTGCGTCGGATTTGTGTACACACAATCTGAAATTTCGACAACGGATTTTGTTGTCGGAAAATTTTATAGCCTGCTCTCAAACTTTGTGTGTCGGAAAATCCGATGGAAAATGTGTGATGGAGCCTACACACGGTCGGAATTTCCGACAACAAGGTCCTATAACACATTTTCAGTCGGAAAATCCAACCGTGTGTACGGGGCATAACAGTGTGCATGTGACAAGTTCACTGGAAGTGCAACTTCATAATTTTGAAACCTCTCATACCGCAAGGTATGGCAGTGAAGAAGTCAAGTCTTGTAAATACTGTGTCACTCATCTTCCTGCATGCCCATACAGGGTACCGCATACAAATCTAGAAACTTGCTAATAGCCATGTTGTCTTTTCTATAGCCAACAATGGAATGGTCAAATTACTACTCTATGTTGCACCTATGAAAGATGGCAAAAGCACAGCTCAAGTTATTTTTAAACCACCAGGATCATTGGCTACCAGTAAACCTTGAATATGTTCCACTATGTGTTCTTCAAAAACCTATTCAAGCATAAAAGGATTAAAATAATAAAGAACATTTTTATTTTCTATTCATTTTCATTTTTAATATACAGTGTGGAGAGGAAAACAAACAAATGTAATAATAGAAGAAATAAAGATCAAAGAAAACAAACACACAATATCTGTCTATGGAGTTCAAGGTATCCAATTACTTTAGCCAAGCTTCTTTTAAAATGTAGAAAAGCGAAGATACGCTGAATTATTTTGTTTAGAGGCCTCTCCTTCTACTTCTCTATAGAAAGAACAGTGATAGTCATCCGGATTACCAGTGAGGGGCGTTTTCCCAAAACTTAAATGAACCAACTCAACTGAAGAATGCCATTTAGAAAGAAAATTATACAAATTTTGTTAGAGATAAGAAAATGCTCTTGAAATAGTCACGTCTATGATTTGCAAATTTAGCTCTTTGCATAGGCATGAGCAGAACAGAAACAGAACCCTTCCATTACTCCTCTAACTTTATTGTGTGTTGCATAGGATTTAAAATGGATGTTTTCAGCATTGTTCAAGAACGATTGCCACCCCCTGACGAGGTGCGAGGAGATGGGTAGTCAGGCGCTGCCGATTAAAACCCGCTGCTTATCCAAGCCCTGACACTTTCAGATCAGTGAGATTCTCACTTTCACACACTAACACCAGCATTTGGCACTGAAGCCTGCTGACAATGTATATACCATAGAGGAGGGGGAGTCTATCGTGGAAAGACGCTGCTTATAGTCACCGTCTTTCCATGAAAAAAAAGTGAATGAAAAAAAGGACAAAGAGAGAATACACAGGAGGGAGGACAAGACTGAGTCAGAGAAGGTAAAAAACAAAAGACAATAGCATATTCAGTAAAATGGGCAGAAAAAAAAAAAAAAAAAAAAAAAAGAACAAAGCAGTTGTTGTTATCTCGGTTTACAAACCACCCAAAAAAGGGTCAATAAGGTCCCCAAAAAAAGATTTCGGTTATAGGTAGTGAGAATTTCCCACTGGCTTCCTGAACCTCTTTGGAACCCTGAAGTGAGATGTCCCAGCCGGACATCCAAGCGCTGCCCACTTCACCATGGAGGTTTACCACCCGTTCTGTGACCTCTCTAATAAGAAATGAAGATAAAAAGGGAAAGCGGTGTTCCTTTGGAAGGAGCAGCAGGTAAGAACCTGCATTCCAGAGATTGTACCACTTCAGTCCTCTAGAAATATTAAGAAGTCAGTGGGTGATTCACAACTCCAGAAACTAAGTATCCATTAGACTGGAATCTCTATTTAAAGGAAGCTTTAAATCTTTGAAAGGTTTGGCATCATACAGCTTAAAAGGCCACCCTAGTGGTGTCTTAGACTACAGAGGTAATTTCAGCAGTTCAGCTGGGAGCTGTGCAGTGACAAATTGGGCCATAATTTTAGTGTAAACCAACAAACTACTTTCAGATTGAACTAAAATACAATAAATTATCTTATGCAGATATAATTGACATCTCATTTTAAGTAGCATGTCAACCAAATTATTTTTTGTTTTGCAGAAAGTTTGGATTTCAAGGAAAACCCTTTCTTGGATAACCAAAGGAGAAGTATAGCCAAAGCTATTTTATCTATACTTCTCCAATGGATCATAGAAGTGCAGTTCGTTCTGCGCTCCTGTGATTTGTTTTGTGCCGACAGGATGGCTGAAGCCTGCTGTCAGCTGACGTCACTCAGCCCACCCAGGCTCTGAAAAAAAAAAAAAAAAAAAATCTGACCATATGGTTGGGATCCGCCCAGAAGCCTGGACCGGCAGCTGGCTCAGCCTCTCAGTGATCTGCCAAGAGCCTGAGCCAGCCCCTCCCACTCCCTCCACAGCTCAGCACTCCAGTAAGTGCTGGAGGGGCAGAGCAGAGAGCCACTGACTGACAGACAGTCTCCAGCTCTCTGCTCACAGAATGCTGAGAACTGAGCGGTCAGCAGTCTGATCGCTTAGTTCAGAGCCGGAGGGGGACAGATGCACCATCAGTTCGATGCGGCATCCACCTAGGTGAGCAATGTTTTTTTTTTTAATCTAATTCCCGTGCTTCTCTTTTAAAGTTTTAAAATGGCAAGCTTTCAAATACATTCATTCCTTCGTCAACCATTATACGATTTGGATAGAGTGGAGGAGGGTGAGGAGCTTTGTTAGCATCATTTGCCCATTGTGTCCTCACTAGGGATACTCCACTAATTCAGGGAATCCCCAACAGGGCACAGTTATCAAGACTAGACAATTTTTAATTCCACCCCAGCCAATGCCTCTGTTGGTGAGATTTCCCATCACTTCCTGTCCCAGTAGTTCCATTCACCTTGGCAGCAAGTTAGGAGAGATAATTACCAAATGCAGTCAGTAATAAAAAAAAAACACCTGTCAGAGGTTTACCCCTTCCCCATTCTTAAAAACAAGTTTTGGTTACAGCTGCAAAACAGACTATTGCTAGATCATGGAAAAAGCCAAACATCCCCTTTAAGGAGCTTAATTATGATCTAAATTTTAGAACCTATGGGATCCCTAGATTACACGCTACATGCCGTTGGACTTTGACTGCTGCACTCTCCTTACTATAGTGCCCCTATGCAACTATGTTTGATCCTCGCCACAGCCATGGGCTTTTGTTCCAGCCTAGGCTCCTATCACGTTTGTGCGACTTGAAATGGGGGGGATTTTACAATAATTTTTTACCGCAATTTGCAGCGACTGACACATTTTTCTTGCGATTTTGACGCGACTTGAAGCAATGCCTGTGTAATCTTGAGGTCTCTGCACAGATATGAATGGTACTCATTGGAAATCATGGGGTACGACTTGTCATGCAACTTTGCAGTCCCAAGTCACACAAGTGTGAAAGGGGCCTTAAGGTGATACTAATGTCTCTTTTTTGTTTAAAAATAACAAACATGTTATACTTACCTGCTCTGTGCAGTGGTTTTGCACAGAGCAGCCTAACTCCTCCTCTTCTCTGGCTCGTCTTCATCACTCCTGGCCCCTCCCTCCTGTTGATCAACTTGCTATGGGGGCACCCGAGCTAAGCCACAGCTCTGTGTGACCATTAAGACACAGAGCCACAGCCTGGCCCTGCCCCCTCTCTCTCCTCATTGGTTCACTGACTTTGTTTGACAGAAGCAGGAACCAATGGCGCTTTGCTGCTGTCTCAGCCAATGAGAGTCTCTCGTGCAACATAGCTGAATCGAGATGGGGCTCAAGTATAATGGGGGCTGAGGGGGGCTGCTGCACACAGAAAGCTTTTTATTTTAATGCATAGAAAGCATTAAGATAAAAAGCCTTCTGCCTTTACAATCACTTTAAGGCATGGAATGCCACAGATTTGGCATGTACAGCAATGAGATAAACAATGCTATCTGAATTTTTACAAAACATTAGTTTGCTTCCCAACAGGCAGACGCAAGCTGGTGATACATACATCAGTGTTGTTCACGCGACCTTCCAGAAAGAAGCACTCTTCGGCATTGTGTGTACAAATGTGACGGTATTTACACCAGTGGCATGCATACGGACTGACCACGCAGGACATACACCTGCCAACGAGAAAGACACCATAGTGAAATGGTTAAAATACAATATAAACTTGCATACATGTTCTTATCACATCAACCTACATCATTTTAAATTGGAGTAGTTAATACCTTTTAAACTTAGATGAAGTAGGAAATAGTTAAAATCTGCTCCTGGCCAACAAAGCATGCTGAATCTAAACTCAGACCGCAGCATGGCTTCCCACAATTAACAGGCAGGTACTTGAACATTAATCTTATATATCTGTTTTTCAACCTGAAATAGATCTTTAATGAAATGGGCTTTACTTCCAATAAATTAAGTATATTATTGAGAAGCATGTGGTAGTCCCAAAAATTGTATGAAAATCTGGTATAGATGGGTGGACTCTGGATACATAAGATGTTTCGAGGTAGAATGCTGTGGGAGTTTAACCTATTGGCACAGGAAGCCACGTCACTATTTGCTCCCAATTTTCGATGTGATTCTTCTTCACTATGGGATTCGTTCAGTTGTTCAGGTAGTAAAGAAAAAACGTCCGGGGCAACTTTTTGAGTTTAAGAAATTAACTAGAAGGCCTAACTAAATAGTAAAATATAACAAATGTTACTTGGCCTACCTTAAAAGTGGGGCAGTGTCATTCAGTAGAGCAGTGGACAGTGTGTGGATAGTGTGAGTACGGCAGAGAATGGTGTCAGTAGGGTAGGGGACGGTGTGTGGACGGTGTCAGCAGGGCAGCGGAATGTGTCAGCAGGGCAGCGGAAGGTGTCAGCAGGGCAGCGGAAGGTGTCAGCAGGGCAGCGAATGGTGTCAGCAGGGCAGCGAATGGTGTCAGCAGGGCAGCGAATGGTGTCAGCAGGGCAGCGAATGGTGTCAGCAGGGCAGCGAATGGTGTCAGCAGGGCAGCGAATGGTGTCAGCAGGGCAGCGAATGGTGTCAGCAGGGCAGCGAATGGTGTCAGCAGGGCAGCGAATGGTGTCAGCAGGGCAGCGAATGGTGTCAGCAGGGCAGCGAATGGTGTCAGCAGGGCAGCGAATGGTGTCAGCAGGGCAGCGAATGGTGTCAGCAGGGCAGCGAATGGTGTCAGCAGGGCAGCGAATGGTGTCAGCAGGGCAGCGAATGGTGTCAGCAGGGCAGCGAATGGTGTCAGCAGGGCAGCGAATGGTGTCAGCAGGGCAGCGGACAGTGTCAGCAGGGCATTGGACAGTGTGTCAGCAGGGCATTGGACAGTGTGTCAGCAGGGCATTGGACAGTGTGTCAGCAGGGCATTGGACAGTGTGTCAGCAGGGCATTGGACAGTGTGTCAGCGGGGCATTGGACAGTGTGTCAGCAGGGCATTGGACAGTGTGTCAGCAGGGCATTGGACAGTGTGTCAGCAGGGCATTGGACAGTGTGTCAGCAGGGCATTGGACAGTGTGTCAGCAGGGCATTGGACAGTGTGTCAGCAGGGCATTGGACAGTGTGTCAGCAGGGCATTGGACAGTGTGTCAGCAGGGCATTGGACAGTGTGTCAGCAGGGCATTGGACAGTGTGTCAGCAGGGCATTGGACAGTGTGTCAGCAGGGCATTGGACAGTGTGTCAGCAGGGCATTGGACAGTGTGTCAGCAGGGCATTGGACAGTGTGTCAGCAGGGCATTGGACAGAGTGTCAGCAGGGCATTGGACAGTGTGTCAGCAGGGCATTGGACAGTGTGTCAGCAGGGCATTGGACAGTGTGTCAGCAGGGCATTGGACAGTGTCAGTAGGGCAGAGAATGGCGTCAGTAGGGCAGAAAACAGTGTCTGTAGGGCAAAGCATGGTATTAGTAGTTTTTTTTATTATATTATTCTTTACAATGTTTGATTGTTTTTTACCATTTTATTTTGTATTATTTTTACAATTTTATTTTAGCAGCCCTGTTGTGGTACAAATCACTCACTGTGTTCATTCAGAAAAATAAGGGGCCGGTAAATGACATTTACCAGTCCCGTCCCTTGCTCTCCATCCTAAAGATCCCACGCAGCAGCTGGCAGCAGGTGCATCATAAGACATGAGAGCACTCAAAAAAAATTGATTGTCACAGTAAGTAGATCTTGACATAATCAGTACAAATGCTTGTGAACCAATACCAACATATGATGTACTGTGGCAATTGGTAAACCATCGATTGCGGGCAGGTGACTGGTAGAATGCACCCCTTCCTTGCCAACCCCCGGAATATGAAAAGGAGGGGCGGCATTTACTGGAATCGTTCCCCTTTATTTCCTCCTGTGGCAGCTGAATGCCAGCGGGAAAGAGGAGAAGCCACCTTTCAGCTGCCACAGGAGGAAATACAGGGGAACGATTCCAGTAAATGTCCAGGTTCCTGATCGACACTTAGATCATGATCGGTGGGTTTCCGAACCCCCGCAGAACATCATATGTTGCTTACTGTGACAATCTATTTTTTGAGTGCTGTGATGCCTCATGATGTAGAATTATTTTATGGATAATAAAAAAAACGAATCTTTGGATTTTGTTTGCTATTTTGGATGTTTTTGGGCTACACTGCAAGTGAGGGATTTCACCCATTTTATTTCTTCTCATTATAGTCAGGCAGGGAGTATCTTCATTAGCAATTGTCTCTGGGTGGTGATAAAGTCTTCCACCAAACAGCTAGTCAGAAGCTACAAGAAGATACTTTAGTACAGTGGTTCTCAACCTCAGTCCTCAAGTACCCCCAACAGGCCATGTTTTAGGAATTTCTCTTAGATAAAACAGCTGTCCAAATCACCAAGCCATTGACCCTGATTTAAAGCACTTGTGCAAGATAAAGGAAAACCTGAAAACATAGCCTGTTGGGGGTACTTGAGGACTGAGTTTGAGGACTGAGTTTGAGAACCACGGCTTTAGTATACAGTAAGTTCACAGACCTTGAAAGCCACTAAGAAATTAGAATAATATATACAACTAGGGAACCAGAGAGGTAGAGAAGAAAGCTTACGACTGAAGGACGCTGCAGTTGTAGAAGACAAAGTCAGTGCTGGCAAACCTCAAACCCGTCTCTTTGGACTTCAGGTGTAACTGGACTGTGTGCAGAGCTCCTGGAGTAAACAAAAGATAAATTATCAGAAAGAGAGCTAAAGCAGGACTCTAGCCATACATAGCAGAGCAGAGTATGTTCAGTGTGGGGGTAATACAAATGAAGATGCTGACATTAGTTTGCTCCACTGCGTTTATTGCGCTGTGTGAAGCGGTGTCGGTTTTGGTTACAGAGCACACAGACCCACCCTGTCCTCCGGTGATTCCAGGAATGTCACGCAGTGAGGGGGAGGAGCATTGAATCGTTTCATCCACCACGACCGCCTCGCTTTCGGCCATGTCCCCGAACACACAGGTGACACCGGAAGACAAATCAGGGACATTCTGCACAGACAGGTTCAGCTACAGAGAGACATACAGATGTTACACAATCAGGGAACTATAAATATTACAAAAACAGCAACCAACTTTAACCACTTGCCTACTGAGCACTTTCACCCCCCTTCCTGCCAGGTCAGTTTTCCGTGCTGTCACAATTAAATGACAATTGCGTGGTCATGCAACACTGTACCCAAATGAAACTTTTGCCATTTTTTTGATAAAAAGATAGAGGTTTCCTTTTGTGGTATTTAATCACCACTGTTTTTTATTTTTTGCTAAACAAAATTTAAAAAGTCCAAAAATTTTGGGAAAAAAAAGTTTTTGTTTTTGTTATAAAAATGTTCAAATAAGTACATTTTTCTCCCTTACTGATGTGCGCTGATGAGGCTGCACTGATGGGCACTGAAAGGTAGCACTGATGGGCACAAATTGGTGGCACTTGTGGGCACTGATAATCAGGACACTGATGATTAGTGCTCTGATTATCAGTGTAGATGTCCCCCTGTGTGCATTTGTCAGTTATCGTCTCTGCTCACACGCTGTCAGCATGAGGAGAGGACTGCTGATAGCCGGCAAATACTGTTTACACTGTGATCAGCTGTGATTGGACACATCTGGTCACATGGTAAAGAGCCACTGTGATTGGATCTTTACTCTGATCACAGATCCCAGCAGATGCGTGCCACAGGGGGGAAGCGCGATCACAGGACGTCATCCAGCAATGCAAACCCACGCTGTAGCCATCTTTTGGCTATAGCGTAGGTGGAAGGTGGTTAGATACGAGAGCCTATAAATTTGACATTTTTGGTTGCTCCACTCTAAATAAGCCCCAGTTTGTTGTAAAACCAAAAAGCCACTCACGACCGATCACTATGCAAAGCAGTAGATTATATTTGTATAAATAAGGAAATTGAAGTGTGTGCACCTTTTATTTAGCTCGACATTACACAAGGCAGAATTCCCCTTTAAAGTGCACCTTACCAGCAGTTCAGGTACGCTGACAGAGGCGTTGTTAGGAGTCACCTCCAGGCGCATGCATTGGCTGAGATCGTTCGTAAAGCGGTGAGGCTCGGCTGCCCGTTCACACTCACTCTCTCTACAGCACCTGCACAGATATTAGAACATGTTTACATCTACATTAAACAAATCTATTGAACAACATAAAATACTTCCTAAGAAAAAGATATTAAAAGGGAAATTATAGAGTGAAAAACTGTATAGTGTGCCAATCACAGTCGGTTGCTGTGGGATAGAGAAGTGAATTTTCAGGTTTTTTTCAGAAAATAGCAGCTAGCTGCAGAGAAAAACGAGTGAGTATAAAGAAACTCCATGTGGATATAAAAATAACCCATTTCATCTAGTTGTGTATTCACTAAAAACAGAGATATTTTAAAATTGTATGTATTAAAGCTGAAATCTGGGCTAGACAACTATTGTCCAAATATAAAACCATGTGTATTTCTAAACCGGTCATAGACGGTTTGAATCTCGGCCAGTTTAGCAGGGACCTCAAACTATGTTCGGCCGCGATTCGAACCATGTATGTATGGGCAGGCTGATTGTACCCATGTTAATCCATCAATCGACTCGGGTACAACCAGCATGTCAGAATTTTAGCATGCAATTATTGCCAGCAGCTATACCCACCAGCAATAATCACCGTGTTCTATCAGCAGGGATGGCTCCCTGTGCCCCCCACTGGGAGAACACAATAACTCTGTGGGAGGGATTCCCCCCTGGGAGGGATTCCCCCCATCAGCACTGACTGCACTAATGGGGGAATGGAATGATTTTCCTTCCTGCAACCTGTGATTGCAGGAAAGAAAATTGCATAAACCTGTGGCCGGCTTAAATCTTGGTATCCGTGTGAATTTTTTTTCCATACCTGTGCACTAAACTTGTATGAAACAACTTGTGCACTTTGCAACTGTGTGGGAGTTTCCTGTAATAAAGACCAGTCACTGCTACTCTCTATCCCTGCACAAGGTGCTTGATCTACCATTGAGGAATATATTTCAACGATCATTTTTGTGCCCAGAGTCAGCTTTAATAAAAAACACATCCTAACAAGCAGGTAAACTTTTCAACAAAAAATGACACCAAACATTACTTTAAGAAGAATTCGGAACTTCTACTTGCTAAAATTATACTACAATGTAAATTTGGGAAGGATTCAAACCTCTTTCGGATGAATACTTCTACAATAAAGCTTTATTGCAGAGTAAAATGCATCACAGGAAGGAACCTAGGGGAGCTGTGCATGGACTTCTAGTCCATAAAAGTTTAATGTGGGATGGAAGCCTGTTGTGCTACTCTCAAGCATTTCGCATGTACAGTACTGTGCTACAAATCTGCAGTGATCATTGAGTTATAGAACTAAAATCTGAATCCATTATACATGACATCAATAAAGAATACTCTGTGTAAAGGTTAGCTACACTGTCTAGCGATATTGATTGTTCAGACAAAATATGGGAGATATTGGCTGGGATCAGCAGAGGCCACGCAAGTATGAGTTAGCACCATCTGCTGAACCGTATGTGACATGTCATACGATCTCTGCACAGAAAACAGGGAAGAAAACAGAGGAAGCAAAAGCATGAAAAACACAACAGCCAATATTAAGAAAATGTACAGCTGAGGAAGAGCAAAACTTTACAGATAAGGATAAACAGAACAAACTGCATAACAGAAGCGAAAACACATCATATGCAGCATGATATCATTCATCATCAGTTATTAACCACAAATAAAAATGCAGTCAGCGGTTACGTGACCATTTTACAAGTTTCTGTTTTGTGGTTTGCTGGTAAACACAGTATATTCAGAATTACAGAAACAAAAAAAACAAAAAACACACATTACAAGCTGCTTTAGGGAAAAAAAATAATAAGGGGGAGTTGTAAGGCCCCTTTCACATCTAAACAGACCTGAAGCCAGAGGTGTAACTAGAACCTTCAGGGCCCCGATGCAAGAAACCATGAAGGGCCCCCCCTGAGCCCGGTGGTGGAACGGCAGGGCTCGGTCACAAGTGCGACCCTGGTATTTCCGCTACTGGTATCTGTAGTTTTTTCTTTTTGTTACTTTTTTTTTTAATTCTTTTTTACCATTTTTTAACACAATTGTATTTATTTTTTACATTTTTTTTTATTTTTTAAGAGGGCCGTTGGGGGATGTCTAAACAACCTATGCGGTTTTACCTTTGAGACACAGAAATTAGATTGAGGACACAGCCCTTAATCTCTATAGCTGCAGCCTCAGCTGCACAGAATGGACAGGAATAGCTCTATACAGAGCTTTTTGTTCATTCACAAACTGAAGCATTGTAAACACAGTTTACTATGTCTCAGTTATGAATGGACAGAGTCAGTGATTGGTACTGATCACTGACTCTGTCCATTCAGAATTCACTGCTTTCCAACCTGACACATCCCCAACAGCCGCTAGAGGGAGAGGAGAGGGGGGAAACCAGCAGAGCTGAGGAGGAGCCAGGGGAGCATACAGGGGCAAGGGGGCAGAAGAAAGAAGAGGAAGCTGAATAGGAGGAGTGACAGGACATTGTATAGAAGATCCAATCCCCTCCATTTTCCTCCTGCAGAGCTGAATGCCTGCGGGAGGGAGAGGAGGAGAAGCAGGCTTTCAGTGGCTGCAGGAGGAAAATAGAGAGGATCAGTTCCTCTATATGCCGCCCCTGCTATCCAGGTGTACAGGGGAGCCGCATGGGCCCCCTGGAGCTGGGTCACAATTGTGAATCTTGTAGTTAAGGCCACTGCCTGAAGCGATTTCCTGCATATGTTGGTGTTCAGGTGCGATCACCCGCAGGTAATCGCTGCATGTCCAGTTACATTCAAACGGCTGTGGGCACAGTCAGCCTCTCATTGTTTTGTATAGCACTTCCTGCCCACAGTTATTTCGCATTCACCCTGCTGAGTCTCCTGCGGGAAATCGCAGTCTGCCCCTAATTGCAAATGTGAATGGGGCCTTATATTGTTTTTGAAAAAAAATGTAAACATTAGAGAAATTACCACAACAGAATTAAAATTTTAAGAGCATTTACACCCAAAATTGATATTTTGGTTATATGTGGTTGATAGCAAAGTACAGGTAGCCAGATTGCACAACGAAGAAGCAGTGACATTGTCAGACAGACAATTCAGAAGCAAATGAAAGGACCACACTTGCCAGAGACAGAATCGGTAACATTCTACTTACATTATGCTTTTCAAGAAGCTCCCTCACTGCCGAAAACTGGCAACATGCTGCTCTATCACTGCTTCTTCACTAGCGATTCCGTTTACAGCAGAGCAACTTCCACTAGTCATAACAGAAGTTTAATTTCAAGGATACTGCTCCAGGGAAAATGTTGCCACCAACAGCATTGCCCATTAGACATGATCATTTTGTGACTTCACATCAGCCACATGGCAGGAAGAAAGATATAATTCTCTCACAATTCTCTTGGATTCTCCAAGTTGCTTGCTTGCTCCACATTATTCACAATGGTGAAACCATTGTTTGGCTTGGTGATGCCCAAAGCAGTTATAATCTGAGAATTGCTTGTAAGGTTATCTCATCGCTGGAATTACAGAGAGGCCTGGAGTCCAGCATTCATTTCCTGTACACCCCGACTTGTACTGAATAACTGCCTCTGAGACCAAGGACCTGGTTGTGCTGGATGATTGGGGTGTCAGGTTTACAAGACTGGCTGAACAGAATTATAAATTTTCTGGCAGTTAAACACGTGCATTTCAACAGTGTATTTAAAAATGAGATTTGTGTTTTAGAGTTCTTGGTGGAGTTCTTCTATAAATCCGTCACACCATTTTTAACATTATGTACAACCGCCCTTACTTCAGGATCAGATAGGCTTGCATAAGTTCTCATCCATCTGTACTTATTAATCAATAGCTCTTTTATAAAAGCCAGTTTAAGTTAGCTTTACAAGTCCTTTAAACCTGACAGTGACAGAGTTCATAAAGGCCTAGAGAAGCAAGACAAAGCAATACGCTAAGAGGACTGAGCAAGGCGGGGGTCTCAGAACAGTCGCTAGCATTGTGTGTGTGGCAGAGGCACCCTAGCTCCCTCCTTTCGTCCTTAGGGGATGGAGAAATACAATTCCTACAGCTCATTGTCCCCTGCACGGTTGGGCGTGCAAGTGACCGGAAGAATGTTGCCCTCCTGTGCTCATAAACGGTTTCATTAGCACAAAGCAGCCTGCATTTTCTAATAGGTTCTTGGAGAATGACCCCCCCTCAGCTCACTAGGCTGCTATTGTTCCCCCGGCCACTTCCTACTCCCTGGAGGAAGAATAGATGCAGCAAAGCCCCAGTCATATATTAGCCAGGGACTTTACAGGGTCATCGAGAGACTACACAACTACTTTAATCACCAGCAGAGGATGGGAGGACGGGGCAAGAGGGCCACGGTGCTGACAAAGAGGAGGCCAGAGGGAGGAGGGTGGGAGAAGAGTGCTGACAGCCAGCGCAGGAGGGTAGGCACTCTGCCTGGGTGGAAGAGGACAGACCTCAAGATTTACTACCGTTTTAACGGCCTTACCATTTAATACACGAGATGAGGACACGGTATAATTATCAGGAGAGGCAGGCCAGCGATTAACAGATTTGACCTCTGAAGTGGGATATACTTCATCTTCTCATGAATTATACTGACAGTGCAGTGGAAAAAAATAAAATGGATTGTGTGTATTAAAAGATATTTTCCAGGCCCAGTGTCTCGTATTGCTCAGAGAGGATTATTCGCCATTCTGAGCTTAGTTATGAAAATAAATAATTGCAAACCAGCTGGAAAGAAAATGGTTTATGTCAAACATTTTTTCGCTCTTTAATTTCCTGTATCAACATATTCCGCAACGTATTCATTCACATCAGCCCCTGCACCAGAGGAGCTGACACTCTAATGTCTCACCATAGTCACACAGCGCTGACATATTTCAAGGTGCTATAGAGAGAACGCTAAAACTATTTGGGTAAGTTTCTGCACCAGAGGAGCTTACATTCTAATGTCCCATCACAGTCGCACACTATTTTCTTTATACATTTATAAAGCTCTGACATATTCTACAATGCTGTATAGAGAACACTGAGCCATTCACATCAGTCTCTGGACCAAAAGGAGCTTATACCCTTATGTCTACGTCTTTGAGGGAAATCAAATAGGAACTCCTATACAACTAAACTCAGTTGAATTATATAGATTTGAATGAACTATTAAAAAGCCACTGCAAACCTATCCTGACAATGCTAGCTGTCTGGCTGTCATGGTAACCCCGTGGCTGCAACATTTTGAATCACTGCCCTGGAGACTGTATGCAGTTCTGGACATTTCTGGCCTACTTGCATGTTCCAGGTCAGGGACTAAAGTATTAAAGCCAGAGGGTAGCCTTACAGCCAGACAACTGGTACTTTCAGATGTAGATCAGGAACTGTACCGCTCTCAGTTCTCTCAGGACAGGTTCCCTTTAAGGTTTAAAAGTTGGCAAGACGAACACGTCCCTACTTTGTTGGTCCTTCCCCTCAGCCTCTGCCGCTCTAATCATCACTGCAGAATGGAAAACAGGAAGCAGCACAATATTGGACAGAGGGCTAGAGCTGCCTCAGTTAACCAGTAGGTGATTGGTTGCTAGGATGCTGGGTGGTCCTAGTAACCAATCACCAGCTTGCTAATATAAAGAGGTAACTTTGGCAGCTCCCGTCCTTCTGTGCTGCCTCCTGTTCTCCTGTACACCAGTCCAGTTTTAGAGTACATCAGTGTGCTGTACACTAGTAGGAGAGTGCTACCTACACAATAGTGTGTGTGTGTGTGTGTGTGTGCGTCTGTGCGTGTGTGCGTGTGTGCGTCTGTGCGTGTGCGCGTCTGTGCGTGTGTGCGTGTGTGCGTGCGTGTGTGCGTGTGTGCGTGTGTGCGTCTGTGCGTGTGTGGGGGGGCAGACACTACAGTAGGGGGAAAGATGTAAAGCGGGGCGCAAGACACTACTGCGTGCCTCGAGGGGCGCAAGACACTACTGCGTGCCTCGAGGGGCGCAAGACACTACTGCGTACCTTGAGGGGCGCAAGACAGTATATAGTACATTACTGTGTGGGGGGGGGAGGTGTGAAGGCGGCAGAAGACACTATTGTGGGGGTGGGCAAAGCACACTACTGTGGGGGTGATGTTAAGGGGGGCAGAGGACAATACTGGGACACATTAGGTGTTCTTCATGCTGTCTTTTTATTGGGGGCTTGATAGTTATTTTTTTCTAAAAAAAAAAAAAAGGGTACCGTCCCCTCGGGGACCTTCGATTTCCTCCATGTTGTCCAGGTGGATCTCAACCTCTGAAAGGTTGCCTATCCCTGCTTTAAGGCCATTTATTCTTGCGAGTCACACATTGGTACCCGAACCTGTAGCCAGGAGGGTAACGCCACCATTCAAACTCTACAGCATTTACCTTTTAAGGTTACTTCTCATACATTAACCTGCTCCTTGATGAGGTCAATCTTGAGTTCCTCTCCTCCTGGGAGCTGTTTAAAACACCTCCGTATGTAACTGCCAGTGTCTAATTCATGTTAGCTAATCAATGCTGGGGTGTAGGGTGCAGAGGTCTTGGAAACAGTGGAGACTTTATGGAAATCCTGCAAGTAGTATTGAAAAAGAAAGTATTTTATTGTTTTGAATGAATAGCTGGTAGGTTTTCAGATGGGCCTGGAGTTCTGCTTTAATCTTCCAGTAAAGATTTTCAGCAGCTGAAGGAAACCCACACAAACACAGGAAAGAAGGCTATGCGGAGAGTGTCCTTGGTGGCTACTGAAACTAGGACTCGCAATGCACAAATCCCAACCCCACACAGACAAATCTGTTTACTTGTAGAATGAAGTTGTTGGTGATTCAGCCGGCTGGTATCTATCCAAAGCCGATCTCTCATTGGACTGACCGTTTCAGAATGAGCAGTGTAGAAAACGAAAGCTTTCATGGTTTTCATGACTTTATACTTGAACAAACCTGGCACTAGTGCACGACGCACGCCAGTGGCACTGAAATAGTTAAATGATTTTGTAGGGCAGAGAGATGCGGCTCCGAAGGTGGGCTCATTAGTATTGGAAAGCAAGCTGTTGCCAGGCGATTTGACATTTCAGAAAAAACAGGAGATGCCTGAGCAACTGGCAGTGCCAAGCCAAAGCACAGAGACTGCCACAGCCGTGCCGGATTAACTCCTTGCTGTTCTGCGGCTCACAAGCCCAGAGTAAGGAGAACAGTGAGATAGTACATACATGCACACACACAAAGCAAGCTCTAGATTTTGTAAAGGGAAAGAATAGTGTATTTTCAGTGAGCACCAGATTTACAGCGATTACTGCAATGTATTGTTTATGTTGAAAGTAGTTTTTGACATGATTTTAGCATTTCCACATGCTTGCTCTTCTAGGTTTATTATCTTATTGAATATAGCAATGTGTGAATTAGCCAAAACAAAAAACAATATTCACCTCTCTTCTTAATAGTGAATGAGATAAGATGAAACCTGCCACATGGGGAGTGCATGGTTTTTAACGAGTTGTGGTAAAGTACAACCACTGTGTACTACTACTAAACAAGAAGCATACGTACATAGTTACTTTAGATAAAAATAAAGGCTCTTAACAAGAAGCATTCAATAGCAACCAGCATAAGACGATTCAAATAGATAATGGTATACCTTAGAGCTAGCCGTTGTCACTAGAGGGTACCTGTAAATTAAGGCAAGATCAGATGGTCATACTGGGGGGCATGCTACAGATGTCTCCAGCACGGCTCATCTGGGGAAATCTCTAGTAACTGGACAAAGTTTTCTGACTTTTCTAAATGATATATTTCAATGGTTGACTCAAACATTGGATCAAGGTGGCCATAACTTGCTGCATCACAACACGAACCATCATTTTCCACCTGTTCTCCTTATTTGTATTAGTCTTTATATGCAGTCTTGGCCTTTAAAGAAATTATACACAGGGGAATTCATAAAAAGTGTCTAAGACACTCTTTGGAAATCCGATGTGCCTTTACATGACAGATTTAGTGCGGGCAACAAATTCATGTACCTGTTGTATACAGATATATGAATCTGGGGGCTTGCATGGAGGCTGGAGTGTCCATACATCACCTGTCAGACAGCGCAGCAGAGGGGAGTTTGGTACTTGGGGGGCAGAGCCATGTTTGGGAACCTGAGACACCAGTCCTCCTTAAGGTTCACTCCCCTTGTGATTGACAGCAGGCAATGGAAGATTCGGGTCTCAGACCTAAGGGGGAAATCGGGTCTCAGACCTAAGGGGGAAATCGGGATATAAAGTGCACAGTGCTATATAAAACACACAATGTGAGTGATCAATCAAAAAACATATCACATAAATAATGAATCAAATGAAATGTAAAGGGATATAACTCCTGGTGAATGAAATAAAGTCCAAAACAGTATATATCCAAAAATATAAGAGTGCCCAGAAGAAACATAGTCCGAAGATTTAGTGAAATTCACATATCCTTCCTTCCAAAAGTGTATCACCAAGAAACATGCTGTAGTGTCTTCCAGCCACCCCCACAGGTGTATATGCTCACCTTCCTGTGTGTGACACAGCGATTAAACTATGTCAAACAAAGCCTTGGAGCCACTCCTGTGCTCATTTGGAACCAGCTGTGCAGACCTCCAATGCTCTCAAACGAAGATAATATATGCAAAAGAAAAAAACTCCATAGCGCAATATTGCAAGGTGTAATAAAAGGATTTTAATAAAATAGTTCTCTCCCCTTGCTGGGGTACTCACATACTATGGGTGCGTGAGTGCACCATCCTTAACAAACAAAGAACGGTCAATCTCGCGGTGTGGCACCGCATCGTACGCCACACCGCGAGATTGACCGTTCTTTGTTTGTTAAGGATGGTGCACTCACACACCCATAGTATGTGAGTACCCCAGCAAGGGGAGAGAACTATTTTATTAAAATCCTTTTATTACACCTTGCAATATTGCGCTATGGAGTTTTTTTCTTTTGCATATATTATCTTCGTTTGAGAGCATTGGAGGTCTGCACAGCTGGTTCCAAATGAGCACAGGAGTGGCTCCAAGGCTTTGTTTGACATAGTTTAATCGCTGTGTCACACACAGGAAGGTGAGCATATACACCTGTGGGGGTGGCTGGAAGACACTACAGCATGTTTCTTGGTGATACACTTTTGGAAGGAAGGATATGTGAATTTCACTAAATCTTCGGACTATGTTTCTTCTGGGCACTCTTATATTTTTGGATATATACTGTTTTGGACTTTATTTCATTCACCAGGAGTTATATCCCTTTACATTTCATTTGATTCATTATTTATGTGATATGTTTTTTGATTGATCACTCACATTGTGTGTTTTATATAGCACTGTGCACTTTATATTCTAGTACTTACATTGTGTGTTTTATATAGCACTGTGCACTTTATACTCTAGTACTTAGGGGTATTTTCACTCAAGTGTATTATTTGTTAAACACCTATGTTGCTTATGTTTATTATTGCTGCACTTTTGATTGATGTGATTTTTTTCTAGCGCAGACACATTGCTTTAGTTTTATTACTTTGCACGATTATGAAACGTGACTGAGTGTTTGCAGCTGGTCTCCACTTAAGACTAATTACTCACCATTTTGTAGGCATTCATCCGTAAGTGGCTCGCAGGGTTGCTCACTACTTTTGTTTAAGGGGGAAATCGGGTCTCAGACCTAAGGGGGAAATCGGGTCTCAGACCTAAGGGGGAATTCGGGTCTCAGACCTAAGGGGGAATTCGGGTCTCAGACCTAAGGGGGAATTCGGGTCTCAGACCTAAGGGGGAATTCGGGTCTCAGACCTAAGGGGGAATTCGGGTCTCAGACCTAAGGGGGAATTCGGGTCTCAGACCTAAGGGGGAATTCGGGTCTCAGACCTAAGGGGGAATTCGGGTCTCAGACCTAAGGGGGAATTCGGGTCTCAGACCTAAGGGGGAATTCGGGTCTCAGACCTAAGGGGGAATTCGGGTCTCAGACCTAAGGGGGAATTCGGGTCTCAGACCTAAGGGGGAATTCGGGTCTCAGACCTAAGGGGGAATTCGGGTCTCAGACCTAAGGGGGAATTCGGGTCTCAGACCTAAGGGGGAATTCGGGTCTCAGACCTAAGGGGGAATTCGGGTCTCAGACCTAAGGGGGAATTCGGGTCTCAGACCTAAGGGGGAATTCGGGTCTCAGACCTAAGGGGGAATTCGGGTCTCAGACCTAAGGGGGAATTCGGGTCTCAGACCTAAGGGGGAATTCGGGTCTCAGACCTAAGGGGGAATTCGGGTCTCAGACCTAAGGGGGAATTCGGGTCTCAGACCTAAGGGGGAATTCGGGTCTCAGACCTAAGGGGGAATTCGGGTCTCAGACCTAAGGGGGAATTCGGGTCTCAGACCTAAGGGGGAATTCGGGTCTCAGACCTAAGGGGGAATTCGGGTCTCAGACCTAAGGGGGAATTCGGGTCTCAGACCTAAGGGGGAATTCGGGTCTCAGACCTAAGGGGGAATTCGGGTCTCAGACCTAAGGGGGAATTCGGGTCTCAGACCTAAGGGGGAATTCGGGTCTCAGACCTAAGGGGGAATTCGGGTCTCAGACCTAAGGGGGAATTCGGGTCTCAGACCTAAGGGGGAATTCGGGTCTCAGACCTAAGGGGGAATTCGGGTCTCAGACCTAAGGGGGAATTCGGGTCTCAGACCTAAGGGGGAATTCGGGTCTCAGACCTAAGGGGGAATTCGGGTCTCAGACCTAAGGGGGAATTCGGGTCTCAGACCTAAGGGGGAATTCGGGTCTCAGACCTAAGGGGGAATTCGGGTCTCAGACCTAAGGGGGAATTCGGGTCTCAGACCTAAGGGGGAATTCGGGTCTCAGACCTAAGGGGGAATTCGGGTCTCAGACCTAATGGGGAATTCGGGTCTCAGACCTAATGGGGAATTCGGGTCTCAGACCTAATGGGGAATTCGGGTCTCAGACCTAATGGGGAATTCGGGTCTCAGACCTAATGGGGAATTCGGGTCTCAGACCTAATGGGGAATTCGGGTCTCAGACCTAATGGGGAATTCGGGTCTCAGACCTAATGGGGAATTCGGGTCTCAGACCTAATGGGGAATTCGGGTCTCGGCTCAGCCCACTGCAGCATCACTGGCTGCTGACAATAAAAAAGGAAACTCTGCTCTAGGTAAATAATAGACAGGTGTGTAGATATCTGGGGAAAAGGACTCCTCCTACGTGTGCACGCCTCGGCTCGCTGGCCGTATGGAAGTATAAGAGAAAAGATTGGGGTGGCAGCACTCCAAATACCAAAAAGTCCCTTTTATTAGAAATATAAAAACGTGGAAAACCACAGGATAGTAGCCAAACAATAGCAGGTAGTCATGTTCACACAGTGGCTCTGTGCTTACTCATTACACCAATGTACTCCATCTTTACCTAAGGTAACACCCCCCTGTATGCGGCACAGGTGTAAGTGACGTCAGAGGAATACATTAAAGTGCAACAGCTGTATGTCTTGGTATACACAACAAATGATAAATCGGAAATAATCATTCCATAACTGAAACCTAATAGACAGAACAAGCCAAACCAACGGAAATGACAGACAAAACAAATGTAAATGCATTAGTTGAAAAAAAGCATCAAAAATTGAAAATAAAGATAAAGTGAAAATAATAATGAAGAATAAAAACAATAAGAATGAAAATAAATATGAAGATAAAAATAATATACCAAAATAAATCCACCAAAATAATACCAAGCATCCAAAATAAGGGATAGGGGTATAGTGTAACAAAAAACATAAGAAATAAATACATAATTAAATTTAGCCTGTCATGTTATTGATGGAAATAACAAAAATAAAAATTAAATAATAAAAATATCTATCTCTTATCAAAAACCAAGAAACAAGAGAACACAACCAAAAGGGAAGAAAAAGAGGGAAAAAAAGAAATAACCCCCGATGGAGAAAAAAAAGGGGGGGGGGAATCAGTGGTCAAAGAAGATTGTATATATACACACAGAGCATATCATATTCATATAAACTATCATAATGACTGTATGTGTGTGACTCATATGTGTATTAATCACAATGTCACTGGACTCAGACTATACACTAAGTGTGTACCATAGAAATATATACACTGTATAGGGAGCAGTCAACAATGGAACATGAGGAAAAATAATAAACGTCGTCTCTACTATACTGAACCCTATTGTAAATTCTGCAGGGATCATGTAGAGACTGTCAAAAAACTCAGGTCAGAGATCTCAGACCACATCTAGGTGTCGGAGGGAGTCACACTGGACTAATTCTCATTCATAAAAATGACTAACGTCCCATTCAAAATTCATACCTATGGGAATACGTGTCTGTAAATTAAATTGCCAGTATACCTCCCTCCGACACGGCAAACGAAAGGCACCCCCCACTTGATGTTCTTATCCTATCCATAATCTGGACACCTAAGCTGGACTTGTCTCCCCCATGGTGCTGATTAAAGGGTTTCCCAATATTAGTAGATTTGTTCTTTATCTATTCTGTACACACGTTCATAGAACCTATCCCGTAGCCGTTTGGTGGTCCTTCCCACATATTGTAAGTACAATATGTGGGAAGGACCATCAGACGGCTACGGGATAGGTTCTACGAACATGTGTACAGAATAGATAAAAAAACAAATCTACTAATATTGGGAGACACTTTAAGGTTTTGATGTTCGTTCATCATCCCTTTGATGCGGTGAAGTTGTCCTGTTCCCTTAGCAGAAAAACACCCCCAAAAGCATAATGTTTCCACCTCCATGTTTGAAGGTGGGGATGGTGTTCTTGGGGTCATGGGCAGCATTCCTCCTCCTCCAAACACAGCAAGTTGAGTTGATGCCAAAGAGCTTGATTTTGGTCTCATCTGACCACAACACTTTCACCCAGTTCTCCTCTGAATCATTCAGATGTTCATTAGCAAACTTCATACGGGCCTGTACATGTGCTTTCTTGAGCAGGGGGACCTTGCGGGCGCTGTGTGTTACCAATTGTTTTCTTGGTGACTATGGTCCCAGCTGCCTTGAGATCATTGACAAGATTCTCCCGTGTAGTTCTGGGCTGATTCCTCACCGTTCTCATGATCATTTAAACTCCACAAAGTGAGCTCTTGCATGGAGCCCCAGACCGAGGGAGATTAACAGTTATTTTGTGTTCCTTCCATTGGCGAATAATCGCACCAACCGTTGTCACCCTCTCACCAAGCTGCTTGTCGATGGTCTTGTAGCCCATTCCAGCCTTGTATAGGTCTACAATATCCCTGACATCCTTGGACAGCTCTTTGGTCTTGGCCATGGTGGAGAGATTGGAATCTGATTGATTGCTTCTGTGGACAGGTGTCTTTTATACAGGTAACAAGCTGAGATTAGGAGCACTCCCTTTAAGAGTGCTCCTACTCTCAGCTCCTTACCTGTATAGAAGACACCTGTGAGAAACAAATCTTGCTGGTTGATAGAGGATCAAATACTTATTTCACCCACTAAAATGCAAATCAATTTATAACTTTTTTGAAATGCGTTTTTCTGGATATTTTTGTTGTTATTCTGTCTCTCACTTTTAAAGAAATGAACAGTCTAATAATTTATACACATAAAAAAAGAAAAATAAATAAATAATGTATATATTAATTATTATTTATTTATTTTTATTTTTAGATTTACCTTTTGCCAGCCAGAAGGCGGTGAATGCAAGACTGCTACTCTAATGCTGTTCTGTACAGACCCCCTACTCTTCTCCAAGTAGAACTAGTGCTGGGCTTTCTCATGAGAGAACAGCTTGCACTGTCAACAATGCCAATCGTTTAGACAAGTGCCCCCCATTGAAAGATTTACACTCTATTCCTGTTTTTCATGGTACAGGACAGAGTAGATCTAGAAGGGGCCAGGTACAAACCTGACAGGGGTTTTAACCCCTGAGCAACCTAGCCGGAATAAAGAAAGTTTAAACTTTTGATACATTTTTCAAAGAAAGGAACCATGCTATAGGTGAAATATATAGGCTTCCATTGCTGATTCTCTTCCTAAAAACTGCTGCTTCTCTGGCTTCAACTAAGTTGCAGATGCAGAACAAGTATACAGTTTAGAAATTCTGACTTCACTGGCTGCATGCTTGTTTCAGGTCTGTGACTAAAACTTGATAGCTGGAAAATACAATTTTCAGAGAGGAGGTCAGCACTGTTAACCTCCATACTTTCACGGCAGGTTTCCTTTATATGCCAACCTGCTGGGAAGTCAGATGCCACTGAGAAAGCTTCCCTGGTAAATTTATATTCTACAGTATATATATATATATATATATATATATATATATATATATACATACACATACATACATACATACATATATATACACACACACATATATACACACACGTGAACAAGGTAGGAGGAAGCGGATAGTTATTAAACAAAAATATCCATTGCAACTATCTAGCAATGGACAAGATTAGGAGAAGACAAACAATAGGGTAGGGTCTCCTCTACTCACTGAGGGATACACTGTATTGTAGAATTACAAATGTTCAGAAGACCAGTGAACAGTTCACTTGCTACATATCCCCCTCACCCTGCATCTTCCCACAAAGACAGCATAAAATGGGGGCAGACTATATTACAAGCAATGCAAATGGTTTTATATTAAATCTGATCAAAAGTCTGAAGTGTAAATAGTGCTAAAGAGGCAAAAATGGTGGGGCAGGCTGGGCCAGAGAATCAAGAGAAGTGAACAGACACAAAACCAGGGAACCAAGTAAATGATCACTCCCCTGCACCTAACTATACTGGCCAGGAAGTGAAAGCAGCAGCACTCAGACTGGGAGAAGGATGGATAGTTTGAGCAGGTCAACCTCTACAGCACTGGCCAGTTCCCTGTCAATATAAAGCTGGTAGCTTACTAGAAGGAAAATTAGGCAATGACGACCTCATCAGCAGGGTGATGATTCTTCATTGTAAATTAAGCAGGCCTGGGGTAGATCAGTGACCACGCTGTATTCCTTTGCAGCAAAGTTACCAACCTGGCCATGCTGTCTGGCAGGGGTGCATGGTTCATAAGATTCCGTGAAAAGAATTACAATTTAAGTTTAATAAGTGGAGTTTGAGCAAGATTTAAAAAACAAAACAGCAGCAGCAAAAAAGAAAAGGGGCTGAAAATTTTAAAGGGAACCATTCCTAATGCAGGGTAAACAAAGATCACATGTCAGCCAGAGTTTCAATATGTTTGAAACCCTCTCTGTTCAATTGGCTTCTGTCAAAAAGTTCTGCTAGAAAACCTTCACTCGATCGGCACTGCAGTCATTGGCTGAGTGTATTCTGACAGGGGAAGAGTCTCCACTGCCAAAGTACAAAAGTGCAGGGAGGGAGATTCCTACATCCACCTCACTGCTTGAACGAAAACAAAAAAAAAAAAACTCATAGCGTGTAACCAGCTTAAAGTTTCTTTAAAAGCGATCAATAAATAGTGTATTACATGCTGTTTATACTCAGTCACTATGGAATTTGTTTTCTGTATTCTGCAAAAAAAACCAACTGGTTATTCCTCCTGCTCTGTCCCTCCCTTCTGTTCATGTCCCCGCTGCAGCTGGGGATCCTGCAGAGCAGCTGTTGGCAGATCTGCACGTGTTCAGTTTTCAGTGTGTTTCTATGCTGAGCATTTCCCCCCTGACCAATCTGAGCAGCCCATGTGGGCGTTTGCACAGTGGTAAATGACAGCTCATTTCTTCCCTCCTTCTCCATGCCCACTAACCAGCTAAACGCAAAAGGGTGTGATATTACATCTTGATTGATGGAGACTTCACCTCCCTGTTATTTCGAAGCACATACACACAATAGGTACAGGCTGGAGGGGCATGACACAGCCTGTGATAGGCAGAAATCTGGCCACACCATGTTATTGCCAAAAAATAAGATTTGATTTAAAACATATATTTGTATGATGATTTAAAACAGTTTATTGAAATGAATCATTTATTTTTATTCCATATCTCAAAGGCTGTTTTTCTTTAAACATGTAGAAGCTCCTCCTGCCAATGCTTCCCTGCAGACAGGCTGAGAAAGATCTGGGTCATTTGACAGATGTATGTTGCTTTAGAAAATAATGTAGTTAGATTTTTTTTTATTATTAAAATAATTACAGTGTTGTGTTAAAAAAATAAATACAGTGTTGTGTTAAAAAAATAAATAAATACAGTGCCACCATCCACATAGAGAAATAGAAGGGACAATGTAAATTAAACAGCGTGTGTTTAGTATCACTTTAAGGCTTCATGTGTATGCGTTTTAGTGTGTCGTGTTTAGGGCAGCCCATTCAATTCAATGTGCGAGAATCACACAAAAGAAGTGCATGACCCCCCCCCCCCCCTTTTTTTTTTTAAAGAAAATCGGGACATCAAAATGCATGGCACATTGTTACCATACATGTTGGTTCACAATTTCATAGTACGGCAAGTTGGCACTGTTGGGGTCCCTTTTTTTTGCCTGCAAACGTGATGCGTGTTGATTTTGCATTTCCTCAACACACAGATGAGAACCTAGACCAGTGGTCGCCAAACTGTGGCCCTTTGCTTGCCTTTATCTGGCCCTTTTCGGCATTCTTCTCCCACTGATAAAAGACACTTCTGCCAACTGACATCAATGGGGCACTATTTCTCCCAATGATACTAACAATGGGGCACTATTTCTCCACCTTATACCAAACGTGGTGATGTTAACTCCTACTGATGTCAGGACAATTTCCACTCTCACTGGCCACATTCTGGCCCCCCTAAATTCTGAAGGATAATAAACTGGTCCTTTATTTAGAAAGTTTGGTGACCCCAGACCTAGACTAAGAGAAGGCTGTATTTCTAATTTTGTCAAGTTATTCCTCTTGTGTTAATACTTTGAATTACTAACCTAGATCAAGTGGCAGATGGCTTCTGACTTTACTTGTCCTTTTCTGATAAGCATGGTTGTTTTGTGTCTGCACCACAACATACTGAGTCCATATCGGCATAACAGCCAGGCAACTAGCATTCTGAGAAGCAGGTCAGCAATGGTAGTCACACTTAAAGATGGCTAGATCTCATTTTAATCAAAATTCAGCGGGCAGTGCCCCAAAACCAAAGAGTGCCATCAAAAGTCCAGGTCCAGAAGAAGCAAGTCATGCCAAGCTCATGTACTGAAGGACCAAGGCCCAGAAGGGAAAAAGAAGGATTACATAGAGCCAAAGCAATGTAGAATCGCAAACACGTCAAGTCTTACTAAGTAAAGCAGACCAAACATCAAACATAGAACTAAAAAAAGTCATGAAAAGCAGAGAAAGAGCAAGGACAGGCCTGAGCCCCCCCCCCCCCCCAGCACTGGCCAGGCCCCACTATCAGTATAAAGTAAGCAGCACACTCAGCAGAGCTTGAGGGGGCTTTATCGCACAGCTGTGTATGCAGACCCTCCCCGGTCACACACTGAGCACATCCAGAGGATCAGGCTTCTTTAAACAGGATTTGAGCCCCTCCTAATAGGATTAGGAGTGTGGAGCTGGCTGATAATCCAGACCTCGCCACAACACAGGCAAATAAAAATAGGTGGAAGGCATGAAAGGCACCGAACGCTATCTCTGCTCTGCACTCACAAAGACACCGCGTTCCGTCATACAAGCCAAGGGAGAGGCCAACACAATTATACTGAAAACCAGTCTGATACGCCATTTTTCCTTGTGATGCTGAAGGACAGTACACACCTCAGTCAGGGGGTAAAAAACACACTACTGGCCATGGTGGCAGAACCATAAATGTTTATGGAGACAGAAAGCGGATCACCATCTTCTGTAGACATCCAATTACTAAGTAATTATTTTGTTACTACTAACTTCCTGCCAACTGTTCCATCCTATTGCATATACTACACTCACAAAAACAGCTTACAGGAAAGCTGTGCTGATAGAAATATTCACTACTTCTGAAAGTCCCAGTGTTATTGATCCACTGGCTTCAGTATTTTCTGAGCTGAAGTCAGGGACTTAACTCAGGAACTTACCTTTGCAACCACTTAAAAAAACAAAAACAAAGCGTTTAATATCACTTGAGTTATGCGCCAGGTGCGATCCAGCATGTACGCCCTCCAATGAGACCCAGGTACAAGGTGCCAGATCATTTCTACTGGAATGTCGCAAGAAAAATGCACAAACCAGGATGCAAAAACAGCGTCGTTATTCAAAATCACGATGAGGTGTTTCAAAAGCCAAGCTCTTTAACGTGAACAGTTTCTGCTGGCAAGCCAATAAACACCATTTTTGATTGAATCCTGGATTGTGTAGTGTTCCTCAAAGCGTATGTCGAGGCAACAAAAAAAAAGATTTTAGTACATCTCAGGGATACCAGCATATTTTCCCAGGTTTTATTCCTATAAATAGGTACAGAACAACATCTGTTGATGTTCCAGAAATATAGTATACTCCTACCTTCCGCTTTGACATGACAACACAGCTCTGAATTCCTAGGCACATGTCAGCCCTGCCTACGTCATTACTCATGGATTCCAAAAAAAACCCCAAAAAACAGAACAGAACCCCCCACCCCCCCGCCCCACAGGTTTGTTAATTTCGTTCTTGGCCACATCTCAGAGCTGGTCTGAGGCTGGTTTCACACTTGTGTGATCACAGACATTGCATGTGATTTGCACCGCATTGCTGTGCAGATTGCATGCAATGTCTGTGCGTTGCGAATTTAGCCATACAAAATGTATGGCTGAAATCACATCGAAATGGTGCAAGACCCTTACTTTTTTTGGGGTGTTCACATCTATGCAATCCGATTCCAGCACCAATTGACAGTTCACACTGTGATCCGATCTGAGGGTGTCATTAACTTTGCATTGACACCCACAGCGGTTCACAGATGTCAGTCTGAACCGCCAGCAGGTGACATGCAATGCAGGAAGCCGCACTGGAATTGCGCTGGTTCCTGCATATTTGTGAACCGGTGTTCTATCGAATAGTGCCCTCCGTCGAAAAGTGCCCGCGCAGTACGGATGGGCACTCTAGTTGATTTCCATATCAGCTGGCGTGATGTCACGATAGCGCATGCGCACATCGTAGGAGGCATTTTTCAATGGGAGATACCATTTGACGGGCATAATTGAAAGCTATGCAAACAGCAGAGGGAGACCGTAGTTGTCAGATTATGCCTCGCTGTTGCGGGGTGGGTCTAGTGTGATCAAGGTCGGTTGCAACCCGCCCTTAGACATAGGCAAAACCCGCCGTTCAACACACCAAACCCGCCCTGAAACACAGACAAAACCCGACCTGGAGCACACTGTAAACCCGCCCCACAACAGCCAGGCACAATCTGACAACCATGGTCTCCCTCCGCTGTTTGCATAGCTTTCAATTATGCCTGTCAAATAGTATCTCCTGTCAAAAAATGTCTCCTACGATGTGCGCATGCGCTATGGTGACGTCATGTCATGCCAGCTGATCAGGAAATCAGCTGGAGAGCTCTTTCGTACTGCGCATGCGCGGGCACTTTTCGATGGAGGGCACTATTTGATAGAACACCGGGACTATCTACTATCCAGGTTTTTTCTAATGCACTATATAATGCTTCCTTTTATTACATAGCGGACTTTTTTGTACTTGTATTACGCAGACTATTTCTCTCTGCTTTAGGTTTATGACACTTTTGATGTGCTCCATTCCAGGGCAACTATTGGTTTGATTTGTTTTCATTGTAAAACTTGAAAACAATTCAATAAAAATACAATTATATATAAAAAACAAACAAAAAAAAAAAAAAAACATAAATAAAAAATAAATAAATACTGCTTATATGGGCTTTTGGCATCTTTTTCTTCAGCTTGTAAAAGCAACTCTGGTTAGCCTGTTTGTCCATGCACATTTGACCGTTTACAGGCATATTTGCATAGAAGAATTTTCAGGCTGAAAAAAATAAAATAAACCATCACAAGTGTGTTTTTGAGAGGCACTGTCGGGCAGAAAAACGCACCTGAACGCCACGTTTAGGAGTGTTCGGCTTTTCAAGTGTTCATTGATTACAGTGAAAAATGACCAGAGAATGAGGTTTTGGAAAAAACACGTATAAAAGTAAATGCCCATAAACTCCCATAAGCTCTTGTGCACTATGAGCCACTACGAGCGTTTTTTTTTTATGCTGCTTTTTCTGCCAGAGGTACTGGCATTTTTTCAGCTGCCTAGTATGGATGGACCCTAAAAAGAAAGCCTGTAGTACAGAAAGGACCTCAGCAGCTGTAGTCTTTCTTCACACTCCTTCCTCCTTGGTCTGTTTCCATGATCCCAATGTACCCCCTTTACAATCCTTTAGGGATATCTCCGCCTTTATGCATTAAAGTAGAACTAAAGGCAAAACTTTTTTTTGTTGATAGAATGGAGGTGGATTGGAACCCCTGTCAGTTTTTATTGCTGTCTGTACCCCAATTTAAGGAGATCTGCCCTCTATATTTGTCCCGTTTACCATTATCATTTAAAGTAAAAGAAAATCCCAAATTTTGGGTTGTCTCCAGAAAAGCAATAGAAGGGAATCCTCCAATGGGGACACTAGTTCTGGTGACCTGGGGGCCCCAAAGAATTCCCTTAATTTGCAGGGATTTCCTCCCACTTCCTGTTTAGCTATGGGATAGGAAGTGAAGGGAAATCTCCACAATGGGACACAGATGACGAAAAAAAAAATCTGATAAGGGTTATAACCCTCCCTTGCTCTGCTCTATCCAAAATAAAATAAAAAAAGGTTTTCCTCTAGTTCTATTTAACTCCGCTACGCTATAAACAGACAGCATGCCAGGGCTTTCTTCTGCTCCCTAGTAACTCCCCGATAAATAATGGCTGTCCGTTCCACCTTAAAGTGGTTGTAAACCCTTTACAACCACTTTTTGCTCCAGGTAAGCCTAAAATAAAGGCTTACCTGTAGTTACACTGGATATCTCCTAAACCTGCACCATTTAGGAGGAGATATCCCCTGCATTTGCATGTGCCAACGTCACTGGCACATGCGCACTGACGCAATGGCAGTACATGCCGTTGCTTCAGTTAGACTGTGCAGTTACCGGCGGCTCCCGCGCACACGCGCGGGAGTGACGTCGTCGCGGCTCCGGCCAATCACAGCACCGGAGCCTGCGATACCCGGAGGTAACTCCGAGAGCAATGTCGCCGGCCGGAGTGGTGTATGAGGGCCTCTGCGGAGGCTTCGATCTCAGGTATATACTGTATTTATGGCGTATAACACTCACTTTTTCACCAGAAAAATCGGGTGCAAATAGCGTGTGCGTGTTATACGCCAATACTTCAATTTTAGCTGCCTCAGAGGGGACAGGGAGGGGACGGGATGAGCGCCGTCAGATTACATTCAGTGAGAATCTCCTGTTTACTGTTGGTGGCCTCTAATAGGAAGCCCCGTCTCCTGGGCCGCCATTGGACCACTGTTCTGTTCGATCAGGCTGCACTGATGGCAATGGTGAGGCTGCTGCATTGATGGCAATGGTGAGGCTGCAGATGGGCATTGATCAGGCTGCATTGATGGCAATGGTCAGGCTGCAGATGGGCACTGACCCTTATTTTGCTTCAAAGTTTATCATTTAAAATGTAGGGTTTTTTTTCCCTGAAACTTCCCTCTTAAAATGAATGTGCGTGTTATACGCCGATAAACACGGTAATTCATAATGAGCTAGTATGCTATGCATACTAACTCATTATGCCTTTGTCCTGCAGGTTTTATTTTATTTTATTTATTTATTTTTTGGGGTTTACAACCACTTTAAAGTGATATTAAAGCCTTTTTTTTTTTTTAACAAGTTTTACTTACCTGCTCTGTGCGGTGGTTTTGCCCAGAGCAGCCCCGATCCTCTTGTTCTCGGGTCGGGTAATGGAAATGAGGTACAACGAGAATGTAAAATGATCAAAATTTTCTTGTAAACATAAACTATGCACGGACTAAAAATATGGTTATAAACACATTGGAATTCTGTGTTAAATATATAGAGCCAAGTGGGCACTTTGTTTTGCAGAGAGGACCGCCATTTATCTAAAATGATATCAGAATTGTTTTATGTGACCATTTTAGACACAGGGAGCTTAGCAGGGCTCTTCTTAAAGCTACATTAACCCAGCAGTCCCTTGCAGACAGCAGCTCTAGAGACCTCAATCATTTTAGCAGCTGTCCCCCTTGTAAAAAGCATTCTTTTGGAAAGGAGACTTGGCCCCCGCACAGACAGCCTGAGTGCCTTGTAAAAAGACATCAAACGATGGGCACCGCTCCACCTCTCCAGGACCCGAGTGACACAAGAGGAGACAGTGAGGGGGCTGACAAGCCCTTGATGGAATGGAGCAGAGCCTCCGAGCCTGGCCTGGCACGCAGAGCAGGTGCAACCACAGGGCCCAGCCAATACCCTCATTTCCACCACTGGGAGAATGCTTGGCATCGCCAGAGGTACAGTGCAAGGACTGGAGCCAAGCTAATGATGGGGGCTGCAAATCAGTGGGTGGGGTATTGTTGGCGTGTTTTGGGCAAACAAAGAAAAAAACCAAAAGATTTGGTTGGGGGGGGGGGGGGGGGGGGAAAGAGATATGTGTTCATACAGTATTTGGGAGGGGACTGAAGAAGACGACAAGCTCTCACAGACTGATCGTTTAGTAACTAATGCAATTGTATTTTGCTGCGAAAACAAGAGGCCTAAGCTGGCAAGGAGGACTTATTTCTGGGAATAATTGAGGGCCAATTTGTCAGGAAATGGCCTGCCCTGGTTATATTAAATTGGCAAAGAAACCGTATTGTATCAGTGAGCATTGTATTTTTTACCTTTTAATCAATGATGCATCCTCTGCACTATTTATTTTACATTATAGGGAATATAACAGAAGGTGCTAGAACATGCAAAGCTGGGCTGAAATACCCAACTTTCCCAGGAGGACAGGAACAGAGTCCAGGATTGTGGTCGGGGCCTTTACTATACCCAAAATATCCCTTTTAGGGCTGGACCAACCTTTTAAGCAGTTTGCATTATCATATACACTCACCGGCCACTTTATTAGGTACACCTTGCTAGTACCGGGTTGGACCTCCTCTTGCCTTCAGAACTGCCTTAATTCTTCTTGGCATAGATTCAACAAGGTGTTGGCAACATTCCTGAGATTTTGGTCCATATTGACATGATAGAATCACGCAGTTGCTGCAGATTTGTCGGCTGCACATCCATGATTCAAAACTCCCGTTCCACCGCATCCCAAGGTGCTCTATTGGATTGAGATCTGGTGAGTGTGGAGGCCATTGGAGTACAGTGACCTCATTGTCATGTTCAAGAAATCAGTGGTGAGATGATGTGATCTTTGTGACATGGTGTATTATCCTGCTGGAAGTAGTCATCAGAAGATGTGTACACTGTAGTCATAAATGGATGGACATGGTCAGCAACAATACTCAGGTAGGCCGTGGCGATTAAATGATCCTCAATTGGTACTATAGGGCCCAAAGTGTGCCAAGAATATATCTCCCACACCATTACACCTCTACCATCACCAGCCTGAAGCATTGATACAAGGCGGGATGGATCCATGTTTTCATGTTTATGCCAAATTCTGACCCTTCCATCTGAATTTCACAGCTGAAATCGTGTCTCATCAGACCAGGCAACGTTTTTCCAATCTTCTATTGTCCAATTTTGATGAGCCTGTGTGACTTGTAGCCTCAGTTTCCTGTTCTTAGCCGACAGAAGTAGCACCCGGTGGGGTCTTCTGCTGCTGTAGCCCATCTGCTTCAAGGTTCGATGTGCTGTGCTCTCAGAGATGGTATTCTGCATACCTTGGTTGTAACGAATAGTTATTTGAGTTACTGTTGCCTATTATCTCAAACCAGTCTGCCCATTCTCCTTGGACCTCTGACATCAGCAATTTTTATCTCACTGGATATTTTCTTTTTGTCGGACCATTCTCTGTAAACCCCAGAGATGGTTGTGCGTGAAAATCCCAATAGATCAGCAGTTTTTCCAATACTCAGACCAGCCCATCTGGCACCAACCATGCCACGTTCACTTAAATCCCCTTTCTTCCCCATTCTGATGCTCACTTTGAACTTCAGCAAGTCGTCTTCACTATGTCTAGAAGCCTAAATGCATTGGGTTGCTGCCATATGATTGGCTGATTAGCAATTTGTGTTACCAAGCAATTGAACAAGTGTACCTAATAAAGAGGCCGGTGTATATCTAAAATAAGATTGCAAAACAGCTTTAGACTTCTTTTATTTATTTCCTGAACAAATTCTGCACTTTGGTACTTAGCTGGCTTTGCTGGCAATGTATAAACATTAGTAATCCACAATGCTTGGCAAAGATCTGCCCACATACAAAAGAAGGCTGGTAGAGCTTCATGTGCCAAGCTGTTTCTTACTCCAGTCTGGTCCAGCAGAGAACAACTATTGGCAAACGGCCACGGTAAGCACAAACTGGATTGGAAATGGCCACATAACATAACACCAGATCAACTTTTACAACCTATTAAAGTAAAAAAAAAAAAAAATTCTAGTGATTTTATTAGTTCTCTCATTGCTAGGAAAGAGATCCACATACGTGTTTCTAGTGTTCACATAAATAACAGTAACACATTTTTTGCAAGGTTGGTTAAATGAACAACATGGTTTCCACCTAAAACCTAAACATAATGGTGCCTGTATGACTGGGGTGGGGGCATTAGACAGAAAGCCCCTTTCGGCCTCTGCAGTGATATCAGATGTATTCTCCAAAACTGATGTTGAATGTGTCAGTTCTCAATACCGTATATATTTTATAAAGATAATGGTCAGCTGGACAAAAAAAATGGCTTCCCCCCACCATCTTGCAGAGCCTGCTGGGACTTGTAGTTCCATAACAGCTGTCAGGATCTCAAAGCGATTTAACAGACTAGTTAATGGGGTATAAAGGAATGAGCAGCTAACATTCCAGACCAACAGACTAGTTAACGAGGGCTATAAATGGGGGAAGGGAGATTCCAGACTGAGGTATGTAGGGAGATTACTTTTACAGAGCTATGGAACAGGTTGGAGCCATTGTAAACAATTGAGTTAAAAAAAAAAGCATTTAACCAGAAGTCATTTCTCTACTCGGTAGGAGGAAAAAAAAAAAAGAATACAGAAGGCTGCATCTGATCAATGGCTGAAGTGCCAAGGAGCCCCTTTAAATATTTCTATGCAGCTTTCGTAAGCACCGATTCCTATTATGTACTGAAAACGTGACTTGCATTGTGTTACCCTATGGTATTGACATCTGAATGTTACTTATGTTTTACTTATTCTGTTAAAAACAATTAAAATATATTTGACTCTCAATATTTCTATGCAGAAGCACATTTGCGTGTTTAAACTTACATATATGAAAAAAAAACACATTCTAATGTGTCATCATTAAGTACAACCCACAGTATGCGATGTTCATGTGATAAAGTCAATCAGAACATCACTTGTGACGACTGCACAGTATATGGCATATGAACAGACAAATCATTGGTGCACAGAAACAAAAATTCAGGATGCACTTGGTCAAAACCAAAATTGACGTTTTAATTAAAAAAAAAATAAAACTATATTAAATTTTCATAAATAACTATTATATTCAACTTTTTTTTTTTTGGCACCGTGTTAAAAATCCTGATTGTTGCATTTTTGGCGCATATTTAGCAAACCAAAAACGCACCTCCTCATTGAAAGGCACTGAAAACGCAGCAAGAACGCATTAAAGAATGCACCCGTGTTGCTTTTTTGTTGCAACTTTTGAGTCACATGACCTATGAAAAACACAAAATAAGCAAGATAAAATCACGGCAAAAACGCAGGCGTTTTCCGCAGCCATTATTGGCACTTTTCGTTCTTTCGGCACAACACTTAAAACCCTATTATAGGCAGCCGAAGTTTCGGTGCATTGCTAGAAATCATGCAATCAGGGTGGGTCAAAAAAGTTCCATCACGCTGGAAATTTGCTTTGAAGCATATGCTTGTCAATCTTGTTGAGGCCTGACAGTTTTTTTTTTTGCAAGCCTTAGGTCCCTTGAGCATAGGGTTCATAATTTACTGATGTTTAGTCAGGAACTTGTGATGCCCATGTGCAATGGGCCAAAAACTGTGCGTAAAGTCCTGTGTAATGTTGAGTATAGGCGAGTAAAGGTGCGGAAAATAAAAGTAGCCTTGCTTGATTCTGCAGTATTGCTAGGTTTCAGGCAATGTTTGATGGGTGTGATTGACCGCTGCTGACACATATATATTAAAGCTGGGCATTGACAGTTCACTTGTACACTTCTTCCTCTTGTGGAGCTCACCGATGAGAAGAGCAAGAAGCAGTGCATGGGCAGGTTAGTATGTTCTTCCTTCTTCTCACAAGCATTGGTGGCTGGTACTCAGCATTTTGGGGGGAGGGGGGGACACGATATACTACTCCCCCCCCCCCCCCCCCCCTCACACCACCAACCAAAGTTGCAACACTCCCACCACGCCTCTCCTCCCCTCTCTCAGCCTGCTGCCTTCTATACATAGCAATCCCCATAGACATGTCTCCCCCCCCCCCCCCCCCATTAGTGCAATGTTTGCTCCGATCACAGCCGCTCCTACCTCCACCGATCCCATCCCCAGAGAAGTCCCAGCACACCCCGTCTTTCTTGCTCTGCTCATAGCCGTCCTTGTCTCCCCGGTCTGCCCTAAGATTCCTGGCCAATCGGGTCTCAGGAGCTGCTTTGTGATTGACCGGGGAGAAAAAACAGGAAGACAATAGCAAATATTAATTCGCTATGTCACACTACTGGGTGAGTTCAGGGCGCAGTCATGTGCTTAAAGAAAATAAAAAAAAAATAATTAAAAAAAACCCATTGGAATCCATGCGTCCGGCGCACCGCATGTACATTAGGGGCCGGGCGCATGAATTAGGGGGGCGGCCCTGCTCACAAGACAAAGGTTTAACTGGTTGTACAGAGATTTTAAAACCAAGCTTCATACTTATCAATTCCATTTGCAGTAATCACTTATCATCCAAGGCCTAGGACAGTCCCTGAATGCCCAATCCTCACCTTCCTGTGGAACTGAAGTGGGATCTAGTCATTCAGTGCCACCCCAATAGATCTGGTGATAGACCAGAGCTGCCCATATGAGGGATGCTTCTTTGTTCCAACAAGTCATTTTAGATCTAATTAGATTTAACATGTGCTTAGGAAGATCACAGCTTTCAGTACAAATCCTTTTTCATTGGCTATGATTTGTGACATGTATACAATTACCATGAACAGAATGGTGATGGTCTACTAGAACAGCTGTATCACTTAACCACTTCCAAACTGCCCACTGTCCGCTTTAACATAAAAGTGGTCTCAGTGGTGGATTCGCCGCAAGACCCTTTTTCATGGGCGGCAGGAGAAGTGCCGTGCCGCCCCCCTCTCCCGGCAGAAACGATCGGATCTCCGGGATAGATGGGCGGGTCGTCGAGTGAGGGCAAGATGGCTCCCACTCGACTATGAACTTGGAGGACCGGCGCTTTGTCAAACGTCACTTCTGCCCTGCGGCCTTAAAGGGCCCATTTTTTTATTTTTTTATTATTACTTTTAAGTGTAAATGTGAGATCTGAGGCCTCACATTAAACAGGCCCTGTCCTGCTTATTTCTATTACAAGGGATGTTTACATTCTTTGTAATTGGTATAAAAGTGATCAGAAAATAAATACATTTTTAAAGGGACAGTGTAAAAATAAAAAAAAGTAAAATAAATAAGAAAAAATATATATAAAAATTTAAAGCACCCCGTCCCTCTGAGCTCGCGCGCAGAAGCGTCTGCATATGCAAGTCGTGCCCACATATGTAAACGGTGTTCAAACCACATGTGAGATTCCGCCGCAATCATTAGAGCAAGAGCAATAATTCTAGCCCAAGAGCTCCTCTAACTTAAAACTGGTTACACCTGTAGAAATTTTTAAAACTGGTTACACCTGTAGAAATTTTTGACGCCATTCCACAAGAGTTTTGAAACATGACATGTTAGGTATCAATTTACTCGGCGTAACATTATCTTTCACACGATAGAAAAAAATTGGACCAACTTTTTTTTTTTTTTAATAAAATAAGAAAAAGGTAGTGTATTTTTTCCAAAGAAATTGCATTTGTAAGACTGCTGCGCAAATACGGTGTGACAAAGTTTTTGTCGATCTTTATTTTATTCTCCAGGGTCTCTGCTAAAAAAAATATATATATATATATATATATATATATATATATATATATATATATATATATATAAAATGTTTGGGGGTTCTAGGTAATTTTCAAGCAGAAAACACTGATTTTAACTTGTAAGCAACAAGTGTCAGAAATAGGCTTGGTCCAGAAATGGTTAAGCTGGTCATAGACTGTTTGAAGCTTGGGATGGCCGAGATTCGAACCATGTATGGGCAGGCTGATTGATGGATCGACTTGAATAAAACCAGCATGTCGGATTTTTAGGAAGCGATTATTGCCAGCGACTATGGCCACTAGCAATAAACACTTTGTTCTCCCGGCAGACACAGCTTCCTGCACAGCGAAAGAAAACAAGGATAATGTATCCTGTCTCTTTGGATTCCACCAATATCAACTACAATGCAATTAAGTCTTTAGAAATTAGGCTTTGTATGAAGCTCCAAACATGTATTAGAGGCCAGAAGCAGCTGGAATGATGAATGTGTGCACACAGAGGGTCAGTACACAGCTGCGGGAATGATGGCTGTGTCTGCCCATCGTCTCCGTTCTCTCTCCCCCTCCTCTCCCCCTCCTCTCCCAGCTGGATGGATTTAGCAGGAGTCATTTCCCAGGTGAGGACTGAGATTCTCCAGACCAAAAGCAGTAACATCCCACACCATACAGCTCCACTGAGAGCATCAATGCCCTGACAGCTGCCTCAGCAGTCATGGCTTAAAGCATCAGTCCACCCAAGAGAACCGATATGGGTGTATACTGGTGGATTGAGTCAACCACAGGCTTCTTAGGTGTCTTGTGGACTCCAGAGAGATGATCCCAGCTAAGTCACTACAAAAGCCAGAAACACTGCTGCTTTTCCATTGTTTTATCATCCAAAAAGAATGACAAACCAAACGCAAGAGGGAAAGGGTCAGATTATAATGGCCAAAGCAGCTGGGCAGAGCCGGAAACACATCGATCCAACACACAGAGACCCAACACACACACAGAGACCCAACACACACACAGAGACCCAACACACACACAGAGACCCAACACACACACAGAGACCCAACACACACACAGAGACCCAACACACACACAGAGACCCAACACACACACAGAGACCCAACACACACACAGAGACCCAACACACACACAGAGACCCAACACACACACAGAGACCCAACACACACACAGAGACCCAACACACACACACACAGAGACCCAACACACACACACACAGAGACCCAACACACACACACACAGAGACCCAACACACACACACACACAGAGACCCAACACACACACACACACAGAGACCCAACACACACACACACAGAGACCCAACACACACACACACAGAGACCCAACACACACACACACAGAGACCCAACACACACACACACAGAGACCCAACACACACACACACAGAGACCCAACACACACACACACAGAGACCCAACACACACACACACAGAGACCCAACACACACACACACAGAGACCCAACACACACACACACACAGAGACCCAACACACACACACACAGAGACCCAACACACACACACACAGAGACCCAACACACACACACACACAGAGACCCAACACACACACACAGAGACCCAACACACACACACACACACAGACCCAACACACACACACACACAGACCCAACACACACACACACAGAGACCCAACACACACACACACAGAGACCCAACACACACACACACAGAGACCCAACACACACACACACACAGAGACCCAACACACACACACACACAGAGACCCAACACACACACACACAGAGACCCAACACACACACACACAGAGACCCAACACACACACACACAGAGACCCAACACACACACACACAGAGACCCAACACACACACACACAGAGACCCAACACACACACACACAGAGACCCAACACACACACACACAGAGACCCAACACACACACACAGAGACCCAACACACACACACAGAGACCCAACACACACACACAGAGACCCAACACACACACACAGAGACCCAACACACACACACAGAGACCCAACACACACACACAGAGACCCAACACACACACACAGAGACCCAACACACACACAGAGACCCAACACACACACAGAGACCCAACACACACACACAGAGACCCAACACACAGAGACCCAACACACACACAGAGACCCAACACACACACACAGAGACCCAACACACACACACAGAGACCCAACACACACACACAGAGACCCAACACACACACAGAGACCCAACACACAGAGACCCAACACACAGAGACCCAACACACAGAGACCCAACACACAGAGACCCAACACACAGAGACCCAACACACAGAGACCCAACACAAAGATCCAGCCACCAGTTCATTAGGAAGGGACGTGAATCATCATTCCAGTACACCCAAATTTTTTAGGTTTCTATTGTTTATCTATGTACAGGAAACCAAGCTCATTCTAAAACTACCTAGTTTTTTTTCCTGGTTCAGAATTGCTTAGTTATGAGCTACGGAGGAGGTGTCGCAGCACACAGGTTATAATTTATTTTAATTCTTCCACATGCGCCTGATTGTTAGAGGCATGAGGCCTACATAAGGATAAGTTCTCTGTTTTTTTTGTTTTTCAGAACAAAAAGGGTTTTTCTTCTGAAATCATACTGAATAACAAATGAAATGCAAATAGAGAACCATACACAAAGCCATATACACAAATCCATGAACACACAAGCAATTTGAATATTTCATTTCTCATTGCATGTCAGGAATAATCATCCATATTGTCAGGCAACTGAACAATCATGCCCGTTCCTGCACAGAAGTGGGGAATGGGTAAAGCGAAAAACATTAACAGAATGTGTTAGTTGGGAAAAATGACAACATATTGTCTAGGAATGAATCTAATTTATGAAAATGTGGAGTCTTGGCTCTCTAGTAAGTAATCTGCAACGCCAAAATGCCACATTCTCAATAAATTAGGCCATGCGTCAGCTGAATCTTGCAAGCCATTAGTTGGACGTATGCATAACCAAGGAAACGACACTGTTAGGCCTCTGCTGCTAAACTGACATTTAGGAGCAGTTGGGCATTTTTTTTCCACTGCCCCTGAACTCTCCTCTATGTTATCTTATCAGTACATGTACACAGGGTGGTTTACAGTCATTTCTAGGCATTTGAGTTTAGAGGCATTTTTTGGAACGCAAAAAAATGTGTTCAAAAGCTAAGTTTACAGGCATTTCAAGTGCCAAACGCGCCAATTCGCGTTTCGTTCACAAAGCAGGGAACATGAATGTGATTCCCAAGAACAATGCATGTACAACCTGGGGTGCAGCAGGGGCTCCAATCTAGGAATAAATGATCATGTATAATAATATATAACCCAAGTGGGGTAGAGCTAAAAGAGACCACTGAGCCAAGGTAATGTCATTATACATTACCATTTATTCCTAGATTGGAGCCCCTGCTGCACCCCAGGTTGAACATACATTGTCCTTGGGAATCACATTTATGTTCCCTGCTTTGCTACAGACTCCACCTCAGCTCCCGGTACAGGCAATTATGCTGGTGCAATTGCTCCAGTACAGATATCTTCACAAGCTGCTAACATGTAAGTAGCAGAGGAGATTAACACCCCTTTCTTCACAGCCACTCTTACCTCCACCGATCCCAACCCCTCCACTTCATGTCCCTGCTTCCCCTTAGTGGGTCGTATTATCAAAAGTGTTATGTGACGTTTATATCTCTCTACAGATTTTATATTATTGCGCATTCGCCCCTGAAGAGTGGCTTTATTGCCATGAAACGCGTCGGGCTTACAATGATTATTATTATTTTTTTAGGCATCTATACAGCGCTGTCAATTTACGCAGCGCTTTACATATACATTGTACTCACTCCCGTCACTCCCTACCCTCAAAGAGCTTACAATCTAATGTCCCTAACTCACATTCATATACTAGGGCCAATTTAGACAGAAGCCAATTAACCTACCAGCATGTCTTTGGAGTGTGGGAGGAAACCGGTGTACCCGGAGGAAACCCACGCAGGCACAGGGAGAACATGCATGATGCATATGTTTTATACTCATAGGCCACTACCTTGTGTTCTCAGGATTCTTTCACGGAGGATTATTTTTCCAACTACATTATGTACGATTTGACAATGATATGCTGATGGTTTGTAATATGCTGATGTGTTTACCATACTCTATGTATCCATTGCTGCAAGTCATTGTTGTGCGTTTTAGACAATAAACACATTGCTTATTACCTTGTCTTACTTGTCAAGTCCCATCACAATACCTCATTCAAATTCTATGTACCATATTTAGGGATGGAAATGCATGGCAACATGCATCTCATTTAAAGTCCCCCCAAAAAAATGTTTTCCTAACAGAAATAGAGATTCATAAGAGCAGGCAACAAAGACCGCCTCATAAATATTCAGACAGTTGTATGCAATTGGTGGATGATAGAAAGAAGTCCTTACCTGCTATGAAGCACACACCATCCGCAGTGAGGATCCCCAGATCCCAGGCAGGCAGCACAGGTGTTATATCTCTGACAGCTCTCTACAGGAACACGGCTGACCTGTGGGAAGAACGTTTTTAGCAAATGGAAAAAGAAAAAGCGAATAGCAAATGACAATCACCAGACCCATGAACATTGTAAAGAAGCCATTTTGTGTGCTGGCCAGGCAACCTACAGGGCACCTGACATTTTCTAGCCAGCAATTGTATTTCTTTTTTACTGAAATTATAAAAACTATTTTTTTTTTTATTCGAACAGCCAATAGGGTTCCCTTGTTCACATCTCTAATATACAATTGGGAAAATTACTATTTGATCCCGTGCAGATTTTGTAAGTTTGCCCACTTAAACTATAAAAATATAGTTTTTATCATAGGTGCATTTTAAATGACAGAGGCAGAATATCAACCAAAAATCCAGAAAAAACACATGATACAAATGTGAGTTGCAGTTCAGTGAGTAAAATAAGTATTTGATCCCCAAACAAAACATGACTTGGTACTTGGTGGAGAAACCCTTGTTGGTAAGCACAGAGGTAAGACGTTTCTTGTAGTTGGTTACCAGGTTTGCACACATCTCCAGAGGGATTTTGGTCCACTCTTCTTTGCAGATCTTCTCCAAATCCTTAAAGCGAATGTTAACACCCCCCCCCCCCCCACCAAAAATGGATCCTGCTCCTTTAATGCATGTTTTTTGGCACAGTGCTTGTGCAGTGTCATTTGGCCCCCTGTAACACCTACAAAACATGGCTGATCCTGCCAGTTTCTACCCTCCCCTATGTAAACTGACCACGATGTATCATGGCTCCTGAGCCCTTGACACAGTGGTTAATGTGCCTCCGTCATCCGCAGTCTGCCCTCCTGTGTCCTCTACCCCCCTCCCTGCCTGTCAGCTCGTGACAGTGCCCGCCCCCCTCCGATCCTGCTGCTTGAACAACATGTATGCATCATTCGCACTGTCTCCTATTGCAGTGTCCCCCTGTGTGCGATTTATAAATATAAATGCTGTAAATACCTAATTTCAGAGCTGAGATCACATGACCGGCCGACTCTCTATTCCTCTCCCCCTCCCCTCCCAACTGACGTCAACAGGGGAATCTCAGCCTCGCCCACTGCATCTGTCAAACGGGGAGAGGAGAGAGCTGGCCGGTCATGTAATCGCGGTTCTCGGCTCTGAAATGAGGTATGTACAGCATTTATTTTTTATAAATCACACACAGAGGGGGACACTGCAATAGGAGACAGCGCTGATGGTGCATACATGTTAGAGTGGCTTTACAACCACTTTAAGGTTTCTTGGCTGTCGCTTGCCAACTCGAAGTTTCAGTTCCCTCATAAATTTTCTATGGAGACCTTAATGTGCCATTTTCTGAGCCACTCCTTTGATTTGGTGGTATGTTTTGGGTCATTGTCATGCTGGAAGACCCATTCATGACCCATCTTCAGTGTTCTGGCTGAGGGAAGAAGGTTTTCATCCAGGGTTTTATAATACATAGCACTGTCCATTGGCCCCTAAATGCGGCAAAGTCAGCATGTACCTTTAGCAGAGAAACAGCCCCAAAGCATATTTCCACCTCTGTGCTTGAATGCAGGGATGGTGTTCTTAGGGTCATAGTCAGTATTTTATTCCCTCCAAACATGGCAAGTCCAGTTATTGCCAAAGAGCTCAATTTTGGTCTCATCTGACCACAGCAATTTCTACAATCCTTCTCTGAGTCATTTATATGTTCGGTGGCAAACTTCAGATGGGCCTGTACATGTGCCTTCTTGAGGGGGACCTTGCGAGCGCTGCAGGATTTCAACCAATGGCTTGTTTTGCGACTGTGGTCGCAACTGCCTTGAGCTCATTCACAAGCTCCTCCTGTATATTTCTGGGCTGCTCCCTCACTTTTCTCATGATCATCCTTACCCCATGAGGCGAAATCTTGCATGGAGCTCCAGACTGAGGGCAATTAATGGTTATTTTGTATTTCTTCCATTTGCGAATAATCGCTCCAATAGAGGTCTCCTTCTCACCAAGCTTCTTGCTGATGGTCTTTTAGCCTATTCCAGCCTTGTGTAGGTCTACAATCTTGTCCCTGATGTCCTTTGACAGCTCTTTGGTCTTGCCCATGATGGTGAGGTTTGAATGGAAGAAAGATTTTGTGGACAGGTGTCTTTTATAAACATAACAAGTTCTCATTAGCACCTTCTTAAATTGACAGAACTAATCTGTGTACCACGTGAGCACATACTGTAGCCAGTCTGTGGGAGCCAGAATATTTCAAATACTTATTTTACTCACTGAACTGCAACTCAATTTATAACATTTCTGTCATGTGTTTCTTTCTGGATTTTTGGTGGATATTCTGTCTCTATCATTTAAAATAACCTATGAGAAAAATTATAGACCCTTAATTTCTTTCTAAGTGGGTAAACTTTACAAAATCTGCAAGGGATCTAAATTATTTTCCCCACTTTATGGGAGACTGAAAAAGCAGTCTGACGACTGCTAAGGGGCAGAGACACAAACTACTATGGGGAAATCTCACAGTTAGAGTACTAAGAGGTCAGGTGACATCCAAAATGCATATTTCAGTTTTTGGTTGCAATATATAAAATGTTATTTGAGTATGGCGATGGCCCAAGAGTTTTTTTACTTTATGTTTTCTTACCTGTTTCTCACTCAGTATGTATACAGATTGCCAGTCTGGACTGAACACCATATCCCGCAGTATTGGTTTTCCTGGCACCACCACGGCAGTGTCATACAGTACAGCATCTGCAGGGCTGTCCACGCGAATCTGTCACAGCAAAAAGAGAAAAAGAAAAAAAGAAAAAAACAATGAAAATGCATGCCCACGGGACATTGAGGCTTTTGTGTGCTCAGTCACTGTACACAGATCGTCTCGTGTCCCTGCTAACGTCTGCCTATTCATTCTTCGCCATCCTCCAACATGACAAACATCATTAGTAGAAATGACTGTGAAACAGACTGTGACACATTTCAGGGGGTTCAGACACAGAACAGGAAGGGGGGGGGGGGTCTGTCTGAGGGCTGGACACATACAATTAAGCCTGCATGACCACAGACTGGAGTTGGTAATCTATTTTGTGTGTGTAGGAGTTGTAGCAAATAGGCGCATCAAGCACCACAACATGCTGAAAACCTTACCTATGGACATTGTAGATACGTGTATGGGGGGGGATGCATATTTTCTTATTTTTATATTCTATAGCTGTACAACTGCACAGTGATTGCACATTGCTGTTCCTCTCTCTTGATCAGGTTTTCAGTCTGATTGAAAGCAAACTCCCAAGGTTCGTCTATTCCATCATCTAGTATTTACAGGATGTTAATAACGGTAGTCACTTTATTTCTTTCTTTTTAATCCTAAAGCAGCCCATACCATATGCATTTTTTTTTGTTCAGCCAGCGGGTTGTACAAAAGAAAATCACTTGATTCCCCCCATCCACACATTCCTTGTATTCCAACAGTGGGAGCCTCCCCACCATCAGCATACAAATGATCAATACAATTACCGGCTATAGCCAGCGGCACTGATCATTCCAGAAAAATCCTAAAGTCTAGTGGTTCCACAAGTGGACCAATAGATTGACTTGTGTGCAACCAGCCTGCCCATACATGGGTCAAAATTTGCTCCATTCCCAGCTGAACCGGCCGAGTTTCAATCCATGTGTGGCCAGCTTAACTCCAACAAATTTGTAGGGAAGGATCCAAGGATTTGTGGTGGTTTAAAAAGCATTCTGTGTCCCTGTTGGGAAGATTTTCCTCATTTCCTACCAGAGAAACCCAGAAACAGACACAGGAAAGGGGACACACTTAGAGGACACAGACAATAAAATGTGACAGGGATTCTAACCCTTCCCTGCCTTATCCTAAAACTAAGATTATTTAAAACAAAAAGGTCATGGAAATAATCATGTTCATTCTCCTCTATGAAAATCAATCAAAGTCATCATATGCTGCAATAGCCCTGTGACATGCCCCCTCCCAAGAAAAAAAAAAAAAAAAAGTCTCCAGCAACACACACTAAACTGAGCATGTGCAGAGTGACTCCAAAGGCTCTGTTCTATTAGAAGATTGGGGACAGTGGAAGAAGGGGAGGATCACAGAAGATAGGATCAAGCAGCCTATTTACACAATGCAGAGGATTAACCCATTAGGTTCCACAGTGAGTATAACAAGCATGCTTTACTGCATCTACAGACCGATTACTGTTGTGGGTTTAGAAACACTTTAAAATCTAAGGGGCAAAAAAAAAATAGCGCACTGCATCTCAAAGTAGCATGACGTTGCATTGCATTGATATGAACAGGCACCATTGAAATCAATGTGATTTCCATCGTCATGTTATTCTCTGCAACTTCAGTTGCATCTGAAATCACACCAGTGTGAACCAGGCCATAAATGAATTTCTAGAAGAGTGCATTGTAGAGATGCACCGAAATTTCGGCCGCTGAAACATATTGGCCGAAAATGGTGTTATCTGCATTTTGCCGATAAAAGAAAAAGGTTCCCGATAATGGCACCGAAAATGCATGAGATTTTACTGTGCTTATGGTGTGTTTTTCATAGGTCATGTGACTCAAAAAGTGCATCAAAAACGTAACACCGGTTCATTATTGATGAGTTCTTGCTGTTTTTTAATGCACTTCAAAAGGGAGGTGCGTTTTTTTTTTTTAACTGACCAAAAATGCAGCAAGCAAGATTTTTAGCACCACGATGGACCAGTGTGAAGACGTACATAGATTTAAAGGGAGACATTTTTCTTGAGCTTTTCTTGCGCTAAAGGTGTCAGTAATGGCCAACAATACATTTGGCGCACCTCTACTGTATAAAAAAAACAAAAAAAAAAAACACAATATGTGCAAGGAAGTGGATATTGTATGATATTTATCTCAGCTTCACTTGACAAAAAACAACCAACACAATAGGAAAAAAACAAAAAAACGATATAAGATATGCAAATGAACAGAAGATTACATGGTAGATGATGGTGTTACTATGGTAAATTGTAAGAAGAGCATCAGATAAGAACGCTGTAGGCTTTTGCCACTCAGTTGATGAGGCACATTCCAAAATCATAAGGTATAACATTCATGTATATTAATATAGAACAATGTGTGTGTGTGTGTGTGGGAAGGGGGGGCTGAAGAAAGCATGATTAGTGAAAGGATAACAAGACAGTACAAAGCCTCCTCATCGTTAGCCATTGTCATGTGTCTTGTTGCCCGAGGCCTAGTATAACACAGGCCTCAAAGAGGGTCGGCCTTTCTGACAGCCAGGCTTCATCCTAATGATGGCATAAAAAAACATGACAGCAACTTTAAAGTGCAAATCCTGAACAATAGCTTGCTAAATTCTAGGGAAGAACAACGAGGAAAAGGCAACATTCCATATTATATATATAAAATTTGTATTGAAATGTTTATACATATGCACTTTTCAAAACACATCATATGCCTACGTAACTGCGAAAGCTAGCATTTAACAATAAATAAAAAATAAATGCAGCTTTGGGGTGATTTTTTTTTATTCTGTTTTGCCAAAACGATATGGTTTTTGAAGCGAGTTGGCGGTACAATATTCTCAACTGTCGCTCGCTGTCTGCAGCCATTTTGCATTGAGATCAGTCGGTGACTACAATCGCAGATGGTGCGTCAGTAATAAAAATGACCAAACAACACATATGAACAGAAAAAGAAAAAAAAACACATTGGAGTAAAAAAAAAACGGCATAAGCAAACTGCTTGAAATGGTTACAGCACCTTCAAAAAGGAAACGTTGCAATGTTTGGAGAATTTAGACCCCTTTCACACTGGAGCGGTTTTCAGGCGGTATTGCGCTAAAAATACCGCCTGAAAACCGCTCCTAAACAGCCTCCGCTGTTTGTTCAGTGTGAAAGCCCGAGGGCTTTCACACTGAAGCGGTGCGCAGCGGTGCGCAGGCAGGGCTTTTTTGGAGCGGGGAAGGAGCGGTGTATTCACCGCTCCTTCCCCGCTCCTGCCCATTGAAATCAATGGGACAGCACGGCTATACCGCGGCAATACCGCGGCTATAGCCGCGCTGTACGAGGGATTTTAACCCTTTTTCGGCCGCCAGCGGGGGGTAAAACCGCACCGCTAGCGGCCGAATACCGCTGCAAGAACGACGGTACAGCAGCGCTAAAAATAGCGCTGTTGTACCGCCGACGCCCCCACCGCCCCAGTGTGAAAGGGGCCTTAGAGAAGTTCAAAATAGGAACATCAAAATAGAAAGTTTCAATTCGGGTGAAAACACCACAAAGTCCGCAAAGCAGATCCTGCATGTTATTGGTATGTGCCAATCACACAGATTTATTTTTTCTTTCACAAAAAGGAACTTGTCCTGGTTGGTCCACAACCAATTCAAGAGGTGAACCAAATCTGTTAAAATGTTACTAAACTTGCAACAGTAAAATCAGTCTGTATGTGCAGTAAAGCATGTGTGTTATACTCACTGTGGACCCTAAGGGGTTAATCCTCTGCATTGTGTAAAAAGACTGTTTGACCCTGTCTTCTCTGATCCTCCACTTCTTCCACAGTCCCCAATCCATCTCCAGATAGTACAGCACCTTGGGGGCACTTTGCACATGCTCAGTTTGGTGTGTAATGCTGGGGTGTTTTTTTTTTTTCTTTTTTTGGGAGGGCGAATGTGATCAGGACAGGGCCAAATCAGCACTGTCCAGACAAAGGGTCAGGGGTCATGCAGCCTCATAGGACAGCCAGAGGAGAATGAAAACTCCTCCTACAAGCTTTAACTAGTGCTCAGCCAAAAACATGGATAGTCGCAAGACTGCTCTAACTGCTGATGAGAAAAGGTATTTAGCAGTTTATATTTACTAAAATAATTGCATTTCCATTTCCTGTGGAAAACCAGATCTAGTGAATGCAGGGTCCTGGGTTTAGTAATACTTTAATATACCTTACACACAAAATGCACATACATTTTTTAGCACAACTAGGCCATAAAACAACAATCCCAATTAAAAAAAAAAAAAGCCAACAGGATAACTGCAGATAGGATTACCCTTGCAGTTTGGGACCCACTCTGCTACACCACAATGCATGCTGTGTCACCCCACCCAAACACCCACAGGGGTCACAGGTCCCCATGCACAATGGTGGCACTATGGCTAAACTGCTCCCCACTGCCAGCAACCAAATTGTCCACAAAGCAGTAGTGCAGCTACAAACTGGGGGGGGGGGCACCTCCTTTTACCACAACAAAACCAAAAGGATCAACTCCCCGAACTTTAAAGAATACTTAATCCTTTGTGTTAGTTTAGTGAATTTAGCTTATAATCTAACTACAATGTTATTGCCAAGTCAGGGAGGCACAGTCAGCAGGGTTCAGATGCTGCTTCCAGGACTTTTTTCCCCATCCTGCAAGCGCACCGCCCCAGTGTGAAAAACACTCGAACTTCCACACTGTGGAGGCATGAGGGGTTTATTTTTAATGCTAAAATGCCTGAAAAGTGCCCCAGTGTGAAAGGGGTCTTAGCTGCCACAAATAGTTACAAGATTGCCAGTAGCATTGGCCTTAGGACTTGCGTCACCAGGCTTTGGGCTTGTGTCTGCAGTTGACCTCCTGACATGCTTCAACTGGGTTTTCCATACCCAGTGTCTTGTATAGGAATGCAAAAATGGCTTGATGTGAAGAAAAACCCACACACATTTCACACAAAACAGCGAGTAACTCGTTTTTATTCAGAACAGAAAAATCTCGCCCAAACTTTTACTCAGATAAGTGGGGTCTACATATCTGAATAGTCTAGAAAAATGAAAAAAAAAAAAAAGGGTGATCATCACGTATTCAGATGTTAACCACTAAGCCACCGCCCACCGTCATATGACGGCTGGACGAGGCTTCTGTTGTTCTGGGCGGGCGTCATATGACGTCCTCGCCCTCCCGAGCCACTAGGGGGGCGCGCGCGCCGCCGGCGGCGCGCGTGCCCGCTGCGTCATTCGGGACCCGGTGCGTGTGCCCGGCGGCCGCGATGTCCGCCGGGCACCCGCGATTGCCGGGTAACAGAGCAGGACTGTGGATCTGTGCATGTAAACACAGATCCACGTCCTGTCAGAGAGGAGAGGAGACCGATGGCGTGTCCCTTGTACATAGGGACACCGATCGGTCACCTCCCCCAGTCAGTCCCCTCCCCCCACAGTTAGAATCACCTCCTTAGGTCATACATTAACCCCTCGATCGCCTCCTAGTGTTAACCCCTTCCCTGCCAGTCACAGGGAAAAATAGCAAAAAGTAAAAAATATTGTGTTTTTTCAAAATTGTCCCTCTTCTTTTGTTTATAGCGCAAAAAGTAAAAACCGCAGAGGTGATCAAATACCACCAAAAGAAAGCTCTATTTGTGGGGAAAAAATGATAAAAATTTCATTAGGGTACAGTGTAACATGACCGCGCAATTGTCATTCAAAGTGCGGCAGTGCTGAAAACTGAAAAATGGCTTGGGCAGGAAGGGGGTTAAAGTGCCCTGTATTGAGGTGGTTAAAGAAGAAGAATTCCAGGTATGGATATTTTATACAGTTACATTGGTCCAGCTTGGATCAATGTAACAATGGTTATACTATACCCGGCCGATGACCCTGGAAGCTGGGCATCACCGAGGTAGACAGCGCTCTTCCAGTGCTCACCACTTGGTTCCGGGTCCTGTGCCAAGCTTCTGCCCTGCGGCATTGTGAGCACAGGAGGTCGGCTGTTAGGCACGAGCGCCATTCAGAGAATGCTCTGCATGAAACATGATGCTCTCAGCTTAAACCAAACAAAAATAAAGCTTCTTTTTTCAGTTTTCCAAATGTGTTTTCACAACATCTGTTAAAAAGCAATTAAAATGTAATTGTTAGAATGTGCTAGCTAACAAATATGCGGTGCAGCCCACTGTGGAAATCTCACTTGGGAGGGCTGGTTGGATTAAGGACAGGCAAAGATATGAGTTGGACAAGGTGTGGCTATAGTGCTTGGGCAGTGTGTGCCATCAGGCTGTAGATCAGATTCTATGAAAGTTCTCCAGGAATACATACAAAAGAAATATTTATATATATCTCCATATAATTACAGGACCATGCCTCCATGATGCGTAGAGCTTGAAGAGCTCCATACTCCCTGTTGCTCCACAAGCTGAAGCTTGCCACAGATCCCTAATGCTGGTGCGCCAGCCAAAGCTTGCCACAGATCCCTAATGCTGCTGCGCGGGCCAAAGCTTGCCACAGATCCCTAATGCTGCTGCGCGGGCCAAAGCTTGCCACAGATCCCTAATGCTGGTGCGCCGGCCAAAGCTTGCCACAGATCCCTAATGCTGGTGTGCGGGCCAAAGCTTGCCACAGATCCCTAATGCTGGTGCGCCAGCCAAAGCTTGCCACAGATCCCTAATGCTGGTGCGCCAGCCAAAGCTTGCCACAGATCCCTAATGCTGGTGTGCGGGCCAAAGCTTGCCACAGATCCCTAATGCTGGTGCGCCGGCCAAAGCTTGCCACAGATCCCTAATGCTGGTGTGCGGGCCAAAGCTTGCCACAGATCCCTAATGCTGGTGCGCCAGCCAAAGCTTGCCACAGATCCCTAATGCTGGTGCGCCAGCCAAAGCTTGCCACAGATCCCTAATGCTGGTGCGCCAGCCAAAGCTTGCCACAGATCCCTAATGCTGGTGCGCCAGCCAAAGCTTGCCACAGATCCCTAATGCTGGTGTGCGGGCCAAAGCTTGCCACAGATCCCTAATGCTGGTGCGCCAGCCAAAGCTTGCCACAGATCCCTAATGCTGGTGCGCCAGCCAAAACTTGCCACAGATCCCTAATGCTGGTGCGCCAGCCAAAGCTTGCCACAGATCCCTAATGCTGGTGCGCCGGCCAAAGCTTGCCACAGATCCCTAATGCTGGTGTGCGGGCCAAAGCTTGCCACAGATCCCTAATGCTGGTGCGCCAGCCAAAGCTTGCCACAGATCCCTAATGCTGGTGTGTGGGCCAAAGCTTGCCACAGATCCCTAATGCTGGTGCGCCAGCCAAAGCTTGCCACAGATCCCTAATGCTGGTGCGCCAGCCAAAGCTTGCCACAGATCCCTAATGCTGCTGTTCGGGTGTAAGCACACTGTGGGCACCAAGAGTCATTCTGCGCCTGAACTGCAGATAATGAGAACATTTACATAGCTACATTGTTCACTTTCTGTCAGTGTTGCTCCTCTGGCAAGACGTTCTGTCTAAACCACTTGACAGCTCTGAGTTACACAGTGTTAAATCCAGAATCTTGCTCTCCAAGTAATCATTTCATCCCTTACAACTTGCCAGTAATCTATTATCCATCAGGAGAATTAGCATGAAATATTAAGCCAAGCATCAGAGGGGAAGAGAGAGAAATGATGGAGGTGAGGGAAGGTGGGGGCTGCAGACAAGAGACAAAAACAAGATGATTTTCATCTCAAGACAATGAGGTAATGAGAAGTGAGGTGACTAGGAGGAGAGGGGGGTTTGTAGGCAACATGATCAGAGGGGTGTGAGAAGAACTCGTTTCATGCCTGCTGAGGAGACAGGACTGGGGGGGAAACCAAAGCTGAGATCATTAAAGGTCTAGAACTACTACTACAGGTCGTTACACTATCTTCTATGGGCTAGACTTCCATTTTCCTACTTAGGAGACTGGTGAGCAGGGAGGTGCGTCCGTCATCAATTATGTATGCCCTAAAAACCATATGGGTAATTAAATTCTGGTTCTAACACGCATAAACTATCACTTTTTCTTTTCCCCAGAGCACATAGAACCATTCACATGGAAGCAACTTCTATTGTAATGCAAGCCAAGACTTTGTATTGGGGATAGCATGATAAGTGTTGGAGCAGAGGTTCTGTATCCTCAGGAATTCTCCAAAATATAGGGAAAAGCCCACCTTTGATAATTGACAAACTATGTCCCTAATATGACTCCTCTTCCAACAGCCACCATAATAAATTAGGTTTCCCCTCACACTGGTCACCACAGACAGTAAGCTTTCCCCAACAACAACATCAAAAGTAATAAAAACCCGACAGATGTTCTAACCCTTCCGTTTACTCTATTCAAAGCCAGAAAATAATTCTTGGCTGGAGTTACCTTTTTATAGCCCACCAGTGTCACAAACACTGCTGGGCCAGTTACAGAAGGTTCCAGATAAACCCATATCGTTTTTGGGAAGAAGCGGACCATCCCCACAAGGAAACTTCACACACCGACTTTCAGTTTGCAAAAGCGAATCACAGTATTTCAGCGATTGTCTGATCTCCCACTGAGCAAATGGGGAGATTTATTAAAACTGTTGCACTCAGAATCTGGTGCAGCTGTGCATGATAGCCAATCAGCTTCTAACTTCAGCTTGTTCAATTAACCACTTCAACACCGCACACCGTCATATGACGTCCTTGACTTTGTGTGGGGATATTTGAATGATGCCTGTAGCCACAGGCATCATTCAGATATCATTATTTGCAGGCGGCGATTCTGTGCACGATAAGAATGATCATAGTGGCAGTTCCGCCGCTTGATCGTTCTTATAGGCGACGGGAGGGGACATCTCCTCACCCCCCCCCCCCCCCTCCCACCACCATCCAATGCTTCCCGGGCTCTCCTGTGCCATCAGGGGCCTGGAGAAAGAATAGGATGCCGCCAGATGATGACCATAGAGATGTCCGGTGACCATGTGGTCACCAGGCATAATATCAGTGAATTTTTTTTTTCCGATCTCATGCTTTAAAGCCTGGAGGAGAGATGTGTGGTCTTATTAAGCCCGCATCTCTCCATAAAGAGGACCTGTCACTAAAGATTCCTATTACAAGGAATCTATTTTAATAGGAATAAAAGTGATCAAAAAAAATTAAAATGTAAAAAAAAAATAATAATTTTAAAACGCTCCCTGGTCCCCGGTAGCTCGCGCTCAGAAGCGCACACGAAAGTCCCGCCCACATATGTAAACACTGTTCAAACCACACATGTGAGGTATCGCCGCGTGCGTTAGAGCGAGTGCAATAATTTTAGCACTAGAACTCCTCTAACTCTAAACTGGTAACCTGTAAAAAAATTTAAAGCGTCGCCTATGGAGATTTTTAAGTACCAAAGTTTGGCGCCATTCCATGTGTGCGCAATTTTAAAGCGTGACATGTTGGGTACCTATTTACTCAGCGTAACATTATCTTTCACATTATACAAAAAAATTGGGCTAACTTTACTGTATTGTTATTTTTTAATTTATGAAACCGTTTTTATATCCCCAAAAAAAAGGCGTCTGAAAAATTATTGCGCAAATACCGTGCAAGATAAAAAGTTGCATTTTATTCCCCAGGGTGTCTGCTAAAAAAAAAAACACTTATATAATGTTTGGGGGTTCTGAGTAATTTTCTAGCAAAAAAATTATGATTTTTACATGTAGGAGAGGAGTGCCAGAATAGGCCCGGTATTGAAGTGGTTAAAGTGCCACTAAACCCACATCATAAAAAACTATCAATAAATAAAGAATTACTGTTCATACTCATCCATTCACTATGGGATTTGTTTTTTGTAGTCTGCAAAAAGTCTGGTTGATCCTGCTGCTCTCGATCTCCCCTTTCAGTCCAAGTCCCCACTGTAGCTAGGGATTTTGCAGAGTAGTGTTGGCAGCTAGTGCACATGCTCAGTTTTCAGTGAGCTTCTATGATAAGCATTTCCTCCTGATCACATCTGAGCAGCCCATGTGACTATAGAGTCACACATGTGAGCACAGTGTTAAATGACAGCTCACTCCCTCCCTCCTCCTCGCCCACTAACCATCTAAACACAAGGGGGGGGGTGGGATATTACACATTGATTGATGGAGGCTTCGCCTCCCTGCTATTCTAGGACACAGGCTTGTGGAGCATGGCAGTGACTAGTAGAAATCCGCCCACACCATTCTATTGCCAAATATATATATATTTGTATGATGATTTAAAACAGTTTATTGAAACTATTTTTTTTTCTCTGTATCCCAAAAGGCTGTTTTCTTTTATTTTGAACATGTGACCAGCAGCAGAGAACTAGAAGCTCCTCCTGCCACCGTTTCCCTGCAGACAGGAAAGAGCTGGGCCATGTGAGAGCTGTATACATCGATTAGGAAAAAGGTACTTAGATGGGGTTTTTTTTTTTAATATTAAAATAATTACAGTGCCTTGAATCTGTGGACTGTTCTCGGATAGCTCAAGGGTTGCGAGTACTACCAGACTGATATATGGGACTATACTGGTATCCCTTGATTTTGATACTACTGTATGCCTTAACTGTGGATAGCCTCACAATGTAAAAACGTATACTAAATTGTGTTGTATTTGTTTTACAAAATAGAGTGATTGAAAACAGAAAATTACAGTGCCATCGTCCATACACAGAAATAGAAGGGATAATGTAAATTAAAACAGTGTGTGTTTAGTATCACTTTAAGCCTTGGCAAAAAAAAACCTGGAGGCCGATTTCTATGCAGAGCTGCACCAGATTTTGCACACTGTTTTAGTAAATAACCCCCAATATGTCAAGTTAAATAGTCTATATTAGGACTATAGGCAATACTTCTCCAGATTATATATACACAAGACTGCCTGTCCAACAGCTATGGCAACCAGACTGGTACCAGACCAGTTCACGTTAATGACAAATGCCAGTTTTCTGGCAGGGAAGCGAGCAGAACGGCTGATGGTGGTAAGAACATCACACCGATGTGTTTAACCACACCACCTTGCAAGCTGCATTTGGATGACTTGGCAGTAAAATTAATATCTCAGAAAACTTCCAGAAAGAAAACATTTCATTAAGTACAGCAATTAAATTTTCCAGCTAAAACCACTAAACAAAATACGATGAATGCAATTGCTCTCCTGACACAGGGCTGACCAACTGGGACAACTGCTGCGTAGGTGTAACGTTTCTACCAGCAAGCGCGTTCTACAGTGAACTGACTGATAGTCTTAAAATAACAATGGCCATCATTTTATTTATTATAGTGGAGCTGAACTCAAAAAGTAAAGGTTTGCCATGTTAAAGAAAACATCTAATTGTGCTTCGGAGACTGGTGGGCTTTTTGTCTGGAATTCCTCCTGAAAAATAGCAGTGCAGTTCCAGGTAGGTGACCAGGCCTAGGATCTCCTGTACCTGCAGTCCCATAGCTGTATATCTGCAGAGTGAGCCCTAAGAATGCCTCTGCTAGTCTCAGGAGATCTGTCACAACTGTGCTGCTCACTGTTCTCCTTGCTGGAGGCTCTGACTTGAGGAAGCAAATCCCTACCTTCACCAAGATGGCCACCTACATGTGCCTTATAGACATACGGGTAATTAGAGAAGAATGGGTTTTTTTGGGGTTTTTTGAGATTCATACTGACCTAGGTGGATGGAGCATCAGACTGATGCTGCAGCTGTCCCCCGGCGTCTCTGCACTGAGAACCGAGCCACTGAACACCGCCGATGGCTCGGTTCTCACGCCTCCCCGAGCGGAGAGCTGCTGCCTGTCAGTCAGCATCTCTCCTGCTCTGATTCTCCACGCTCATTGGAGCGCTGAGCTGTGGAGGGGCGGCTCACTGAGACTGCCATCAGTCAAGGCAGCTGGTGGATCCAGACTTCTGAAGTCGGGATGACGCGCTGCCTCGACTGATGTCAGTGATGTCAGCGGAGAGCAGACTTCAGTCCACTTTCTGCTGAAAAGAGGTCACAGGAGTGCAAAACGAATTGCACTCCTGTGACCCATAGAAGCCCAGCCTAAAAAGCTCAGGCTGGACTTCTCCTTCAAAAGGATTCTAAAAAAGAAAAGTTTTTTTTTTTTTTTTTAAATAACAAACATGTTCTACTTACCTGCTCTGTGCAATGGTTTTGCATTGAGCAGCGCCGATCCTCTTCTTTTTAGGTCCTCCGTCGGCAGTCCTGGCTCCGCTTGCTATGGGGGCACTCAAGCAAGCTTGCACCTGACCACACACATAGCACAGCTTGACCCCCTTCCCCCACTCTCTCCTCATTGGCTCACTGACTGTGATTGACAGCAACAGGAGACAATGGCTCCCTCTGCTGTGTGAGACAAACGAGAGAGCCAGGAGAGTTGCTGCTCTCATGCACATCACTGGATCGAGATGGCTTCAGGTAAGTATAAGGGGGGCTGAGGGGGGAGTTGCACCCAGAAGGTTTTTTACCTTAATGTAAAGAATGAATTAAAGAAGAGCTTTAGGCTCCCCCCAAAAAATTAAAAGTCAGCAGCTACAAATACTAGAGCTGCTGGCTTCTAATATTAGAACATTTACCTGTCCAGGGATCCAGTCATGTCCTCACCCGAGCTGATTCTTCAGTTGGCTTTGGGTGCAGGTGCTGGCATCTTAAAAGTGAAAATTAAAGTCCTGCTAGATCACTTCAGACTGGCCTCTTTTGCAGGTATAGCTATGTAAAAACAGTAGAATCAAGTGTCTGTATACTGTTTAAAATTCAGTAATACACTCACCCTGCTCTGCACATGCTCAGTTGCTCTCCATTTTTAGGCACTTCCGAATTTGTAGAGGACGATCTGTTGACGGCCTTAAAGCGGAATTAAACCCTCCTATCCTTTGCAGCCAAGGACACTGCTTTTTGTTTGATCTGCAACTGCCATGGTGCTTCACATGTGATCAGTTATGACACCAGCCACCTGATAGGTTGACTGTTTTTGATGAGGACACAAGCAAATGTGACAGTTAGCAATCCCGCTATTCCAGGAAGGTAACTTTTTTAAGCTGCTAAAATTGATGGGTTTAGTTCCACTTTATAATTTACTGCTGCTCAGGGGCTCTGGGTTTCAGCAAAATGGCGGCCTCCAGAAAGAATAAACAGGAGCAATGGGGCAATTTACAGCACACACTAATTTTGGTAGCATAAGTATTAATGTGGAATGTCTGTTACTTGCTAAAGAACATTTTTTTATCAATCTGTTATAGGTAGGTTCCGCTTTAAAGTGATACTAAAGTCTTGTTTTTTTTGTTGTTGAAAATAATAAACAAACATGTCATAGTTACCTGCTCTGTGCAGTGGATTTGCACAGAGCAGCCAAGATCCTTCTCTTCTCCCTCTTCGGCGCTCCTGGCCCCTCCCTCCTGTTGTGCCCCCACAGCTAGCAGCTGGCTATGGGGGCACAGGAGCTGAGCCGCAGCTCCCTGTGTCCATTTAGACACGGAGCCGCAGTCTGGCCCCTCCCCCTCTCTCTCCTCACTGGCTCACTGACTGACAGCAGTGGGAGCCAGTGGCGCTTTGCTGCTGTCTCAGCCAATCAGGAGGGAGAGTCCAGGACAGCCAAGTCTCTCGTGTAACATCGTCAATAGAGAGGGGGCTCAGGTAAGTATTGGGGGGCTGATGCACACAGAAGAATGCATTAAGATTAAAAAAAAACTTCTGTCATTACAACCACTTTAAAGAGGAGTTCCAGCCACCTGTGGAAAAAATAAAAAAAAGTCAGCAGCTACAAAAACTATAGCTGCTGACTTTTGAAAAAACAGCCACTCACCTGTTCCACGATCCAGCGATGTGCTCACCCCAGTCGGTCTCACCTACTGTCTTCGGCCCCTGGCATCTTCACTATGGGCACCCGGCTGTGACAGCTTGGTGCCCACAGTGCATGCACGAGCCGCGCTGCACATCGTGATTGGTGGATGCAGTCTTCTGGGTCCTGTCAGAGTCCCAGAAAACTGCAGGGGAGAGGGAAGCAGGTACTTGTCAAAATCAGCTACCTGCTCCCCCCCCCCCCCCCTCCTCAAAAAATGTGCAAGAGGAGCGGAGAATGAGTCCTTAAAATGCAACTTCTCCTTTGGGTGGAGTTCCACTTTAGTTAGGGGAAACCGACCGTGAAGCCGCAAGGCTTCCTACTGCACATGCATGAGCTACACTGTGCTTTGTGAATGATCCTGCAGTCTTCTGGCTTTAAGGTAAAAATCCTTGAGCTTCTAGAACCACTTTCAATACATAGTTCATAGCAAGGCATGATAAATCAGAAATGTGGAAAGATCACCAGCCATTTTTTTGGCACAGCTTCCAGAGTTCAGTTCCTCCGTAAACTGGATTGGGATGGCATGAAAATGTATTACGGCCACACAGAGCGACAGTAAAATATGAGTTGACGACGTTTTACCTCTAGATTGTTTCCTATGAAAAGCGCAGGGTTGTGGGTGAGTGGGTCGTAAGGCCTGTACAGTCATTTAATGAGGCCATTGCTGGCCTTGACTGTGAAGGAAAAACCGGAGGCAGGTTTTTTGCGGCATGACAGAACACATCGAATGGACATACGGACAACAAGCACACAAAAAGCCACAAGAAAAATATGAATGACAACTATAAAATCAAAGTCAGCCTGTGAAATTCTGCCTCAACGGTGGTACCAGCTGTTTCTAAAGTCAGCAGGCCAAAGCTGAACAATAGTCACAATATGGCTGCATTCACTCTTAAGAGTAATTGAATAACCCATGGCCACATTTATTAAAATCGCTCAGAAGGAAAAATGTAACCTTTTTGCACATAGCAACCAATAAAACCCAAAAGAAAGTCAAATAAAACAAACTACAAAATGAAAATGAAGATGAAGGTGTTCTGGTCAGGCGCATCATGCATAGGGCACTGCAATTTATCTGGTTCTGTAGAGAAGTGAAATGAAACCTGAACACAGCCCATCGTTCCAAGGAAAATCTCTTTGCAGCTGTTACATCGACTAGCGTTCACAAATCAGCTGACAAATTCAAAGCCGTTTATTGTTCTATCTATATGAGGATACCTGGGGATTGCATGCTACTTTTCAATTACACTTTGGATTCTCAAAGGACTCGTCTCTGCTGTATAGGTGTTTTCTTAGCAGCAAAGACGACAACGTTTGAAACCTCCCATCCCCATCCACCGGAAACTACAAAGATAACAATTCTCAAATTTGAAAAGTTAAAAATATCTAGCATAAAAGTAAAAAAAAAAAAAAGAAGGGCATTCTTATGGGACGTGTTGCATGCACGTGGGCAGGGCTTAAGCCAGAAGTCAGGGAGGTCTACTCCGTTTGCAAAGATGCAGGTCACAGCCAGTTCTGGAAACAGTGTTGAGTTTGATTATTATTCACCCCCAGAGTAAAGCTGCTGAAAGTGTAATAAAGCTTTTATTAAAGGAACGTCACCTCTCTCTTTTTCTTCTTTCCACTCTTCGCTGGTTTCCAGCGTTGTCCCACTGTAATAAGCCTAAGGCCTGCTGTACTTGGTCATAATTAAGTGCTGAGTTCGCAAAACACATGAACTTATTTAGTCCCCACAGTGTCCATGTAGCTGCCAGTAGTTGCTTTCATACTTTTTTCAATAAAGAGGAAGATTCTTAGAGTGCAGCTGTCTGGACAGTTTATCATCCATCGCTGCACTTCAGGTTCTGCGCAGCCATTTTCTCTACTCGTGTCATCAGGAGCCAGCAGTCTCTTTCATGCTCTTGCAGCCATCCCCTGATGACGAGCAGAGGCGCAATGCCCCTAAAGTATTCTGGGATGGGTGATGTGCTCCCCCCCCAAAAAAAAAAAAAAAAAAAAAAAGGTACAGTCAGGAAAAAAAGTATTTGATGCCCTGCTGATTTTTTACGTTTGCCGACTGACAAAAATGATCAGTCTATTATTTTAATGTTATGTTTATTTTAACAGTGAGAGAAAGAACAACAAAAAAATCCAGAAAAACGCTTTTCAAAAAAGTTAAATTGATTTGCATTTTAACTGGTTCAATACCGGGCCTTTCCCCCCCCCTTCCTTCCCAGACCAATTTTTAGTTTTCAGCGCTGTCGCAATTTAAACGACAATTGCGCGGTCGTGCGACGTTGTACCCAAACAAAATTGACGTCATTTTTTTCCCCACAAATAGAGCTTTCTTTTGGTGGTATTTGATCACCTCTGCGGTTTTTATTTTTTGCGCTATAAAAAAAAGAAGAGCGACAATTTTTAAAAAAAAAACACAATATTTTTTACTTTTTGCTATAATAAAGATCCCAATTTAAAAAAAAAAAAAAAACTAATTTTTTCCTCAGTTTAGGCCGACACGTATTCTTCTACATATTTTTGGTAAAAAAAAAAAAAAAAAAAAAATCGCAATAAGCGTATATTGATTGGTTTGCGCAAAAGTTATAGCGTCTATAAAATACGGGATAGATTTATGGCATTTTTTTAAAAAAATTATTTATTTAATTATTTTTACTAATAATAGCGGCGATCGCGATTTTTTTTCGTGACTGCGACATTATGGCGGACACATCGGACACTTTTGACACATTTTTGGGACCATTCACATTTATACAGCGATCAATGCTATAAAATTGCATTGATTACTGTGTAAATGTGACAGGCAGTGAAGGGGTTAACCACTAGGGCGGGGAGGGGTTTATATGTTTCCTAGGGAATGATTCTAACTGTAGGGGGAGGGGACGCACAAGGGGAGGAGACCGATCAGTGTTCCTCAGTTCTGGGAACACAGATCGCTCTCCTCTGAGCTGACAGGACGTGGATCTCTGTGTTTACAACCGGGCAATCGCGGGTGCCCGGTGGACACCGCGGCCGCCGGGCACACGCACCGGGTCCCGAGCAACGCGGCGGGCACGCGCGCGCCCCCTAGGCGGCCGGGAACCCGAGGCCGTCATATGACGTCCACCCAGGATGGGAGATCCCATCTGTGGACGTCATATTACTATAGGCGGGTAGGGAAGTGGTAAATAAGTGAAATAAGAATTTAACCCCTTCTTAAAACATGACTTATTTGGTGGCAAAACCCCTGTTGGCAATCACAGAGGTCAGATGTTTCTTGTAGTTGGGCACCAGGTTTGCACACATATCAGGAGGGATTTTATCCTCTCCAAGTCATTAAGGTTTCGAGGCTGATGTTTGGTAACTCAAACCCTCAGCTTCCTCTACATATTTTCTATGGGATTAAGGTCTGGAGACTGGCTAGGCCACTCAAGGACCTTAATGTGCTTCTTCTTGAGCCACTCCTTTGTTGCCTTGACTGTGTGCTTTGGATCATTGTCATGCTGGAATGACCCGTGACCCATTTTCAATGCCCTGGCTGAGGGAAGGAGGTTCTCACCCAAGATTTGACAGTGCAGGGCCCCGTCCATTGTCCCTTTGATGCGGTGAAGTTGTTTCCACCTCCATGTTTGACGGTGGGGATGGTGTTCTTGAGGTCATAGGCAGCATTCCTCCTCCTCTTCCAAACACGGCGAGTTGAGTTGATGCCAAAGAACTCGATTTTGTTCTCATCTGACCACAACACTTTCACCCATTTTTCCTCTGAATCATTCAGATGTTCATTAGCAACTTCAGATGGGCCTGTACATGTGCTTTCTTGAGCAGGGGGATGCAGAACTTCAGTCCTTCACAGAGTAGTGCGTTACTGGTGACTATGGTCCCAGCTGCCTTGAGATCATTGACAAGATTCCTTTCTGTTCTCATGATTATTGAAACTCCTTGAGATGAGATCCTGCATGGAGCCCCAGACCGAGGGAGATTGACAGTTATTTTGTGTTTCTTCCATTGGCGAATAATCGCGCCAACTGTTGTCACCCTCTCACCAAGCTGCTTGGCGATGGTCTTGCAGTCCATTCCAGTCTTGTCCCTGACATCCTTGGACAGCTCTTTGGTCTTGGCCATGGTGGAGAGATTGGAATCTGATTGATTGCTTCTGTGGACAAGTGTCTTTTATACAGTTAACCAGCTGAGATTAGGAGCACTCGCTTTAAGGGAGTGCTCCTAATTTCAGCTCGTTACCTGTAAAAAAGACACCTGGGAGCCAGAAATCTTGCTGATTGATAGGGGATCAAATACTTATTCACTCATTAAAATGCAAATCAATTTAAAGCTTTTTTGAAATGTGTTTTTCTGGATATTTTGGTTGTTCTTCTGTCTCTCACTGTTAAAACAAACCTACCATTAAAATTATAGACTGATCATTTCTTTGTCAGTGGGCAAAATCAGCAGGGGATCAAATACTTTTTTCCCCCCCTCACCAAATAAAGGCAAGCAGATGGCAAAGGATGAATAATTGAGTATTGCCTGTACACTCCCTGCAGCTGACATTTTTCCCCATTACCAACTTATCATGCCTTGTTCAGCACTGTGCCTGTGTGAAGGAATCCATATTGGTACAGGGTTTTGCCTTCTTATATCAGATCTGCTCCCTGATGATTGGTGATCTAATGACTGGTGGGGGGATATCCAAAAAACAGCAGGAAAGGTGCAGGAAGCTTTGATTCACAGGATCAAGCAGAAAAAATGAGATCCTTTGCAATGCAGCTTTCTCTCCATCAAGAGAGGATTCAATAGAGCTGGACATCACCAAATCACTTAAAGTGGTGTTCCGGCCGAAATTATACTTTTTAAATAAAAATACCCCTATATTACACAAGCTTAATGTATTCTAATAAAGTTAATCTGTAAACTAAGGTCTGTTTTGTTAGTTTATAGCAGTAGTTTGTTATTTTATAAACTTACAGCAGGCCGTGGCCATCTTAAGTGTGGGCATCTGATGCCAGACTGTATTTCTTCCTGGATCTCATCCTTGCAGATCTCGCACATGCTCAGTGCAGCACAAGCAGTGTAATAGGTTTCAGGTCAGGTTTCCATAGCAACGGCAGTGTCAGAGGAAGTTGCCGCCCCTTCCCAGAAGGCATTGCAAACAGGAAATGATGCAATGGGCCACGGCCAGGGAGGAGGAAGTGAAAAATGAATACCGCAGATATACAGTAGGTGCTGAGAAAAAAAATTAAAAAATATCCAATTCGTTTACAGTGCGCAGTTTAGTGAGGGATGCTGAAGAGTTGTAAAAGTGGGTGGAACTCCATTTTAAGGTTAGCGGTCCAAGGCAGCAGTGCCTCAGATGATCTCATACACGTACAGCTATGAGGCTCAAGGCAAAGACACAAAAACTGCACTGCTATTTCCAGGAGAATTCCATTTGAAAGGTAGATCTTTCAGTGTGGTGTGCAATTAGCATTGCTAAATGTTCCCTAAAAAATATGACAAATCTCCACTTTTAGTGTCCAGGTCCACATTTAGGTGCATTTTTCTAAAAAATAAAATACAACTATATTATGTATTTGAAAAATATGTTAAACCATAATGTATTATAACTGTCGAACCGTCTACTGCCAGCTTAGGGCAAGCCGTAGGTCAGGGTGGATATAAATCATGATTATTTTTCAAAAAATGAACACAAAACAAAAAAAAATGAGATTTTTTTGGTTTTTATCAAATTTATTTTAAAAAAGATGTTTTTGGAGTAAAAATCTAAAAGATAGTTTTCTATTTAAGATACATTTATAATTTAGTTTATTCAGCATGAAATTGGGCTTAGTTATGTAGCATGAGGCTGTATAGTCTGCAATATTTAAATTTTGGTTAAATCATTCAGCCTGGGTTCACACTATAGCGATGCAGGAACCAGAGCAATTCCAGTGGCCCTCTGCGAACCGCTGCGGGTGTCAATACAATGTTAATGACACCCAAAGATCGGTTTACATGTCGCAGTTCACAGATCCTGTGAATTCAGAAGGAATCAGATCGCATGGGTGTGAACACCCATGTGATCCGATTCCAGTGTGGGGGAAAAAAAAAGTCCCTGCACCTTTTTTTTGCGAATTCAATGAGAGTTTAGCCATACAACTGTATGGCTGTATTCGCATTGCACAGACATCTCATGTGATATGCACCAGCAATGCGGTGCGAATCACATGCAATATCGCTGTTCGCCTATGTGTGAACCCAGGCTCAATGAATCCAAGCTCTGCAAGCGGAGATAACTTTCACTGCATTGATGCACTTACACGATTTCACAGTAACCATGAGATAAAACAAAGTTCAGGAATATTCCTTTATCCCATTGTTTTGCTATGGGATTAAGGTCTGGAGACTGACTAGTGTACACTACAAACTGTATGATTGAATTGGTTGTGATATCGCTGTTTTACTAACCTGACAACTTATTATTCTAAATAGGAAACCATTTTGATTGCAAAGATTAAAGATTCTAACTACCAGCAAGAATAAGCCTTTACATTTAAAGAGCAGATCCCTCATGGCAGCGCCTGTTAGCGGGCATCCACCCACCTGCTGCCGCCACGTCACTCACCTTGCTGTGTCACTGCCACATCACCAGCCATCCCATTAAAGTGAATCGGACTGTTAGTGAATCAACAGCGGGTCAGAGGAGGAGCCGCTGCGGGACAGAGATGACAGTTGCTCTTTAAAAAAATATTATTTAAATCGAGTTGATTAAATCAAGCCATTTTACTAGCAATTTAAAGCGACTTGATTTAAATCAAATCCACCCTGCCTTAGGTTATACAATTTTTTTCCTTCCACCACGGGTGGAAGGAATGAAAAATGCTCAATGCCCTTATCAACAGTCAGTGATGGTGTTATTTCTCCCCCACCACTATTGCATTCTGCTGGCGGGGAGCCTTCTATGCTGGCAGAACTCAATGATCATTGCTAGTGGCTAAAGCCAACAGCAGCGATCACCTGCAAAGAAATATGACAGGCTGGTTGTACTGAAGTCGATCCAACCAGCCTACCCATAGACGGATCGAATTTTGGCCAGTCCCTGCTGAACTGGAAAAGATTCAAGTCATCTATGACCAGCCTAAATTTACAAACGCTTACAAAAAAAAAAAAAGAATAATGAAAAAAATTGCTTTCCTGAAACAATGAAGTGAAAAAACAGCAGCAACTCACAGCGCACGATCTCTCTACTCTATTCAGGGGATTTTAGGTCATTTCTGATCATTTCCAATAATAAAACACTCTGGTTTGTATCAACACTATTTCTTGCAAAAAAAAACCGCCTACAGAGAAAAGTTCTTTCTGCGATTGCTGCTCAGTGAATCCATTCACTACATTCTCTGTACAAAAAAAAAAAAAAAGACCATCAATAGTCGGCCTCACTAAAGGGGCCCAAAAGTGAATGCAAAGCCAAAGTGGATTGTGGAGTGGAGTCTGAACGGCCGAGGTGTAAGCGATGACGATCAAAAGCCTTCACAAGAATAACAAAACGCATTAATCATCAGATCATCGGACACTGAGCGAGTGTTGGGGGGGATGGCTGCGCGGAAAGCCGAAAAGGAAAGGCGTGCTGATTTGCCAGAGACGTAAAAAATGTGCAAGACCAAAATAAATGTGTAAAACAGGAGTGCGCTAATGGATTCCAGCTGGGCCGGATTGTGTGCGACGGGCTCAGATTTCACACCGTTTTATGAAAAGTTTAATGTTCCGCCTCTCCCATGGGCACGCTGTCCTTGGAGTTAAAATGCCATAACCACATTCTGGCCGATCAGGGCCTCAGAAAGAAAATGTACATGATTTATCACGGATCAGGGGTTGGGATCATGTGGACAACCTTTACAATGTATAGGGAGGACGCATACACAAGAGCTTAACTAGGAGTAGCCGTCTTATTCCCATTACATTTCTGCTATACGCAGTCGGTGCTGTAATGTTTAACTATAAGAATAGAGGCGAATTCCTGAAAGTGTTTGTGAACTAATAATGTACTTCTCGATTTGATCACTTTCGATATACAGTTGTGCTCATAAGTTTACATACCCTGGCAGAATTTATGATTTCTTGGCTATTTTTCAGAGAATATAAATGATAAACACAAAAACTTTTTTCACTCATGATTCGTGTTTATTATCATTATCAGCCATTTATTATCAGTCAAATGTGTTTACTCTTTTTAAATCATAATGGCAACACAAACTACCCAAATGACCCTGATCAAAAGTTTACATACCCTGGTGATTTTGGCCTGATAACATGCACACAAGTTGACACAAAGGGGTTTGAATGGCTATTAAAGGTAACCATCCTCACCTGTGATCTGTTTGCTTGTAATTAGTGTGTGTATAAAAGGTCAATGAGTTTCTGGATTCCTGACAGACCCTTGCATCTTTCATTAAATGCTGCACTGAGGTTTCTGGATTCTGAGTCATGGGGAAAGCAAAAGAATGGTCAAAGGATCTGCGGGAAAAGGTAGTTGAACTGTATAAAACAGGAAAGGGATATAAAAAGATATTCAAGTAATTGAGAATGCCAATCAGCAGTGTTCGAACTCTAATCAAGAAGTAGAAAATGAGGGGTTTTGTTGAAATCAAACCACGGTCAGGTAGACAAACTAAAATTTCAGCCACAACTGCCAGGAAAATTGTTTGGGATGCAAAGAAAAACTCACAAATAACTTCAGGTGAAAACGTAATGTGGCTGTTTCAAGATGCACAATAAGGAGGCACTTGAAGAAAGATGGGCTGCATGGTCGAGTCGCCAGAAGAAAGCCATTACTACACAAATGCCACAAAGCATTCCGCTTAAAATACGCCAAACAGCACAGAGACATGCCTCAAACCTTCTGGCACAAAGTCATTTGAAGTGATGAGACCAAAATTAAGCTTTTTGGCCACAACCAAAAAACGCTACATTTGGAGAGGAGTCAACAAGGCCTATGATGAAAGGTACACCATTCCTACTGTAAAATACAGAGGTGGATCGCTGATGTTTTGGGGATGTGTGAGCTACAAAAGCACAGTAAATTTGGTCAAAATTGTTGGCAAGATGAATGCAGCATGTTATCAAAAAATACTGGAGGAACATTTGCATTCATCAGCCAGGAAGCTGCGCATGGGACGTACTTGGACATTCCAGCATGACAATGATCCAAAACACAAGGCCAAGTTGACCTGTCATTGGCTACAGCAGAATAAAGTGAAGGTTCTGGAGTGGCCATCTCCGTCTCCTGACCTCAATATCATTGAGCCACTCTGGGGAGATCTCAAAACATGCAGTTCATGCAAGACAGCCCAAGACAGGAACTGGAGGCTTTTTACCAAGAGGAATGGGCAGCTTTACCATCTGAGAAGATAAAGAGCCTCATCCACAAATACCACACAAGACTTCAAGCTGTCATTGATGCTAAAGGGGGCAATGTAAACTTGAAATGGGGTATGTAAAGTTTTGATCAGGGTCATTTGGGTAGTTTCTGTTGCCATTATGATTTAAAAAGAATAAACACAGTTGATTGATAATAAATGGCTTCAGCCCAACACTAACCATAAGTGAAAGAAAAGTTTTTTGGTTTATCATTCATATTCTCAGAAAAAAGGCCAAGAAATCAAATTCTGCCCGGGTATGCAAACTTATGAGCACAACTGTACCATCAAAAGCATTTTTGTTATATCTCTTCAGTACGTCGGTTCAAAAATCTTTTGATCCTGCCAAAAATCCAGTAAGCTCAAATTCCTGTACACTCTGCCTGCACTGCACTGGTATCAGTCTTATCTGTTCTCTGTGGACTACAGAACACCTGCTTTATGCTACGGAGAAGATTGGGAAGTGTTCTACGGTCTTGTCCTTGAGCGACAACTCAGCTTCTTACAATATCTACTTGAGGATCGCCTATCGCAGATATACTGTGGCACCCCCCCCCCCCCCCCCCTGCTTCGGATCATGTACATGTACATAATCTGCTTCTTCAGGGTAGGAGGTGCCGCCCTGGCTGTGCTGCCATTTGCTGCAGCGCAAGCCGATCAGCGGGTCCCTGACAATGATCTATGGTCAGCACCCACTGACCGGCTGAGCAAATGACAGAAGAGAGCTCTGTGTTGGTTGACAACACAAAGCTCTCTTCTGTAAATGGCGATGTGACATTTTCTTTTTTTCTCCCTTTTTCCTCCCCCTCCACTGCCACATTTGGCACTTTTGGGGGGGGGGGGGGGGGGGGAACGGGTACCTGGTTTTGACAGGTACTCACTCCTACTTCCTAGCAAGATTGCTGCACTGTGATCTGCATCACGTCCGACCCCTCCTCCTCCCCCCCCCGCTGCTTTCTGGGACTCACACGACGGGACCATTCAGAAAGCGCAGTGCGACTCACATATGCGCAGTAGTAAACCGGCAGTGAGGCCCGAAAGCTTCACTGCCGGTTTCCCTTACTTGCATACCAGCGCCTGCACCCGAAGCCGATGGACGAATTGGCTTGGGGTGCCGACGGCGCGGGATCGCTGGGCAGGAAGTGTCTTCATATTATTAATTTTTTTTTTTTTTTTTTACAGGCTGGAACTCAGCTTTAACCCCTTCCCAGCCAATGTCATTGTTATAGTGGTAATGCAGATTATAAACACTGATCACTGTATTAATGTCACTGGTGAGGCCAGTGGTAGTTAGTCAGTTCCTCCCCCAATTGATTGCCTGCCGCACTATTACAGTCCCATTATAAGTTGCTGATCGCCGCCATTAGTAGTAGAAAAAAAAAACTCCAGTGTATGTGTATATATAAAATTTTTAGGCTAACTTTCACACAAGCCAATATACACTTATTGGGATTTCTTTTTTAACAAAGACATGTAGTAGAATACATTTTGGCCTAAATTTATGACAAAATTAGATTTTTTTAAAACAATTTTATTGGATATGTTTTATATCAGAAAGTAAAATATACTTTTTTTTTCAAAACGGTTTGTCTTTTTTCATTTATAGCACAAAAAAAACCCCAGTGGTGATCAGATACTATTAAAAGAAAGCTCTATGTGTGAATAGGAGATATAAATTTCATTTGGGTACAGTGTTACATGACCGTGCAATTACTAGTTAAGTTAGCGCAGTGCTGAATAGCAAAAAACGGACTGGTCGCAAATGGGGTAAAATCTTCCGGAGCTAAAGTGGATATAAAGAGTTAGCATTGTCACCTAGGACAGGAAGTGTGTTTTTTGCAGGATAGCCAGTTGAAAATGATATTAAAATTATATAAAAGAGACAACTATGACAAATAAACCAGCGTGGCTGGTAGAAGCAACTTCCCAAAGGCCAAGCCAAGACAGACATCAGGCACACATTCAAACCCAACACACCCACCTAAACAATGTCTTCTGGCCCAGCTTCAGTCATAGAAAGGAATTGTCGGCTCACACGTATGGCTCTGCTAGGCAAGTTAGAGCAGCTGCAGAAAATGTTGAAAATTACAGAACCAGCTTACCACAGGGAAGGCAATCAGACAGGACTGTCCAAACCTGTCCCACACACATGGCCTTGTCTCAAATCTGGCTGAAAGCAATCAATTATGTAAACCATAATGGAAAAATACCACTTTTCTAAAGCTACCAAAAATTAAGATTTTTACTCCTCGCACTCATGTCAACAGTACCCCGAACATAGGTTATTGCAAACACGATTGGCCATCGAATTTGGCTAGACGTCTGCACAGAGCTCGAGGAGGAATTACAGGCATTCTCTGCTGCCACATGCTGCTCAGAGCAGAGGTCCGCTGCGTCCCTGTTCACCGTTTCAGGTCCAATTTCAGTCCGAATTCAGACCTGAAAACGGACCAAAAGATGCCCAGGACCCCTTTGTGGAGCCGCAGCAGAGATATGTGAACCGGCTCCATAGAGAGCCGGTCACAATCCCCTACCATGTGAATTGGATGCAGGGAAACCGCAATTAGTCGTGTAAAAATGTATTATATAATATGAATATATAATACATACACACACACACACACACACACCTTTACAATTGCTCTAACTGAACAAACTGAAATCAGAAGGGTCTGGTATGGATTTGGGGGGGGGGGGGGGGGGTGGCTCAAAATCCAGACCAAGGGGTTAGGTATGGTCTTGGGGGGAACCCCACTTTTTTCCTTCATTTTGGCGTAGGGTTCCCCCTCAAGATCCTTTCCAGACTCAAGGGGCCTGGTATAAATCTGGGGCACCCAGTTTTATTTTTTTTTTTTTTTTATAAAAATTTTGCCATGAGGTTTTATCCATACCGGGACAAAGGAATTGTTTTGATTGGTCAAAGGAAAAGTCGCAATCATGCCAAAGTCAGATAGCTTTTATTAAAGTCGCATGGAAGTCAGACAAATTCGCAAGGCAAAGTCAGATTGGAATTCGTGAGACTTCTGTTTCAGATCAGTGTGAACATAGCCTAAAGCTGGAGCATACAAAATCTGAGGCAGCTCTGCATAGAAACCAATCAGCTTCCAGGTTTTATTGCCAAAGCTTAATTGAACAAAACAGAAGTTAGAAGCTGATTGGTTACTATGCACATCTGCACCAGATTCGGTGTGCATCAGTTTTAGTAAATCTCCCCTCTGCAAGGGGCATCACTAACCCAAAACAAGAAAAAACTGTGGGTCCACCGCATCTGGTCAAATGCCCCAAAGATCTTCTAGATTACCTCTAGAACACCCTGATACTCCTCAAACTCAGAGTGCTGTAATAGGCAAATCGTGAGCAAAGCCGGAATAGAATTGTAGCTGACCCCTCCCCAGGTGACCTAAAATTGGCTGCCAAATGTAAAGAGCAACTTCACTGGCCAACCAGAAAGTGGGCGTAATGAGAGAAGGTTGGCCGGAGTATGACCACACCTTACCTATAAAAAATAAAAAAAAAAAGACTCCAGCTATGTTTGCTGGTAAGGCAAGTTCACAGGCAACAAGTCAATTTTAACAGGTTATCTTTGACCCCAAACACTTCAAAAATAATTTCCTTCACCATTATAATTGGCCAGGGTTAGGATTTGCAAGTTGCAACAATCTATGACGTAAGATAGTAAATATGTATTGTTAAAAAACTAAATACATTATATTATTGGTATGTTGGGTCCCTAAAGTGCTCTATTACATTTTCAATTTAGTAAATGCACTTAGCAGTCTAAGTAATGGGGGCCCTTGCTGACTTCTAACTAGCACGCGGATATGTTTGAGTTTTACAAGCCTACTCTAGAGTACATATAGACTCCACTAAGGCTACAGGTTTTGTTTTCAGAAAGCCCAGCTGGGTCACATCTGGGCAGATTGGAACACCCCAAAAATTGAAGATGGGGGGATAAGGACACCCCTATACACCCTTCTACAGTGCTTTTTATTGGAGAGCAATTAAAAATGGACCATAGCTTAGATCTGGAAAACTGATTCTTAGGGTTCCTTGTATAAATGTAAACCCCCCCCCCAATCCTAAAAACATGGATGTACCTTTTAAGATTTAAATGAATAACAAACTGCTCGGATTTATGAAGGTGTCAGGTGTGAATCACTGAACTCGAGCTATTAGTGCATTAGAATAAAGCAATAATGGTTACGGCTGTGTAAACAGTATTCCACCTAAGATGCTCATAACTTAATTGCTGTGAGGTTGGCTGATTATGAGAACAATAAGCAGCAAGCGGGACTGGGCACAGTGCGCTCTCTGATAATTATCTGTGTGGCAGGCAGGATTTATGGCGCTGCATGATGTATTCTCCGTCCTTTTCCCCCGGCAGAGGTGAAGGGCGATCTATAAAAGCTGTCATTAATGCTGAGCCAAAACCTGTTATGTCTCCTTTCTCCGCCACCATACCAGCTGCGCTCCTCTTGCCCACAACCATATTCTGCGCTGTTCACATACAAGAAATCAGGACTGGAGGACTGTCCCCCCGTCTTAAAAAAAAAAACCTTGCGATGCAAGAAAGACTCGGGCTGCCATACATGACACTTTTTCATTCAACCAGTGGGTCGAATGAAAAAAAACAAAAACAAAAAAAAGGAACAAAAACACACACACACACACACACACACACACACACACACTTGATTCCCTACTGCAGCACTATTGTATTCTGATGGACGGAGACTTCCTCACCGTCAGAATACATGGATCAGCACTGTCGGCTATAGCCAGCAGCGCTAATCAAGAGAACATTTTTGCACACCTCTAAAACCTAGCACCGACTCATTTTTACTCTGTATACAGAGTGGGGAAACAAACATTTTTTACAGGTTTTTATCGGAGGCTGTGACCCCACTAAGGTGATTTTTCCCTTATGCCGTGTACACACGGCTGGACTTTGACCAAACTTGTCCGACAGAACGAATCCGTCGGACAATCCAACCGTGTGTGGGCTTCATCGGACCTGTTGAAAATGTGACGGACTTCAGATTTAGAACATGTTTCAAATCTTTCCGACGGACTCGAGTCCGGACGAAAAATCCGTTCGTCTGTATGCTAATCCGACGGACGAAAACCGACGCTAGGGCAGCTATTGGCTACTGGCTATGAACTTCCTAATTCTAGTGCGGCCGTATGTCATCACGGTCCAATCCGTCGGACTTTGGTGTGATTGTGTGTAGACAAGTCCGATTCGACGGAATGTCGAAAGGTCCGTCAAAAAGTGCGACGTAGTTTTAAGTCAGTCGAAAGTCCGGTCGTGTGTACACAGCATTACTTTATGTCCTGATGGCAACCTGTACAAGGAATAGGTGAAGGAGCTGTCACCATTCCGGGAGAAGAAGCGTGTCAGAGGTGATCGGTTTCGGTATTTGGACTCTCCATTAACTTTCAAGCTTGTCCTTGATTCCCGGATTCATCATATGTGTTCCTCTCTCGGTGATGTATGACTTCAAGAATTTGAAAAACTGAGATATAGACAATAATAGCTGCTGAGGAAAAGGTTTCCTTTACCTGAAGATTGTGGCTGACCCCGGCTTCCAGCTGCGCCCTGCCAAGGACACACCACTAGATGACATCTGGGAAAACCTATCGAGCCAGAGGCGTGCCTTCCGGTGACATCAGTGGAAATTCCACCCAGGAACAAGATACGGCTTTACAGTCCTACACCGCTTGACGGTACCAAGCTCGTTTGACTCACCGCCAAGGGCCTGTGAGTCCACCTTATCTGGTAAGGGCATTATATAGCTGTTCCTTTTGGGCCAAAGTCACCACTCTAAGGGAGAAACCCTACTTCTGAACAGGGATACGTTCAACAGCCCCTGTCTACCACAGCTTAATGAACTATTTACACCAAGATTGATATCTAGCAACCCCATATCTAAGATGGTGGACTTTAAAGATGCTTGCATCTCTGTACATACCACCTTGATGGACTTTTGATTATATATTTATATATTTTGGTCCCCCTCTTCTTTGGGTGGTTAAGTACTTGGTATACATCATTGTAGTAGCTTCAATAATATCTTTACTTTTATTTTTATTTTTCAAGCTTCCTCTTTTCTTTTTGATTACAGCTTGTAGCTGAACCTTCAAGTATTGATCTGATTGGTTTTCCCTATTGCCACGATACGGAACACCAACCTCCTAAGTCTCCACTTATTTAGCATATAGATATAGTCATATCATTGCACGAATTATCCTATTAATGTTGAATTCACCCTTGGGAAAGTTTGGGTGAGGAAGGTATTATTTCCCTCACTCCAACTCCCCCCCCCCCCCCTTCTTTTTTGTACACACCTGAGGATTGTACATCCCTATTCTAGTTATAGGGTCAACACTATTTAGTTATCACCACTAGCGCCACACTTTATTTTATTTCTTTATATATTTACACGGGTCAAGTTGTTGTGTTGGCTGCTCTATTGCTTGAGAGTTGGCGCAAATTTTTTTGTATACACACTTTATTAGTTACACCTATTCAAGTTGCTAATTGTTAATCAGACAATCACAAGGAAGCAACTCAATGCATTTAGACATCTAGAAGTGGTAAAGACAACTTGCTGAAGTTCAAACCGAGCACCAGAATGAGGAAGAAAGGGGATTTAAGTGACTTTGAACATGACATGGTTGGTGCCAGACGGGTTGGTCTGAGTATTAAAAAGCTGCTGATCTACTGGGATTTCCATGCACAATCATCTCTAGGGTTTACAGAGAATGCTCCGAAAAATAGAAAATATCCAGTAAGTGGCAACTGTGTGGATGAAAATGCCTTGTTAAGGTCAGCGGAGACTGGGCAGACTGGTTCGAGGTGATAGAAAGGCCAACGGTAACTCAAATACCCACTTGTTACAATCAAAGTATGCAGAATACCATCTCTGAATGCACAACATATTGAACCGTGAAGCAGATGGGCTACAGCAGCAGACCACCAAACCGGGTGCCACACCTGTGAGCCAACAGAAAACTGAGGCTACAATTCACAAAGGCTCATCAAAATTGGACAATAGTAGATTGGAAAAATGTTGCCTGGTCTAATGAGTCTCGATTTCAGCTGTGAAATTCAGATTTGGCATAAACAACATAAAAGCATGGTTCCACCCTGCCTTGTATCAATGGTTCAGGCTGGTGGTGGTGTAATGGTGTGGGGGGATATTTTCTTGGCACACTTTGGGCCTCTTAGTACCAATTAAGCATTGTTTAAACGCCACGGCCTTCCCAAGTATTTTTGCTGACCATGTCCATCCCTCTATGAGTACAGTGTACCCATCTTCTGATGGCTCCTTCCAGCAGGATAATGCACCATGTCACAAAGCTCAAATCAGCTCACCACTGATTTCTTGAACATGACAATGAGATCACTATACTACAATGGCCTCCACACTCCCCAGATCTCAATCCAATAGAGCACCTTTGGGATGTGGTGGAACGGGAGATTTGCATCATGGATGTGCAACCAACAAATCTGCTGCAACTGTGTGATGCTATCATGTCAATATGGACCAAAATCTCTGAGGAATCTATGCCATGAAGAATTAAGGTAGTTCTATAGGCAAAAGGGGGTCCAACCCAAAAGTGACCGGTGAGTGTAGCTGCCCTTTTACAGTGAGCTTTTCCTGCCCATCAATATGTAGCAGACAACATTGCAGCACATTCTGGTCTTTGGATCAGTTCCCTTTATGCCCTAGAAGAACCTTGGATCTCTGGCTGTATACAAGGCCACAACCAATCCGCAGGCAGTTATTTGTGAATGCACTTTACCAGCAATACATTTCAGGGTATCTGTTCCTTCAAGATTGGGGATCCCTAACCTTCTTCCATGTGGCTGAGCGCATTACAACTTGGAGTTCTCTTCATCTTATCCCAGTGAAATGATGTACATCCGCCAGCTCTCTGTCTGAATGATAGGCTGTTGAGAGTTTAGATCTTAGGATATGAGGCTTTGCCCGCTGTACCCATATGTTTATCTGTGCATGACGTAATGGTTTATTTATTTAATAAATCCATTTGGGTATACACAGGTGCGATTGGTTCATTTGTTGTTTAAAGCCGTGTACACACGACCGGACTTTGACTGGACTGGTCTGACGGAACAAATCCGGACAATCCGACCGTGTGTGGGCTTCATCGGACCTTCAGCGGACTTTTTCTGTTGAAAATCAGACGGACTTTAGATTTGGAACATGTTTCAAATCTTTCCGCCGGACCCAAGTCCGGTCAAGAAATCCATTCGTCTGTATGCTAGTCCGGACAAAAAAAAAAGGACACAAGGGCAGCTACTGGCTATGAACTTCCTTATTCTAGTCCCTTCGTACGTCATCACGTTCAAACCAACAGACTTTAGACCCTTCGTGTGTGGGCAAGTCCGGTCATTCAAAAGTCCGTCGGACCTTTGATGCTGAAAAATCCGCTCGTGTGTACACGGCATTAGGCCCCTTCCACGCGGGGGGAGGCTGTTTGAGTCCACCTGCTCAGCGGGGAATCTGTCCGCTGATCCCTGCTGAGCAGGTAGGTGGCTGGACCATCTCCGCTCCACTTATGCAGAGCAGACACAGCCTGCTGTCCTCTATGAGTGTTCGGATGTAAACCGACCGCCTTTCCATTTACACCGGACTGCCATCCAATCCACCAGACAGATGGGGAATGGATCCCCATTTGTCTGTTTTTAGCAGATAGGATCGGATGTCGGTGGGTGTCAATGGACACATGTCCATTGACACCCACCGCTCCATAGAGGGTCCAATCGGGTCCACCTGAAAAACTTGCTAGAAACACTTTATCACATGCAGCTCTGGGCTGTGTGCTACTGCCCTACCGCCTGCCTGGTCCACTACATGAGAGCATTCTACCCAACATCCATTTATAGACCGTGTGAGAGATTCACTTCAAGCCCAACTCCATCTAAGGCCTACGGCTGTCCCCTGCATATGTACCTGAAGTTGGGACATCATGTTGTTCTGGTCTCACTATACAATGCAGAAGAGAACAGCACTGAAGTCAAAACATTCTCTGGAGCATTATAAACCCCCCTATCCTTTACAGCCAAGAAAGCTGCCATGTTAGCCTTGGTTTTACTTACATTTGCCATGGAGCTGAACATGTGATGGCTTGACACGTTTAGGCATGCCAAGCATTTGGGAGTCCATTTATTCCATTGGCCAGAATATTAATGTATTCTGGCCATTTGAATGAATTATTGCACAAGTGCTAAACACACCTGGCATTTAGGCGCATTTACAGGCATTTGGGCGCGTTCAGCATTCTTTCTGCCAAAATGCTCCTTTCCTGGCCTTGCACATGACGGGTTTTTTTCTGCTTCTAAACACCTGTAAACACCTATGTGTAAGGCTAATATAGAAGGCCGTTTAGAGGCAGACAAAAAAAATGTAAAAAACCTGTAAAAGTGGTGTTTTTGACGCTCAGTGTGCATAAGCCGTTAAATTAAAATGGATCTAAAGGATGAAGGTGTTTTACTTTCAAGTATTCTTTGCATAAAGGTAAAAGAAAATTGAGTGCGCAGCAGCCTCTCTCAGCCCCCCCAATACTTACCTGAGCCCAATCTCGATCTAGCGGTGTGCACAAGAGCAGCGGCTCTCCTGGGTCTCTCCCTCATTGGCCGAGATGCAGCAGCAGGAGCCATTGGTTCCTGCTGCTGTCAATCATAGCCAATGAGAAGAGAGCAGGGGGGTGGAGCTGAGCTCTCTGTGTCTTATGAACACCGAGCGGGGTTCGGGAATGAGCACACAAGAATGCCCCCACAGCAAGTGGCTTGCTATGGGGGCACTTGGCAAAGGGTCGGAGCTAGGAATGCTGACAGGCGACCCCAGAAGAGGAGGATCGGGGTTGCTCTGTGCAAAATTACTGCACAGAGCAGTTAAAAATGCCATGTTTGTTATTTTTTTAAATTTCCTTTACAAACATTTTAAATAAAAAAACGTGCATTAAATCAAAGCTTTAAAAATTATTCATTAGTTACTTTGCTCTGTTGAGCTAACTGCTGAGCCCACTTAAAACTATTCAGTCCATTTAAAAAGGAAAAATTACCGTATTTATCGGCATATAACACACACTTTTTTCCCCTGAAAATCAGGGGAAAATCGTGGGTGCGTGTTATAGGCCGATCCCCGCCGATTTTGTGTCATCGGAGCGATCGCGGCAATTGCCGCGGTCGCCGCCAACATACACAGCCGTTGGTAGATTCAAATATGGCGCCGAGACTGCAGGGATTCGTCGGAGCCGAGATACACATACCCGACTGTTCTCGGCTTTTTTCGGCGCCGCTCACAGTCCCGCCCTATGATGGACATAACACAGGTCCAAGGGGCGGGACTGGGCGTGACGGCAGCGCCGAAAAAAGCCGAGAACACTCGGGTATGTGTATCTCGGCTCAGACGAATCCCTGCAGTCTCTGCGCCATATTTGAATTTACCCACGGTTGTGTATGTCGGCGGCGAGTGGGCAAGGCTGCACTGGCAAGGCTGCACTGGCAAGGCTGCACTGGGGCAAGGCTGCACTGGGGCAAGGCTGCACTGGGGCAAGGCTGCACTGGGGCAAGGCTGCACTGACACTGATAAGGCTGCAGATGGACAGATAAGGCTGCATTGATGGGCATTTTAATGTAAGTTTTTTTTCCTTAAACTTCCCTCCTAAACTTGGGGTGTGTGTTATACGCCGGCGCGTGTTATACGCTGATAAATACGGTAAATATTGAAGAGAGCTCACCTTCTTCAGTGTTCCAGCCCGGGTGCCCACAAAGACCACAGAATGCCCATCGTAGCTGTAAGCTGCCACACTAGCCATGCCATCGTTCTTCTCTTCAAACAACGGAAGACCTTCGATCACCTTCAGGCCACCAATGGGCTGATTTAGAGCCAGGCCACAGAATGCTTCATGAATATGGATAGGCTGAAAGAGAAAAAAGTGACATTATACTCAGCAACCTAGACAGCAGCATATCACCGACAAGGTTTGTGTGTTAATCCTAATGCAACAGACCGTGGTTTTATTAAAATGGATTCTACAGGTTTTCTCTACAGGCTAGCAGACTTGAGTGCTGGGGAATTTTGTGCAGTGTTTACTGTGAAATGCCTACATGCTTTTTCCTTTGCTGGACTTAACCTGTGATCTATGCTGAGCCATGGTGACCCACACATACAGTATCTCACAAAAGTGAGTACACCCCTCACATTTTTGTAAATATTTTATTATATCTTTTCATGTGACAACACTGAATAAATGACAATTTGCTACAATGTAAAGTAGTGAGTGTACAGCTTGTATAACAGTGTATATTTGCTGTCCCCTCAAAATAACTCAACACACAGCCATTAATGTCTAAACCGCTGGCAACAAAAGTGAGTACACCCCTAAGTGAAAATGTCCAAATTGGGCCCAAGTGTCAATATTTTGTGTGGCCACCATTATTTTCCAGCACTGCCTCAACCCTCTTGGGCATGGAGTTCACCAGAGCTTCACAGGTTGCCACTAGAGTCCTCCTCCACTCCTCCATGACGACATCACGGAGCTGGTGGATGTTAGAGACCTTGCGCTCCTCCATCTTCCATTTGAAGATGTCCCACAGATGCTCAATAAGGTTTAGGTCTGGAGACATGCTTGGCCAGTCCATCACCTTTACCCTCAACTTCTTTAGCAAGGCAGTGGTTGTCAATGGAGGTGTGTTTGGGGTCGTTATGTTGGAATACCACCCTGCGACCCAGTCTCCGAAGGGAGGGTATCATGCTCTGCTTCAGTATGTCACAGTACATGTTGGCATTCATGGTTCCCTCAATGAACTGTAGCTCCCCAGTGCCAGCCGCACTCATGCAGCCCCAGAACATGACACTCCCACCATGCTTGATTGTAGGCAAGAGACACTTGTCTTTGTACTCCTCACTTGGTTGCCGCCACACACGCTTGATACCATCTGAACCAAATAAGTTTCTCTTGGTCTCATCAGACCACAGTACATGGTTACAGTAATCCATGTCCTTAGTCTGCTGGTCTTCAGCAAATTGTTTGCGGGCTTTCTTGTGTATCATCTTTAGAAGAGACTTCCTTCTAGGATTACCGCCATGCAGACCAATTTGATGCAGTGTGCGGCATATGGTCTGAGCACTGACAGGCTGACCCCCCCCCCCCTTCAACCTCTGCAGCTATGCTGGCAGCACTCATATGTCTATTTCCCAAAGACAACCTCTGAATAGGACGCTGGGAACCTGTCCTGTTAAACCGCTGTATGGTCTTGGCCACCGTGCTGCAGCTCAGTTTCAGGGTCTTGGCAATCTTCTATAGCCTAGGCCATCTTTCTGTAGAGCAACAATTCTTTTTTTTTTTTCAGATCCTCTGAGTTCTTTACCATGAGGTGCCATGTTGAACTTCCAGTGACCAGTATGGGAGAGTGAGAGCAATAACACCAAATTTAACGCACCTGCTCCCCATTCACACCTGAGACCTTGTAACACTAACGAGTCACATGACACCGGGGAGGGAAAATGGCTAATTGGGCCCAATTTGGACATTTTCACTTAGGAGTGTACTCACCTTTGTTGCCAGCGGTTTACACATTAATGGCTGTGTGTTGAGTTATTTTGAGGGGACAGCAAACATGCACTGTTATACAAGCCGTATACTCACTACTTTAGCAAAGTGTCATTTCTTTAGTGTTGTCACATGAAAAGATATAATAAAATATTTACAAAAATGTGAGGGTAGTACTCACTTTTGTGAGATATTGTACCTGGAGGCCTTTACTTGGTATTTGGCAAAGAAGCTGCCATTTTCACTACAGTGTACAGCAAGCCACATTGGGTCCAGTTTGTGTCTCACACAAGCCAAGTTAGGCCCCTTTCACACGGGACGGGTCCGTGATGATCCGCCCCGTGAACATCCGCTTGCTCAGCGGAGATCACTCCGTTGATCCCGGCTGAGCCGGCGGATGACAGGCGGTCCGTGCACGGACCGCCCAGTCAGATCTCCGCTCTCCCCTATGGGGGATCGGATGAACACGGACAATCTGTCCGTGTTCATCCAATCCGCTCTGTAGACGGATAGAAAAATAGGATTTTCTTCCATTTGCACAATCGGACGATAGCGGGGACGGATGATATCGGGTACGGATGATATCGGGTGTCAGCGGATGTTCATCCGCTGACACCCACTATCCCATAGGGATGCATGTATGTCCGTATTTCATCCGAAAATGGATGGATGAAATACGGACATACTGTCTGCACGTGTGAAAGGGGCCAAGTGATTTTATTTCTTGCTACTTGCTGGACGTAACTGGAACTTCTCAGTAGATCAGCTGTAAGACTTAAATCTATAGGAGTAGTAATGATTGCCAAACAGATGGAACCAATGGCTCCCATGTGGATTACGCTACATAAAAAGCATGCAGTGGCATCTTGTAGCTACTAGCTACCAATCACACATGATTGGAGAACTGTGCCATCACTGATCCCACAATTTAACTACATGTTTCTTGTGTGCCTTACTATATACAGAACCATTTGTTGCATCTGTTAATCAATTACTACCTCCTAGCAGCACCATTGGAAGCAGTTTACATGCCTTTATGCATGTTCTCACATTTCAGGCATCATTGCACTTATTAGAACAAAGGCTACAAAAGTAGAAAAGTAGAAAAGCTTCATTCACAAACAACCCGCAGAGAATAGATTTTTTTAAATTTACCAATTTATCTAGTATTGACATTTTCTGCAATGCTTTACACAAAGCTCAGGAACTTTCCCTTTATTCCTTGCCCCATAGGAGCAAGTACTACCCAGCCTACCTCCGCACGAGTGTACCATATTCACACACATATACCGCACACCTACCATATTCACACCCACACACATATATACTGCACACCTACCATATTCACACCCATACCGCACATACATACAGTGGGGATGGTAAGTATTCAGACCCCCTTACATTTTTCACTCTTTGTTATATTGCAGCCATTTGCTAAAATCATTTAAGTTCATTTTTTCTCCTCATTAATGTACACACAGCACCCCATATTGACAGAAAAACACAGACTTGCTGACATTTTTGCAGATTTATTAAAAAAGAAAAACTGAAACATCACATGGTCCTAAGTATTCAGACCCTTTGTTGTGACACTCATATATTTAACTCAGGTGCTGTCCATTTCTTCTGATCATCCCTGAGATGCTTCTACACCTTCATTTGAGACCAGCTGTGTTTGCTTATACTGATTGGACTTGATTAGGAAAGCCACACGCCTGTCTATATAAGACCTTACAGCTCACAGTGCATGTCAGAGCAAATGAGAATCATGAGGTCAAAAGGAACTGCCTGAAGAGCTCAGAGACAGAATTGTGGCAAGGCACAGATCTGGCCAAGGTTACAAAAAAAATTTCTGCTTCACTTAAGGTTCCTAAAAGCACAGTGGCCTTCATAATCCTTAAATGGAAGACATTTGGGACGACCAGGACCCCCGGATCGCGAGGAGGGTTGAATCGTGATCTTGATTCTTTAAGGCGGAGTTCCACCCAAAAATAGAACTTCCACTTTAAGTGATGGTGACCCACTGACATGCCACATTTGGCATGTCATTTTTTTTTAGGGGGGGGATGCAGTTTTTATGGGCGCCCAGCTCCCACTTCCTCCCTGGGCTCCATGGCACCGGAAGGAAGTTCACCTCTCCCCTTCCCTCCCTGCAATCTTCTGGGACACATCACAGGTCCCAGAAGATTGCCCGACAATTCGCAGCGCGGCCTGCTGTGAAGCCACAGCCGGGCGCCCACAGTTAGAATGTCGGCGCCAGGGAGAGGATCGGGGCTTTGTGAGCCCGCATCACTGGACCGTGAGTGATTAAAAGTCAGCCGCTGCACTCTTTGTAGCGGCTGACTTTTAAATGGGTGGAACTCCGCTTAAACGATTATTTGTGCAGCTCTACTCCTACCATATTCACGCACACGCCGCACTCCTACCATATTCACACACACAACCACACTCATACCATAGGCACACAGAAACTCAATAGAAGCTGAAGTGTTTTTTTCTTAGGGATATCTCTTTCTCTGATATGCTTGACAAAGATCAGTTCCATGTTTCTAAATGTGTGTTAATGCTAGTGATGCATGGAAATAAAAATTCTGGACCGAAACCAAAAATTCAGGATGCACTTGGCCGAAAACCAAAACCAAAATGGATAATTTTTTTAAAATATATATATTTTTATATATAAAATTGTATTATATTTGACTTTTTAATTAATATCATGAATTTAAATCAATATGAATTAATTTTCAGTGGCCGATATATTGGTGTATCCCCAGTTAATGCATTCAAATCTGGGTTAACACAATCGAGCTCTTGTTTTCACGTATAGTCTGTAAGTATAGATGTACAAGGAGGCATCCATATTGGTTCCTTAAAGCGGGTTGTATACCCCACTTGGTGATTTTTACCTACAGGTAAGCCTATAATAGGGCTTACCTGTAGGTAAAATGAACATCTAAACCCTGCATGCAGCTGTTGACGTCAGCGGCGCATACGCTCTAAAGGTCCAGTGTCTCATGCCGAAACTTCAGAGCTCCAGCGAGCATGTGTAGGAGTGACGTCATTGTGGCTCTGGCCACTCACAGCGCTGAAGACCGCGAACCCGCAATTAAACAGAAACAGCAGTCTAAAACCAGGGTTCTAGGTGGAAATTGGAACACCAATTACCAGTCACCTCTCCCAATATAAAATATATTATATATATATATATATATATATATATATATATATATATATATATATATATATATATATATATATATATATATATATATATACACTACCGTTCAAAAGTTTGGGGTCACATTGAAATGTCCTTATTTTTGAAGGAAAAGCACTGTACTTTTAAATGAAGCTAACTTTAAACTAGTCCTAACTTTAAACAAATATACTCTATACATTGCTAATGTGGTAAATGACTATTCTAACTGCAAATGTCTAGTTTTTGGTGCAATATCTACATAGGTGTATAGAGGCCCATTTCCAGCAACTATCACTCCAGTGTTCTAATGGTACAATGTGTTTGCTCATTGGCTCAGAAGGCTAATTGATGATTAGCAAACCCTTGTGCAATCATGTTCACACATCTAAAAACAGTCTAGCTCCTTCCAGAAGCTACAAAACTGACCTTCCTGTGAGCAGATTGAGTTTCTGGAGCATCACATTTGTGGGGTCAATTAAACGCTCAAAATGGCCAGAAAAAGAGAACTTTCATCTGAAACTCGACAGTCTATTCTTGTTCTTAGAAATGAAGGCTATTCCATGCGAGAAATTGCAAAGAAATTGAAGATTTCCTACAACGGTGTGTACTACTCCCTTCAGAGGACAGCACAAACAGGCTCTAACCAGAGTAGAAAAAGAAGTGGGAGGCCGCGTTGCACAACTAAGCAAGAAGATAAGCACATTAGAGTCTCTAGTTTGAGAAACAGACGCCTCACAGGTCCCCAACTGGCATCTTCATTAAATAGTACCCGCAAAACACCAGTGTCAACATCTACAGTGAAGAGGCGGCTGCGGGATTTTGGGCTTCAGGGCAGAGTGGCAAAGAAAAAGCCATATCTGAGACTGGCCAATAAAAGAAAAAGATTAAGATGGGCAAAAGAACACAGACATTGGACAGAGGAAGACTGGAAAAAAGTGTTGTGGACAGATGAATCCAAGTTTGAGGTGTTTGGATCACAAAGAAGAACGTTTGTGAGACGCAGAACAAATGAAAAGATGCTGGAAGAATGCCTGACGCCATCTGTTAAGCATGGTGGAGGTAATGTGATGGTCTGGGGTTGCTTTGGTGCTGGTAAGGTGGGAGCTTTGTACAGGGTAAAAGCTAAGGAAGGCTATCACTCCATTTTGCAACGCCATGCCATACCCAGTGGACAGCGCTTGATTGGAGCCAATTTCATCCTACAACCGGACAATGACCCTAAACACACCTCCAAATTGTGCAAGAACTATTTACAGCAGAAGCAGGCAGCTGGTATTCTATCGGTAATGGAGTGGCCAGCACAGTCACCAGATCTGAACCCCATTGAGCTGTTGTGGGAGCAGCTTGACCGTATGGTACGCCAGAAGTGCCCATCCAACCATTCCAACTTGTGGGAGCTGCTTCTAGAAGCGTGGGGTGCAATTTCTCCAGCTTACCTCAATAAATTAACAGCTAGAATGCCAAAGGTGTGCAATGCTGTAATTGCTGCAAAAGGAGGATTCTTTGATGAAAGCAAAGTTTGATGTAAAAACAATGTTATTTCAAATACAAATCATTATTTCTAACCTTGTCAATGTCTTGACTCTATTTTCTATTCATTTCACAACGTATGGTGGTGAATAAGTGTGACTTTTCATGGAAAACACAAAATTGTTTGGGTGACCCCAAACTTTTGAACGGTAGTGTATATATATATATATATTTATATATATATATATATATTAAATACCATCTTGGGAGTTTTTTTTTTTTGTAGAGGTCACATGAGCACAATTCCTAATCCACTGGGCATGGGAAGAGACAAAAATCACTTTACTTCCACTGATAAAGTCAACCTACCTGGAGGAGGGGCAATACCCGCGCCCATGAAGAAATGTCCTACCTCTTCCACCAGGGTGATCACACTGTGATCCTGGGGTAGGAGGAGAGAGGGCATGGTCATGCAGAACATAACACAACCGAACCATCATGTGAGAAAGGGGACAACGCAGTGGAAAAATGAAAAGGAACATACAGTGCCTTCCGGAAAGTTTTCACAGCAATTTGCTTTTTCCACATTTTATTGTGTTGCAGCCTTATTGCAAAATTGATTAAAATTCATTATTTTATTCAAAATTCTACAAACAATACCCCATAATGACAACGTGAAGTTTGTTTGACATCTTTGCAAATGTATTAAAAAAAAATAATCACGTGTACATAAGTATTCACAGCTTTGGCTCAATTCTTTGTTGAAGCACCTTTGGCACCAATTACAGCCTCAAGTATTTTTGAGTATGATGCCACAAGCTTGGCACACCTATTTTTGGGCAGATTCTCCCATTCTTCCTTGCAGGACCTCTCAAGCTCCATCAGGTTGGATGTGGAGCGTCGGTGTACAGCCGTTTTCAGATCTCTTCAGAAATATTCAGTCGGGTTCAAGTCTGGGCTCTGGCTGGGCCCCTCAAGGACATTCACAGAGTTGTCCTGCAGCCACTCCTTTGTTATCCTGGCTGTGTGCTTAGGGTTGTTGTCCTGTTGGAAGATTAACCTTCGCCTCAGTCTAAGGTCCAGCGTGCTCTGGCGCAGGTTTTTATCAAGAATGTCTTTGTATATTGCTGCATTCATTTTCCCTCAATCCTGACTAGTCTCACAGTTCCAGCCGCTGAAAAACATCCCCACAGCATGATGCTGCCACCACCATGCTTCACTGTAGGGATGGTAATTGCCAGGTGATGAGCGGTGCCTGGTTTCCTCCAGATATGACTGCTTGCCATTCAGGCCAAATAGTTCAATCTGTTTCATCATACCAGAGAATTTTGTTTCTTATGGCCGAGAGTCCTTCAGGTGCCTTTTGGTAAACTCCAGGCGGGCTGTTATGTGCTTTTTACTGAGGAGTGACTTCCGTCTGGCCACTCTACCATACAGGCCTTATTGGTGGAGTGCTGCAGAGATGGTTGTTCTGGAAGTTTCTCTCTCCACAAAAACGCTGGAGCTCTGTCAGAATGACCATCGGGTTCCTGGTCACCTCCCTGACTAAGGCCCTTCTCCCCCATTCGCTCAGTTTGGCCGGGCGGCCTGCTCTAGGAAGAGTCTCGGTGGTTCCAAACTTCTTCTATTTATGGATGATGGAGACCACTATGCTCATTGGGACCTTCAATGCTGCAGACATTTTACTGTATCCTTCCCCAGATCTGTGCCTCGATACAATCCTGTGTCGGAGGTCTACAAACAATTCCTTGGACTTCATGGCTTGGTTTGTGCTCTGACATGCACTGTTAACTGTGGGACCTAATATAGACAGGTGGTTGCCTTTCCAAATCATGTCCAAGCAACTGAAATTACCACAGGTGGACTCCAATCAAGTTGTAGAAACATCTCAAGGATGATCAGTGGAAATGGGATGCACCTGAGCTCAAATTTTGAGTGTCATGACAAAGGCTGTGTACATGCGATTTTTTTATTTTTAATAAAAAGATTTCAAACTTTTTTCATATTGTCATTATGGGGTATTGTTTGTAGAATTCTGAGAAAAAAAATGAATTGAATCCATTTTGGAATAAGGCTGTAAGAAAATGTGGAAAAAGTGAAGCGCTGTGAATACTTTCCGGATGCACTATTCTATTAAAAGAAATGAAAAGGCCTTCCACAGCTGAAAGCTAAGACGCTTTCTCCTTCACTGAGCGGTTTCATTTTTTGCCTCTACATACCCTTTAACAGAGCTTAAACCAAAAAGGGATTGAACCAGTTACAGGAAATGAAATTAAAGAGACAAAAACACACCTCCACAATGAAGAAGGTGAAGGACAGAGTAGAGCTGAATGCTGCACATTCTTCTCGTTGACGTTGAATACTATATCAGGAAAAAGCAGACTTTAATTTTTTATTTTTTTTCTCCAAAAAACAACCTGCACCTTGCCTGAGCAAACAACGGATTTCTTTGAAATGTTTCTTGCCCCAGAGGCTGGCATGCATAAGGAACATCAGCCATGGGATTGGCATGCTCGATTGTGGCTCATTGCCAGGCCAAAGCAGTTATGCCGAATGTGTAAGCGCAGATGCACACGCACAACGCTGGGGAAAAAAATAAACCATGATCGGTGAGAGGGGAGTTGGTGACTGGTTCCCTGCCGGCGGAGGGTGGAGACTACGAAGATGTAAAACCGTCCTGACACCATCTGCTACCCACTGTTTCCAGAATTAAGCTAGGACACCAGGTGAACCCCAATCCATACAGGGGACCAGGTAGGATATAGAATTTTTGTTTTAACTGTACAGTGAAAATCTGAGCTCAATCAATTTGAAAAAGCTCTAGATAGGTCAATAAGGCAATTTAAAAAACGAAAAAACACCACGTGTTATTGATGGTCAAGATGGCTATAGCTCGGTTTCAAAAAATAGTCAGGAGGAGGGATCGTGGTTTGATCAGCGGTAACCTCTAAAATAGAATAGGGCTGAAACAACGAATCAACATAATCGATTAGCTGGTCAGCCGATTAGTTGGCTTGCATACAGAATGCATTATTTGTTTACATAGCACAAAACAAAGTGCAGTACACATACAGCTCAGTATACAGTTCATACATGTCAGCAAGTGCCTGAGAACATGTGAATGTGTGGGGAGCAATGCCTCATGGGACATGTAGTCCTGGACAGAAGGAGGAAGTTTTTTCCTTGCTATAAGGGTGCTCTATACTATACTTTGTGGCTTGTTGTACTCTGAAGGCAGGAGGAGCCAGAAGTGCCGGCGAGGGACCCCAAAAAAGGAGAATCAGGGCTGCTTTGTGCAAAACCATTACACAGAGCAGGTATGACAAGTTTGTTGTTTAAAAGAAAAAAATCAACATTTACAATCACTTTAAGGGCTCTGTGCAGGGAAGTTCAGCATCTGAACCTAGAGAAGCTGGAAGTTCCTCCACCCCAGACTCGCTCATCCATGTCTTTATGGACCTTGCTTTGTGCACTGGTCCAAATCATTTGGTGGAGGGGGGATTATGGTGTGGGGTTGTTTTTAGCCCCTTAGTTCCAGTAAAGGGAACTCCTAAAAGCGTTTGGTACCCTTCCTCCCTAGTACATACATCAAAGGGAGAGAGCGACAGGCAGACACGTGGCCACTGATCAGGGAGAAAGTATAGGGTATTTAGAAGATGAATTTTAAAAAACGGTATACAGTATATACCAGGGTTCAAAATTTCAAGTCCTGAGCTACTAGCCAGGCCTTAAGAGTTACTCTCCACCGGTTGCCCCACACAACCCCAAACATGCTCCGCCCCTAAACACCCCCTCATAAATTATCTCATGAAATGACACTTAAGGCTGGGTACTGTCAGGGCTGGGCTCAGCCTTTCCTTCTCTGAGCTGGCCACTTAGCTGTCGGATAATTGCCAGCTCCCATCTCTCTCCACAGTTACCCAGCTGTTGTTGAATCTGCTCGACAGTCCTGCCTACTTAAAGCCGTTCAGCTCACTTGATCTCTGCCTTCGCCTTTGTCAACATCAAAGGGACTTTCTCCTGCATTCCTGTTGAAGACTTGCTCGGCTGACGTCCCTTCTGGCTCCTGATCCTGCTTGCTGTACTACTACGTTCATCTTTGGCTCTCTGACATTGGCTTGGCTGACTACCCGGTTACTGAACCCTGGCTTGTTTTGACCACGCTTACCCTGTTTACCTTTTTATTACTATTAAACAAGTATGATTTACTAAACTTCTGTCTCGGGCTTATTCATGGTTCCTAATAGGTTCACACCTATGCAAATTTCTTTGCATAGCGGGAGAATGTGACCGGCTCTCTATGGTGCCGGTTTACATAACTCTGGGGTGGCTGTGGAGCGCACTGCACAGAAACGTCTTTGGCTCCATTTCTGGGCTGAATTAAAGCACAGATTCAGCTCAGATTCTTCCCTGAAATGGAGAACAGGGACGCACAGCGTTCCTGTGCGATCCGCGGCCGGTTTAGGTGTGAACCGAGCCTTAATCTTTTATGCAAAATTAAGTTACAAAAATAAATATTAACAACTTTATCAGTGGCCCTCAGTAAAGCCTCACCAGTGCCCATCAATAAAACGTGACCTGTGCCCGTCAATACAGCCTCACCTGTGCCGAGGAAGAGTCAATGGCCGATCAGCAAAGAGCGGGGATTGCCCGCTGTAACAGCTTTCATTAGAATTGTTAGGTTCCCAGTGCCGCTCACTGTCACATACAGCCTCACCTCCTCAGACAGCGCCGCTCACATCACACAGTTCTGCCTCCTCACCCAGAGCCTCGCGGCATTGGACAGGTGTTCTGTCTATCAAATGCGCCGGGCAAGGAGGCGGAACTGTGTGACGTGAGCAACACCGGACGAGAAGGCAAGGCTGTATGTGACGTGAGCGGCGCCAGGAACCCAGAACCCAGTAGTTCAAATGAAAGCTGTTACAGCGGGCAAGCCGCACTCTCTGATGATCGGCCAGCTTGACTCCTCTCCTCTCTTCCCCTGGCTGGGAGAATCGGCCCCCCTCCTCCGAGGCAGCCAACACTTGCCAGCCCTCATTTTCCACTCGCAAAATGTGAGTAGGCAAGTGTAAAATGCGAGTGCTGGTATATACATGTTATCCTAGCAGAGGGGTTGGCAGTGCTTGTTTGCACTGCCTTAACAACCCCTTCAGGGCGTCCGCATACCAAGACATTTTGGACAATTTCATGCTCCCAACTTTTTATGACCAGTTTGGGGATGGCCCTTTCCTGTTTCAACATGACTGCGCACCAGTGCACAAAGCAAGGCTCGCGAAGACATGGATGATCGAGTTTGGGGTAGGGGAATTTAGCCAGCCACAGAGTTCTGACCTCAACCCGATAGAACACCTTTAGGAAGAATTAGATTGGAGACTGCGAGTCAGGCCTACTCGTCCAACATCAGTGCCCAACCTTACAAATGCGCTTCTGGAAGAATGGCCAAACATTCCGATAGACACACTCCTAAGCCTTGTGGACAGCCTTCCCAGAAGAGTTGAAGCTGTTATAGCTACAAAGGGTGGGCCAACTCAATATTGAACCCTACGGACTGAGACTGGGATGCCATTAAAGTTCATGTGTAAAGGCAGGTGTTCCAATTCTTTTGACAATATAATATCTAGCTCTCATCTGTTATTCTCAGACTGGATTCAATATTTTGTTCTCTAACCATATAGCTGGTTTAGATTTACCACTTCATAAAGATATTCAAGAATAAATTGTATTTTCTTTAAACTCTACACAATAACGAAATTATTCACCACACGTTGAGGATTTTAGATGATTAAACTAAACAATTAGCCAACTAAATCGATTATGAAAATAATCATTAGTTGCAGCCCTACAGTAAAAGCACTTCAAAAGGCACTGCAAAGATGACTTTGTGCTTGGTGCGCATTACAGTGCATTTTTTTCATGATATCAACAGTAGGGAAAAATAGGATTTTTTTTCGTCCTACTTACCTGTAAAATTCTTTTCTTTGAGTACATCACAGAACAGTGAGGGAGGCTATTATTCCTTACTTACTGGGTTATACCATCATCTCCAGGTGAATGGACACTGGTAGACCAAAGGTCTTAGACAGGAAGTCCGCCCTTATATAACTCCTCCCATACAGGAAGTACTTCCATTTTTTAGCAAGCACTGAATCCCCAAAAGAGGGGAGGGACCTCTGTGTCCCGTGATGTATTCAAAGAAAAAAGGATTTTACAGGTAAGTATGATGAAAAAATCCTATTTTCTTTATCATACATCATGGGACACAAAGTTAGGCTAATATTCATTACCTGATGGGATGTCCCAGAGCAATAGCCTTGAGGGGAGGAAGACACCCTGCCAGTCATCAGACCTTATACAGCAGCCTGCAGTACACTGCGGCCGAAAGCCAAATCCTCGGCTGCTCGAACGTCCACCTGATAAAATCTTGTGAACGTCTGCACTGAAGACCAGGTAGCATCCTTACAAATCTGAGCCACAGCCTTGCAGACACTGGTAAAAAAAAACGGAGTTACTTACCGGTAACATCCTTTTCCAGGAATCTTTCAGGACAGCACCATAGAGACACCGGCTCCTCCCCTCTTAGGAAACACCGCCTTCCAATTCAATATTTAAATCTCATCTTCCCAACGGCCCCTCAGTTCTTCACGAGTTCCTCCGGCCAGCTGGGGAGACACAAGAATACGTCATACAAATCTTTATCTTACCTGACGTTCTCATGCGATGAGTTCTCATAGATGATCAATAACCTGGGTGGGTACTAGTGCTGTCCTGAAAGATTCCTGGAAAAGGATGTTACCGGTAAGTAACTCCGTTTTTCCCCATTCATCTTTCAGGACAGCACCATAGAGAGGATAAGCGAGCACCTTACCTTAGGGAGGGACTACTGCCTGCAGCACCTTACGCCCAAAGGCTTGGTCTTTGGCTGACAGCAGGTCCAATCTGTAATGCTTCACAAACGTGGAAAAACTGGACCACGTTGCTGCTCTACAGATCTGCTCCGGAGAAGCACCAGCCCACTCTGCTTGAGAAGTTGCCACTGCCCTGGTGGAATGTGCTTTAATACCCTCCGGGGGCTCCAAACCCCCGACTACATATGCCTGGCTAATGGCCAACCTTAACCATCTGGCTATTGATCGTTTAGAGGCTTTGAACCCTTTCCTAGCCCCTGAAAATAATACAAAAAAAGAATCGGATTTCCTAAACTGTTTCGTACTATCTAAGTACTGAAGGACGCACCTTCTAACGTCCAGTTTGTGAAAAATATGCTCCTGTTCCCTCACAGGATTCGAACAGAAGGTAGGTAAAATAATTTCTTGGCCCCTATGAAAACTCGAGGCCACTTTTGGCAAAAAGACCGGATCCGTTTTAAAAATCAGACGGTCCGGAAAAACCTGAAAAAAAGGCGCCCTAATAGAAAGGGCTTCAAGTTCACTTACTCTCCTTGCTGTGGTGATCGCCACCAAAAACACTGTTTTGAGGGTGATCAACTTCAAGGTACAGGATTCCAATGGCTCAAAAGGATCCCCTGTAAGAGACTGTAAAACTAAGGAAAGATCCCACACTGGGAATGGGGAACTTTTAACAGGCCTCTGTCTGCCTAAAGCTCTAAAAAACCTAGCTACCCAAGGATCTATAGCTAGTGGCTTTTCCAGGAAAACGCTTAGTGCCGATACCGGTCCTTTCAAGGTGCTAAGGGCTAATCCTTTGTCCGCTCCTGCCTGCAGAAACTCTAATACTGCTACAGAACTTCGTACATCGAAGGAGCTTTCTGTGCACCAACTGTTAAAGCGTTTCCACACCTTTAGGTAAATGGCTTGCGTCTATCTTTTCCTGCAATTTAGGAGAGTTGTTACTAGCCGATCCGAGAAACCTTTGCCCTTCAGCAATTCTTCCTCAGTAGCCACGCTGCGAGGTTCCATCGCTCCACCTGAGGGTAACAGATTGGGCCTTGAGAGAGAAGATCCTCCTGGATAGGTAGAATCCAGGGAGGTTCCACTGTCAGACTCTTCAAGAGAGAGAACCACGGCCTCCTTGGCCAGTGTGGTGCTATCAGAATGAGGGTTGTGTCTTCTGACCGAAATTTTCTCAGAACTGCTGGAATCATTACGGGAGGGGGGAAGGCATAACACCTTGAGAAACGCCAGCTCTGAGCTAGTGCATCCACCCCGGCTGCTCCGTCCCATCTGTTTAGGGAAAAGAACAGACGAGCTTTTGTATTTGCCTTTGAGGCGAAGAGATCCACAGAGGGAACCCCCCACTTCCGAGTAATCATCTCGAAGATGTCCTGATTCAAGACCCAGTCGCCTTCCTTCAGCATTTTTCTGCTCAGAAAGTCTGCCACTTGGTTCTGCTCCCCCTTCAGATGTATTGCAGAAAGAGAGGGAATGCTCCCTTCGGCCCACCTGAGGATGGATTCTGCCAGACCCCACAAGGATTTGCGCCTGGTTCCCCCTTGCCTGTTGATGTAGGCCACTGCTGATGAGTTGTCCAAACGGACCCTCACATGCTGTCCCAGGAGTTCTTTCTGAAAAGCTCTGAGAGCCAACTCTATTGCTCTCAGTTCCCTCCAGTTCGAGGACTTCTTTGCGTCTTCTTTTTTCCAGGTGCCTTGTATCATCTTGGAATCTAGGTGTGCTCCCCACCCTGTGCCGCTTGCATCGGTCGTAACCGTTCTGGACACTGGAAGAACCCACTCCAGACCCTGTGAGAGATTGGACCCTTTCCTCCACCACCAGGAGGGACCTTTTGACCTGACTTGGCACAGATATAAGGGAGTCCAGAGATGCTGGACTGTGGTCCCAGACATTTAGAATAAACAGCTGTAGGGGGCGAAAGTGCAGCCCTGCCCACTGAACTGCCGGACCCTGGAGCAGTAATATCACCTTCTGGATTTTTTCTGCTGGAAGGAACACTTTTTGTTTTGTCGAATCCAGTACATAGCCCAGGAAGGTGACCTTTTGGGCCGGAACCAAACTGGATTTTTCCAGGTTCAAGAGCCATCCCAGGTTTTCTAAGCTGTCTCTTGTTACCTGAAGATCCTGGTACAACTGCTCCGGGGAAAGAGCAAACAGGAGCAGGTCGTCCAGGTACGCGACTACAGAGATGCCTCTGAGCCGCAAGAAAGCCAGGACCTCCACCATCACTTTGGTGAAAATGCGGGGGGAAGAGGATAGTCCAAAGGGGAGTGCTTTGAACTGTAGATGAAACGTTCCTTCCCCAGTTTTCACCGCCAGTCTGAGTAACCTCTGGTAACTTTCTGCGACTGGAATGTGCAGATAAGCGTCCTTTAAGTCTATTGACGCCATGAAGCAATTTGGGGGAAGAAGCGCTTTCACCGAATAGATAGAATCCATCCGGAATTTCCTGTAGGTGATTGAGACATTCAGAGGCTTCAGATTCATGATAAGTCTGAATTTTCCCGACGGCTTGCGGACCACAAAAATGTGGGAGTAAAAGCCTCTGCCTGTCTCCTCTACAGGCACCCTCACTATCACCTCTTGTTCCTCTAACTCCTGTAGGGAGGATAGAAGAGCTGACGCTTTCTCTGCACACTTTGGCAGCTCGGTGACCAGAAGTCTGTGCTGAGGGGGTTCTGAGAACTCTAGCTGGTAACCTCTTCTTATGATCCCTAACACAAACTGGTTGGAGGTGATCATCTCCCATTGTGGGAGGAAGGCCCCCAATCTTCCTCCCACCGTGGTTACCCCGTCATTGGGTCTTCTTGGGCTGTTCAGGAGGGCGAAAAATTGCACCTCCCCGCCCCTTGCCCTTCTGCCCCCAAGCTTTTTTTTTCTGCCGCTCTCCTTTTGGGGCTTCAAATTTTCTTTGAGGGCGAAACTTTCTTTTAGCCTGCTCCCCAAATTTCTTTTTAATGGGAAAGGCCTTTTTCTTATCGGCCGTCCGGTCTAAAACGGTCTCTAAACCTGGGCCAAACAAGAGATCTCCTGTGAGGGGAATTCCACAGAGTTTAACTTTAGACGCGCTGTCTCCTTGCCACGTCTTAAGCCATAGAGCCCTTCGAGCCGAATTAGTGAGGGCTGAAGACCTTGCGGACATGCGCACTGATTCGGCGGAAGCGTCCGCAATATACGCTACACCCTTAAGTAGCATGGGGAAGGAAGCCAAAATAGTCTCTTTTGGCGTTCCTGCCTCAATATGCGCTTTTATCTGCGTAAGCCAATATTCCATATTGCGGGCCACTACTGTGACCGCCATGGCAGGCTTAAGGTTTCCCTGTGATGAATCCCAGGACTTTAAGAGAGAGTCCATCCTTCTGTCCATGGGGTCTACAAGAACCCCCATGTCCTCGAAGGCCAGATCTGTTTGCCTGGAAACCTGAGAAAAAGCAGCATCCAGCCTAGGGGTTTTATTCCAGACTAGAGACTCCCCTTCTGAAAAAGGAAACCTTCGCTTTAAAGCCCTTGAAAAGAAAGGTTTTCTCTCAGGATCTTTCCATTCATTCTTTATGGCCTCAACCAATACATCATGGACTGGGAAATCCTTCCTTTTTTGTTCCCCAAGACCTTTATACATTTGGTCATGGAGCGATAACACCTTCTTTTCTTCCTGAATACCCAAAGTGGTGTGAATAGCTCCCAAGAGCTCCTCCACTTCATCCAGGGAAAGCTTATAGCGAGAGGTTTTTGTGGATTCCCCATCCACCTCCTCCACATCCGATTCCCTTTGAGAATCTGAAGCGGTGCTATCTGGCTCCTCCTCAATATCCACTCTGGAGCCCCCTGGTCTCTCTCCACTAACAGAGGGAGTATCCACTGGGCTAGGTGTAACACTCTGCTGCACTGGTAAAGGACTGCTTTGGGCTTGCGGCAACTGGAAGCTGGAAAAGAGTGCTTTAAAGGACTGAAAGGTGCTAGAAAGCTCCTTGACGGATGCAGCAAGATCTGTACCCTGTTCTGCTGCCTGTTCCCTGACCAATCCATCAATGCACTCCTTGCAAAGTGCCTTGGACCAGGATTCCCCCATACTAGCTCTACAAGAGGGGCATTTTTTCTTTGAACCATGAGGCGGCTTGCTTTTCTCTGTGGCTTTCTGAAAAAGAAAGAGAGAGAGAGAGTCGCCATAAATGCCCAATCCCACCAGTGCTTCTACAGAGGTCCACCAGGAGTGCCCCCCCCAGGACCAACCACCACCAGGGTCCCAGACACACTCCCCTTCCCCCCGACCACCAGTGAGGGGAGAACACCCGTGAAGCTATCGGGATTTAGGTAAGGGAACACCACCCCAGGGTTCCACTTATCTTAGCATGGCTGGTGCTACTGTCTCCTGGAGCAGTTCTAGAGACCTCTGTCTCCGACATGTCCGCTGAGGATGGTGGTCGATCGTTTCCCCCGATAGCTGACTCTACAGCAAGGCAAGAGGGTCGCACCAGCCGAACGCTCGGTCCGTTTTCTTTCTCCGCGTCCGGAACCGGAAGACGCGGAATCGTCGGAAGTGCCCGCCCTCGCCGGAACTGACGTCACCCGTCATCCGACCCGGCCATAGAGCTTCAGACGCTGGCTGCTTGAGCAAGCAGGAGAGACTCAGGCACTTCCCACAGCGCCCCCCTAGGCAGAAGAAATACAGACCCCCTTAGCTGTCTCTTTCTCCAAGAGAGGCTGAGGCGCGCTAATTCAGTTTAAAAACAGGTAAGTAAGGCTTCCCCAGCCTTTACCTGACTGAATAAAAAATAATAGAGGGAAGAGCTAGAGAGACCCGACTCCCCCTCTTCCACAGACAGATTGTTTGGCTTCAGTCTCCCTGACTGATCCGCCTTGGTTCCCAAGCAGTGTCTCCCCACCGGAGGAAACACCTGAACTGAGGGGCCGTTGGGAAGATGAGATTTAAATATTGAATTGGAAGGCGGTGTTTCCTAAGAGGGGAGGAGCCGGTGTCTCTATGGTGCTGTCCTGAAAGATGAATGGGGAAAACTGAAGTACTTCCTGTATGGGAGGGGTTATATAGGGTCAGACTTCCTGTCTAAGAGCTTTGGTCTACCAGTGTTCGTTCAACTAAAGATGGCGTATAACCAAGTAAAGGAATAATAGCCTAACTCTGTGTTCCGTGATGTATGATAAAAAAAAAAAAAAAACAGATGGGCAGAATAGGACAAGCTGCAAAAGAAAAAGCTTGGCACTGCCCCTTTATCTCCCCGCACATATCTTCAGCATCTACTCTGTTTGGCCATGTGGTTTTCACCAAAATCCCAGTGATATTTTTACAAAAAAAAAAAAAATTGAGAAGGAACTTTACCATGTTAGGTAAGGGATGAAAGGAGAAACAGAATGGCTGACACTTGCCAGAAATCTTTGTCGGCTGTTAGACCCGTATTGGCCAAAGAAGAGAAGATGAAGTCACAGCAGCTCACATTACTGCATCTTAACTTTATAAGGGAGTTACGGTAATTTATCCACATCAAGGAACATTTTTGAAATGTTGAGGGGCCCTCTAAACGTTACATTATTCAAACTTCAAAAAAAAAATAAAATTCTTCTAACAGAAGACAATTCCTTCTTGCAGGATAATATCACTTTAACTGGACTTGCACATTAATCAGCATCGTTCTCTGCATTACGCCCATGTCATTGAGGTTCCACACATAATCGCTGACAGGCGGTGAACTAGCCTTTACCTCTTCTCTACAAAAAACAGTACATAGTATGCCGCAGCCTTTCTCAACCTTTGTAAACACAGAGAAACCCTTAAAATAACTTTAGGTCTCAGAGAACCCCGATAATAACTCATTTTATCTACAGCTTATGGTAAATTACCATGAAGGTCAGTGGAAAGAAAGCTCCTCACATCTGTGGTCAGTTAGAAGAACCCCCCTCTACCTAATACAGAGAGCTAAAAAGATGTTAAGGGTTTCTAGATACACGAGAGGTAAAAGATGCTCAAGGAACAGCTAGCATCCTCTGGAGTAGCGGTCACCAACCAGTGGTCCAAGAAAACTTTGGTTCTGCTGCAAATCAACGTTTTGGTGGATGTATACCGCCCAAGTTTGTTTCCAGTGTTGTTCTCAATGCGCTCTGTCAGTCAATATTGTCAGCGCGCATTGATAACCGATGCCCCCCTCTGTAGTTCCGGCTCCTGTTAACTCAGAGGGAGGCGCCAGGAGTAGTGCAGAGAGTCGGAGGTAGAGGAGGGGACTTCCAATGGCAGTGCTGATCACAGACTGTGGGAGGGAGCACGGAGCTCAAGCACATAGCTGGATAAGGAGGTAAGATCCAATGATGAGTATGTGTGTAAGGAAGCAGTGTGATCCACAGCGCAGGGGTGTTGGGTGGCAGAGGGACAGAGCATTATGTGTATTATGCAGCAGTGTGATTCAGGGGGAGGGGGCAGAGAACCAAAGTATTGTGTGTATAAGGCATGTAAAATTCAGGTTAGTGGTCCGTGGGATTCAAAATTGTGAGTTTAGTGGTCCCTGAGGTCCAAAAGGTTGGCGACCACTGCTCTGGAGGAACCCTGGTTGAGAAAGGCTGGTATAGAAGCCCAGGGCAAAGTATCAAAAAGGGTACTGCCACACAAAGCCAAACAATTCACTAGAAGTTTGTAGAAGCCATAATGAGAACTGACCTCACCTTGGCCTGTGACATGACCAACTTTCAGCCCTTTTTGGTTGGGTTAACGGTCATGGGGATGCCTACAATCTTCTGCTGGTTTAACCCATTTCAAAGGTTACCACAGGTTCCTGTATGTAGGCTGTCCATGCTGCTAAATGCCTGGCTGTTATACTGTTCCACTGGCTTCCTTAGTACTTTCAGAGATACGGACCTGGAACTTGTATGCAGAACAGGATTTTCATTCCAAATCTGACTTCATGCTTGTTCTGGGTCCAGGGTGGATAAAAATCAATGATTTTTGATAAACAATTTTTTTTTTTATCAAATTTATTTTAATAAAATGCTTTCGGAGTAAAAATCTATCTAAAGATAGTTTTCCATTTAATATACATTAATAATTTAATTTATATAGCATGAAATGGAGCTTGGTTATGTAACATGAGGCTGCATATTCTGCAATATTTTAATTTTTTGTAAACGCATTCAACGAATCCAAGCTCTAAGATAACTTGCACTGCATTGATGCATTCCCACAATTTCACAGTAACCATGAGATACAGCAAAGTTCCGGAATATTCCTTTATCCCATTGTTTTGCAAATCTATGTACACTACAAACTGTATGATTGAATCGGTTCTGATATCGCTGTTTTACTAACCTGACAGCTTTCTCTTCTAAATATGAAACCTTCATTTTGTTTGCAAATATTAAAGATTCTAACTATCAGCAAGAATAAGTCCTTACATTTAAAGAGCACCTGTCATTTCAGATCCATCATGGCAGCGCCTGTTAGCGGGCATCCACTCACCTGCTGCCACCACATCCCTCATCTTGTTGTGTCACTGCCGCATCACCAGCCGTCCCATTAAAGTGAACGGGACTGTCGGTGAGTCAACAGCGCATCAGAGGAGGAGCCAAAACGGGATAGAGATGACAGTTGCTCTTTGAAAATTATGATTTAAATTGAGTTGATTTAAATCAAGCCTTTTTACTAGTGATTTAAATGCAGATTTAAATCGTGATTTTAAGCGACTTAAAGTGGAGGGCCACCCTGAAAAAATAATTACACCAAAAGCCTAAAAAAAAAAAAAAAAAAAAAAAAAAAAAAAAAAAAAATTGGAAAATTTTTTTTTTTAAACTTACCTAAACCCTTGTTGCTAGGCAGTGTTCCTAATCTGCCTCTTCCTTTTCCACGGCGTCTTCTGCTCCTCGGTGAGTGGCCCCGTTGTCTTCTGGGAACCATGTGTGTTCCCAGAAGACCACGGGGCCATTCACAGAGCGCAGCAAGGCTCCACTGCCTGTATCCCTTACCTAGGATGGCGGTGCCGGGACCCGAGAGCCGAGGGACGGGTCGACCTCGGGCGGCCTACGTCGCGGGCACCCAGGACAGGAAAGTACTTATTTAATGTCAGCAGCTACAGTGTTTGTAGCTGCTGACTTTTTATTTATATTTTTTACAGCCGGAATCCCGCTTTAATTTAATTCAAATTCACCCAGCCTGGGTCAGAGACTCAAAGTACTGAATCCAGAGACAGTCAGCCAGCTAGCATTTTCAAAACGTCAGCAGATTAATCTCCATCTTTACATCTCGTACCTCCAAACTGGCTGGTGAACCTTGAAAATCACAGCAAAGCCAATAGCAAAGCATAAGATGGGTCAGATAGGAGTTCAACCTTAACTTCTGTTTGCGAAATATAGCACACACTGGCTTTAAGGTTCCTGGAACAGTTTAAGGGAATGCTAAATCAAAGTGCAAAACATGCTATTGGATCCAATTGGAGGTTTACCAACGTTAACGTCTGTCGTCCAATTTTCGGATCGTGCGGCATTAGGGGGATGAATAGTGCCCGATTGTTGGCATCAGTGTAAGGAACTTTGACCCATTGTTGGTGTCAGTTGAAGGAATAGTGCCATATTTTTGGTGTCAGTGGCAGTATAAATGCCTCAAGGGACAGATAAAAGCAAGTAAAGAGCCGCATCCGGCCCCCAGGCTGCAGTTTGGAGACCACTGCATTAGAGGGCTGGCAGGATCAGCTTTTAAAGAAAAAAGGATCAGATTTGCTCACTGTGGTGAACTTTAAATGAAAATTAATTTTCTCCGCAATGCATATAGATACAGAGATGAGTGACTGTTTTAGGGCTAGTTTATACTTGCTTCAAAACAAACTTTGTTAAAGCTCTCCGAATGCCAGTCAAAGCCCTTGTCACTAAATAAAATGGTTAGCTTACAGTCCTGTTTACACCTTGCATTTGCTTTGCTTCAAAAATTATACCCCATGTCGCTTTAGTGGTGCTTCAAAGAGTCTTCAAAACCTCCATAGAACTCTATGACAAAGCTCGCTTTAAGCACCTGCGGCTTTTGAGAGGCTTCGCTTTGATTTGGAGAAATTGCAGGTATGAGATATACACACACACGGCATCTGTCAAGCTTCGAAAAAGCTTCAAAAGAACATCACGGATGCATCCCTGACTCTTCACCGAAGCTTCATCGAAGTACCACCGAAGCATCAAAAACACATCATAAAAGCGTGTTGAAGCGGTAGGCACTTTAATGCATGTTGAAGCCAAAGCACTTGCTTTGGCTTCAACACACATTAATGGCTAGTTTACACTTGCTTCAAAACAAGGCTTCGGACACGCTTTGTTAAAGCTCTCTGGTGGTTAGCTTAGAGTCCTGTTTACACCTCGCTTTGGCTTCGCTTCAAAAATTATACCCCATGTAGCTTTAGTTGTGCTTCAAAGCGTCTTCAAAGAACCCATAGAAGTCCACGGCACAGCTCGCTTGAAGCCTCATCAAAGCCCCACGAAGCCTCACCAAAGCCACACCAAAGCCTCATCAAAGCACCAAGCAAAACAAGGTGTAAACAGGACTGTAAGCTAACCATTATATTTAGTGACAGGAGCTTTGACTGGCGTTCAGAGAGCTTTAGCAAAGCCTGTCCGAAGCCTTGTTTTGAAGTGTAAACTAGCCCTTAAAGTGCTTTTACGGCTTCCTCAGAATATGTCAATATACAAAACTTGCATAAAAAGACATGGGTGTAAACAGATTTATACCAATTGTCATCAGTATACATCCACACGCCATTAGGAATAGAGAAGGCCCTTTGACATGGGGCAGGCTCCACCAGGAGTCCGCCTGCCCAGCAGAAAACAGTCCGCTGATCCCCACTGAGCAGGTGGATGGCTTGTCTGTGTCTGCCTTGCTTATACAGAGTGGACAGACTCAGCCCACTGGCTTCTATGGGCAGCCGGATGTAAACGGACAACCTGTCTGTTTATACCAAACGCCCATCCGATCAACAGATGGGGAACGGATCCCTGTTTAATTCAGAGGATAGGATCGGATGTCGGTGGGTGTCAATGGACACATGTCTGTTGACATCCGCCGCTCCATAGAGGAGACTGGAGGGTCCGTTCTGAAAAACGGACAGGCGGGCCTGATCGGGGTCTTGGTGTATATCTTCTTCAGCCGGGATTCACACATACATGCCACACGTTGCAATGATATGCTAGCAGATCCCCATCTGTCTATTTTTAGCGGATTGGATGTCAGCATACACATGTCCGTTGACCCTCACCACTCTACAGTGGGCATTGGATGGTCCGATCGGGTCCGCCTGTCAGTTGTTTTTAGATCCGCCGGTGTGAAAGGAACCTACTGTCTTGTTTTACATCGGCAAAAAGAGGGATGAAAAACAAACATAAGGAATGCCCATTTAAATAGAAGACTAAATCATTTTAACATTTTGGATACAATGTGGATGGATTAAATCCACTGTCAAAAACTAGTAAACTGAAACCTAGGGAAAAATGTCCACCTCCCACCTATTCAATAGAATATTAGATAGGTAAAGCTTGGAGTCTCTGGCAGAATTTGAATTCTGTGTGTCCTTGGGAGAGAGATTTCCCTTTACCACTTAAAGGGCGTCAAACAGTAAAGGAAGCAAGGGACAACCTCCCCTTTTCCTATATGATGGGTATCTGACAGAACAGGAAGTGAGGAGAATTTCTCCAATGGGGACAAAGACCATTATAAAAACCTTTTCTAGTAAAGCAAGCAAGGCTTGGAACTTTGGTCAGGATTTTATTAATTTCTGTGCCCTCGCTGGGAGGGATTTCCCAAGACTTCCTATCTAAGTGAAGGGTGGCAGACATAACAGGAACAAAGAAATGCATCCATTTGCTATGGTAAGACATAAGACAGAAAGCATTTTGAAAGCTAACAGAGGTCCCAACCCTTATCTGCTATATACAAAAACATATTGGCTGGAATTTGTCTTTATCACTAGATGGCTCCTTTAAAAAGACATTGGCACAATCCTGACGCCAAGGAATAACCAGCCTGCCACGTCGACAGCAAGACCGTTCCAGGACACCCAGCGAAATGTCACATCTGCGGCTACTGTGCCACAAATAACAGGGTGTAGCTGTAGCTGTGCGGCCTTTGAAGTGGCTTCTCGGGGAAACCACATTGTATTTAGAGCAGCGCTGTCTGCTATACTCATCCCTTCACGCTGCCAGAAGTGTGCGACTATGAAGAATGCTGAAATGAACAGCACGTGAGGCCACACTGCAGACGGGAAGAGGAGAGCAAAAACTGGGACAAACACATGCAGGAATCAAGTCTGGTGTACGACTGAAAAATTAAGGCGCGGCGGCGCACATTTCATTTTCTGAAATAGTTCAGACTTAATTACATTTACATAATGCCTGCTTTCTATAGACCTCCCACTTCATGGCCTTATTTGCAACCTTCTGTTCCCCCCCCCCCCCCCCCCCCCCTCTGAAAACAAAACGCCAGCCTGGAGCAGCCGTGTGCAATTTAAAATGTGCAGATTGCTACGTCTAATGAACATGCGTCTGGATACAAAACTCGATGCAAAGTCTACAGTTTGAGTCATGTGGAAAGGAGCGCCATTCACAAACATAACATCTTATTTTTCTCTCATGTTTTATTTACACCTTAAGTCTAGGTTCACACCTATGTGTTTGCAGCAGCTCGTGCGGACAAAGCAGCCGTTCATTTTCTGTACCTGGGGGGAGAAATGTAGGAAAAGGGTCCCTGCACCTTTTTAAAATAACATCCGTAGGGGAATCGCATGTTGCTTTCGCACCATGCGATTTCCTGCACCTGAAAACCTGCTGCGTTTTCAGAAGTGTGTGGGGCACTGAGAAGTAGCGTGTTTGGCTGTGGGTGGTTGCGGATGCAGGAATAGGTGTGATTTACACCCTGGTCCTGCACCCACCCGTAACAGTGTGAACCTAACATAAGGCTTCAGTCAAACTGGCATTCATTTCTGTGTTTAGCTTTTCTAAACGCAGGAGAAACTATTCGAGAGGTATAACTTTTATGCCTGACAGATCACTTTTTCTTGCATCTAGCCGTGATTACACAAGCTTAGAGAGTGTCCAATCTGATCCTAGACACAGAATTCTATTATCTCTAAATGCAGCTAAACCGATCGCAGGTAAACACTCACTAAATGGCACCATTGAAAAAATCATTACATGCATTTAGAAAGGTCTTTAAATGCATTTTTGATGATGCCAGTGTGACTGAGGCCTTAGAAGCAAAACCTTGGAAATCCCAAGTATTCTACATGCACAGCCTTCCTCACGAGTCGGAGTCTCGCTTCACGCACACACAGGGCATTTTTTCCCTCCAAAAATTTGTGTAAAAAATGTGCCTAAAGCCACGTTTCGCAAAGGCGTTTAGGCGCATCAAGTGTCTGGGCACTCATTCATTTCATTGGCGGAATATTCATTTATTCTGGCCATTGGAATGAACGAATGTTCAAGTGCCAAACACGCCTAGCATTTTTACGCGCACTTAAGCATGTCCTACTTTTCTTGCGGCAAAATGCTCTTCTCCTGAACATGCTGGCACTGGGGGGGTTGCGCTTCTAATTGCCCATGTGTGCAAGAACACATGGGCTAACAGACGGGTGTATAGAGGCACAAAAAAAAGTCAAACACATTTTTGACGCCCAGTGTACATGATTCCTGAAAGCAAGCCATAGATTATGCTATTTTCTTTTCTGCAACCATGGGTTACAAGAAAGAAAATCGTTTGATTCCCCCATCAACACGGTCAGTGTTGTTGGGTGAATCCTTCCCGCGGAGCCATTGTGTTCTTCCAGCGGGGGGGAGGGGCACGGGGAGCTGTCCCTGTCGGGAGAACACATAGATGTTGCTAGCAGCTATAACCGCTGGCAATAATCGCATGCTAGAGATCAAACAAGCTGGTAGTACTCAAGTCAATCGATGGATCCACTTGTGTACAACCAGCCTGCCCATAGATGGATCAAATCTCAGCTGTTCCCTGAACTATGGCTGGTTTAAAATGATTGTAAAGTCTTGTTTTGTTTTCTATAAAAATAACAGGTTATACTTACCTGCTCTGTGAAATGGTTTTGCACAGAGCAGCCTGGATCCTCCTTTTCTCTGGTCCCTCTCTGGATCTCCTGGCTACCCCCTCCTGCTGAGTGCCCACATATCAAGCAGCTTGCTATGGGGGCACCTGAGTTGAGCTGCAGCTTTGTGTGTCCATTCAGACATGGAGCCCCAGTTCGGTTCGGCTCCGCTCCCTTTCTCCCGATTGGCTAACTGACTTTAATTGACAGCAGCGGGAGCCAATGGCATTGCTGCTGTGTCTCAGCCAATCAGGAGGGGGAGTCATGGACGGCCGTGGCACTTGTGGAAATCAATGGACAGAAATGGGGTTCAGTTAAGTATTAGGGAGTGCTGGGGCGGCTGCTGCACACAGTAGGCTTTTTTTTCCTAATGCATAGAATGCATTAAGACATGGGTGCTCAACCTGTGGCCCTTCAGCTGTTGCAGAACTACAAGTCCTATGATGCATTGCAAGGCTGACCATTACAAGCATGACTTCCAAAGGCCGAGGCATGATGGGACTTGTAGTTCCGCAACAGCTGGAGGGCCACAAGTTGAGCACCCGTGTATTAAAGCGAAATTCCACCCAAAAATGGAACTTCTGCTTTAAGTACTGGTGACCCCATGACATGCCACAATTGCTCCCACTTCCTCTCACCCCTAACTCCCTGCAATCTTCTGGGACACGTCACAGAAAATTGCCCGGCCATTCGCAGCGCGGTTCACGCATGCACAGTGTGCGCTTGGCTACAATGCCAGTTACAATGCCAGCGCCGCAGAGGAGCGAGGCTTCATGCATTCACGATGCTGGACCATGGGACTGTGAGTGTGAGTATTAAAAGGCAGCAGCTACACTTTTTGTAGCTGCTGACTTTTAAATGGGTGGAACTCTGCTTTAAAATTAAAAAACCTTCTGCCTTTACAATCACTTTAAGTTAAAGTGGATGTAAACCCAATGTCATCCTTTCTAAAGTACTGCCATAGGGGTGGGTCTGTTGTCGAGCTCGGTGGGTGGAGTCGTGATGTCAGTAGACTCCCCGCCCACCTCTACACTCCCCTTGTCAATATGCATTTTCCTCATGTGTATTTCTAACACTGAACTTTTGCTATGTTCTCTAACATCCAGTGAAAAGACAGGAAAGTAACCACATGACTTCAGCATGCCAAATCATGCTGAGGTGTGGAACAGCCAATCCTTGCAGAGCTGCTGAAGAAAGGAGTGGGAGGGAATTAAAAAATAATGCATGTCTTAGGCTGTCACTCACAGCAAGGGGGAGGATTTGACAAAGTTTTTCTCAGTTTGTCAAGATTTATCTCACAGAACAATAAAAGAGGATTGCTCAGAGATTAACTCCGTGTGACAAGACTGGGCTCAAATGATAGGAAATCTTATACTCTACAGTATGATATAAAAAAAATACATAAATAAATAATAATTTGGGTTTACATCCACTTTAAGCTTCCACTATGCAAGTACTGACCATATAAATGTCAAAATTATTTCTATAGATTGAAAAGCTGAAATGAATGCAGGGTTTAACCCAGGGTTCCAGAAGATCATTGAGCAAGGAACAATTTCTGCCTCTCAGATAAGTTCCAACTGACATCATTGATCTTTTTATTCTTCTGTAAGGGGGTCATTTTTTCCCAATGACCACAAGTGTTCGGCCCCTTTCACACATATGGACCGTTTGTTTTTCATCCATTCCGTTGATGGATGAAAAAACGGACATCAATGAATCTCTATGGAAAAACTAATGTAAATGAACGATCATCCATTTACATCCGCAAACATCCGTTTTTTGAAATGGATCAAAGCTCTATTTTTCTTCTGTTAAAAAAAAAAAACGATTGGATGTAAACTGACAAACGATCCTATTTTTATCCATTTTTGCAATGGTAGTGGATGAAAAAAAAAAAAAGGATGAGAAACGGATGAGCAGCTGATGAAAAACTTCATCTGTTTTGAAACGGGCGGACTTTTGAGCATCAAAACGTCCAACGGTCTTTCGACGGACTTGCGAACGACCAGACTTGCACACACAAACGGACTAAAGTCTGTTCGAAAGTCCGGTCGTTTGAATGCGACGACGTACAACCGGATTAGAATAAGGAAGTTCATAGCCAGTAGCCAATAGCGGCCCTTGTGTCGTTTTTTGTCCGTTGGACTAGCATACAGACGAACGGATTTTTCTATCACACTCGAGTCCGTCGGAAAGATTTAAAACATGTTCTAAATCTAATGTCAGTCTGATTTTCGACAGAAAAAGTCAGCTGAAGGTCCGATGAAGCCCACACACGATCGGATTGTCTGAAAAAATTAGTTCCCTCGGACCAGTCCGGTCGGAAAGTCTGCCCGTGTGTACACGGCATAAGGAGCAGTCTTCCCACTGACCATCACACTAATGTATCATGAGTTGCAGATATTTAGCAGAGGTTCCGTGAGACCGGTAAGTTATTGTAAGGGTTTGAGAAAGGCTGGTTTAAGGCCCCTTTCACAGGAACGGGTCCGCCTGATCGGACCACCCATAGCTCTCTATGGAGCGGTGGATATCAGCGGAAACCCGCCGGTGACTGATCCGGTCTGCTATTAAAACAGGTGGGGATCTGTTCCCCCATCCGTCCAGCAGATTGGGTCGGATGACAGCCAGATGGAAACGGACAAGCAGTCAGTTTCCATTCAGCCACCCAATAGAGAAGTGTGGGCTGTGTCCGATTTGCGGAGCAGACATGGACCTGTCATCCGCCTGCTCAGCGGGAATCTGCTTGGAGGAGTCCGCCCCGTCTGCAAGAGGCCTAACCCTTTCACTGCCAGGCCCTGTACTCCACCACTTTTAACCACAGCTGGACGGACCACTTTTGCAGTATTTACTTTTTTTTTTTTGTATTTGTATAATTTTTTGCTTATATCTTTCAGAGTTTGCACAAGACCCACCAGACCATACATTTTCTGAAAGCACATGGCCAGTAGAATAAAAAGATGGTGCTTTGGATTAGGCCTCATTCACACCATCGTGTTGTGGGAACCTGTGAGGCACCGCAGGCTACTTGAGAAGGTGTAATGCAGTACCATTCAGAATGAATGAATGAATGGCACTCCAACGCACCTCGCCGACAGAGAAAGATTGAGGACACAGTCTCCCCTTCCTCTACAGCCACAGCTGCATTCCCATACTGAACAGGGAGTACTCCTGCTCATTGATAAAAGAATGAGATGGTAAACTGGAATGGCCATTCCAGTTAACTATCTCAACAAATATGAATGAACACCGGGTGATCAACACCGTTCACCCATCCAATTCTCCCTACTGGGTGCTGGTGGGCAGTCATCTCCCCTGCACAGTCCATGGTCTCCACTGCTACAGATGGGGAGAGCAGCGATGGAGATTGGAGGGCACAGCACAGCACAGAGGCCTTACAGCTGACACAGAATGCTGCCGTTTGCCAGCACCCGCCTGTCACCAGATTCTCCCAGCTGGGTGGCGGCTGCTTCTCCCTTACACAGCTCACTGTCTCCCCTCCTACAGCTGGGGAAAGATTGGAGGGCACAGTTGGGGGATCAGGTTGTGCTGGAGACAAAGAATTTATTTCCCAGCAAGGTCTGTGGGCAGAGCTGCAGGTCTCGACGATAGTGGCGGGGGTCACTTTTTTAATGAATTGCTACAATCAGCGGCTTGTCAGTCACTGATCATAGCTATTCATTTAATAAGGATAGTCAGGAGTACATTTCTGATAAGTTCATGAGTTTCATAGCAGAGTGGAAAATGCGGGAGACAGAAGGCAAACTGACCTGACCAGCTGGAAGCGTTTCTGTTCTGCTATATGCCTTATGTCGGAGTCAGTGAAAGGGTAAGGAATTAATTGCAAGACCTTAGAAAATACTTTGCACCACTGCTAGACATGCTCCGTTTTTTTTTTCTCTGTGTGCGAAGAGGAAGATGTTGGCACCCAGGACTCTGCCTGGGAGGAAGCAAGCGACTGCTTCTTGCTTGACAACAAATACACATTGGCATTTTTAACCTTAAAGTGTAAAATGCAAAGAGCATTACGCATCTAAAATGCCCAGCTTAGCAGTCTCCCAGAATTTCCTTAATGCCTGATGAAGCCTGCTAAATTCTTTGTAAAAGCTGCATCCAGCCATCCCGTTAAAGAAAAAAATCCAGATTGAAGATCCCCGCAAGAGAAGAGAAAATATCCTCGCCCCTCCAGCAGCATTCGTCTACACTTTCTCCCTCCCTTCCAGAGCTGCATCCATTGTCAGTCTCTTCAGCACTCATCACTTCCGGGAGTGTCCCCCCACTATGTGCCTTGTTTCAATCCTCACATCACTGCTGAGTTCTGTGCTGACTTAGGGCTCTGAGAATGGAACCATGGCATGCTGTGAGGAACATGAGCATCCAACACTCCCGTAAGTGTTGACTGCCGAAAACATTGGAGGTGCGGGCAGCCTCAAGGTCTGAGCACATGAGATAAGATATATGTGGGACAGTTGTAGCGCCTATACACTTGTTTTCCATGCCACTCTACTTTCTTACAAAGACATTTGTCATGATTGTAATTGCAATGTAATTCTGACCAAAAATGTAAGGCTAAATGTAGATCATTTCAACGGCATTTTCCAACATGGCCAATTGTTCTTCTTAATGGAAGCAACTGTCCACTGTTCAAACTTTTTAAAGGGTTTCTAAAGGCTGAATGTTTTTTATTCTAATGCATTCTATGCATTACGATAAAAAGCTTTCTGTGTGCAGCAGCCCCCCTCATACTTACCTGAGCCCCATCTCTATCCAGCCATGTCCACGAGCCCCTCGGCCGTCTGGGACTCTCCCTCTCAATTGGCTGAGACACAGCAGCTGCGCCATTGGTTCCCGCTGCTGTCAAAGTTAGTTAGCTGATCAGGAGAGAGAGTGGGCAGGGCCAAACCACATCTCCGTGTCTGAATGGACACACGGAGCTACGGATCAGCTCTGGTGCCCCCATAGCAAGCTACTTGCTGTGGGGGCACTCGACGGGAGGGAGGGGCCAGGAGCAGTGAAGAGGTACCTGAGAAGAGGAGGATCCGGGCTGCTCTGTGCAAAACCAACTGAACAGAGGAGGCAATTATCACAGGTTTATTTTTTATTTTTATTTGTAAAAAAGACTTTACAATCACTTTGATTTGTTATGTACATGTCCAGTGTAAGGTTTTTCTTCTAGACAAAGATTCTGATTGTTAAATTGTACTGGCAACCATAGTGAAGAGTAGACAGACCACTGAGAAACAGATTGAATATTTTAAAGCTGAATTCCAGAAATTCCGCCACTTTCTAACACCTGCTGACTTACTATGGGTTAAGTCAAACAAAGTACATGCAACCTCCTGGACTTATCTCTTTAAATTACACCCAAGCTCTCGGAGCACAACTTTCGCTACACTCCCACGCTCTGACAGACAATGATTACTCATATAGCAGCAACTCTATCCGCCCCTACCCACTACTACCCATTCACAGAATGAGTTCACATAATACAAACTGCTCTGTTATTGTGCTGAAGGAGAAGGGGGGCAGACAGAGCTGCTGTATATGACTCAGCTGCAGGAGCTGAGAAGCAGGTGGTCTAGCGTCAACTCTCAGTGCTCAGCAGAAATTTAAAAAAGGAGAAAACTCCTACAGGTGGCATGCACCTCGTTGGACTTTACCCTAGTAATCCAGAACATTGTAGAAAGTGGCTAAATTCCTGGAGTTCAGCTTTAACATACACCTACAACCCATGTACTGCATAACGGCATTTGTTATATACATTGTAATAAACATTATGCCAATATTCATATGTTTCTTATTGGAACTACACTGACATTTTAAAGTGGTTCTAAGGCTAAAAAAAAAACAACACGTTTTTTCCACTGGCTGTACCTCCCCCTCAAACACTTACCCGAGTCCTTTATCAATCCAGCGCTGTGCCCATCTGTAGTTCTTCTCCCCTCTCTCTTCTCACAGGAGGATTGGGCATTCGGGCAGCAGCGGGAGTCATTGGCTGCTACTGCTGTCCGTCAAATTCTGTGAGCAGAGAGCAAGGGGCAGGGCGGAGCCAAACTGCGTGTCTATGGACACACACAGCCCAGCTCAGGAGTAAGCCCACAAGTCTGCCCACAGAAAAGGAGGAGCCAAGATTGCCGGTGGGAGACCCCAGAAGAGAAGGTTTGGGGCAAGAGCAGGTGAACATACCAGGTTTTATTTTAAATTTAAAAATATCCTTTAGAAATGCTTTAAAAGCGGCTTTAAACCCAAAACCAGAAATGAAATATATTGCAGCTTGCCAACTATTAGATGTGGTGGCTGCTTACGTTTTCTTTTTTTCTCTGTTTTCACCTAGTGATCTGGCCAATAACACACCACCTCTTATAGTGTGCCTCCACTCTAGATGAATGAGCAAAGGGGTATCTTTGGGCAGCAGCATGGTCAGTCTTGGATGAGGGGAGTGTTAGATGCACTAGCAGATTTAGATATAACAACAAAATGAAGCCAAATTCCAACTCAAAGCAGTTACAGCAACAGTTTTGTTCCTTTTGGGATAAAGGTTTTACATGAATAAAAATAAAAGTTGCCCATTGTAAGCACCCCCGTCCATGGTAAATGGTTTATCTCATCCCTTTAACTGCTACATCTGCAGGACAGCTTGTTCAGTTGAAAAACCAGACTTACTGGCTGGATCGCCAGGTGAAAATAAAGGGAAAGAAAGCCTAAAAAAACTGTTCTAGCGTGTCTCATGCTATTAGATTGAACCATATCGAGGTATTCCTATCAAATATGCTGTGTGTGTGTGTGTGTGTGTGTATGGTGAAATTGCTAACAATTTGTCAGCCTAAAGCGGTAATAAATTGTATTATCAGTGTGTGCATTAGGTCACAATTGTGTCAATAGCGAGCCCCAGCCAATCTAGGTGACTGGCGAAGCTCGGTGCATGTATACGGTCTTCGCTGGGAATGAGCGGGTTACACGGGACACATTGGCTCCAATCCTATTAATCTTGTTTAAGTGGATGCAGCACTATTTGCCTTTCTCAGTTCCGAGCAGAGTGCCCGTGACAAGCCAAAACCATACAAAGGAATTTAATTAGCTCGCAGAGCGCCTAACGGAGCAAGTTCCACTACGAAAAAAATCAATTTTTAATAATGTTATACATTAAGCAACAAATCTTCACATGTGCCTTTCACACCCCCCCCCCCCCCCCTCCCCGTGCTTTGCTCCGCTCCTGCCCGAATGCGGTGGAGGGATGGGCAAGAGCCCAGCAATTCCTAACACAGGAGATCTATGGCTAGTGCAGCGCGACAGCTGAAATCTAGAGTGAAGAGCAGAGGATATATTGACCCTATATTGGGGAATCTAAATTCTGTTGCGTGTTTTCTCCGAAATACTTACCTTCTCTCTATACAAATATCTATCACTGAATAAGTCAAGCTATCCTTAAAAAACACTGCACGACAAAAGTAAACTACCGGTATATTCCCTAACAATCTGCTAAAATTACTCACTTTAATTTTTCATCCACCAAGCACAACCATTCCATCAATGCCTCCATACCATCCAATCATCTGCCTCCACACAATCCACCCATCGGATCTGTTTAATGGAAACACCTCCGTGCCCTTTGTCCCTTCTTATGTATCAGACTCACTGCCATATTGTTTAGGGTCATTCAGTGATATCTGCTCTCCTAAGAACTTTAGCTTTTTGATATCCAGTAGGGCAGGTCAATTCCCAACTGAATATTTCGGTACTTTCCAATATTTTTTTTTTTTTATGGCTATAGTACAATTCCCCAGTTTTCTAGCAAACTGCAAACTCTAGTGGACATTATGATGTATACCACCAGTAGGACAAGTCCACTCCCAACTGAATATTTTGGTACTTCCCAAGATTTTTTATGGCTATAGTAGAATTCCCCAGTTTCTAGCAAACTGCACACTCTTTTAGACAGGACCCTCATTGGTTTTGTTTCCAGATATGGTTATTATTTTTTACTCTTAAGATCATTTCCATACCTTTCAAATGTATGCTTTTTGTATACCCCAAAGTGCTATGGAATAAGAGGATACCAAGCAAACAAACATTATGAGAATAGTATCTAGCAGTTCTTACCGTGTTTATACAGTTGAGCTCCTTATTCAGTAACCAAGGCAGCGATAGCTTTCCTTCTCCACGGTAGCAAGACTGTATCCTTTCCTTGATGCGTTTGTTGATCTGGCTGAGAGTGAAAAGGCAGAGAACAGACTCTCGAGGTGGGTTGGATCTATTTTTTTGCCCCTGAGAGAAAATAGTGAACAGAACATCCTCATCTTCTGGTATTCCAAGCTCCTGTGCCAGCTTACGCCCTGGACGATTAAGGTAAGCACTTTGAATAAGCCTGTATTCCACTCCATCCTTGGTGCATCCAATGGGGAACTCCACATAAGAGTAGAATTCGGGATCTGCAGAACACATCCGCACAATTTTAGACGTAAAGAACTTCTCCCCAGTGGCGTCGTTTACCGTCTGTTGAGTATCTAGCTGGAGTGTTAAGAAATAAACAAACCCCCCACTGACAAAGCCATAGACGTAGTATATGTCAAATGAGGGGTGCTGGGAAAGGGTATCTGAAGGGACTTTAATCTGAGAAGAGACAAATTCGTCTTGGTACACCAAACGAAACATCTCCTCATTCTCCTCGTTTCTCACCAGCTTGCGACTCGAAAGTGTTGGAAAGTACTCGGATTTGCCATCAATGGAGGTGCCAATGAAGAGTTTACTCTGCTCACCATCTTGTTCCACAATAACTCCCGTCATGGAGTCTGGCTCTCGCGCTCCCGATAAGTAATGTTCCTTGCGGTGGTGGGGCTCCCCCAACTTGAAGAGGTTGTCCAGCCTCAGGAACTGACATATACCTTGCCATACACTACCACAAGCCACCAACCGGTTCCCAGTATAATCGATCAACAAAAGTCTATTAACGTTCTCTGAAGGAAAGAGCTTGTGTGTACAGACGCGCACGGAGGGCGGAGGGTAACAGCTGGCATTATCGTCTATGGGGCCAGTCAGGTGGGAGCGCAACTCTGTCAGGTTCTCTGACAGCTTATAGACTCTGTTCACCGCGCCAATATAAACGTCCCCTGTGTTTTTGTGCACTGCGAGATGAGTTAGAGAGGTGTCAGACACCGTGAAGCTTGGAAATGGAGAGCTGGCTGCACTGGAGCTAGACAACCACAAAAGAAAAAAGTAAGGGGGGATCAAGTCATTTACCAGCCTCATGTTGTACTCTTATAGCAGTCCAATCTTTTCCACCAAAAGATGAAACTGTCAGGTCCAGTGTGGTTTGCCAATTTTCAGCTTAATGTCCTCGGGCCTTAAAAAAGAAAGGATAAAAAGTTAACATTTTACTTTCATCAAGAACATAGTAGCTTTGAAAAAAGCAGCACACAGAGGACATGCAGAGCACCATTATTGTAAAACAGGCAAATTCAACACAAGGCACAGACCCTCAAGTTAATGGATCTAATATTTTTTTACACAATTATTAAAATACATAGTCAGTCTATTCAATATCGGTTACTGGTAAAAAAAAAAAAAAAAAAGTTTCTATATATAATTTGCTTGACTGATCCTTGACAATTTCTCTCCAAAGGGCCAACAAGTGGCCCTGTGGACACACATCTCATACGAATGTTCCATTGTTGTCAACGTTACAAAATAGAATGTGGCCTGGTACACCCAGTGATGTGCCTCCATCCCTTCATTATTATATCCATAACCAATTTATTTGTCCTGGGACTCTAACTGGGGCACAACACATACGACCAATGAATAACTAGTTTCCAACATTTGTCGTTTAATAAATGAATAAATATTGCATACAAAAAGGATAAAATTGTAACTAGCTGATTTGTAATGAATTCATATTAATGCATATTATATATAAATATAATGCTATACAATCCAGCTGTCCTTACATGATTAAAACAAAAGTTGCAACCAAAAACTCAACGCGTTTCGTACTCTGTTCTTCAGTAGATGCATGTATAGTATCAGTAAGGTAAGACCATCAGGCATGTAAGCATACCCAATGGTATCTCATAATACATAGACTAATTCCAACCTCAAAAGCCACCAGAGGAACTCTAATACTTACAAATCAGCTAAGAATAGATCTGACAATATATTTCCAAATGGTACCTGCGAGGGAAGGCTCACCCGGGAGCTGTGGAAGTGTGACTCAAGGGGACAAACAGGACAGTCAACCTTAGGAAAGCCACCCTGTAAAAATGAGGTGCAGCAGTTGCTGGAGCAAGTGTATGTAGCAGGGGTAGTAGTAATAATAGTAGTAGTGTATGGCAGCAAAGGAGGCTGCAGGAGATCAGCATCACCAAGATGTAAAAAAGGAGAAAAACTACCAATCTATAGATTTTTATACGTTGAATATAATAGCAAAAATTCAGAAGGAAAATAAAAGCGTTAAAGTCATATCACAAATTACGCTCAAGTACACCTAAACCCTAACTGGGTGACTGTTAGTTTGCTAAAGCGTGGCATATGAAACAACTACCATGCATTTCTTTTAGAAAACATGCTGTCACTTTTTTTTTTTCATCCCTTGTTGCATCTTAGTGCCGCTCATCTTATCCAGCCTCTTTGCTGCCACTTCCTGTCCAGGGGCAGCTGCATATCATTGTTTATGGTGGATTCCCTGATGGGGACTATGGTGGAACATGCAAGTTCAAGAAGTGTCACATGTGCCACAGTGACAACACACCAACCAATTTTGAGAAAAGGGCAGAGCTATTGAGAGAACAGTGCCTAAACAAGGACATGATTGTGTATTCTTTTATGTAAACTGTAGATTTGAAAACAACTTGAACATGACTTTTGAAGTTGAATTACATTTGAAATGACATCTGATGTTAGTGATTGGGTTTGCATCTACTTTAAAATAAACACTGCATAGACTGACAATGCATGTGGCCTACACAAAGCACGGATGCAGGAATTGCACTTGAAATGAATACTGCCTAAAATTTTATGTGATTCATTAGACAATGCTACCAAAATTTAAAGAGACTCAGTAGGATAAAAATCTTAAAACGAAATAGTTACCTATCCTGCCACTGACACTACCGATCTTCGCTCTCTTGAAGAGCTAAGTTTACAGAGAAATCTTTTGCACCTGGCACTACGGCAAGCCATAGATGATGCAATTTTCTTTCCTGCAACCCGTAAATCACTCTATTCTCCCCATCAACACAGTCAATGTTGCAGGGGGAACTCCTTCCGCAGCGCTACTGTATTCTGCCTGCAGGGAGCCTTCAGCAAAACACAATGTCTACTGCTGGAGGCTATAGCTGCTGCCAGTAATCGCATGCAAAACATTCGACAGGCTGGTTGTACTGAAGTCAATGGATTAACTTCAGTACAACTAGCCTGCCCATACATGGATCAAATCTTGACGGGTCCCTGCTGAACCGGTCGAGATTCGATGCGTCTATGGCTGCCTTTCCCCTATGTGCTCTATAAATCCCACTCCCGCCTTGCCACCCTCACCTTCCTACTGTCTGGGGACATCGCACCAAACCCCAACCCTCCCACACCCAATTCCCACCCCCAAAATTGGCTGTCTACCTCCTCCAACAGTAGTCATAACTCCCACCTTCTCATCCCAATTCCCCCGATTCCATAAGTCAGTCCCCCTCTTTCATGTGCCCTCTGGAATGCCCGCTCGGTCTTCAACAAACTAGCTTCTGTCAATGACCTTTTCCTCTCCAAATCCCTTAATCTATTTGCTATTACCAAAACCTGGCTCCAGGAATTCGACACTACCTCTCCAGCTGCCCTGTCCCACAGTGGCCTCCTTTGGACTCACTCCACCAGACCCAATGGATGAAAAGGAGGTGGCATTGGACTTCACCTCTCCCCAGATTGCAACTTCCAGGTTCTTCTCCCTCTCACTACCTTTCTCTCCAGCTTGTCTGAGGGTCGCAGTCATTTATCGGCCTTCTGAACCAGTGTCACGCTTTCTGGATGACTTCTCTGCATGACTACCCTACTTTCTCTCCTCTGAAGTACCTGCCATCACATCCTAGGTGACTTTAACATTCTAATCAATGTTAATACTGCAACCACTCAACCTAACCTCTTAACACAATGGACACAAATCACCACTTACTCCAATGGCAATACTCTCGACCTCGTATTCTCCCATTGCTGCAGTCCCTCCAACCTCTCTAACACCCCCTTTGCTCTCTCTGATCACAACCTTATCAGTTTCATTCTCCTCGTCTCCTACCTCCCATGCTGCCAACCCATAAACCACTACCCGCAGAAACCTTTGCAACCTCAACCCTTCCCTTCTTCATTATGCTACTGATGGCCTTTACAACAAAATCGCACCCCTGTCCTGCCCAGACCTAACCACTTCCATTTACAACACGCTGTCATCCTACCTAGACATACTTGCTCCTCTTTCTACAGGCAGAACCAGGCCCCATCTGCCACAACCCTGGCAAACAGATTACACCAGAAGTCTCAAGAGACGCAGCCGTGCTCTTGAGCGTGCATGGCGTAAATCTAAATCCCCACAAGACTTTACCCTCTACAAATCTACCCTTCTCAATTACAACTCCTGCCTCCACACTGCTAAACAAACCTACTACAACACTCATCAAAATCCTCTCATCCAAACCTCGTCAACTCTTTTCTACCCTTAATTCCTTTCACTCCCCCCCCCCCCCCACTCACCAAATTGCTTACCGCTCAACAGGTTGCCAACCATTTCAAAAGCAAAATCGACACAATTTCGAAAGGAGATATCCAGCATTCAACTTCCTCCCCTACCCAACACATCATTTCCAACACCACACTCAATACTCTCCTCCTGTCCAGTTAGCACTGATGAAGTTGATAAACTCCTCTCAATGGCCCACCTCACCACCTGTCCCCTGGACCCTGTCCCCTCACAATTACTGCGACCACCTTCCCACTCTATCCTAAACTCCCTAACCCACATGTTCAACCACTCTCCCTCATCTCCGGCACCTTTCCATCCCCGCTCAAACATGCACTGGTTACCCCAATACTTTAAAAAAAAAAAAACCTCACTAGACCCCACCTGAATTACTTAAGACTCATCTCCCTGCTCCCATTTGCCTCCAAGCTCATCGAACACCTTATCCATGACCGCATGAGTCGCTACCTCACGGACAACAACCTTCTCGACCCCCTACAATCCGGCTTCTGTCCACTGAAACTGCCCTACTAAAATTCAATGACCTACTAACTGCTTAAACCAATGGCCATTACTCCATACTCATACTCTTATGCCGCGTACACACGGTCGGACTTTCTAGAAAGCTAGCTCCGACGTACTTGCCGCCAGACTTCCGGCGGACTACCGCCGGACTTTCTGAACGGCCGGACTTGCCTACACACGGCCGGACTTTCCGGAATCCGGTCTTCCCGACGGACTTTCAGAATGAACGGACTTTCCCACACACGGACAAGTCCGTTCATTTTGAACGTGACTCGGGTACGACGGGACTAGAAAAGGAATTCAATCTCGCCGCTTTTTTTGGCGAGATTGAAACCTTGCGAGCCCTGTCGCAGGCCCTTAGGTCTGGTATGGAACTTTAAGGGGAACCCCCTACGCCGAAAAACCGGCGTGGGGGTCCCCCCCAAAATCCATACCAGACCCCGATCCGAGCACGCAGCCCGGCCGGTCAGAAAAGGGGGTGGGGACGAGCGAGCGCCCCCCCCCCCCCTCCTGAACCGTACCAGGCCGCATGCCCTCAACATGGGGGGGTGCTTTGGGGGAGGGGGCGCCTTACGGTGCCCCCCCACCACAAAGCACCTTGTCCCCACGTTGATGAGGACAAGGGCCTCTTCCCGACAACCCTGGCCGTTGGTTGTCGGGGTCTGTGGGCGGGGGGCTTATCGGAATCCGGGAGCCCCCTATAATAAGAGGGCCCCCAGATCCCGGCCCCCCCACCCTATGTGAATGAATATGGGGTACATGGTACCCCTACCCATTCACCTAGGTAAAAAGTGTTAATAATAAAAAACAACACAGGTTTTCAAAATAATTTATTAAACTGCTCCGGGGGGGGTCTTCTTCCGTCTTCGGGGGTCCCTCCGCTTCATCTTCTCCCGGCGTCCGGTTGGTTCTTCTCCGCTCTCTTCTCCCAGTGTCCCAGGTCTTCGGCCGGCCCCTCCACTGTCTTTATGTAGCTCTATTGCCAGCGGAGGTCCGGACTTCTGGGCTTCTTGTCTTCTTGTCTTCTCTTCTCTTCTCTTCCCCCAGATGTTGACACGACGCTCTCTCCGGCTGGACTGGTCTCCGAGGGCTGCGTTGTGACTTATATAGGCGGAGACCCCGCCCCCATATGATGTCACAGGCCCTGGGCATGCTGGGACTGTGACGTTTTAGGGGGCGTGGTCGACCACGCCCCCTAAAACGTCACAGTCCCAGCATGCCCAGGGCCTGTGACATCATATGGGGGCGGGGTCTCCGCCTATATAAGTCACAACGCAGCCCTCGGAGACCAGTCCAGCCGGAGAGAGCGTCGTGTCAACATCTGGGGGAAGAGAAGAGAAGAGAAGACAAGAAGCCCAGAAGTCCGGACCTCCGCTGGCAATAGAGCTACATGAAGACAGTGGAGGGGCCGGCCGAAGACCTGGGACACCGGGAGAAGAGAGCGGAGAAGAACCAACCGGACGCCGGGAGAAGATGAAGCGGAGGGACCCCCGAAGACGGAAGAAGACCCCCCCCGGAGCAGTTTAATAAATTATTTTGAAAACCTGTGTTGTGTTTTATTATTAACACTTTTTACCTAGGTGAATGGGTAGGGGTACCATGTACCCCATATTCATTCACATAGGGTGGGGGGGCCGGGATCTGGGGGCCCTCTTATTATAGGGGGCTCCCGGATTCCGATAAGCCCCCCGCCTGCAGACCCCGACAACCAACGGCCAGGGTTGTCGGGAAGAGGCCCTTGTCCTCATCAACATGGGGACAAGGTGCTTTGTGGTGGGGGGGCACCGTAAGGCGCCCCCTCCCCCAAAGCACCCCCCCATGTTGAGGGCATGCGGCCTGGTACGGTTCAGGAGGGGGGGGCGCTCGCTCGTCCCCACCCCCTTTCCTGACCGGCCGGGCTGCGTGCTCGGATCGGGGTCTGGTATGGATTTTGGGGGGACCCCGCCGGTTTTTCGGCGTAGGGGGGTTCTCCTTAAAGTTCCATACCAGACCTAAGGGCCTGGGATGCCCCCCGCGCTCGCCGCAATGGGAAAATTTGTTTTTCCTATTGCAGCGAGCGCGAGATGCAGTAACCTGCTCCTCCGTCGTATCTGGTCCTTCGGACCAGCATACAGACGAACGGGCTTTCCGTCAGGAACTGAGTCCGGCGGAGGTACGACGTAAAGATTTGAAGCAGGCTTCAAATCTAAAGTACGTCGGATTTCCGCCCGAAACGGTCCGTCGGAAGTCCGATGGAGACCACACATGGTCGGATTTTCCGCCGGACTTGGTCCGGCGGCGTCCGTCGGACTTTTGCAGGTGAAAAGTCCGACCGTGTGTACGGGGCATTAGACCTCTCTGGTTCTCCTCCTACCTAACTCAGCGCACTTTCAGTGTCACAACTCCATCTCCTCCACTCCTCTTCCTCTCTCTGTTGGGGTACCGCAAGGCTCCATCCTTGGGCCCCTCCTATTCTCGCTCTATACCTCTTCCCTGGGCCAGTTGATAACCTCCCATGGCTTCCAATACCACCTCTACGCCGATGACACCCAGATCTATTTCTCCACTCCTCAACTCACCCCCTCGATCTCCTCACGGATCTCAAACTTACTGAATGACATAATGGTATGGATGTCACACCACTTTCTCTAACTCAATCTTTCTCAAACGGAGATGTTATATTTCCTCCTTCCCGCCCCCCCCCCCCATGACTTTACCATTAAGAACAGCAGCACAACCATTGGTCCTTCCACACATGCCAGGGTGCTGGGTGTAATCCTTAACTCTGACCTCTCCTTCAGCCCCCACATCCAATCACTGGCAAAATCCTGCTGCCTTAAACTTCACAACATCTCCAGAACTCGACCCTTCCTGACTAATGACACCACAAAGCAACTTATTCACACCTTGATTATTTCCCACCTTGACTACTGCAACTCTCTCTTTAATGGCCTACCCTTACGCAGGCTATCCCCCCTTCAGTCTATTATGAATGCTGCTGCTAGACTAATACACCTCGCTAACCGATCCATTTCCCTACCCCACCATATAAAATTCAAAATGCTAACCATAACATCCATGGCCATCCACAACATCGCCCCCAGCTACATCACCAACCTCATCTGCAGATATCGCCCTAATCGTCCCCTCCGGTCCTCCCAGGACCTCCTGCTCTCTAGCTCCCTTGTTACCACCTCTCACATGCTTATCTTCAGGACTTCTATGAGCCTTTCCCATCCTCTGGAACTCCCTGCCCTGGTACATCCAATCAGCCCCTAACCTGTCCACCTTTAGGAGATCCCTGAAAACTCACTTATTCAGGGAAGCCTATCCCACACCCACCTAACAACTGTCCCCGAGCCACCCCCATCAAATCATTCCACGCATCTATTACCTTTTGTACCACCACCCTTTCCCTTTAGAATGTAAGCTCCACGAGCATGGTCCTCCTGTCCCTTCTGTATTGAACTGTACTGCAATTGTGCTCTCCCCCCTCAATATTGTAAAGCGCTGCGTAAACTGTTGTCGCTATATAAATTGTGTATAATAATCATTCACTGGCCCCTATTACATCACAGGACAAAAAACAGTAATGTAGGGGCCAACAAAATAACCAACAACGTTCAGCAGTGGACCAGGCATCCAGCAAACTAGAAAATGTGTCAGATGCAGAAGATTCTTCAGCCACTGTAGCTCCTCAAGAGAGAGAAGATCATTGGTGCAGCTAATCAGACTGATATTAAATCTTTTCTTTACCCTTTTTCATTCCTATGGAAGAACAAAAATGCAGTTCATTTTAAAGCCTTAAAGAGAATCTGTAATTTTGCTCACACATGGATTAGTGGCAGGGATCTGGAACAGGAGAATGAAGCAGCAGGGAAGTACCGCAAATATGACATTCTCTTTATAGAAAGTTCCAGCCTGTTGGTTGAAGCAGACCTTGCAGTAAAATGAAAGGTCCCCTTATTAGATCAGAGTCCCCCGCCTTTAAAATTTTCTACATTTTATGAGGGCAAAAATTTACCTGTAAGAAAAAAAAAAAAGGTTAGAGTAAATACTTACCCAACCCTCGTCCCTTGCATCATATGGCGCAACATCCTGATCTTTTTCGGCAAGATTCCTGGGGGAAAGATTAGTACCCCAAATCATGTGAGAAGACACTCCAGTCCATTGTAAGATCATCTTCCCATAAGATTAGGGACCCTCATTGTTCCCACTTCCCAGGATCTCACCATGAAAAGGACTGTGATGTCACCCTCACCTAGGCCTCTCAGGCAGAAGGCAGGAGCAAATAGAGTATAGATATCTTTTTTTACATCTACATTTTTGACCTTATAAGGGTTTTTTTACAGGGGGAGGGGGCCCTGATCTAATAAGTAGACCTTGCATTTAGCTGCAAAGCCACTTAAACCATTTTTTTAATCAAAAGAAGCAGATTGAGTACTTTTTGGCATACTTTCAGACCTTTTTTCTAGTAATCAGTGAAAAGTCTACTAGAAAAAAGACCTAAAACCAAGCGTTGATTGACTGAATGGACGGGTATTTTATAGAAGGGGTAAACAAAAAAGAAAAAAAAAAAAAAAAAGCAGTAAAACGGTTTTCTTCCAGCATCTTTTTAGGACTAAACCCAGTCCCAGAGCCTTACCGAGTAATCCATGAACTCTTATTAGAAGATCCTCCTGTACTACATCTTTGAAAACGCCTTTTTACTGACCTGTCCACTGTCCAGTTCCAATACGTCCTTAAAACATGTGGCTAGTTCACCACTAGGGATGAGCTTCGAGTTCGAGTCGAACTCCTGTTCGACTCGAACATCAGCTGTTCGCCAGTTCGCCAAACAGCAAACAATTTAGGGTGTTCGCGGCAAATTCAAAAGCCGCAGAACACCCTTTAAAAAAGTCTATGGGAGAAATCAAAAGTGCTAATTTTAAAGGCTTATATGCATAGTATTGTCATAAAAAGTGTTTGGGGACCTGGGTCCTGCCCCAGGGGACATGGAACAATGCAAAAAAAAGTTTAAAAACTGACGTTTTTCGGGAGCAGTGATTTTAATAATGCTTAAAGTGAAACAATAAAAGTGTAATATTCCTTTAAATTTCGTACCGGGGGGGGGGGTGTCTATAGTATGCCTGTAAAGGGGCGCATGTTTCCCGTGTTTAGAACAGTCCGACAGCAAAATGACGACATTTCAAAAGGAAAAAAAGTCATTTAAAACTACTCGCGGCTATTAATGAATTGTCGGTCTGACAATACACATAAAAGTTCATTGATAAAAACGGCATCTGAGCATGCAATCTGGCAGGCCGCAGGAAAAGAGGGGGGGGGGACGAGAGAGCGAGATCTGCTTTATGTTTCTGATCTATCTATTCATATTCTATCTAAATTCAGAGGTGGAACAGGATTTCCAGACCCCACAGATATTACAACGCAACCGGATTCTGGACTGGCATACCTCACACACTCATAAACCAAGGGTCAGACGGGAGCAGAACATTACTCCTTTCCCTCTGCAAAGCCTACCTTGGATAGCTACCCAACTTTCACCAGAACTCAAACACCATTCTTTAATGGGTCCCAATTATGCAGGAGCCAAGGCTGGGTTCACACTATTCTGAATTGGATGCAGGTTCTCCGCATCCAATTCGCAATAGCAGGAGATTTTGACCAGCTCTCTATGGAGCTGGTTCACATATCTCTGCTGCGGCTCTGGTGCAAATTTGCACAGGAGCCCTGTGCGTCTTTTGGTCCATTTCAGCTCCCAATTCAGCCAAAAATTTGGGCTGAAATTGGACCCTAAACGGTGAACGGGGACGCCCCGGAACCCCGTTGTGAGCTGCATGCGAAGATAGTGTGAACCCAGCCTCAAGCTCTTCCATTCCTCCAAGATTTCTTCATTCCCTTCTCCATTAACCCCAGACCCGGGCAACCCAAGCCTTTCAGGATACCCTGAACCTTCCTTTCTTAACCTGAACAGTCTATTTCAGACTCTCCACTTCACTAAAGGTGGAGGTTTTTGCTCCCACTCATCTCAAGACCCAGCTCGGTCGAACAACTGGTGTCCGCTCCAACTTTCCCATTAACACCATTATATACTCATCGATAGTTTTTTTTGAGCCAGCACAAACTTTCAGACACTACATAGAATCTTCTCCCCACCGACAAACTCTCTTGCACACTCCACATAAATGGATTTATATCCCCCCCCCCCCCTTCTTACATCTGAACTTGGGAAAAGGACCTAAACCTCACCTTATACAGACCCAAATCAATGAAATCCTCCTATTGGTGCACAAAGTAAGATACAGGATTTAAGCTGCTTACATGTGGGCACAAAACCCCTGATCTTTTACAAAAGCTACATCTGCAGAGCGGGCATTTTTCCCCTGTGCCCCCCCCCCCCCCCCCAGTGGAAGCTTCCCCTCACCCCCATTTCCCCTCTCTGGACTCCTCCCTCCTTTCTAATGATCTTTTGGACTCAAGCACCCGAACAAATAAAATGGCGCTGCCAGGGGCGTCTGGAGTGTGAACATGCACATGTAGGTGTTTATGTGTGTATTTGTGCGCAGTGTTCAGGGTACAAAAAAAAAAAAAGCCTCAAGGCTGCATTTGGAGAGGGGCTTATGAGCAGAATTTACACAAATACATGCATAATATGCAAGCAAGTTTGTGCTAGCGGCTAGAATGTGCAATGACGGCTGGTGTCCCCCTCCCTGATCAGTAGGTCGCAGTGGGCTCAAGTGCGCTGAGCCCTGAGGCCCCCCCCCCCCTTTTTGAAGCCAATTAGAGCCTCTGGCTCTAATCACGTGCTTCTATAAAAAAAAAAAAAAAAAAAAAACGCACATGTAGATTAGGAGCCCCTTATGGACGGGCCCGCCACTGCTTAAGAATGCCAGAAGCAGGTAAATGCGTGCAGCGCCGATTATTCTTCAGCAAGCAGCCCAGAAATTACATCACCAAATCTAAATAGATTAGTCAGAGGCACAGTGCATTAGGTGATCTCACACAGCAGTCACACAGCTATAAAGTTGTAGTCACAATCTAGGGATTGTTGGAGATCTGAGCTATAAAAGAGCAAGCAATAAAGAGCTCAAAACAGTCTTATGCACAGTTGCTGTGAGATGGAATAGCAAGAGGAACAGCATGGTTTACATAAAAAAAATAAGATATAAAGACCTATTTAAATTTAGTAATTTAGTCACACTGACCACATATGCCCTCATAAAGTGGTATGGTATACAAAATGTCTGCTCCGCAGAAAGCTGACAACCTTAAAGCAGAAAGTAAGCTTTCTATCCTATGAAATTACAATAGTAAGTAAAGTAACTATAATACCAAATTTGTAGGCCATTGGAGATGGAAGTGGTCCATACTAGGCACAAGCCAGCAGAGACTCACTGAAAAGCATTAGATCAATAAAGAGGTGACAGAAAAGTGGTTTATTTAGCCATCTTCTCATGAAAAGCCTCAATGTATTCTCACAGCATCTACAGCCATGTGCTAAAGACTTTCTAATCCATCAGCAACACCAAGCGGCTTGCTAATCCTGAAATCTGGAAACTGAGACTTTCAATTTTTCCCTCCCGCTGACTTCTGTTATTCTGGGAGACGGAATACCTAACAGCAGGCTGATTCTCTGTCAGGGGTGGCGGCCATCTTGTTTTCAAGACAACCTGACACTTCCACCCACTGGGGCTGACTCCTGACCCCACGATGGTCTCCTTTTCACTCACACAGCTGGACTGAATTAGAGGGGAGGAAACACGTTAATTGTCCGGGTGAAAAGGCCGGCAAGGGTTTCATACAGATAACAGACAAATTATCCTGAGCCAAGTATCATTTGCTTCTTAGGAAACCTAAAATAAGTCAGTCTTAGAACTATTCATCCACAATGTCGGAGACCGGTAGAAGAGACCAGCTAAAAATCTGATTTGTTAATGTGGGTTTATGACAGGACAGGCTTTAGCAAGGCCAAATTCCGCTAGAGCAGGACTCAAGCAATTACCTGACAGACACAGTTTTTGTTTTATCCAGCTGCATTTACTCAGTGCAGTTTATAACATCCAAGTGAAAGATATAACACAAACATGTCAGAAGAAAAAAAAAATATCAAAAACAGAATCATGGAGTTGGAAAAAGGATCACCCCCCATCCTAAAAATGACTTGTAAACTCAATCAGGTGTAGCCATCACCTTCTCTATGGCACACAAAGCCGTTTGACTTTCAACTGTGATAAGCTGTGGTCATTTTGATTAGCTCAGCATGAAGAGCTTTCCTGGAGCATTTCACTCCCTGATAGTGCAACTGAAGTAAATTATCAACTATGGGTGGCAAGGCACTGTCAAAAGATCCCTGGGATAAAGTTGTGGACAGTCACAAGTCAGGAGATGGATACAAAAAGTTTAAAAGGCTTCATTGATTCCTAGAGGCACAGTGAAATCTATTATTAATAAGTGAAAGGTATTTGGTACAACACAGACCCTTCCTGGATCAGGACGTCGCTCCAAACTGGATGAAAGAGCCAGGAGGAAACTGGTCAGAGGCTACCAAGAGTTGCAGTTGCAAGAACTTATGACAGAGTGGTCATTACATGTGACAACAATATCAAATTCTCCACAATGTGGCATGTATGGGAGTGTTTCAAGAAAAAAGCCACTCCTCAAAAAAGGCCATATGCAATCACGACTGAGTTTTTTCAAAAACGCACCTTGAAGATTCTGAGGCTACATGAAAAAAAGGTGTTACGGTCAGATGAGACTAAAATGTAATTATTTGGCCTCAACACCAAACAATATGTCTGCTGGAAATCCAATACCGCTCACCATCCAAATGGTAATAGTAATAATTTCCACAGTAAAGCATGGAGGTGGTAATATCCATGGGGGTGTTTCTCTGCAGCAGAGACTGGGGCACTTGTCAAGATAGAAGAAACAATGGATGGGGAAAAATACTGTCAAATTCTTGAGGAAAATCTGCTGCCCTCTGCCAGAAAGCGGTCAATGGGAAGAACGTTTACCTTCCAACATGACAATGACCCAAAGCACACAGCAAAAATGACACACACAGTGGTTGAAGGAGAAAAAAGGTGAATGTCCTTGCATGGCCTTGTCAGACCCCAGACTTAAATCCCATTGAAAATCTGTGGAATGGCTTGAAGACTGCAGTCCACAAACAGTCACCATCAAATCTAACTGAACTTGAGCAGTTCTGCAAAGAAGAGTGGGAAAATACTGCTAAGTATTGATGTGCAAAGTTAGTAGAGACGTATCCTAACAGACTAAGGCCCCTTTCACACTTAAACGACTTGTCCCAAGTGTATGACAAGTCATTCTCTATGATTTTCAATGACTACCATTCATATTGGCACGACTTTAAGTCGTGCCGACTTGAAAGTAGTCCCTGCACTACTTTGGTCCAACTTCTATGCGGGTTGTACTCCATAGACCTCAATGTTAAACCCTGAAGTAGCATGCAAATCGTGCCTGAATAATATAGACACGACTTCAGTCAGACTTTGTAAGCACAAGCCCGGCTCGCTGATTGGGAAAGGAAAACTTTTTTTTCCTTTCACGATGAGCGACAGGCAGTGCCGACAGCTGTCTGGTATGAATCCTGAGGGGGAACGCCGCGCCCAAGTTTTAAATGAAAAAAACGGCGTGGGTTCCCCCCCCCTGGGGTTCCCCCCCAGGGGCATACCAGGCCCCCCCCACCCCAAAGCACCTTGTCCCCATGTTGATGGAGGACAAGGGCCTCTTCCCGACAACCCTGGCCGTTGGTTGTCGGGGTCTGCGGGCGGGGGGGCTTATCGGAATCCGGGAGCCCCCTTTAATAAGGGGGCCCCCAGATCCCGGCCCCCCACCCTATGTGAATGAGTATGGGGTACATGGTACCCCTACCCATTCACCTATGCAAAAAAGTGTCAATAAAAAACACAGTACACAGGTTTTTAAAGTAATTTATTAGGCAGCTCCGGGGTCCTCTTCCGACTTCGGGGGTCTCTCTGGAGTCTCCTCCCGGTGTCCTGATCTTCTGCCGGCTCCTCCGCTATCTACTGCAGCTCAATTTCTAGCGGTGGCCCGGACTTCTGCCTTCTTCTTTTCTTCCAGAGATGTTGACACAACGCTCTCTCCAGCTGGAATGGTCTCTGAACGCTCCGCAATGGACTTATATAGGCGGTGACCCCGCCCCCTTATGAGGTCACTGTCCCGGGGCATGCTGGGACTGCGCCGTCATAAGGGGGCGTGGTCATCACTCGGTGACCACGCCTCCTAAAACGTCACAGTCCCAGCATGCCCAGGGACTGTGACGGCATAAGGGGGCGGGGTCACCGCCTATATAAGTCCGTTGCGGAGCGTTCAGAGACCATTGCAGCTGGAGAGAGCGTTGTGTCAACATCTCTGGAAGAGAAGAGGGAAGAAGACGATCCAGAAGTCCAGACCACCGCTGGCAAAAGAGCGGCAGAAGATAGCGGTGGAGCCGGCAGAAGATGCGGACACCGGGAGAAGACGCCGGAGAGACCCCCAAAGTCGGAAGAGGACCCCCGAAGTCGGAAGAAGACCCCCGAAGTCGGAAGAAGACCCCCGAAGTCGGAAGAAGACCCCCGAAGTCGGAAGAAGACCCCCGAAGTCGGAAGAAGACCCCCGAAGTCGGAAGAAGACCCCGGAGCTGCCTAATAAATTACTTTAAAAACCTGTGTACTGTGTTTTTTATTGACACTTTTTTGCCTAGGTGAATGGGTAGGGGTACCATGTACCCCATACTCATTCACATAGGGTGGGGGGCCGGGATCTGGGGGCCCCCTTATTAAAGGGGGCTCCCGGATTCCGATAAGCCCCCCGCCCGCAGACCCTGTCAACCAACGGCCAGGGTTGTCGGGAAGAGGCCCTTGTCCTTATCAACATGGGAACAAGGTGCCCCAAAGCACCCACCCCCCATGTTGAGGGCATGCGGCCTGGTACGGTCCAGGAGGGGGGGGGGGGGGCTCGCTCGTCCCCACCCCCATTCCTGACCGGCCGGGCTGCGTGCTCGTATAAGGGTCTGGTATGGATTTTGGGGGGACCCCACGCCGATTTTTTGGCGTAGGGGGTTCCCCTTACAATCCATAGCAGACCTAAGGGCCTGGTATGCCCCTGGGGGGGAACCCACGCCAGTTTTTTTTATTTAAAACTTGGTGTGGAGTTCCCCCTTATGATTCATACCAACTACTGTATGTTTTCATTTGTTAATGCCAAAAATGTGGCAAAGTCGTACAAAGTAGTACTGCTCCCAAATCGCAGTAAAATCTCAGTAAAATCTCAGTAAAATCTCAGTAAAATCTCAGTAAAATCTCAGTAAAATCTCAGTAAAATCTCAGTAAAATCTCAGTAAAATCTCAGTAAAATCTCAGTAAAATCTCAGTAAAATCTCAGTAAAATCTCAGTAAAATCTCAGTAAAATCTCAGTAAAATCTCAGTAAAATCTCAGTAAAATCTCAGTAAAATCTCAGTAAAATCTCAGTAAAATCTCAGTAAAATCTCAGTAAAATCGCGCGACTTTGAAGTCGTATAAGTGTGAAAGGGGCCTAAAGGCTGTAATTAAAGCAAAAGGTGGTCCAACAAAAATACTGACATAAGGGGGTGATCCTTTTTCCAGCTCAGTGATTCACTTCTTTTTTTTTTTGGACAGGTTGGTGTTATATCTTTTACTTATATGTTATAAGTTGCACTAAGTAAATACCGCTGGATAAAACAAAAACCATTTCAGGCTGCAAAGCAACAAAGTGTGATAATTTTAAAAGGGGAGCGATTTTTTATACCCACTGTAGAAACCTTGAAAAGTGACGGCAAAAAAGGATTGGAGTAGTCTATCGAGTCTGCCTGTTTTTTTTTAAGTTTGTCCCAAGCATGTTTGAAGCTATTTACTGTTGACTGCCTCACTACCTCTACTGGAAGTCTGTTCCAAGGGTAGTTGATTCTTGGAATAAACTTCTAGCAGAGGTAGCGAGACGGTCAACATAAATGGCTTCAAATATGCTTGGGACAAACATAGATCTATACTCCGACAAAAAAGTTAACAAAACAAAAAAAAATGTATGTACAGAATGCAGGGTTTAGGGGTGTGCTATGTACAGAGTGTAGAGTTCAGGGATGTGCTGTGTGCTGAGTGTGAAACAATAACCCCCCAAGCTTCCTTGCATTTCTCTCTCCTACCTGGCCCAGCTGTAGTACCTTCCATGTAGGCAGATCTGTCTTGCCTTGCATGAAGATTGTTCTCTCCTTCAGATTCTGGAGGAGATCTGTCCTCGCCATGCCCCGTTGTGAGCGCATACAGAGACCTGTTTACAAGTGATAGCAGGGGAGTGGGAGGAGAGGGTGAGAGTGGGAGGTGTTGGAATGGATTTCCGGATGCAAAACTGGGGTGCGAGGGCCACACGACAAACCTGGTGGGCCGAATTCGGCCTGCAGGCCTTGTGTTCGACATATGCGCCCTAGGCAATCGCTTTGTTCTCTTAGTAGCAACATGAGTCTTGCAAAGGGACAATTCTTCATACCCACCCACATTGGACACCAAGAGGAGCCTTGGCGACTAATTAACAAGAACGAGCTGTCATTTGGGAGGAAGGGAGGTTCTATGCTTCTTCATAACTGGAAATACTGTGTATTACTCCTTATTCTTGGTGTCCAAATGGAGCAGAGAACCAACATGAGAGGTATAGATTTTGAATTAGAACAGGAAGGTTTCACAGACATTCACAGCTTCCTCCATTCTTGGACAATCACCATCTACCTTTACACATTCTATGGTGACTGAGCTAGCCCGATGGCTATAAATGCTGGTCCTGACATTTATTAAAGCCAAGGAAGCTACTTACAAAAGTGGACTTTTTTTTTTCCAACATGCAGTGCCTTGAAAAAGTATTCATACCACTTGAAATTTTCCACATTTTGTCATGTTACTACAACCAAAAAATGTAAATGTATTTTATTGGGATTTTATGTGATAGACCAACACAAAAGGACACAATTGTAAATGGGAAGGAAAATAAATGTTTTTCAAATTTGTTTACAAATAAGTATCTAAAAAGTGTGGAGTGCATTTGTATTCAGCCCCCTTTACTCTGATACCCTCAACTAAAATCTAGTGGAACCAATTGCCTTCAGAGGTCACCTAATTATTAATTAGTAAATAGAGTCCACCGGTGTGTAATTTAATCTCAGTATAAATACAGCTGTTCTGTGAAGCCTTCAGAGGTTTGTTAGAGACCCTTAGTGAACAAACAGCATCATGAAGGCCAAGGAACCACACCAGACAGGTTAGGGATAAGATTTTTGAGAAGTTTAAAGCAGGGTTACATTATAAAAAAATATTTCAAGCTTTGAACATCTCAGAGAGCACTGCTCAATCAATCATCTGAAAATGGAAAGAGTATGGCACAACTGCAAACCTACCAAGACATGGTCATACACCTATACTGACAGGCGGGGCAAGGAGAGCATTAATCAGAGAAGCAGCCAAGAGACCCATGGTAACTCTGGAGGAGCTGCAGAGATCCACAGCTCAGGTGGGAGAATCTGTCCACAGGACAACTATTAGTCGTGTACTCCACAAATCTGTCCTTTATGGAAGAGTGGCAAAGAAGAAAGCCATCGTTGAAAGAAAGCCATAGGAAGTCCCGTTTACAGTTTGCGAGAAGCCATGTGGGGGACACAGCAAACATGTGGAAGAAGGTGCTCTGGTCAGACGAGACCAAAATTGAACTTTTTGGCCTAAAAGCAAAATGCTATGTGTGGCAGAAAACTAGTACTGCACATCACCCTGAACACACCAGCCCCACTGTGAAACATGGTGGTGGCAGCATCATGTTGTGAGGATGCTTTTCGTCAGCAGGGAGAGGGAAGCTGGTCAGAGTTGATGGGAAGATGGAAGGAGCCAAATACAGGGCAATCTTAGAAAAAAACCTGAGTCTGCAAAAGACTTGAGACTGGGGTGGAGGTTCACCTTTCAGCAGGAAAACAACCCTAAACACAGCCAGAGCTACAATTAAATGGTTTTGATCAAAGCATATTCATGTGTTGGAATAGCCTAGTCAAAGGCCAGACCTAAATCAAATTGAAAATCTGTGGCAAGACTTGAAAATTGCTGTTCACAGACTCTCTCCATCCAATCTGACAGAGCTTGAGCCATTTTGCAAAGAAGAATGGGCAAAAATGTCCCTCTCTAGATGTGCAAAGCTGGTACAGACCTACCCAAAAAGATTTGCAGCTGCAGTGAAAGGTGGTTCTACAAAAGTATTGACTCAGGGGGGCTGAATACAAATGCATGCCACATTTTTCACATATTTGTAAAAATCTCGAAACTCATTTATCATTTTCCTTTCACTTTACAAATATGTTCCACTTTGTGTTGTTCTATCACATAAAATCCCAATAAAATTACCTTTTTGGTTGTAACATGACCAAATGTGGAAAATTTCAAGGGGTAGGAATAATTTTTCAAGGCACTGTAACAGAACACATGAACAAGCCTAGTTCAGTGTTACGAATTACTACAGGCTAAAAATTGTAAGCTCAAAATGCATTGTCAATTTTCCAATCACTAATTTTTTTCAGGGTTGAATTAAAGAGGAAATGATTGGGAACATTAAAAGATTTAGAAATAAGGAGAGATGATTCAGCCACCGCACATCTCACCCAGTCCGGAGGTTAGCAAGTAAAAGCAGCCTAAGCTTAATACTTCCAGGCCACGCCCCAACGCGTTTCGCCCAGTCCCTGGGGCTTAGGAAGTAAAGTCGCCTTGTTTAATTGTACCTATAGGTAAGCCTATAATAAAGCTTACACCTGTAGGTACTGTATAGATCTCCTAAACGTGCATTGTTTAGGAGTAATTTACTATATACGCAACCGATGACATCATTGGCGCATGCGCTCTGAAGGAATGGCTGTTTGCGCAGTCTCTACAGAGCCCTGTGCCGTGACCAGCAGCTCCCACGCGCATGCATGGGAGTGATGTCACTGGGGAAGAGGTCGACCGTCTCAGCTGTGTATGGGCACCACTGCAGGGCTTTGTTCTAGCGTATTTCATAATGAGCTAGTATGCGATGCATACTAGCTCATTATGCCTTTGTCTTACAGGTTTGGGGGTTTTTTTTGTTTTTTTCCCTGGGTTTACAACCTCTTTAATCATGGTGGTCAGGGTCTCTAGGTGGCAGGGGAATTTACATATATTTATTCTTTATTCATGCCACCAAGAGACCCTCACCTCCATGAGTAACCCTCGGGGCGAGGTAAAACGTGTTGAGGAATGGCTTTGATGCATCAAGCTGAGGCTGATTTTACTTGCCTACCACTTGGGCCAAGTGAGGTGCATGGTGGCCAGGTCATCTCTCCTCATCTCTAGTGTGTTTTAGGTCTGGAAGAACCTCTCCCCAAGCTGCACCCCCACTGGCCAACGGCATCCAATCTATTGGACATCTAAAGCCTGAGCTGGGGCCCCTCAAGCATATATTGAAGGTCACATTAAAAGATTTAGCTTTTATTTTTCAATGTGGTTGTAGCATATTATTTTTTTTCTCACCTTATACTTAATTGCTTATTAGAGTGTTCAATAAAAGATCAAATTAATTTTTGATTAAAACTGAGTGCAGGGGGGCGTGTTCTGGACATGGCCGACTAGAGACGTGTTCTCCCTGAGCTCCCGGCCTTTCCAACCCTAACTCAGCTTACCTTGCTCTATTTTCACCGTTATGCTCTCCTCCAAGAAGCGGACATACCGGAGGAATAGGAAGAAGAACAGCCCAGCTGCTTCCACACCCGCTCTGGTCGACTTAGAGACTTTTCGGGAGATCCCTCTCCGGTTCCCCTTTACTCAAGATGGCGGAGCCATGTGCCTCTAGCTCTTGCACTCCGGAAAGAGAAGCAGACTTTGCCGCCTCGGAAGGATCCCGGAGCCCGGTTCTTTATCCAGGTTCCCCAGCAGCTTCTGCCTCAAGCCAGGGTCCCCTCCCTCATCTACAGTTGGCTTATGGTGTGGACGAGGAGCTTAAGGCTATACTACGGGCCCTACCAACGAGAGCAGACATTGAGGCCTTGGTGGGCAGAGTTGAGGCCGCACACAAGAAAGAAATATGTGAAGTCAAAAAAGACGTTCAGTCCCTCTCTGCCCGACTGACAACAGGTGAATCATCCCTAGAGTCCTTGGAACGGAGAGTCTCATCACTGGAAACCCAACAAAAAGCCCAATCTGTGGCCGCGGTAGAGCTCCAGCTCCGCATGGAAGAAACGGAGGACCGGAGCAGAAGAAACAACGTTCGGCTCCGCGGCCTACCAGAGGCCACAGGCCCGTCGGATCTACTGGCCACAGCTACGGACATTTTCAGAAGAGTTGGGGTGCACACTTACCGGAACAGATAGAAGTGGATCGCATACATAGAGCCTTGGGTCCCCGCTCGACAGATCCAGCCAGACCTCGGGACATAATATGCAGACTCCATCACTACATCCATAAGGAGGCTATAGCGCGAGGAGCGTGGGAATCAGGAGAGATAGAATTCGACGGAGCATCGGTAAAGATCCTTCCGGACATCTCCAGACCGACCCTGCTTCGGCGCGCCATGCTGAAACCCCTGCTAGATCTTGCCCGGAGATGTAATGCAACGTACCGATGGGGCTTTCCCCTCTCGGTTACTTTCCACAAGGAACAGCGCTCTTTCCTTCTGCGCTCTCCGGAGAATCTGCCTGCATTATTCGACTTCCTAGATACGGAACCTATCCCTGTTCCTAACTGGCTGGACTACCTGCATCGGGCTCCTGGTCGACTGCACGAGACGAGAGATCAGATCCCTAGACCACAGCGCTCACGGAGGAGCGGCCGTCGACCTCGTTCTGCTTCACTAGATGAGCCACGGGAGATGTGAGTTGTTCCTTTGACCACCTTCACTCATGCTATCCCCTTCGATGCTTTAATTCCCTGATCAGTTACTTTTTTCCCTTTTTTTTTTTATTTTTGTTTTGGGATTGCCCGATCCGCCCGGTCTTTCTATACCCTATTTTTGACACCGCTCTGCCTCATGGATATCAGACTTGCCTTCGTTACAAGCTTCAAGCTTTACAGTCGAATCCACTGACTCATCGGTTTACTTTGAGGAGGGCGCTAAAGGTCATGCTGTTTTCTGACCTGCAGTTAACTGCCTATAGTACCCCCCTTCTTAGCGTCAAATGAACTAACTAGGCAGCAAGGGATCCATAACTCTGCAGCCAAGCTCCTGCCAAGGACCTTCCGTAGCTGACGAGACACCTTCATCCTAACCATTACTCTCATCACACCAGTCGCCCCCACACAGGGTCATTGTTGTCCTCTGAAGCTTCCACGGGAAGAGTTCTCTCACTCCTACGGACAGCTAATACCCGAGATACCCGAGATATACGTATCCTCCTTTCGGAGGGGACATCATGGCAGGGTCGGGGGCCTGTAGTAGATTGGAGATGGGGAGGAGGAGATTCGGGCAATCTACTTTGTTTACAAAGGTTCGAGAATATGATGGGGTTCTAGGGTAATGCGGAGTGCGCTCTGGACCCATGTTGCGCAGACTCAGCCTATTCTGGAGCTTCTATTCGGGGAGCCATAATGTGGATGAGTCGGATACATGCTTTTCCACAAGGGAAGGCTGGGTTCCAGGGCGTTCCCGGTTAACTTCTGGTGAATTGACCTCTTCCCGCTACTAGCTATTTACGTCCCATCGCGGATATTATAGGAGGGAACGGGTCACTTCGCCAGATGGCACACGAAGGGGAAGGAATTATTATTAAATATAAAACTCATGAGTGGAATGGAATGAAAAGTGATGTTTCTCCTTATCTCTATATTATTCTTTTGCAGATATTTTAGTTCTTTCTTCTTGTTAAGTATAATGTGTTTATACTGCTTCTAATTTGTAGGCTGGATGGGGTGGGAAGGTCGGGACCTCTTATTAGGTTGTTGTCTGCCTTCGCCCCACTTAGGCCTTAAGTCTACCTCCGGGTATCCGGTTTGGTTTACTGCTTAGTTTCGCAAAACTTACCCATTTAGCTTGACTAAATAGAGACGGGAGGTGTAATATTTCTGGAGCCCGTCTCCGTTTTTTCCTTTTCTTTCCTCTCTCTTTTCCTTTCCCCTGCTCTCACCCCTACCTGAACCCTCCCCATTTCCCTTCCCTTCCCTGTGGGAGACATGGCGGTGAGCTCTTTAAAAGTGACCTCGCTTAATGCGAGGGGTCTGAATACTCCAGAGAAGAGGTGCATTCTTCTCCACGATCTAAAAAAAAAAAAAAATCACACACGGACGTCACCTTTATACAGGAGACACATTTTAAAACTGACAAATCTCCTGTACTCAGGAACAGATATTTTCCCCATGTGTACCACTCGACGAATAACAATGCAAAATCTAAGGGGGTATCTATTTTAAATTTCTGGCAGTCTCCCTTGGAAACTTCAGGACATGTTAGCAGACCCGGAAGGCCGCTACCTGTTCCTCAAAGGTCAGATTGGGGAAGTCCAACTCACTCTTGCAACACTCTATGTCCCTAATACACATCAAGATAGGTTTATAGTGACAACCATAAATAAACTGATGGAATATAAAGAGGGTCAGCTTATACTAGGAGGCGACTTTAATGTGCCATTCTCACCCCCAGTAGACACATCTTCTGGTACTTCCTCTTATCCCCCCATAAACAGGAAACGAATAGCCCAGACATTACACAAGACTCAACTAATTGATGCATGGCGTCTCCAGCATTCTGGAGAGCGTGATTATTCCTTTTACTCCTCTCCACATGGGGTGTACTCCAGAATAGACCTCTTTTAAATTCCTCACGACCAGTTACACTTGGTGCGATCTACTTCAATAGGTCAGATCACTTGGTCTGATCACGCTCCAGTTTCCCTGACTTACACTCTAATGGAGAGATCATCACCTAGATCCACTTTCTGGTGTCTCAACGAGAGCCTCCTACAAATCCCTGAGATACTGGCAGACGTAACCAAGGAACTAAACTTGTACTTTAGTGAGAACGACACACAGGACTGTGACCCGGGTATACTGTGGGAGGCCCATAAATGTGTCCTCCGAGGAGTCCTTATTAAACACGGGGCGTCCATTAAGAGGAAGAGAAACGAACAGATTACCAGACTCCTAGCGGATCTCGCCAGAGTTGAAGCACACCATAAACACTCTCCCACTCATGAGTTAGAGACGAAGCTGAGGTCCTTGAGATCTCAAATCACAGACTTACTGCAATATAAAGCAAAGGCTGCCTTACAATTTTCTCGCAGATTGTCTTATGAGTCAGGTGACAAATGTGGGAGACTCTTGGCCAGATCCGTTCAGGAAATCAAATCTACTGCATACATCCCCCAAATAACCGCCCCCAACGGACAGAAAGCTAACCTCCCGACGCAAATTGCAAAAGGATTCGCGGACTTCTACTCGGGACTGTATAACCTAACCAACCCCCCCTACCCAAGACGCTATTGACCAATACATATCTGACTCTTGCCTTCCCTCGCTTCCACTGGAATCCCAAACTATTTTAGACGAGCCAATATCACTAGAGGAATTACAGCTAGCGGTCAAATCTATGAAGGTAGGAAAAGCCCCAGGCCCTGATGGGTTTACCGCTCAGTACTATAAGACCCTACTACCAACGCTAGGCCCACGAATGGTAACTTTCTTTAACGCCCTTGGAGCAAACTCAAACTTTCCCGGGGAAACCCTTAAGGCCCATATCTCTTTAATTCATAAAGAAGGGAAGGATCCAGGTTCTTGTGGCAGCTACAGACCCATCTCCCTCTTAAATTTGGACCTTAAGCTTTTCTCTAAAATAATAGCAACCAGACTAGCCCAACACCTCCAGTCCCTTATTCACATGGATCAAGTTGGTTTCATACCCTCTAGAGAGGCGAGGGATAATACCATCAAGGTTCTCAACTTACTCCAAATAGCAACCTCCGAGAAAATCCCCTGTATACTAGTAAGCACAGACGCCGAAAAGGCTTTTGATAGGGTAAATTGGAGCTTTATGCTAGCTGTTCTTCGTCACATTGGTCTGGGCAATAGGATGATGCGATGGATTGGTAGTATTTACTCCAATCCATCTGCACAAGTGAAGGCCAATGGAGTACTTTCCAGTCCCTTCCCCATAAGAAATGGAACGAGGCAGGGCTGTCCTCTTTCCCCCCTTTTATTCGCCCTATCCCTAGAGCCCTTTTTATGCACAATCAGAATGAACCCAGACATTTCTGGCCTACAGATTGGTAACTTACAATGTAAAATATCAGCATATGCCAACGATATGCTCTTCTCTTTGACAAACCCAAGAATCTCCCTCCCAAACCTCATGCGAGAATTTAATATATACGGCTCACTATCAAATTTAAAGATAAATTTCTCGAAATCCGAGGCAATGTGTATTGAGGTCCCACCCCAAATAGCACAGCAACTAGCATCCAACTTTCGTTTCAAATGGACTAAGATCGACATAAAATACCTGGGAACTAAGATCCCTGTTGACATATCGCGGACATTTGACTTGAATTTCCCCCCTTTATTAACAAAGATCAGAACATTATTAGAGAAATGGAACCCGGGTTTCCACTCATGGTTTGGGAGGTGTAACCTCCTGAAAATGAGTATATTGCCAAAATTTATTTATCTTATCCAAGCTCTACCCATACATATCCCCACCTTTTTCCAGAAGATCCACTCACTTTTCACTGGTTTTGTTTGGGCAAATAAAAAACCCCGGTTACGTCGCTCATTGATGATACTCCCTAAACATCTAGGAGGATTAGCTTTACCCGACATTAAACTATATTACTTAGCCTCTCACCTAGGACGTGTGTTGGACTGGAGGAGAAATGGGTCATGTAAACTTTGGGTTCAGATTGAACAAGCTCAATCCCCCATTCCCCTAAAGGGGGCGATGTGGTGCTATAATATCTTACCTTCTAACATAAAATCTCACCCCTTAATTGGCACCACCTTGCGACATAGCCACCAAGCATCCCTTCGATTTCTGCTCACAACCAAAACTTCACCGCTTTACCCCGTACTGGGCAATCCAAATTTTGAGCCGGGCCTGCTTTCTAGGGAATACTCCCCTCTAAAAGAGCAAAACTGTGATCACGTATCCAGCTTCATCTCGGAAGGGAAATGGCCTTCTGTAGCAGATTTATCCAATTCGACAGGACCTTACCGCCTTCCTTTCTGGAAAGCGCTACAATTACATCACTTCTTACACTCACTTCCCAGTTCACGAGATTTCTCACATCCTTTGAGGAGCTGTGCACTGGAGAAGATCCACTAACGCATATTCTCTCTCAAACATACTCGATGTTGACTGAGCCAAACACACCACCGCAGTTGCCTTATTTGGAAAGTTGGGAGAGGGACCTACATCTCTCTTTCTCAGCAGCCCAGAGACAGCGCATTATTACACTCTCCCTGAAATCCTCGCTATGTACCAAGACCCAGGAGACCAATTTCAAATTACTTACGCGATGGTACATGACCCCCTCCAGACTTCAGAAATGCTTCCCATCCTCTTCGGGACGGTGCTGGCGCTGTTCAGAGGAGGAGGGAACACTAATCCACATCTTCTGGTCGTGCCCTCAGTTGAGGAGCTTTTGGGAAGAGATCAGGCAAATCACTCAGAGGTTCACTGAATATGCTATCCCTGATGAAGCTACATTCTTTCTCCTACATTTATCTACAATCCCCATCAAAACCTACAGGAAATCTTTAATTCGACACCTGCTAAATGCGACTAAGGGATGTATCCCTCTTCTCTGGAAACAAAGTCGCCCCCCATCCACATCTATGTGGGTACGTAAAGTCGAAGAGGTAAAGCAAATGGAAGACCTGATCCTCTCTGCGCAACAAAAACAAGAGATATTCAAACGTACTTGGGATATCTGGAATGTCTTCATCTTTTCAGATGAAGGTCAACAATTGCTTAGCAACTAACTCTCCCCTCTTTCTTCGACCTTTTTTTTTTTTTTTTTTTTAGTTTTTGTGGTCCCTGCTAATTCCCCCTTGATTCCCCTTGTTCTTCCTTCTCTATTCTTTATATGGTTGTAAAATGGAAAAAGTAGGCGAGGTTCACCCCGAATATACTACCTGAAATAGGACGTGAGCTTACCTAGTACAAGTTGAACTAAGAATTGTATGCACGAGCCAATAATCACTCTAAATGTAACTGCACTTACAATTTATTCGTCTAAGCGTTGTCAACTTGATGTGGCCGAATCGGCACCTGCTTTTGCTTGTATGTTTTGGGGCCCTCGCCCTTGATTGGAGTTGAATAAAATTTATATTTGAAAAAAAAAAAAACTGAGTGCAATTTCAGCTGCATTTTAAAATTGAATGAAATAAGAGCAATCTCATGTCAGCAAAAGTAGCCAGCACCAATACCGCAAAGCCAATTAGAATTCAGCTTTCGGAAGTCTTACCACACCCTGCTGACGAATGTATTTTTATTCCTCAAGTTTCATTGTACATCATTCATCATGGTTTAGCACTGGCAAACAAGCAATACTACTACCGTTGGGATTTTATTGTGATGACACCTGATGGGGACAGAGCCAAAATGCAGCCAACTACCTCATGCAATAAGCTGGTTGTGCAATGACATCACCATAAAGCGGTCACATTTCCTATTATTGTCTAGGGTGACATCACCGCCGTATCAAATTCCCAGAGCTTGCAGGCTAAGTGCAGAGTGCCACTTTACAATTCCTGGATGTATTAAGTGGTGACACACTGCCACAGTCCCCGTGATCTAATTTATCCAAGAAGACTTCATAATTCCTATCCACAATGCTTGTTAAAACCAAAATAATCATTCTGCCTCGTGAATCCAAGCATGGCTCCCAAATCTTTCTTTGTTCGAGGTAATTCAATGTTTTATTTCAGCGTCGTTCATCAGACTAGGTGACGTCATCGAATCTTCACCGGTGGAACAAATGACACACAGTGTGGAAGTTTATGCACAGCAATGTTTTCAATTTTAATTGGAACAAATTTCCTATAAAAACTCATAAACAAAGAGAAAACTAGGTGTGACAGCAGTTTAGGGCTTTGATTTGTTTAGATTTGTCTGCAGAACAGACCAAAAAGTTTTACAAGTATAAAAAAAAAAAAAAAATTGAAAAAAATGTAAGCTCTTACATAACACTGATTTTCCTTCAAATGTTTGAGCTGCTGTGTAATCACAACCCCGACGAGATTGCCATTTTGTTGGTTTCTTAAATTAAACTGAAATTGTAATCTTTTAAAACAAAAAGTTAACTTGATGTTTTCTTGTACTTTCCAGTAGATCACATATTGAAATAGAAAAGTAAAAAAGAAAAAAAACAAAACGAACAAAAAAAAAACAAAAAACTGAAAAATAGCTGGAAAAGTAAAAAAAATAAAAATGTTAACTTGCCTAATCCTTTCCTCTGACTCAGTGCTGAAAAAATGAAGACAAAAATAAAATAATTGCAAAACTGGCCTCAGATTTTGTTTTTGTATGTGCTACTAGAATATTACAACTGTAGACCGCAATAAAAATCCACTTAAAGTGATATTAAACCCCAATTTTTCATGCACTTTCAGCTGCTGATTTATAAGGGTATGTTCACACCATATGCGGTAGGACTGCGTTGGGCAGCTATTCCAGTGTAGTACCACAGCATGGATAGGGTGAAATGCCTATGTGCCCGCTTCACAACGCTGCATTGAGGTGGTTTGTGGAAAGTGCACTTTTATTTCAGTGCAAGGCAATCCAATGCCTCATATTGCTGCCAGCAATTTAACTTTATGAGAGGTCTGTGTAACATCTCAAAGTTTGTTAAAATGGAAGAAGAAAAAAAAAAAAAGGGAAACATTGCAACACACCGAGCTCAGTGCATCATCACTGCGCTAATCCTGGCCCCACCGCACTGGAGTATGCAGCTTCTTCAGCTTTTAATCTTTACTTATGTTCTAGTTTAAAGCCAAGTTCACATCTCTGCATTTTTTAGTGCATTTGCAGAAACGCACTACAATCCATTTAACATTTCCCATGGCTCCCGTTCACATCTTTGCAGTTTCCTCCAATGCGTTTTGATGGAAAGGTGCAGAGAGTTTTTTTTTTTTTTAACCACTTCCCGTCCCCGCTATAGCACAGGCTTACTTTGCCGGGAGGGCACGCTCTGGGATCACAGATCGGGCTAAAGGGCCAATCACAGCCATCCTTTACTGTGGTAAAGGGCCGCTGTGATTGGACCTTTACCCCAAATTAGCTGTGTCCAATGACAGCTGATCACAACGCAAACACAAGCTGGTCATCGGCTTTCCTTTCCTCACGCTGACAGCGTGAGGAGGGGAGAAGAGAGCCGATAACCGGCTTGTGTTAAAGAGACGTCTACACTGATAATTAAGGGCACAGATTATCAGTGCTGCCAATCAGTGCCGTCTCATCAGCGCACATCAGTGAAGCAGAAAAATTACCCGTTTGCAAAATTTTATAACAAAACTATGAAAAAAAAAAATTCTGGTTTTCAAAAATTTTGTTCCTTTTTCATTTGTTTAGCAAAAAAAAAACCAGTGGTGATTAAATACCACCAAAAGAAGGCTTAATTTTTGTGAAAAAAAAAAAAAAAATTATAAAAAATTCATATGGGTACTGTGCTGCATGACAGCACAACTGTCAAAGGGTGACAACGCTAAAAGCTGAAAATTGGCCTGGGCAGGAAAGGGGCAAAGGTGCCCAGTAGGCAAGTGGTTAACCACGCAAAACGGTGCATTTTTGGTTCCATAGATTTCAATGGAACTGCATCAAAATCACATGGACATGCGTTTTTGGTGGGGTTTGATGTTTAACCACTCCCGGACTGCCTTCAGCACATTTACCTGTACGTCGCTTCGTACTGTAGCCTCTAGGGGGTGCGCACTGTTGGTGGCGCACGTGCTGATTGGACAGAGGGGGGAACCAATCAGCGGGTTCGGCAGACGCGATGTTTGCCGGCCACAACGCGATAGTTCCCCAGAGATGCAGGCAGATCGCCGTTCTGACAGGGGAGAACATAGCGATAATGTGTACCTGCTAAGCCCCCTTTCACACTAGGGCGTTTTTCAGGCGCTTTTGGACGAAAAATAGCGCCTGAAAAACACTTGCACTGCAGTCCCAGTGTGAGTCTGAGTGCTTTCACGCTGGGGCAGTGCGATGGCAGGACGTTACAAAAGTCCTACAAGCAGCATCTTTGGAGCGGTGAAGGAGCGGTGTATACACTGCTCTTAAAGCGCCCCTGCCCACTGAAATGAATGGGCACCTCTGCCGAAGCACCCGCAATGCGCTTCGGTAGCGGCGCTACACGGGCGCGTTTAACCCTTTATTCGGCCGCTAGCAGGGGTTAAAAGCGCTCCGCTAGCAGTTGAATAGCGCCACTAAAATGACAGTAAAGCGCCGCTAAATCTAGCGGCATTTTACTGTCAACGCCCGCCCCAGTGTGAAAGGGGTCTTGGTGTCACTGGTCCCCAAAAAAAAAAAGTCAGTTACGTGTCCGATTTTTCCGCCGCAATGTCGAGGTCCCGTAAAAAAAAAAAAAAAAAAAAAAAAAAAAAAAAAAAAAAAAAATCGCTGGTCGCCGTAATTACTAGTAAAAATAAATAAAATTTCCAGAAAAATATCCCATCATTTGTAGACGCTTTAACTTTTTTGCAAACCAATCGATATACACTTATTGGGATTTTATTTACCAAAAATATGTAGCAGAATACGTATTGGCCTAAATTGATGAAGATTTTTTTTTCAATGCTTTTATTGCGCATGTATTATAGCAGAAAGTAAAATAATAGTTTGTTTTTTTCAAAAGTGTCCCTCTTTTTTTGTTTTTAGCGCAAAAAATAAAGACCGTAGAGGTGATCAAATACCACCAAAAGAAAGCTCTATTTGTGGGAAAAAAAAGAATATCAACTTTTTTTTTTTAGGTACAGCGTCGCACGACCGCGCAGGTAAAAATGCAGTGCAGTATTTCAAAAAATGGCCTGGTCATGAAAGGGGTAAAACCTTCCAGTACTGAAATGGTTAACATCTAGGCCCTTCCTACTGAAAAAAAACAGGAAGCATGAAAACACATCAAAAACACAAAAAAAAATGCATCAACCGCACATGCATAGATGTGAACCTAGCTTAAGCTGCTGCCATGACTCCTGTGGAGCCTCCATTGCCTGCTCGGTCTAAAGTTGTGTCTGCCTACACTGTGTGCATCAATAGAAACTCACAGTCCCATAGCCTAGTATGGCAAGGCACTTACCTGCTCCTTCTCCAAGCTCATAGACTCTAGAATACACTGTCCACTGTTAACTATGAAGACTAAGTGTTCAGGGAACCAGCACTGAAAGAGCAATAGGGGGGGGGGGGGGAAAGATAGGCATATCCAAAAGGACTCCTTTTGGATACACATTTCTATGTTTCCATCCTTTCATTTGCTACAATTGGTCTTTTAGTACTGGCGTTTTTGTGAACATTATCCTTCATACCTACATTACTCTTCTTGTTCTGTTACCCCAGTACTAAGCAAACAATCATCTGATATACATTTTCTTTATTAGTTGAATAGCAGCCAATGATGGATGTATTTATTCCTCCCTACACATGGGATCTCCATCCCCGTGATTAAAGTGGTTGTAAACACTGTTACCCGACTTGTACCTACAGGTAAGTCTATAATAAGGCTTACCTGTAGGTACTGTAAATATCTCCTAAACCTACACGGTTTAGGAGATATTTACCATATACGCTGGCGCATGCGCACTGAAGAAACGGCTTGATCGTGCCATTTTTAAAGGGCTTGTGCCATGACCGGCAGCTCCCATGCGCAGGAGGGACGTCCTCGCGGCTCCAGCCAATCACCGCGCCGGAGCCCGCAAACCCAGAAATAACTCTGTCACCGGTCACATCGCTGTATGGGGACCTTTGCAACAGCTTCGATCTAAGGTAAGCATTTCATAATGAGCTAGTATGAGTTGCATACTAGCCCATTACGCCTTTGTCTTGCAGGTTTTATTTTAATATGGGTTTACAATGATTTGGGAGGGCGTGGCCTAGTTGGAAGTCCGGGCTGTGGCCATCATACACCTTCTCACAGGGTTTTTCTGTTATGAGTGACTTTTAGGATTTCCTTTCCCTCCGTCTTGTAGAAACATGGAAGGCGAGGCTAAAATCTGGGGACACGGCACCCTATATTTTCACAGGGGGACACGGCACCCTATATTTTCACAGGGGGACACGGCACCCTATATTTTCACAGGGGGACACGGCACCCTATATTTTCACAGGCGCCATAGCAAGGGCACTAGAAGAGGAGAAGAAGACCAATGCTGGGGCCCCATTTACACAGGCTCGGTCCTCCTGGGTGAACTTGAATGCATTTTTTTTGTGTTTAGCCAGATTGAATCTTTATTGGAGGTTAAGGATGAAGACAGCTGTAAGAATAGTAAAGTCCAAGTTTAAAAGAAAAAAAAAAAAGTTGGTATTCCAGGTATGTGAAGCTCGGGAATGCGGAGGAGAAGGCGATTGTGATGGATTGTGAATTCCAAGGACCAGTTGGTGTCAGCCAATGTATGGATGGGATGTAATAATCAGCCTTGGGGGTAAGGTATGAGACATTTATATCTAAGAGGTGAGTTATTGGTGTTTATGGAGGAAATATATGCTCAGAAAAAAGGTCTGCCTACATTTATGCAATGAAAGTCCAATAAAATCTAAACATTTCAGAACCTACAACTATTGTTCAATAGTTGTTCATGGTTCCTGGCAAAAATATATTTTGAATACATTTTTATCCAGTCTGGTGAGGATTCAAAAAAATGTAAAAAAATAAACTACAAAAATAAAAAGAAGGATTTTATGCAGCTGTCGCAGAATTCTACTGCATGCGCATGACTATCGATTAGGACTCTCCTTAGAAAGGGAGAGACATGGAGACCGACACCGATATATATTTATATTTTTTAAATATTACGATACTTCAAATGCTAATTTACTGGGTTGTTACATTTTATTTATTTATTACCATTTTGCTTCAAAAATGTGCTTCTACCAGCAAATGACGACAGATGTATCACATGGTGATGTTAGTGAGATCTGGGGAGAAATGATACCCTCTGATGGGTTACCTTTGCCAATCGCGTTCTCTCCTTTCCTTTGTCAGCAACTGTTACCAGGGCAGGAAAAAAAAAGGAATCCCTTGCAGAAACATGGACCTCAATTATAATCCGACAGTTCTAATCCAACCCTTCCCCCATTCTTCCTACCCCAATGACCACCATATTACCAGCACAGAAAATTAAAACGATATTAAACCAAAAAAGCAAACATTATAAAGCAGCTCGCCAACTCCTAGATGTGATGGCTGCATTCATTTTCTTTTTTAGGCTTTCTTCTATTTTCACCTGGTGATCCTGCCAGCAAGTGTGTTTTTCAAAAGAACAAGCCTTCCACCAGGTATCAGTTACAGGGATGAGACAAGCCATTTAACACTAGCAGGGGTGCTTACAATGATCAGCCTTTATGTAAAATCTTGATCCTAAAAAAGGAAAAGCATGTTTGCTGTAATTGCTTATAAGGCCTCATGCACGCCGGATGTTAAAATAACGTTCTGAAAATGCCAGTATCTTTGCAGTGATTTTTTTCAGCTTTTTCCAGCGTTTTTGCAATAGCGTTTTTCCGCGTCAGCGTTTTTTTAGCGTTTAGCATTTTTTTTTTTCTTCAAAAATTTTTTTTTTTAATGGATCAAAAACGTTAAAAAAACATTGGTGAATGACGTTTTTGGACCTTTTTGAGCGTTTATCAGCGTTAGAGCGTTTTTAGAGCTGAAAAACGTCTCTCAGAACCCACTGGTCCTGAGTTTTTTTTACAGCTTAAAAACGCCTATGCCATTTGCAGCTCAAAAACGCCTAGGTGGGCATGAAGCCATAGACTAACATAGACAGGCCTTTTTAAGCTGCAAAAAACGCTCAAAAAAGCGGCTGTAAAAACATCCGTGTGCATGAGGCCTCAAGCATGAGCTGGGGTTTGGATTCAATTTGTTAGTGTATTTAAAATCGGCTCGTACATTAAACACTCCCCTCCCCCAAGACTGACAATGCTGCTGTCTCCTGTGCTCCTTCATTCAAAGTGGAGACACTAATACAGGAGGTGTGGTACTGGTCAGATCACCAGGTGAAGACAGAGGTGTGAAAAAGCAGAAAAAAAGAAAACGAATGCAGCCATCAAATCCAATGATTGATAAGCTGCAATATATTACATTTTTGGTTTGGGGTTTAATAATTGCTTTAAATGAAATCTCCCCAAAGGAGAACCACACCCCAATTAAAAATAAGGCCATTGTTCCTACATACCGTAATTCTGGCCCACCCTATTCAAATCTAGAATGCTGGCTGGAGTACTGCTTTAAAATATACTGCTTCTGTAAAGTATCAGGCTGTAAAAGGCGAGTACAAAGGTAGGCTCTAATTTCTAGACATGGCCGGCCTTACTTAGACTCCATTCACACCTGAGCGTACTGGAATCACGGGCAGAATTGCGCGATTATGCCCACGATTCCAGAATCGCGGCAAAACACAGGACGCATTTGCTTTGCCATTATTTCTTAATGGCACCCTAAATGCGGTGCGATTTTGCTGCGATTGTTGGTCGGAAAAACACGCTAAAAAAATCACTGTAAAAACACAAACGTGCCTGGCTCTGTGCCAGAATTTGGTAGATGAGCTTCTTTGGTGTGTTTTTGGAGTGGGGGGAGGCCTATTAAAATGAATGGTGCAGCTCCAAAAACGCACCACAAAAAAGGTTAAAAGATACACGGTGCTGCAGTACACAAAAGCCCCATACACACTATGGTCCCTTTCACACGATCGGACCGTTCAGGTCCGCCTGTCAGTTTTGACGGCGGACCTGAACGGGCGCTCCATGTTAGTCTATGGAGCAACGGATGTCAGCGGAGACATGTCCGCTGACATCCGACCCCGTCCGATCCGCAAAAAGCGGACGGATGCCTCTACGTTCGGATCCATGGCTGGCGGATCGGATCGGGTGAGATCTGATGAAAACGGACATGCTGTCCATAGGCAGCAGCAGCTCTTGACAAGCCCCTCCCCTCTCAGTGAGCAGAGAGGGACCTGTCATCCGCCGGCTCAGCGGAGATCAACGGAGAGATCTCCCGCTGAGCCGGCGGACCGAGGTGGACTCCGTGGAAGCAGAGTCCGCCTCGTGTGAAAGGGGCCTATCAGATTTTCTGCTGATTTTTGTCCTCAGATTTACCAAAACCATGTAGTGCAAGGGCCTGCCTGATTGCATACAAATTGAAACTCCTAAGGTTTGACCTCATTTTATATGGTTTTGGTAAATCTGAAGGAAAAAAATCAGCAGAAAATCTGATAGTGTGTATGGGGCTTTAGGTCTGATTGAAGCCTAAAACTGGAGCAGACAGAATCTGGTGCAGCTAACTAATCAGCTTCTTTAATTAAAGTAGTTGCAAAGGCTAAAGGTTTTTTACCTTCATGTATTCTATGGTAAAAAATCTTCTGTTTGCAGCACCTAATACTAACCTGAGCCCTATTGCAATCCAGCAATGTTTACAAGAGCCTTGGCTCTCCAGGGACTCTCCCTCCTCATTGGCTGAGACAGCAGCGAGAGCCATTGGCTCTCACTGCTGTCAATCACAGCCAGTGAGTCAATGAAAAGAGAGGGGATGGGGCCAAGCCACTGCTCTCTGTGTGTGAATGGACATGCAGAGCTGTGGCTCAGGAGTGAGCCTGCTCAGGTGCCCCCACAGCAAGCGGTTTGCTCTGGGGGCACTTGGCAGAAGGGAGGGGCCAGGAGCGCTGGCGGAGAACCGGGACTGCTCTGTGCAAAACCACTGTACAGAGCTGGGAAGTATGACATGTTTGTTATTTAAAAAAAAAAAAAAAAAAAAAAAACCTGCATATCTCACTTTAAGCTTTGACAATAAAACCTGGAAGCTGATTGGTTTCTATGCAGAGCTGCCCCAGATTTTGCACTCTCCACTTTTAGTAAATCTCCCCCAGTGATTCAAAAATCCAGCAAAGCAGAAGTATAATCCATTACACCAATCCTGTCATTGTAAAAAGCCTTTACTAATAGACTCCGCTACACTGAGTGATGAAGAATCTCCCCAGCATGGTATACAGAAAGGTCACAGCTCCCGCCATGAAGAGGGTCAGTAGTGCGATGAAGGAAATACGGACATAAAATTTAAGTATGCAAAAGGGAAGAATAATCACATCACAGCCAGGGAGTGCAGTAAATGCATCAGCAATTATCCGCTTTCTCTACAAACCACGGGCAGAACTCCTGGCCATTCGTATGTCCACCGACTTCCTCATCCATTCTCACACTGACCCAACATTCAACCCAAACCTATTCAGGCTGCAGACAAAGAGGCCCCCACCCCACCCTGCCAGGTCTTCTACTGTTAAAGCAATTCGCTTCCCAGATACATACAAACCAGCAATGTCATCAACATATGAATAATCAAAATAAAAAATTATCAAGAAGGCATAAAAGCACAAAGCAGTGAGGATGTTGCAATGGGTTCCAAAGCTATAGAAAGCAACTGATGTGAAATGATTTATCACTGGTTGGGTTACTGGACTTTCTATATCGTCAATTGTTGAATAAACTGAGAATAAAAAAATAGATTTTTTTTTTTTAATCAAAAGGAAGGGGGAAGGAGAAGAAAAGCAAAATCAAAGTCCAAATAGCATGCAAGTGCCCCAGAAAGTTACAAGGGTGACTATGGTACAGTTGCAGGTCATTATTTTTAGGAGAGGAGTGCCAGAATAGGCCCAGTATTGAAGTGGTTAAAATATATATATATTTTTATATAGAATTGTATTATATTCAACTTTTTAATATCATGAATTTAAATGTTTATGAATTTATTGTCGGCCAATATTGGCACCTTTAGCACAAGAGAAGCTCAAGAAAAATGTGTCCCTTTAAATTCTAATGTCTGTCTTCACTTTGGTCCATTGGGCTTCCTTGCGGAAATTGAAAAGGCAGCAGGAACGCATCAATAACGCACTCGTGTTATGTTTTTGATGCGGCTTTTGATTCACGTGAGCTATAAAAAAAATACCATAAGCACAGTAAAAATCGCGGCAACATCGTGTGCATGTTCGGCGCCATCAGTGCCTTTTATTCTTATCACCAAAATGCAGATAACACAATTTTCAGGCTGATGTGCATCATCTGCCAAATTTCAGTGCAATATATAGTGACATTATATAGCTACATAGTAGGTGAGGTTGAAAAAAGACACAAGTCCATCAAGTCCAACCTATGTGTGTGATTATGTGTCAGTATTACATTACATATCCCTGTATATTGCGGTCATTCAGGTGATTATCTAATAGTTTCTTGAAGCTATCAATGCTCCCCGCTGAGACCACCGCCTGTGGAAGGGAATTCCACATCCTTGCCGCTCTTACAGTAAAGAACCCTCTACGTAGTTTAAGGTTAAACCTCTTTTCTTCTAATTGTAATGAGTGGCCACGAGTCTTATTAAACTCTCTTCTGCGAAAAAGTTTTATCCCTATTGTGGGGTCACCAGTACAGTATTATGAAACGTGAGGTGATTGATGGATGTTATATTTCACCTCACATGCGTTCATTTTCTGAGATCTAAGGTGGAATTCGGTCCAGGTTTTACCAGCCACCATGGCAGGGTTGGTTCTAAATCAGATTTTGCAGTCCACTTGTGTCCACCACACCACACAGTCCACTTGTGTCCACCACACCACACAGTCCACCATACCAGGTGGTATAAAAAAAGCAGGACTGGAGCGAGGAGTTGCTCTTGGCCTGGGACTCGGGAAGCCAAATACCCGAGAAAGCTGCTTATGGGAACTCTGCTTTGTAAGAGAAAAGGTTTGCATAATCGTTTCTCCTTGCAGTGCGGTGAGCTCCCTGTGTCAGGGAGCTGAATTGCCCGGCGGCCGCAGTAACAATGTCCCGCCTCCTGTGATAGACGGCACACTGATCCTCCTGTGATAGACGGCACACTGATCCAATGTCGGGACACTGAATTAGTGTGACGTGATCACAGAAGGTGGGACATTGTTACTGTGGCCCGGGCAATTCAAATCCAGCTCCATGACAATGGGAGATTGCCGCTCTGATCCGGGCACAGGCAGGCTGCATCTTATGGGCACAGGCAGGCTGCATCCACACAATATAAATATAAATATATATATATATATATATATATATATATATATATATATATATACATATACATACACACACACATATTTTAGAAGCAGACTATGCAAGAATTCTAATGACTAAACGGCCAAAATATCACGGCTCCAGACATTGCACCTCAGCAATAAAAGCTGACAACAAATGCCTATTTTTGTTTTTCCTTTACACATGCAAGCTAAGAAAAACCTTTACTGCCTTTTTAAAAGCAGCAAGTGTTCTTTTATGGGAGAGCGACAGGCGCGTTTCTGCTGTTCCCAGACTTCAATAGTCGGAGATTTCCACTACGATGGGACAGAGCTTGTCAATCTGGCATCACTCCTCCTGACAGGGCCCTGAAAACGAGCCATTTTTAGAGGCATCACTTCAGGCCTGAGGGGTGAAAGGCATGGGGTTATGGCTACATGACAAGCGACTGTCATCGACAGGCACATAACTCACATGGCTGACAGTGTTAAGGGAAAGAAAGTCTCTAGGCCAAGTTTAAAGGTAAAAAAAATAAGGCGGTAAAGCTTGCAATTATAGGAGATTGTATCTCCTAGTTTAGAATATTAAATCAAGAGTCCCACATTGCAAATGCAACAGCCAACCACACAATATTTAAAGCATACAGATCTCCAAAGGTTGTGAGGCCAAGTAAAAGAATACACACAAAGCTGTGTGACCTGGGGACCAGCCCTCGACTCTGACAAGTCATGTCATGAACTAAATACTGTATAGTCAGGAGTTGAGTGGTACCCAAGGTAAAAAAAATGAGACAAAGATCAATTCAGAACTTCTTCCACCTTTAGGCTTCATTCTCACAAGGCGGATCCGCTACCACGGAGTCCGCCTCTGTCCGCCAGCTCGGCGGGAGATCTCTCCGTTGATCTCCGCTGAGCCGGCGGATGACAGGTCCCTCTCTGCTCACTGAGCGGGGAGGGGCTTGTCGAGCGCCGCTGGTTGCTATGGAGGGATCGGACGACAAAAGGACAGCGTGTCCGTTTTCATCAGATCTCACCCTATCCGATAGGGACGGATGCGAACTTAGGGCCATCCGTCTGATTTTAGCGGATCGGACTGGGTCGGATATCAGCGGACATGTCACCGCTGACATCCGTCACTCCATAGACTAGCATGGAGCGCCCGTTCAGGTCCGCCAACAAAACTGACAGGCGGACCTCAACGGTCTAATCGTGTGAAAGGGGCCTTAATGTGACCTATAAACTGTACAACTTAATTGAAAAACAAACTGAAATCTTTTTTTTGGGGGGGGGGGGGGCCCTTTCACACGGGGCTGCCTGTTTTTACTCATTTGCTTACTCAGCGGGGATCGTTCTGTGGATCCCCACTGAGCCGGCGGATGACAAGTCCGTCTCTGCTCACTGTGCACACGGACCTGTCAGATCTCCGCTTTCCTCGATGGGGGATCAGATGAAAGCGAGACGCTTGTCTGTTTTCATCCGATATGATCCGCCGGACGGATGGAAAATAAGGTTTCCATCCGTCTGGATTTAGCGGATCGAAGCAAATCGAATGTCAGCGGACATGTCACCGCTGACATCTGTCGCTCCATAGAGGTGTATGGTGCGTCCATTCAGGTCCGTCTAAAAAAAAAAACTGACAAGCGGACCTGAATAGGTTTTTATAGGTCACATTAAAAAAGGTGGAAAAAGTTCTGAAATGATAGAGATTATATAAGAAGCCTGTAATGCATTGTGCTTGACGCCCTGGAGGAGGTGCGAAACGCGTCATCGTACTTCCGGTTCATGCTAACCAGTGAACCAAATTTCCGTCTCCGTGAAACGAACGCCATTCAGCAGCAAACTCGGATGTGCTTGATAACTGATGCCAAACGTTATTTCACTACGAGTTCTTTCTCTGTTTCTCCATCTATGAATTGTGGTATATCCTTCCTGTCATAAAACATCTTCCTGCAAGATTTGGCTGAGGAACCATCCAGCATATCCCCAGACCATTTGAACAATGCTTTTTTGATCCCAGACTGCGAAGCTGAGGATCCAATACCTCCGGTGAGTGGGGACTCCAAAGAGGGAGCCACTTCACCGATTCAAAGTTTTGGAGCACCGTTGCGCTTTCCACTGAAGCATTTGAGCACTTTTGGATTTTGTATATACCGTATTTTTTTTGCATATAACACGTACTTTTTTCCCCTTAAAATCAGATAAAAAAATCGTATTTGTTTTTTTCTCAATATTGATGCAATAGGCACTGTTTATTAGGATGTACATCGGTTGGCATAGACTGCTATCGCTGTTTATATATATTTTATTGTAATGCATTACACTCGTGATTAGCAGATTGTGGGTGCAATGCCAGGATCCTTCAGACTGTCAGCAGAGCTAGACAGCTAAATACACAAATGCAACATATGCAATCCATCCAATTTCCCTAAGGGAAACTGCCCCGAGCCTGCTGATTTGACACCGAAACAGCATTGAAGAAGGCATCCTTGGGCTTTTCTTCCCTGTACACAACACTTGAGCCCCATCTGGCACACAGTGTTAAACCTCCCTTGAGGGGCTCCTGGCTCCTCCCCATGTCGAGTGACCCGTTGGAAAAGCGCTGTCCTTCGGGGCACCTGTGCAGACGCGCTTCCGTGTCCTGCTGCTGCGTCCATAGACACAGACAGCAGGACTCGGCAGCGCCCACGTCATTGGATTTGATTGACAGCAGCGGGAGCCAATGGCTGTGCTGCTTTCAAACTATCCAATCAACAGCCAAGACACCAGCCAGAGGGTGTGCACATCTCCGGCGTGGGAACAAACGGGCACAGGTGAGTAAAACGGGGGGGGGGGGGGTGCACTACAATAGGTTTTTCACCTCGCATTGAGGGTTTACAGGAGGGTTTACAACCCCTTTAAGAAGGTGTGCCTATCAACAACTCATTATGTGTATAAAAGATACCTGGCCACAGAATCTCTTTCTTCAATTCACTAGCTCACCATCATAGGCAAGACCAAATAGCTGTCTAAAAGGACATCAGGGACAAGATTGTAGACCTGCACAAGGCTGGAATGGGCTACAAGACCATCAGCAAGAAGCTTGGTGAGAAATGTAAGAAATACAAAATAACCATCAATTGCCCTCGGTCTGGAGCTTCATGCATGATTTCGCCTCATGGGGTAAGGCTGGAATGGGCTTAGTGAGCAAGAAGCTTGGTAAGCAGGAGACAACTGTTGGAGCAATTATTCACAAATGAAAAATACAAAATAGCCATCAATCGCCCTCGGTATTGAGCTCCATGCAAGGTTTCGCCTCATGGGGTAAGGATGATCATGAGAAAAGAGAGAGATCAGCCCAGAACCACACGGGAGGAGCTTGTGAATGATCTCAAGGCAGTTGGGACCACAGTCAAATAAACCATTAGTAACAATACACAACCATAGATTGGAATCCTGCAGTGCCTGCAAGGTCCCCCTTCTCAAGAAGGCACATGTACAGACCCCTCTGAAGTTTGCCCAAGGAACATCTAAATGATTTAGAGAACGATTGGGAGAAAGTGCTGTGGTCAGCGGAGACAAAAATTGAGCTCTTTGACATTAACTCGACTCTCGATGTTTGGAGGCAGAGAATTGCTGTCTATTACCCCAAGAACACCATCCCTACAGTCAAGCACGGAGGTGAAAACATTATGCTTTGGGGTGGTTTTTCTACTAAAGGTACAGGCAGACTCTGCTGCATTGAGGGGCCAATGGACGGGGCCATGTATTGTAAGATCTTAGATGAGAACCTTTTTTCCTCAGCCAGAAAACTGAAGATGGGTCTTGGATGGGTCTTCCAGCATGACAATGACCGAAAACATACCGACCAAGGCAACAAAGGCGTGGCTCAAGAAGAAGCACATTAAGGTCATGGAGTGGCCTAGCCACTCTCCAGACCATAATCTTATAGAAAATGTATGGAGGGAGCTGAAACCTTGAGCTGCCAAATGACAGCCAAGAAACCTTAAGGATTTAGAGAAGATCTGTAAAGAGTGGACCAAAATCCATCCTGAGATGTGTGCAAACCTGGTAACCGACTACAAGAAATGTCTTACTTCTGTGTTTGCCAACAAGGGTTTCTCCACCAAGTCACATTTTGCTTGGGGATCAAATACTTATTTTTCGCACTGAACTGCAACTCAATTTATAACATTTGTATCATATGTTTTTTTGGTGGATATTCTGTCTCTATCATTTAAAACTTATGATAAAAGTTATAGACCCTTCATTTCTTTGTAAAGTGGGCAAACTTACGAAATCTGCAGGAGATCAAATAATTATTTTCCCCATTTTATGACAAATCCAATTTAAGCTTAAGGCCCCTTTCACACAAGGCGGACTCAGTTTCTACGAAGCCCGCCTTGGTCCGCCGGCTCAGCGGGAGATCTGTCCGTTGATCTCCGCTGAGCCGGCGGATGAGGGGTCCCTCTCTGTTCACTGAGCAGGGAGGGGCTTGTCAGGCGCCGCTGCCGCCTATGGAGGGATCAGACGAAAACGGACAGCGTGTCCGTTTTCGTCAGATCTCACCCGATCCGCCAGCGACGGACCTGGACGTAGAGCCATCCGTCTGCTTTTAGCGGATCGGACGGGGTCGGATGTCAGCAGACATGTCTCCGCTGACATCCGACGCTCCATAGGCTAACATGGATCGCCCATTCAGGTCCGCCGTCAAAACTGACAGGCGGACCTGAATGGTCCGATCGTGTGAAAGGGGCCCATTATAGATGGTGTAGCCTTTCAGCCAATTAGCTGCAGAGCAAGGCAGAGCTAGAAAGCAAAAAAAACACCACTAACTGCACAACTTTATGGAGGATTTTAGTTGCCAGCACTGGAAGCCTTTATTCTCCATGGGTCTTGGGCTGGCCTGAGTGGCTCCCGAATTCCGACATTCATATGGCCAACCCTTAACTAGCACATGCAGTGACTCGCAGCTTGACAGCTTGTTGATGTCCGATGTAAGGTGAGCGCTGGCTAATTTTCTGGTGAATGGGAAGTCAGCCGCAGTTTGCCAAGAAATAACAGCAACGTACAACTGAGTGGAAGCAGGATGGCCTTCTTTCAGAAGTCTAATAGAACGAGGAGATCTATAGTCAAGGGGCAGAAGGTCTGCTTTGTAGATCACAATTTCAGAGCAGTAATAAGTGTAGAAAATACAAGGTGGGCCATTAATGCACAAAAGAAAAAAGTGGCACGTTTGGGGGGAAGGGGGGCTATCTGGGGCCCACACAGGCACCACAACCAGTGTGGGGGGTCTGCAAAGCCGGCGGCATTCAGGGGGATTCGATGAGGAATGGCGTACTGTGGTCTTCACATACACGGCAGCAGCCTGCTATTTGGATAACCCCCCTCACAGCTTTCCTGCCAATTAGAGGGAGAAATTGTGCAGCTGAGGATTGAGACTGTGTTGTCATGGTGACTACGAGGAGTGCAGAAGAGTGATGACATCACTGTGCTATTATGGGATGGAGGTGAGGGTCTTCGTAATGGAGAAAAGACCTGCCCCCCCCCGGGTATAAGTAACGGACAGCCATATACACCTGTATAGTGAGCCCAACATAAGTATAATAAACATGTACATAGCAAACCGTATCTAAAGCTCATCAGTGAAAGGAAGACACTGTGCTGTGGAATACACATCACAGACCGAAATAATAACATGACAGATACAGCAACATATTCATGCAGCTGGATACATACCTACATACTAGTAAGATCAATGGAATCCCAATTGAATGGAGAAGCTATGGATACAGACCAAATGTGCTGGATACTATAAATTTGGATGAGATCTAGCCTAGGGAGGGAGAGTGGGCTACGGCAGAGCACAGGGGGGGCAGAGCCGGCTACAGCGCAGCCTAGGGGGGCAGATCCAGAACTGTGATCAACACAGAGCCTGATATAATGCAGCAAAGGGTGCAAAACCAAATATTATAAAGCAGAATGGGTAAAATCATAGAAAGTAGCACAGGATCAGAGTCAACCAGATATAATGTAACAGGGTTATGTACCAATATAAAATATACCAGCGTGACAGAATTTGATGAAAGGCTGTAGAATGCACCCAGGGAGGATCATCTATATACAAATCATGTAGAATTCATATACTGATGAGCACCCAGGAGGATCCATCTATATACAATCATCTAGAATTCATATACTGATGAGCACCCAGGAGTATCATCTATATACAATCATGTAGAATTCATATACTGATGAGCACCCAGGAGGGTCATATATACAATCATGTAGAATTTATATACTGATGTGCACCCAGGAGGATCATCTATATATACACTCATCTAGAATTCATATATTGATGTGCACCCAGGAGGATCATCTATATACAATCATGTAGAATTCATATACTGATGTGCACCCAGGAGGATCATCTATATACAATCATGTAGAATTCATATACTGATGTGCACCCAGGAGGATCATCTATATACAATCATCTAGAATTTATATACTGATGTGCACCCAGGAGGATCATCTATATACAATCATGTAGAATTCATATACTGATGAGCACCCAGGAGGATCATCTATATACAATCATCTAGAATTCATATACTGATGAGCACCCAGGAGGATCATCTATATACAATCATGTAGAATTCATATACTGATGAGCACCCAGGAGGATCATCTATATACAATCATGTAGAATTCATATACTGATGAGCACCCAGGAGGATCATCTATATACAATCATGTAGAATTCATATACTGATGTGCACCCAGGAGGATCATCTATATACAATCATGTAGAATTCATATACTGATGTGCACCCAGGAGGATCATCTATATACAATCATGTAGAATTCATATACTGATGAGCACCCAGGAGGATCATCTATATACAATCATGTAGAATTCATATACTGATGAGCACCCAGGAGGATCATCTATATACAATCATCTAGAATTTATATACTGATGTGCACCCAGGAGGATCATCTATATACAATCATGTAGAATTCATATACTGATGAGCACCCAGGAGGATCATCTATATACAATCATCTAGAATTCATATACTGATGAGCACCCAGGAGGATCATCTATATACAATCATGTAGAATTCATATACTGATGAGCACCCAGGAGGATCATCTATATACAATCATCTAGAATTCATATACTGATGAGCACCCAGGAGGATCATCTATATACAATCATGTAGAATTCATATACTGACGTGCACCAAGTCACAGTAGACTTGTGTTGCTGTCACTGCCGTCAGTAGGAGGAGAAGTATGACAGATTTAGATTCGGTCCTGTTTTATTACCCAGAGATAAAAAGGAGAGGGTGTCCTACATCACACCACCACCTCCTATATACCATGCACTTCACACTGCTGTTCCAGGAAACGTACAGCTCCAATCCATCCCTCCGCAACGCTAATACTACATATTATTACAGCTTCAAATATTCCAAGACCTCTGATGATTTCCAGACAAATGACTTTGTACACAACGCCTTAGCCCATTGATCTGCTACCCATAGATTACACACGTTTGCATCCACTGTATGTTATAAAGAGAATTTATAGCTGTCTCTGCCTGAGGAGCTTACACTCTAATGTGCCCAACACTGTCACGCTGACACAAATACAATAAAACCAATTTGTTCAGAGGCCAATTAACCAAATACATTGTGATTGCTAATAAAACATGAGAGGTGGGAGGATGAGAAGAACACAAACGCCCAGCAGACAGCATACCTGGTGGAAGGTTTACACCAATCCTCAGCACAGAGAGGCCACGGAGCTATCCACAAAGCCTCCAGGTAGAGGCTCCAATGCAACCAAATCTTTTTACCCCATTTGCTTGGAATGGGAGAGGATGCTAAGCTTTCATAAATGAACCCCCCCCCCCCCTTTCTCTTAACTACATTTTGTTATCTGTAAAATCTTACAGCAAAGAAGCTTCATTGTTTAGGATAAGGAGGCACGGCCATGCACATAATTAATGATCTCTGCGTACACCTATCAGAGGTCAGATGGTGCCTGTGATCCGAATGACCAACCGAGGGTGGATTGTTTGCCCCCCCATAGGTACAATGAATGAATATCTCCTCCATTCAGCCGATGATGTCACAGTGATGTGATGTCATTGATGTGATGTCATCATGGCTCGGCCTATTAGAAGGATGGAGCACTCAAGCCTGGAAGAAAAACAGAATGAAGATGGAAGCCCTGTCGGTGGTGACAGTGTGCCGCTGGAGGGCTTCATCCTAAAAGGTACTGTAAGTATTTCATAATGTGCTAGTATGCGGTGCACACTAGCACATTATGCCATTGTCTTGCAGATTTTTCTTTTGTTTGTTTTTTTAAGTACGGATTACTATAGCTTTAAGCTGAATTTGTATGCAAGTTGGAACAGGTACATTTTTTAAGTGTAACTCCAGGCAAAAAAAAAAAAAAAAAGTAAGCTTTTTGGATAGTCTGTGCCTGTTAAGAAGATTTCACTTTCTGTCCCTGTGACATTTGGATTTTGAACATTTTGGGTTGTCGTGGAAACAAGGATTTGTGAAAAAAATTTCAGTGGAGACACCTTTTTCCCAAAACTTAGACCCCCGACGCCCGTGCGTTATCGCTAAATCGCCAAAGCGTCACTCGTTTTAGCGGGGCTTTAGAGCCGTTTAAGCAGCACTTTTTCGGCCGCTAACGGGGAGCTTTTAACCCCCGCTAACGGCCGAAGCTATTAAAACCGCCAGTGTTGCAGCACTTCCGAAGCGCTTTTCAGGCACTTCGGAAGCGCTGCCCATTCATTGCAATCGAAGGGGCATTTTGGGAGCGTATACAGCGCTCCCAAACCACCACAAAGATGACGCTTGTAGGGCTTTTTCTAACGTCCCGCAAGCGCACCGCCCCAGTGTGAAAGCACTCAGGCGGCAGTTTTCAGGCACTATTTCTAGCGCTAAAACGCCTGCGAACTGCCTCAGTGTGAAAGGGGTGAATTTCCCTTCCTACTGGGTAGATTTCCTCTCACTTCCTGTTGTCTCTCACCGATTGTAAGTACGAGTCGCATGTAAGTCGGATGTATGCAACTCGGGGACTGCCTGTATAAGATTAATATATTATACGGTATCTTATATAATATACCATATAAGTGTATAAGCCCAAATATAAAAAAACAAGGGTAAAAACGTTTTTCTGTGTTTGTGCGATTGATAGAGCTGCAATATCAAATCCAGACTAGCCAAATTTTATTTTTCTGAACTGATTATAACAAAAAATAAGCAAGTAGCATTCCTAAAAGTGAAGCCGGCAATGGCAGCCTCTATATCAGTGGTGCTCAACTTGTTAATTACAAAGAGCCTCAGAGGTGCGGCCCCTGACATTTTCCGAGGGCCGCACAATACCACCTGTACCTAAATGCCAGCAGACCCCTCAGACGACCACAATCAGATATCATCAGTGCGGTGTGATAATGCACATGTTAACTTGGGTTGTGTTAAGGCAACCCGGTTATTTGAATGGGCTGACAACGTACTACAATGGACCAGAAATAGCACCTGTACTATAATTTATTCCATGCAGCGCACCACAACACAAAGCTAACACATCACTGTGGTTTGTAAGTATAGGCAATCCTTTAATGCGCAGGGGTGCTATTCATACCACAATGCCCTATCACATGGTACATTACCGCGTGTTGCGGCAACACTCATTAACACTTGCATTGCAGCGACACATGGCTGTGAAGTTGGCCCAATCAGTGTGAAGCATTGACATTGCAACTGCCATACCTGATAAAACATGAACACAAATCCATAGCACAGCAAAGCCTCTGAGCTATCCAGTCATGAAGAAACGGTTTCACAAAATGCAGCTAAATCTATGGGCATAGCAACAATGGGGTTTATTTACTGAAGGCAAATCCACTGTGCAGGACAAGTGCAGTCGCTGTAGATCTGAGGGGAACATGCAAGGAAAAAAAAAATAAAAAAAAAAATAAAAAAACTTTTTTGCTTGCACATGATTGGATGATAGAAATCAGCAGAGCTTCCCCTCATTTCAGATCTTCCCCTCAGATCTAAAACCTGTAGTGGATTTGCCTTTAGTAAATCAACCCTTATGTCTCTTCAGTTTCCTTTTTCGCTCACCCGGTCAATTTCCAGGACTGGAATAACTGACTTCTCCAATATTTCCGTCATTCCTAGATACACACAGCAGATCACCTCCTGACAGTCCATCTGACTAGCGCTATGCAGGAGCCGGACTATCGGAGCCGCTGTGTGCTGGTAAGTAGACTTTAGGAACTCCTGCCAGTAAACTTAACGGATACCGCCATTGCTGAGATACGGGTAGGGTTGAAGGCTAATTTAATGCAGATAAGGCAACAAGTGAGTTTAATTACCACCTCAATCAGCCTCAGAACCTGTGTAATTAATATGTGTTCGGGTTTACCAGGATGAGGTGGCAACTCTAGATACAGTCGGCATACAGATGCGCCCGTCACATTGAGAGATTTGTTTACAGATGGTGGATTCAGTGAGCCACACACAAAGCTGGTGGGCCAAGTGTTGGGCACCAAAACCCTAAAAAAAGGGGAAATTTACTAAGACTGGAGAAGACAGATTAGCGAGCAGTCATGCGTGGAAACCATTCATCCCCCGTAGATATTTGTGATCGACCACATGTAAAATCGCCCACAGATTATTGCAGGAACCCCTCTGCTGGGTCTCCCGCAACTAATCACAAACGGCCCCATTTGCAAAAGTTAATGGGGCCTTAAAAACAAAATATTACTCAGCACTTATGGAAATAAACCAAAAAAAAATTAAAATAGAAAAATGTGTATATACACAACAACAAATTCCATCCACGCACCTACAGTATTCAAAGTTACATAACTCAAAAAGTGCTTCTGGTGTGATGACCTATACTTATAACACGCTATACAAGATAAATATACAAAAAAAGTCCAAATCTTCATTTCTAAAGTGTCCAGACTGAAACAAGCAAGTTGGTTCCTCCAGTGTACAGGCTCTCTTCCAATACCTCCAAGAACACGACTATCTGGCAAAATGATGCCATGTGCTGGACCCATCGACATCACATTGATGGAGAGACACGACCCTCAGAGGCATCATATCTACAGACATCAGCACAGGCCACGAGAGAGACAGATTATTATGATGAATAGTGCTGATCAGCATTATGGGCATGTGAGAATTCTGGAGACTGTATTCACCTTGTGTGAATAAAATGGTCTTTCAGTAGTGAAGTCCTTCTTCTTGTTTACGGTCATTACATTCCAATTTTGTGATTTTCCTGGAGAGAGGATCTTGTATAGGAGGTGACATGTATCCATGCCTATGGGGAATTCATTACAAGCACTCTCTGACCTTTTTATTCATAGGAAGGCCAGAGAGCACAGAGGCTTAGTGGTTAGTGTGTCTCATAGCTCCCAACTGTCCCTGTTGGGAACAAAGTCCCTCTGTCCCTCTTTCCACCTCATTTGTCCCTCATGTTGGTCTGATCTATACAGTTGTTTATAAAATGCACTTTTTATCTTTCAAAAAGTGTTTCCCAGTGCTAAACCTGTCATTCAAATTCTAAATTGCTGCATTTGTAAATGTTGAAAGCCAATATAAAAGTATAGTTGCGGTATAAAAAAGCAGTTGTGGATTTAATTAACCTTTTTTTGGTTATTTCTCCTTTAGGGGGTGTGACAGGGGGCGTGTCCTACAGGGCTATTTTTCTCAAACAATAGGTGCTGGAACTCAACCACGACCCCCCCAAAACCCCTCCCCCTACACACACCCTCCAAATCAAATAGTGGGTGTGGTCAGATTTCACAAACATTTGGAGGGTCTTAAAGGGGCATTAAATATCAGGATTGCATTACATACAGAGTGCAGAGTTCATGGGGGTTACATACAGAGTGCAGAGTTCATGGGGGTTACATACAGAGTGCAGAGTTCATGGGGGTTACATACAGAGTGCAGAGTTCATGGGGGTTACATACAGAGTGCAGAGCTGTCACTTGTAAACACAGAAACCGGACTTCTGTGCTTACAAGTGATTGTGGTGAGCAGGCACCAAAGGGTCTGAGCCAGAGGTGGTGGAACTGAGTTCCACCTGAAAAAAAGCCCTGGTATCCTATGCCTATATACATTTGCTAGTAGGTGTCCCTCATTTCCATCTCAAAATGTTGGGAGGTATGATGTGTGTCTGGCAGCACTGGGGTCATTGGTTGAAATACCAACCATGGTACTACCTGCATGGGGTTTGCATGTTCTCCCTGTACTTCTATGGGGGTACTCTGCTTTCCTTCATTGACATGCTGGTAAGGTAACTAGCGCCTGTCTAAATTGGCCCTTGTACGTATGCATGTGAGGCAGAGACCAGGGATTGTTCGCTCTTCGAGGGCAGAGACGTACAGTGATACGTAAACGTGTGGGTGCTGTGTATATACATAAACACACACACCTAAAATAAATCATAGGTCTAATAACTAATGCAATGAGCTTTAGTTCAATTAAGCTTTGACAATAAATCCTGGTAGCGGATTGGTTTCTTTGCAAAGCTACACCAGATTTTGCACTCTCCAGTTTTAGGCCGGGTTCTCATATGTAAGAACTGGATGTGGATTTCTCTGCATCCAATTCACATGACATGCAAGTATGACCGGCTCTCAATGGAGCCGATTTACAAAGTTTTGCAATCCGCTCCGCGGCTGCCCCAGAAAGGTCCTGTGCGTGTTTGGGTTTGGTTCAGGTGGGAATTCAGGCAAAATTTCAGACCTGAATCGCACCTGAAATGGTGAACGTACCAGACCCCGGGCATGAACCGGCGGCCGCACGTATGTGAACCCGGCCTTAGTAAATCTCCCCAATAGTGTCATGTGTTGTATGGCTAGCTTATCACTTAAAAAAGCTCAGCAAAAAAATCCATTCTCCATTTTGTCTCCAGAGACCCGGTTCTAAGATTTTTTTTCCCCCAGTAATAGCCCCCAGTCATTACTGTTAAATATCAGCCTTCTAACCAGTTCAGTTGTGATTTGGGGACATTTGGAAAAATGAAAAGGAAATCAAGCAGTGGAAAGATTGAAGAAAATGTTTTGGAAAAAAAAAAAAGTTGTGATGTGGCCGGGGATGAAGGGAAGTGAAACAGATATCAGAGTATGAGAAAATTTCCTGGTGCGCCCTGCAACATATTATCATCCACTGGAAATCTTGGCAAGGTTGATTTCTCTTGGTATGTTGGGAATGCAACCAGTGCTAGGTGTGGGCGAGATAAAGGTCCTCCAACTGACCCCGACGTGTAATCCCCAGATAACAGAGGGCAAGCAGGTTGTCCGGGATTAAGGTGACCTACACCTGTTATCTTAACAAGCAATGAAAAGCTAACGTAAGAAAGTTCTAGTACAACTCTACCAAGAGGACCCGTTATCAGCTGAGGCTTCTATCCAGCACGTGACGCTCCCACTGCCCACCTTCTTCAAGAGGCATTAGCAACATGGTTAATCCACCCGTTTCCACCAAAAGGATCTCACATCAAAGACACACATCCGAGGCATTTCATACCTACATAATGAGAAATGTGGAGGGTGCAGTTACACACCATATTCTGAAAATGCGTGTCGCCTGGCTGTTTCTGGTTTCCAAACTTCTGAGTCACAGACCTGGAACAAGCATGCAGCAAAAAAGTTGGGATAAAAGTCAGAATGATGTTTCCAGGTGAGTGACTCCATAAAAAGACACAAGGACAGCTGGGCAACTGGCATTTTCAGAGGTCATCCTCTATACGACTGGTGTGTTTAAGGGCAGTCCAAATCACAAAAAAAAAAAGCATGGTGACTTTGCTGTAGTACCCCTCCAACAAAATACTGTTTTCCAGGCTGGGGAAGGGCAGGTGACACCATTATATTCCCCAATTAAAGATAATAAAATATTTGGTGCAGTGTGGCATGTGCGTGGATCACAAAACTAGCTAGATAGAATAGCAAACATGTTTGCAGCACTCACATATTTAGCTGGGCAGCCTTCATGTGATCTTCTATGCACTGCAACCAAATTCAGCAGGTCTTTTACAGGGTTTCTGGACCTGGCTATAGACTTTTTTGGTCATTAATGTATTAGAAAGAGTTTCATTTACTTACCACAATTATCGGTGTGTCCCAGGCCCACCTTCTGAACCATGGCTGAAATCTGTGTGCTCCCCAAGTACCCCTCCCATCTTCCTGTAGCTATAAAGAGATTCCAGAACTGAAACTCTAAACAGGAGATACAGGCAAGACTGAAGCTGGTAGGAATCAGCCGAAATTCAAGCCTTGGGAGCTCCTGCAAGCACCACCTGGCTCCACAAACGTGGATTTAAAAATGGACTGAGCCACATGGATAGTTTCTGACTGAACAGGGACTGCATTCTATTAGGACCTGCGACTGCCTGAATAAAACAGGCAGCAGTGGAGATCGTTCGTGTCGATTAAGGCTCCATTCACATTAGCGCGTCTCCAAATCTGCACAATTTACAGTGCGACCTTCATCTGCCTTTTACATTCTCTGGACCAAAGTTGTATTAAAAGTCGCACCAAAGCAGTGCAGGCACCTTTTTTCAAAATCGCTGCGACTAAGTCACACCAATCTGAACGGGAACCATTCCAAACAATGAGCTGCGACTTGCCATGTACAAAGTCACATGACAAGCATGAATGGGCCCTTAGGCTATGTGCACATGGGCAGAAAAATGCCACTTTCAGAAGTGTCCATGCATATTGTGGCACTCATTAGTATTTTAGAGCAATGTTTCTGGGCAAAAAAAAAAAAAAAAAAAAAAGTTACAAACTTGCGTTCAGAGGGAAGCATACTGACATAATTTGCGCATTAACGCGCGTGTAATTTCAGCCTAATGGCTAGAACAGATTAATGTTATAGCCAACAGAATGAAATTACATGCAGTCTTCTAACATGCATCAATGTGAGTAAATACTCACCAGACCGAGCCTTTTTTTTTTTTTTTTTTTTTTTTTACACGCTAGATATTTTCACCAGTTCCTGGCAGAAAAATAAAGTAAAAATAGGCATATTTTATTACATCCATGTGCATGAGGTCTTGCAGAGTTAGGAGGGAACTGCGGTCTGAACGATAAAAATCAAGCCATTATATGGCCAGCTTTAGGCCTCTTTCACACAGACCCCTCCACTAAGCGAAATCCGCCATCTCAGCAGGGGGGTCTCTCCACTGATCAGGTAGATGACAGGTCTGTGTCTGGTCCGCTACGCAGAGCGGACACGGTCCCGCTCTCCTCTATGGGGCAACTGGATGGAGATGGACAGGTGGTCCAATGGGCTGGACGGATGAGAAATAGGACCACCATCCGTTTGTTTTTAGCGGGCACCATCAGATTGGATGGTGGCGGGTGTCCATGGACATGTGTCCGCTGACATCCGCCGCTCTATAGAAGAAACTGGAGCGTCCAATCAGGTCCTCCTGAAAAACTGATAGGCGGATCACATCGGACAACCCATGTGAAAGGGGCCTTACTCCATCCAGCTCTCAAGTCTTATCTATAACATTAAGCCGGGTTCACAATGGTGTACTGCATTTTGGCCACAACATGGGTGTATGCGTGGTTTACATGCGTTTTACACGTTTTTAGTCGCAGTCCCATAAACTTCTATTAGGTCGCCCATTTTTTTTTTTGCAGCGTTTTCTGAAAGTGCACCAAAAGTTCTGCATTCCGCATCTTTGGTTGCGTTTTCAGGAAAAACTGCAAAAAAGTGCAACCAATCAATGGGACCGCAGCCAAAAAAACATGTAAACTGCGCATATACCAACGCTGTAGCCAAAATGCAGTGCACCAGTGTGAACCCGGTCTTAAAAACAGCTTCACCTCCCTCAGCTTGGACTGGAATTTCATCCGAATTAAAGATTATGGTAAAGCTCTGTAAAAAGAAGGATTACAATTACTGTAAATGCCAGCGTTTCCGCTAGATTGGAGCTCTCAAAGGACGCAAGCAACCCAGCAGATCTGTGAGCCGACCACCACAACCACCCCGGGGGCGGACAGGAAGGGGTTAATCACCAGCTGTTAGAGTTACACATTCCAGAACATACCTGGACATGAGATATTTATCTGTCAGGACGTTTCCTGGTAAAACGTTTAACATAAATAAGGGAGCAGGAGTCTGGCGAGAGACAAGGAAGCGCCGTAACCCTTTATGAACTAATATTTTGCAGACACCGTTTTTTGGCAGGCTGAGTTCATCTCTGTCAATGGATCTAGTCTCATTACAACCCATGGGGGGAGGGGGGGGGGGTTCAGGAACAATATGCAAGGAAAGTCCCATGACTGTAGTGAAGATGATTTAATCGCCAGCAGCCTGTGCCGTGATGAAACCTGTAGCAACTGGTCTGTTTTTGTTCAATCTCTACACTTTAAAGACTAAAATCCAGCAAGATAAAAATTCATGTAAGGCTCGGCTCACAATAGTGCAACTTTCATGCAGCTTTACACTCTGGCACTCAAGTTGCAAGAAAGTCGCATGAAACTAGAGCAGGAACCTTTCCCAAGTCTGGGTTTCCAGTTCACACATCAGGAGATTGTGACCGGCTCTCTATGGAGCGAATTGCACAGGAGTCCTGTGCGTCTTTTGGTCCCTTTCAGGTCGGAATTCAGCGAAAAATTTGGGCTGAAATCGGACCTGAACCTGTGAATGGAGACGCACCGGACCCCCTGCTGTGAGCCGCTCTGTGCTTTAGTGTGAACCCAACCTAAATGTTTTCATGAACAACAAGTAGTAACCTCATCACTGTGCTGTACACAGTACACAGAGAATAGAGCTGTGGGAGGGACCCCAGCAGACCCCACCCACTGCAGGCTGTCTGCAGAAAACTACAGGAGGGGGCGGAGACAAGACCAGTCACCTTGCACAAGGAGAGAGAGCAAAAGTGACCGGTCTTTTTTTCAGGTAGTTTCTGCACAGGGACAAAATGCTGGAGTCATTTCCTGCTGGAATACTGGAGGAAATGCACAAAAGGACATAATAAGCATGGCTTTTGTACTGAAACAATGTTACTGCAGGTTTAAGCTGCTGCAGTCTGTTTCAGATTAAGACCCCTTTCACACTGAGGAGTTTTTCAAGCACTTTGGAATTAAAGCGCCTGAAAAACTCACGAAAACTGCTTCCCATTAAAATCAAAGGATGCTTTCACACTGGGGCGGCGCGCTGGCAGGGAGGTGAAAAAACTCCTACAAGCTGCATCTTTGGAGCATGTTTGGAGAGCAAAAAAAAAAAAAAAAAGGCACCTCAAAAGCACCCCTCTCAATTAAATTAATGAAAAGTGCCTGAAAAACTCTTCAAAAGCGCCTGAAAAGTGCCCGAAAAGCGCTCAGTGTTTTACTGGCAGTTTAGAAGCACCTCAGTGTGAAAGGGGTCTTAGACCCCCATACACACCATTAGATTTTCTGTAGATTTTTTTTTTCAGATTTACCAAAACCATATATTATGAGGTCAAACCTTAAAACTGCTTTCACACTGAGGTGCTTTACAGGCGCTATAGTGCTAAAAAATAGTGCCTACAGAGCGCCTGTAAAGAGCCTCTCCTCTCGCTCCAGGGTGGAAGCCCCAGAGCTTTCACACTGGAGCGGTTCGCTTGCAGGACGGTAAAAAAAGTCCTGCAAGCAGCATCTTTGCAGCGCTGTAGTAGCGGTGTACACACCGCTACTAAAGCCCCCCTGCCCATTGAAATCAATGGGCAGCGCCGATGAACCGCCGGCAAAGCGTTGCTTTGCAGGCCGTTTTAACCCTTTTTCAGCCGCCAGCGGGGGTTAAAAGCACCCCACTAGCGACCGAATAGCGCCGACGCCCCCAACACCTCATTGTGAAAGCAGCCTTACAGTTTCAATTTGTATGAAATCAGGCAGGCTCTTTCACTATATGGTTTTGGTAAATCTGAAGACAAAAATCTGCAGAAAATCTAATAGTGTGTATGGGGGCTTAAGATGCTTTCACACTGCCAGCGCGGAGGCGTCGGCGGTAAAGCTTTACCGTCATTTTTGCGTTGCTTTTCGGGCGCTAGCAAGGTGCTTTTCACCCCCCCCCCCCCCCGCTAGCGGTCGAATAAAGGGTTAAATGCGCCCGCAAAGCGCCGCTGCCGAGGTGCTATGCAGGCGCTGCCCATTGATTTCAATGGGCAGTAGGCTTTCACACTGAGATTGCAGATGAGGCTTTTTTCAGGCGCTTTACAGGTGCTATTTTTAGCGTTAAGCCGCCTGAAAAACGCCTCCAGTGTGAAAGGGGTCTTCATAATATGGGTTACTTTTGATTGAAATCCAACAAATTCCAGATGGGTCAAACTGCCTAAGTCCAGGTTCACACCAGTGCTGCTTTGAAATCACACTACTTCAGTGCAATTTCAAAGCCGCAGATCAGGGTGATTTGGACCTCCGCTTTTATTGTGGCTTGACTTCATTTAACAGAAGTCAAATCAAGTGGCAGTGAAATTGCAAAAACAGTATTGCAGGATAGAGATGCACCGAAACATTTCGGGCCAAAAATGGTGTTATTGGTAGAATACCGATAAGGGAAAAAAGGCGCCAATAATGGCACCCGAAAAAAACGCACATGATTTTGTAGCGATTTTACTGTGCTTATGGAGCATTTTTCATAGGTCATGTGACTCAAAAACGTAATACCGGTGCATTAGAGATGCATTCTTGCTGCGTTTTCAATGCATTTCAACTGGGAGGTGAGGTTTTTTTGTTTGTTTTTTACTGACCAAAAATGCAGCAAGCAAGATTTTTGACACCACAATGGAAGGGCAATAGACCAGGTGTGGGATACATAGAATTTAAAGGGATACATTTTTCCTGCGCTAAATGTGCCAATAATGGCCGACGATAAATTCATATTCATTTAAATTGATGATATTAATTAAAAAGTCGAATATATAACAATTATAGAACTATAAAGATTTTTTTAAAAACTGTCATTTTCTGGTTTGCACTTGGTTTTCGGCCAAGTGCATCCTGCATTTTCGGTTCCAGCACCAACATTTCCATTCGGTGCACCTCTAGTGCAGGAACCTTTTTCTGAGTCGTAATGATTTCAACAGTTCCACAGCTGGCAATGGGGTGCAACTTGTCATGCGATTTTGAACTGTCAAATCTCATGACAAATCACACTGGTGTAAACCAGGACTAAGGCACATGGTAATTTATATTTACAGCCTCTTATTGGCTCTTTTTTACGATTGAAAACAATGACCTTGAAGTATTAGAGGTTATACTGCATGGATCAAAGTTGCAGCATGCCATCACATGATGAATTTTTATAGTGTCCTGTTTTCATAAGTCAATTCAAAATAAGTGCCAGTTGCCGGTAACAGATTCTATAAGATGCCAATTGAGGAGTGCAGGAAAGGAGCTGTGGGCAGAGATAAAATAACATACCATGCATTGAGTAGTGACTGCACACCTATCTGACATTATGGCAAGTGCATTAAACATGTCAATGAGAAAATCCTTAGGAGATAAAACCTATTGCAGTTTAGTGAACCCCACAGTGCTTTACAGGGTACATATTAGTGGTGCAAAGACATAAAAATTCTGATGCTGAAACCAAAAATTCAGGATACACATGGCCGAAAACCGAAACAGAGACGGACAGTTTTTTTATTATATAAATATAAATTATTGTGGCCAGCGTTTTTGCATTGCAGTCAATATGGGACATGGTTTTTGCATTGCAGTCGATGGCAGGCGGTTTTTTGTTTTAAAGTCGATGGCAGGCGGTTTTTTGTTTTAAAGTCGATGGCAGGCGGTTTTTTGTTTTAAAGTCGATGGCAGGCGGTTTTTTGTTTTAAAGTCGATGGCAGGCGGTTTTGCATTAAAGTCGATGGCAGGCGGTTTTGCATTAAAGTCGATGGCAGGCGGTTTTGCATTAAAGTCGATGGCAGGCGGTTTTGCATTAAAGTCGATGGCAGGCGGTTTTGCATTAAAGTCGATGGCAGGCGGTTTTGCATTAAAGTCGATGGCAGGCGGTTTTGCATTAAAGTCGATGGGACGCGGTTTTGCATTAAAGTCGATGGGACGCGGTTTTGCATTAAAGTCGATGGGACGCGGTTTTGCATTAAAGTCGATGGGACGCGGTTTTGCATTAAAGTCGATGGGACGCGGTTTTGCATTAAAGTCGATGGGACGCGGTTTTGCATTAAAGTCGATGGGACGCGGTTTTGCATTACAGTCGACAGAACACAGCATGCCATTATTGGCCCCTTTTATTTCTAACGGCAGAACGCCAACAAACTATTTTCGTGGCCGATAGATCGGTGCATTCCTAGTACACATACAGTATATTCAGCACCTCACCTACATTCAACAAGGTCTTTTCATCTTGCCTTGTCATCTCTTGGAAATGCCTCCAGGATTTCTCTTGTACTGTTCCCTTTCTCCGGACATTCACCAACCCTGCCAGTGTGTCCATACACCCTCAAGCGCTTATTTACAACCTTAATTCACAAGTCTCCTCCCTTTGTATCCACCTCTTTTTGGTTATGCAATAATATTTTAGCTTTTCTACGAGACCACACCTTGTACATAAGTGGTTGGCGCTATATAATTCAACATGGATTCTGAGAAATATTGCCATCAGTCACTGACTTTAAGAGGTCACCCATCATACAGGTGCATTCATGGACTTTTGAGTAAAGCAAACTAAAGCCCAACTCCAGCCAAAGCTTTTTTTATTCACTTTTGATAGAGTTGGGAAGGGTTCGATCTTGCTGGGTTTTTATTGTCATTTTTGATCTTGCTGGAGAGATGTTCTCTCACTTCCTTTTCCTTTGACATCAGGAAAAAAAATAAATGAGGGGAAGTGATGGGAACCAGAAGTGAGAAGAAATATTTTCCCCATTCAATCCAAAACCAGTGAAACATTTTCAGATTATGTTAAAAGGAAAATCCCCCCCCCCCCCCCCCCAAAAACTACATTCCAGTTCTGGGTGACCATGAACAGACTTGGCCAGCTGATGGCATTACACTATATATTAGGGATGCCATGGTGAGGCTCCCACAGTGTTTTGGGTCTCCACCCTCTTACAAGCCAATAATGAAGATGCCACTCTCTTGCTGCCAACTCCTTCGATATCAGTTGACTGTATATTTGCCCAGTGAATTGTGCTAAAAAGCAGTTTTGTGCCATTTTAGAAAAAAAAAGTTTACTCCAACCAGCTGAGGATTTAGCAAGACACAACGAAGCAGATTTCCTAAAGGATTTGAGAATGTTCACACAAATTCACTTCAATTCAATTATCCAATCATGTGAAAAGAAATTCCCTGTCCCGTATTTCATTTGCACATGATTGGATAATTGAAGAAAATAGCCATACAATTTATAGTGTGAACCTTTTAAAATCAGTTTCCATTACGGAGTGAGGGCAACCAGGGAAAACACAAGCCACCATGGGCATGCAATGGCATCTCTTCAAGACCAAAGAGCTAGAATGCATGGCCACCAGCAAAAGGGAAACTGGTGAAACAGTAATTGTGGTCATCCAGGCCCACCATGCAAATAGTATGGCCAGCAAACTGAGGCACCTCTTACAGGTCACAATAGGAGGCTCGAGCATTCAGTCCTGTCCAGAGCAGATGACTTATGTTACAGAGCACAGATGGTCACACACTATAAGGTTCAAGACCTGCATGTGGATAGGCGCCATCAAAAAATTCTCAGACCAAACTAAAGTAGACCGGAACAAAGGAAAAATGACTGTTGCCTTCAGCAACAAATGCAAAGTTCGCTTCTACCGCTTAAGCATAAAGGGTCTTTGAAAAGCGCCTTTGTCTGCAAAGCGATTGTTATCATTTTTCATGTACTGATCCATTACACTCACCCCTTTTCTTATGCACTGTGCTGCTGCTGATTTCTCCCTACTTCAAGGGGCTTAATAAGCCGGGAGTGTCAGGGACTAAATGTATAAAGACTCACCGATATGAAGCCACAATTTCAGACCCCATCTCTGTCACTACTACTCCAGGGGGTAAAGTACTGTGCAATTATTTCATATCGGAGCATTTGTGGCTCTCTGTACTTTCCAGACACATGTCCTGACTCTGTGGTCTATATCAGATCTCCAATCTCCGGCCCTCCGGAACTACATGTCCCTTGAGGCATTGTAAAACTCTGACATTCACAGACATAACTAGGCATGATGGGAATTGTAGTTCGTAGTTTGGAGACCCCTGGTCTATATTATTGTAATGTAGTAGAGTGAAAGTTTGAAAAGCTACAATAAAAGTTATGTCTTATTTAGGAGTGGCCCATGTGTCTAGGGACCAATGCCTAGTACATGTGATCAGAAGATCAGACAAAAAATACCGCTTTCGAATCGATCATGCGATAATCTGATCGCTCGTACACAGCTTTCGAGAGCTGATCATGTGAAATTATCAGAAGGAACAAACTTGAATATTTTTCTCATACGATACCAAAAACGTACGATTTTCGTTTAATCAGTACAGCATTTGTACGAAAAAAAAAAAAAAAAATCAGAAGACCAAGAACATCACTTCCGAAGTTGTATTCTGTCCCACAAGGATTTTCATAAGTTGAGTAACCTCTATGTTCAATATGACTAGCATGCAAAAAAAAAAAAAAAAAAGGGGGCGATCTTTTGTCCCTTATTCTCATCCTGTGTACAAGGCTTTAGACACACAGGCAGTTATTTATGATACACTCACACTACTAAATCACCCACAATGAATTGCTTTGATCTGAGCACACATTGTTCAAGGTTCATCGGGAGCTTTTAGTCATGACAGCAGCTCCCTGATACAAATTCTGCACCATTGAAACTTCTCTAAACCAGTAAACCTTGTGTATGAGGGTCGGAGTAACTTCAGTGTTCCTCTTATGCATTGGATATCTTGCTATGGGTAACAGACAGCTGGGAAATACAAAATGTGGACAGGAACAAAGTCAGGAATTATGGCAAGAGATCTCACTGTATCTAGAACATACAAAAAAGCCCATGTCTGAGTCAGGTTCTACCTATAATATAAACATAGGCGTGCGCACAGGGTGTGCCGGGTGTGCCCAGGCACACCCTAATCACCCCATGCACATTAGTGTTATCGCTCTGTGTAGCAGCAGAAACAGGTGAAATCTCCCTCTTACCGGCTCTGCCATAAGAGAAGTGTTTATGCTCTTCTCTTTCACCGTGCCGGCAGGGAGATCAAAGTGCCGGGGTCATAAATATATATAGACACCCACACACGCATGTGTGTGTGTTTGAGCTTAAGGGTGCACACCCTAATGCAATAGGCTGCGCACACCTATGCATATAAAGTGGACCTTCACTCCTAAGGCCTCCTGGTTTCCTATGGGCCACTTCACATCTGTGTATTTTATGGAAAGGGCCAGGGACTTTTTTCTGGCTCCATAGACTTTAATGGATCAAAAGCATGTATTGAAAAATGCAAAATGTACCTGTAATATGCAAACTGCAACCTGCATAGGTGTGAATCAGGCCTAAAACAAACTTTTCCCCACAGCAACCTTCCCATCTCCACTATTTAAAAACTGATGATATTTTTATACATTTTGAAAAAAATTTGATATTTAGATATTTCTTTCTATTTTTGCTCTGGCCTGCCCCAAGCTTCCATTCTTGCCTAGATGAGAATGACTAATCCCTGCTCCTGTAGCCTCCAGGGATATCCTTGTCACAGATCCCAGGAGGCTGCAGGGACTCAGTGGACCTGGCGGTGTGTTATTGGGGACTGACGGGAAAAACCTGAAGAGACAGCTGGCTCCAAATAACATGGCAGTGCGGGACCTGGCGTGGACAATGCTGGATCCACTTGGCAGGGGAGTACAATTTGTGATGATAAACCTGCAGAAAAGCGAAGGGGGTATAGAAAAAGATGAAAGATGGGGGGGGTTCTGCTAGATTCATACTTGAGCGTTTTTTTATGAGCTTTTACACGCGTTTTTCAGGCATTTTCACACTTGAGCATTTTTGTTTTAGCCAATGGAAAGCTAGTTACTAGAAGGAGAGGGAGGAAATTGTAAGAAAAAAAAATCTAATTTTATGTACAAGTAAAGGTTTTTGTAATCTTTTCCCATTACATCATTTTTGATTAAGGATCCTTTAAAGACAAGTCATTAATAACAACTTGCCCAGCTACTTTCCTGATACAAATTTTATAGACATTGCATCATCAGTCAACATAAAAAGCAATTAGTTCCTTACTCTCCTAATAAAAGGATTAGAAGTGAAACTCCAGCTAAAACACGCACGCTTTATTTATTTAATTTTTTTTTACCAAAACAGTTTTATTAAATATAAAATAAAAAAAATTAAAAAAAAAGCAAATGCCAATGTACAGAGCTATGTGGGAAATTTCCAGTAGAATGAGGACAGCGATAGAGATATATATATATATATCTCTATATATATAATTTAATTTTTTTTACACAAACACACATATAAGAAAAAAAAAGGGGGGGGGGGCTGAGGTGGGAAAGGGGGGGGGGGGAGTGGGCGAGTAAGAAAAAAAGTTGAGGGATGGGTGGAGAAGGGAGCACTGGCGAGGTTTTGCGGGGTCCCTCCGACAGGAAATCTCCCCCCCCCCCCCCGTCCACGATCCCTAAACACTCTCATCAATGACATTTTGTAATGCTTTCTAGTCAGTCTAATTCACAAACCACACTGTATAGCCAGCAGGGCACCCCTTTTATTCTACGATCAGCTTTCCTTCATGCCTGCCTGCTCCTTGGACAATTGCCATCATCACAATGAGATCTCAAATAGCAGACAGGTGACAAAGGAAGCTGCAAAGTTAAGAGCAAGTAGAGTTGGCACTTTCCTGGCTATGCAGTGGCAGGAGGACCTGAACACATGCGCTTGGCTGAAGAGAAACCTTTGGCAGGTCACACCGTATATAGATTTCATCTTTGTATTCTGGTCTTTGCCTGGAGTTTGTAGCTTATTATCTAGGTCAGTTGTGCAATATGATGTGCAAAAAGCTGGAAAACACCACAGCTTTTTCATCTCTGTTCTGGATCTGTGTTCAGCAGAGAGCAACATGGCAATAGAAAGAAAGACTGTGTCGTATTTAGAAAACGGGTCATAATATACACTATATTGCCAGAAGTATTGGGACGCCTGCCTTTACACGCCCATGAACTTTAATGGCATCCCAGTCCATAGGGTTCAATATTGAGTTGGTCCACCCTTTGCAGCTATAACAGATTCAACTCTTCTGGGAAGGATGTCCACAAGGTTTAGGAGTGTGTCTATGGGAATGTTTGACCATTCTTCCAGAGGGGCATTTGTGAGGTCAGGCACTGATGTGGACAAGAAGGCCTGGCTCACAGTTTCCGCTCTTATTCATCCCAAAGGTGTTCTATCAGATTGAGGTCAGGACGCTGTGCAGAAACTGTGTTATAGCTGCAAAGGGTGGGCCAACTCAATATTGAACCCTATGGACTAAGACTGGGATGCCAAGTTCATGTGTGTGTAAAGGCAGGCGCCCCAATACAGTGTATTTATATTATACATTCACACATATACATTTTAACAAAAAGGATCTCTCAGCCATGGTATGCACATAGATGAAGCAAAATTCAGCCGGTTCAGCGGAAATCAGTGTTCTCGGACAGTGGAGGGGTCCCCGTTGTCAGAATACAGTACAGGGAGGATTCCTCCATACACCTTCCATGTGTGAATAAGGGAATGTTTTTTTCTTTTTAATCGGCCCGCTAGGCATTAAAATAAATAAATAAATCAGGCTTCTATGGACAATCTTAGCTTTCACTGGCAGGCATGGAATTGCTAGATGGAAAGTTAGCAGTGTGTTTGTAAAAAAAAAAAACACCTCAATAAATGGTTACATCTTTACATTTTAATTTGAACTTGTTCATATATGCCTCGTCATTTCGGTTTGCTTGCCCTTTAACAAGAACGATAACGAAATGCTACTTGTTATAAATGTATACATATGAGTAAAAATATAATTGCTTTATCCCAAGAGTTCACATGTTGCCTCTAAAAATACACCAGGTTCAAATGTCATGGAAATTGCAATTAAAAGATCTAGCGGGACGTCTCCCCTGAGAGGCCGGAGGACTCCGGAGAAAGCAGCGGCGGGGGCTTAGGGGACCAACTGCCTTCCAGGTGCTCACGTTTCGTTTAATGAACTGACTAATGAGTACGCTACAAATAACACTCGCCTGGTGTTTGTTTAAACACTTGAGCTATACAATAGGCGGGATGGTCACGTGACTTCTGTAGGTCACAGCGTGCTCAGTAGGAGATTGGGACCAGTCAATGGCATTGGACAATAACCTGGCCATATGGACATCTAAAAGAATTTCAATCCACCTCAAGGAACTATTAACTATTACAGGGCTGAGCAAATACCTTGAATTGTGCATGAAAAGCACCTTGAAAATTATTAACAGACTTATCGGAGTCTTTTCTATTGTTGGAATGGAAGACCATGATCCCTGAAACCATAAAAGCAAAAAACTCCATTTCTTACCCAATTTTCCAGAATCTCCCTAGAAATTCCTGAATCGTGTTGCGGTCATGCAACGTTGTACCAAAAATTAAATCTTTATCATTTTTTTCAAACAAATAGAGCTTTCTTTTTGGTGGTATCTAATCACCCCTGGGTTTTTTTTTCTAAACAAATACAAAAAGATTGGAAAAAAAGTCTCCTAAGCTGGCCAAACACCATACAAATTTCTTGTTCAATTTTCTTTAGATTTACCTTCAACTATATAGTACAAGATCCTACCCGATTGCATACAAATTGAAAGTGTTTAGGTTTGACCTCATATTATATGGTTTTGGTAAATCTAATGCCGCGTACACACGAGCGGACTTCGACGGACTTCGACGGACTTCGACGGACTTCGACGGACTTCGACGGACTTCGACGGACTTCGACGGACTTCGACGGACTTCGACGGACTTCGACGGACTTCGACGGACTTCGACGGACTTCGACGGACTTCGACGGACTTCGACGGACTTCGACGGACTTCGACGGACTTCGACGGACTTCGACGGACTTCGACGGACTTCGACGGACTTCGACGGACTTCGACGGACTTTCCAAACCAACGGACTTGGCCACACACGATAGGACTAAGTCCGTTCGGTTTGAACCCCTGTTTACATCCGTGATTGGACACAGCTGATCACGTGGTAAAGAGCCTCCATAATTGGCTCCTTACACCGATCACTGCTGATGCGCGCTGTAGGGGTCATATGATGGCCTCCTGGCAAAATGCGGCCGTGCTGTAGCTGTCATTTGGCTGTAGCGAGATTGCAAAGGGGTTTAAGCAGCTCTTCAGTGCATCTGAGCACCACAAACACTATTTAATTCATTTTTAAAATTCAACGCAAGCCCCCCCATCCATCCATGTCTCTATTTTGTTGAGAAATCACTTTTGAAAACTTTGCCTAGGCAAGAAACCGAGAAATAACTGAAGAAATGTATAAAAAAAAAAAAGCAGTAGCAAGCAAATATGATGTACTTTCCTATTTACAAATGTTAGCAGCATGTAAGCCCCGGTTCACACAGGGGCGGCACGACTTGCAGGTCGCCTCACCGAGGCGACCTGCACACGACTTCCACGGCGACTTGCAAAACGACTTCTGTATAGAAGTCTATGCAAGTCGCCTCAAGTCGCCTCCAAAGTAGTACAGGAACCTTTTTCTAAGTCTTAGAACGGTTCCATTGTACAGAACGGGAGGCGACTTGTCAGGCGGCTAGGTCGCCTGACAAGTCGCCCCTGTGTGAACCGGCACTTAAAGCCTCGTACACACGATCGGATTTTCGTCCGGGAATTGTGTGATGACAGACTGTTCACCTCAAATCTGACCGTTAGTACGCTCCTGACAATTGTTGTCCAACTTTCACGCCAACAAATGTTGGATGACAGGCTTGTAAATTTTCAGCGGACAACGGTCTGCTGTCAGATTTTCGTATCGGGTGTACACAAGTCCGCCACACAAAAGTCCAAAGTAAAAACACGCATGCTCAGTATCAATGCTCACCAAACACGACATTAGCAGAAGGTGTCCAAAGGGTGGCGCTCAAGAGCTGAAATTCCTCGTAGTATGTCACTACGTTTGTGTTTGTTGGCCGACAATTGTGTGCCGTTAGTATGCAAGACAAGTTTCTGGCACACGCCCTTCGGACAAAAATCTGACGCTTTGTTGGCCAACAATCGCATCGTGTGTACGAGGCTTAAGAGTAAAGTTCTGCTTTATTGAAGGCCATTTACAGGCCTATGCAAGTAGTCAGATGTGCAGACAGAACTGACTGCTTTCAGACACCAAGATCCGATGGCTGGTTTATGGTCATTATGCTTGGCCGGACTTTCCAGTGTCCTCTGTCAGACACAAGACTGTCATGCAATTCTCCCATAAGGGTGAAGGGTAACTTGTCTCATGTCTATGGGTACCTAAATATCTCACCAGCTTTTCCCATATGGTGTGAACAGGTCATGCTGCCTCTTTTCTAATTAAAAAGTAAAATCCAGCATAAATTCTCACATCGGGTGACTCATGAAGGCTGGCTGTTTTATTGCTTTGGGCAGGTTTGCTGTAATGCAATGCCATTATAAAAGGTGTTAAAGTATGAAAAAAAGGCAAACTAACTTGGCCAATGCATTGTTTAAAAAACAAAAAAAAAACAAACAATGGCAGACCTCTATAGGTGTCAATGAGCCCTTAATGTCAAATGTGCGCATACTTCTGGACACATGAAGAGGGTCCAGCATTATATATATTTTTTCATGTTAAGTGCATGCATGTTATATAGAGTGTAAATGTAACCCTGAGACCCCTTTCACACATGCAGGCCGTTTGTTCATTTTTCATCCATCAGTTGACAGATTAAAAACAGACATCAATGCATCTCTATGGAAAAACGGATGAAAACAGATCATCATCCATTTACATCTGCTTCCTTCCGTTTAAAAAAAAACGAATCGGATGAAAAATGGATGTAAACTTTATCTGTTTTTATTTGGAAAAATGTGACTGAACTGATGAAACAGTCTGCACACGAAAGGGGCTGTAAGCTGGATACACACTATACAATTTTAGGCAGATTTTTTCCTTTAGATTTACCAAAACCATATAATAGGAGGTCAAACCTAAGAACTTTCAATTTGTATGCAATCAGGCAGGCCCTAGCACTACACAGTTGAAGATAAATCTAAAGAAATCGAACAACAAAAGTTGTATAGTGTGTATCAAGCTTTAGACCTCGATTATCTACTTGCGGACCAGTCGCCGCAGTTGAACTGCCGCAGGTTGGCACGGCTGCACAAATCACCGTCATTGTACGTCGGCTGCTTTAAAAAGCTATAGGGGGCACGCAACGCTGGAGCCAATGCGCGTGTGTAGGCCGCAATGTCTGCCATGCATCCGTGGTCGCTCCTCAGAGAGCCAGAATGGGGATCTGTCAATGTAAACAGACAGGTCCCCATTTTGACAGGGGAGTAGAGAGAGATCTGCTGTTCCTAGTGATCTAGAACAGCAATCTCTCTCCTCCTCCAGTCAGAAACACCTCTCTAGGGAACACTTAACCCCCTGAACACCCCGTAGTGTTAACTCCTTCCCTGCCCCTGCCTGACTTCATCTGAGTCAGGAAGTGACAAAACGCGTCCGTGACGTGATCTACGACATTGGCCGGAAGTGGCACGTGCGCTCCACAGCCGGATAATCAGGAAGTAGGACCACTGTTGTATACAGCTGGGGTTCTCCTCCGAACACCGGGTGAATATAATAGCACACTGCACTTTATCACAGCTTCATTTATTGTGATCGAATGTACGCTTAATTTGTAAGGGGGGTTTGTTTGGTTTCATTAAATAACTTTATACAGTATTACGCTATGTGGACGTTATAATTTTTTCACATGTTTGTACTGGAGCCCCATTCAGCGTAACTAGTATTGGTTGGCAGCGGTGGAGAAACACTTATAACTAAAGGCTTATCACTACCATATTTCTGGTGAGTGCACCCGAAAAGGGAGATTTACCTCACATGGCGAATAGGGCTGGGGGAAAAAAAAAATCGATTTGAATCGAGTTGAGAGGTCAAATTGATTCAAATTTTCAGCAAATCGATTTTTTAGATTATTTTTTCACCAGGACCAGCGCCGACACCGCGCCGGTCCTGAGGAGCTGCGGGCAGGAGTTTTTAGGTAAGGCCGTGGCTTTAGCCTAGTCCGCGAGGCCGGACGCCGCGGACTATGCCAAAGCCGTGGCCTCGCCTAAAAACTCCTGCCCGCAGCTCCTCAGGACCGGCGCGGTGTCCATCAAAAAAAAAAAAAAAAAAAAAAAACTAAATTCGAATCGTGAATCGAGATTTTTTTTTTTTTTTTTAAATCGCAGATTTTTATTTTTTTTGGAGAAAATCACCCAGCTCTAGCGGTGAAGTGTTCGGTGGTCTCAGTATATCACAGCACAAATTATATTCTATCTCCTTTGCTTCTAGTGATTTCACATGAACTGTTTATGATAGCAAGTCATTTCATCTTATTTGACAATAGCGCTGCTACAATATTCTAGAAGGACTACGTTCCAGAGTGTTTTTTCAATATTGTTTTCCCATTTTCTATATGCATTTTAAGTAGCTGCTTTTTTTTACTTTTAATGGTTGGTATATTTATATACATTATACACAGTAATCATAGAGGCTATCATCCTAGGCGCAGAGCGGTGCTTTGTGTAGGTGGGCTAGTATTGTTAAGCATTTTCTTAGGAATGGACTGGAGTTCAATATTTTATACATCCCCCCCCCCCACTAAGTGGAACAGAATATATATGGATATTTAAGAAGCCTTAGATTGTGAGCGCCTTCCAGGAAAATTATGTAAATGGTGCTCTATGGACCCTGAAATGATGTAGTTATAAAAATACAGTAGAAAAATAACATGTCAGTACATAGTTGAAAACTATCTGCATTGTATAGTTTAGGGGTCTCAAAAGGCCAGTTTACGGTCCCTCAAACTTTAGGTGGGCCAGACTGCCCAGTGGGTGTAAACAATGCCCGATCTTTGGTATTAGGGGGAAAAATAGTTGGTCTCAGTGGGAGGAATTGTGCCCCATTTTTGTGTCAGTGGAAGCAATTTTGCCCCATTATTGTTCCTAGTGGAAGGAACAGTGCCCCATCATTGGTGTCAGGAAGGAATAATGCCCCATTTTTGTTGTCAGTGGCAGAAATAATGCCTCAACTGGCAGATAAAGGCAAGCAAAGGACTGCATCCTGGCCCCAGGGCCACAGTTTGGATACTACTGGCATAGCAATAAAGTCATATGGTCCCAAACACAGGCCGCACCAAAACAAGGTCTGCATCTTAAATATGGGTACATTCTTCAGTTCTCATGTTAAAGTTTCATCTATAGCTGCAGTGTTGGCACGGTACAAATAAAGGGGTACCCTAAAAAGTGGCCAATGTTTACATTGGACTGAATAGTTTCTGAATTCTGCATTAAAGTAAAGCTTCCCTGATAGAAATACAGAGGCTGCCCCATTGCATCCTACTGACAATGCTCCTTCCTTGGCTGCTATGCTGTCCTTGGGGTTTCCTCTGCTGACTTTAGTACTGTCTGAGCCACGGACCTGGAACTAGTATACAAATCAGGAAAGTCAGAGAAAAGTTAGAATTTCTTATATTCATGGTTGTTCCAGGTCAGATAATAGTTGCAGAATTGAAGCTAGAGGATCAGCATTACATACAATTAGTATTATCAGACGGCAATGGCAGCTGCTATATTTGGCTCATTTAATCCCCCCTTTAGGCTTCATTCACATGTGTTTACAAATCACGGAAAAAATGCTTGTCGTGCTTGCATTGCAATTCATTGTTAATGGCACCCCAAACGCAGCAAAAAAAGATGCGATTTCGTCACATGAAAAAAAAAAAAAAGAGAATCAAATGTGTAAAAACACACATCCATGGGCTGCCTTGTTTGCGCGGTACAAAAATGGCACACAAACGTGGCGAGAGTTTGCACACATTCACAAAATGCTAAATGTGAATGCAGCCTAAAGCCTCGTACACACGATCGGATTTTCGGCAGGGAATTGTGTGATGACAGACTGTTGGCCTAAAATCCGACCGTTAGTACGCTCCATCAGACAATTGTTGTCCAACTTACCACCAACAAATATTGGATGGCAGGCTAGTAAATTTTCAGCGGACAACGGTCTGTTGTCAGATTTTCCTATCGTGTGTACACAAGCCCGTCACACAAAAAGTTCAAAGTACAAACACGCATGCTCAGAATCAATGCTCACCAAAACACGACATTAGCAGAAGGTGCCCAAAGGGTGGCGCTCAAGAGCTGACATTCCACGTAGTACGCAACTACGTTCCTGTTTGTTGGCCGACAATTGTGTACCGTTTGTATGCAAGACAGGTTCCTGGCACACACCCTTCGGTCAAAAGTCTGACGCTTTGTTGGCCAACAATCCAATCGTGTGTACGAGTCTTTAGGCCCTGTTCATATTGCTCGTTCCGGCTGCGCAATTTTGACATGATTCTGTGTGTCGCATAGGGCAGCCCGTTGATCTGAATGGGCTGCCCTATGCATGTTTGTTGGCCAAAAAGAAGCTCCTGCTCTTTTTCAGACAACAAGCTTTAAGCAATTTGTCACATTTGTTACAATCCTGTTGCATGACAATCCCGGCAGAATCGCATCTCATTTGCAGTGCCATTAAAGGATACAGAGGAGCTTTGACATGGGCACTGCAGCTTATGCATTTATTTGCAAATGTGTGCAAACAAAACCACGGTTTTACAGTGAATTGTCAGACAGGGTCATAAGGTCATTTTGGTTGTTTTCCAGGCTGGCAAATGTGCTTGGAAATCTTTGTGATGTGTGTTGCCCTTCCATGTGCATCTTAGTGCAAAGGCTAGTTATAGGTTGGCTAGGTAGCCACTTCTTTCTACGTTTAAAGAATAATGGCATCCAAAACGCACGCAGCATGTCGTGCTGCGATTGCCACGAGATTTAGGGTTGTGGACAAAACCGCAGCAATTCTGCCCATGATCCCAAGTCGCAAGATGTGAACAGAGCCTTAGATTGAGGCAAAGTCACACAGGTACATAGACAAACCAGTATTGATTAGGATATAGAAGCTGTAACAAAATAATGGACTAGCCCCACATCTGGTTTGAACCGTCATTATCCACATTGTGTATCTGTGAAGAACACATTTACAGTCACGGTGTGGTGACGTCACAGAATGAGCAAACTGCAGATCTGCAGTCACCCAGCCAGCATCAGCCTATCCATATTCGCAAGTCCAAGCCAAAAACATCAATTTATTCCTTTCTGATGTCCACCAATAGGACCTTTTTGGATAACGGTCCTATATGTAGTCCACACACAATACATTTCCCCTCATCTAGGTAGCGCAAGTTGATTCACATTCATTTGCCCAGGCCACACAAGCCAGTCCACACACCTAAAGCCAATCCACAACTGCTCTATTAAATGAATATAGAATTTACACCATCAGCCCAGCCAGAATAAAGAAAGGCACCTATGGTGGTCCAGCAGTCAAAGTCCAGTCGATGTCTTGCTGCAGGCAAGACCCCCACTACCCTCTCTTCTATGGTCGCCATTTGTTACCAACCATTCAGGGGTTTACATACTAAAGCCTGGTACACTCTAAGGGCTTGATGGGAGCCGCCGTACTCACTATGCAAAGTACAGCGATTTCCCACAGTAAGCTGCTATGTTCTGACAGGGGGATGGCTCCCCCACCAGAACACTCCGATCAGCGCTCTCCACCATTGGCTGAGAGCACTGATCGGGAGTCGGTCAGCTGCTGGTTGTTCAGCATGCTCGGCCGGCTTCTGTCGGACAGATCGACATACACAGGGGCTGAATGTCGGACGTTTTTTTTTTGAACCAGCAAATGTCTCCCGACATTCGGCCCATGTGTACCCAGCTTAACTGGCAAATCAAGTCGGTCTCTAAAGTCATAAAAAAATTAAGTGCATCTATGATAATAAATGGGATTTTCATATTGAATTTCAGTTATTTCTAGCCTACACCTACTAATTGGAACAATCTTGAAGCTTGTAAATGTACACTCTGTAAGAAACACATTCACTATACCCTGCGAGTAGGCACTGCTGTGTCACATATTTCACAGAGCCTGCCTTCTGATCCACAGAGATGCTGAGAGGAGGAGTTTCAGGAGGCGGAGTCAGTATGGGAATCACTGCTTGCGCAGCAATGTACCATGGGATATATAGTCCTTAAGAATGGCAAGTAAGCAGCAGAGGAGAAGCTGCAAAGCATGTAAGGAATCCAAGAAGTTGTGGAAACAGATGTCCAACAGACAGGCAGAAAGATTTTTCAAGTAAGCTTATTGGATTCTCAAAAATAACGATTGTTTGTATTATTGCAATGCAGAGTTCATAAAATGAAAGTGTATGCAGTGGCCTTAGATTTCCTTTAGCAAGAAAGCATTTTTTCATCTCCATCTGAGTGTCAGCTGGTTACAATGTTTACATCACATTCACACTTGATGTACAAATGAAAATATACTTGGTGGAAGCCAGCCAAACAGTAGGGAACGCATAATAAGAAACATGTCTATAGACAGTGTGATGCCAACTTGCCCATACATATACTACACATGGTTACATATTAAAATCCCATTAACAAAGTGCCCACCTACAAGGCTTCACAAATCCCAGGAGCCAGGTTGCAATGCTCCCTAAAATGTACAGCTGGCGCCCAACTTCTGACGTTCTCTAGTTGTCATTAAAAGCTGGCTCTGAAAAAATAATTAAAAATTCTGCTGGCTCCTGGACAGAACAGCCCCTGAATTCCATATGCATGTGTAAACCCCTGGCTACTTATAAAAAGGACCAGTGCCAAAAGTTACACACATCCTTGTTGTTAGCTCAGCCAGGTCATGGTGAGGTGTCCAAAAAAAAAAAAAAAAAAATCTAGAGTTGCCGGTCATTTTCTGGGAAGTGGTCTATTAAAAAAAAAAAAAAAAAGGATTGGTCTACAACTCTATCTTTGAGCCAACGATACAAACAACTTCCCTTTCTCCATCAAGTTGTAGAGGCATCGGGAGCTCTTGGTCAACTGAATGGTTGGAAGCTGGTTCTGCCCTCAAAACAGCTTCTTCCCATGGGCAAGTGGCAGGGGTGCTTTAATAGGCTACTGTGCAAACATGATTGGCCGATTGATTAAAATACATCTAAAAATATCCACATAATACATTTTTGCCATGTTTTTAGCAGTATCCAGCATTTTAAAAAAGACCTACTGGTTCCTACACTGAGGTGACTGGTCACCTGAACTATAACGTGTCCACTTCTGCTGTAACGCCATAGTATATTTAGTGCGCCAGTGCTTGAAGTACACCATCATGGACCAGGCTTCCTAAACTGTGCAGTAGCCACTACATATAGTCAATAGTCAACCCGTAAAGTCTTTATTTTGCAACTTGCACTAAAAATATTGGCAGCTATTTTTGAAGATTGGGTAATGAATCACCTTTTTGTTTTGGTGAAAAACTGGTGAAAAATTTGTGGCATGGGGAAATAAATTACTTCTGACCACTTAAAGTGTATGATTTTTACCTATAGGTAAGCCTATAAGTGGCTTACCTGTAGGTACATTAAATATCTCCTAAACATGCACCGTTTAGGAGATATTTACTTTAGATGCAGCTGGTGACGTCACCGGTGCAAGCGCTCTGAAGGAACAGCATTCCCGTGCTGTTCCTTCAGAGCCGTGCCGTAAACAGCGACTGCCGCACGTGGCCATTCATATTGCCGAAGCCTGCGAACCTGGAACGAAGGTGGAAGCACCAGCGTGCCACTAGAGGGCTTTGTTTTCAGGCGATGCATACTAGCACATTATGACCTCAACTGCCCGATGTCTTTTTTTCTTCTACGCAGTTTACTACCGCTTTATTATGACTTGGAGAGGCTTGGATTTGCCAATATTTATGAAGAACAAAGACATGCTGGTAGGTTAATTGGCTTCTGTCTAAATTGGCCCTAGTATATGAATGTGAGTTAGGGACCTTAGATTGTAAGCTCCTTGAGGGTAGGGACCGATGTGAATGTACAATGTATATGTAAAGTGCTGCGTAAATTGACGGCACTATAGAAGTACCTTAAATAATAATAATAATAATAATAATAATAATAATAATAATAATAGTCTTCACAATTGTCCGTGTCTACAACCATTGTAGGTTTCAGTGGTTTATTTTCATCTGTAGGAGAATGGACGAATATTTGCACACTATCTGACCATCCTTGAGGACACCCATACCCTGGCACAAAGGTGCATTAGAATGTCCATAGCTATGTCACGAGGGGAGGGGTGTAAATGAAGGGCATCGGCACACTTATGCCCCGTACACATGGTCGGACATTGATCGGACATTCCGACAACAAAATCCATGGATTTTTTCCGACGGATGTTGGCTCAAACTTGTCTTGCATACACACGGTCACACAAAGTTATCGGAAAACCCGATCGTTCTGAACGCGGTGACGTAAAACAAGTACGTCGGGACTATAAACGGGGCAGTAGCCAATAGCTTTCGTCTCTTAATTCATTCTGAGCATGCGTGGCACTTTGTGCGTCGGATTTGTGTACACACGATCGGAATTTCAGACAACATATTTTGTGGTCGGAAAATTTTATAGCCTGCTCTCAAACTTTGTGTGTCGGAAAATCCGATGGAAAATGTGTGATGGAGCCTACACACGGTCGGAATTTCCGACAACAAGGTCCTATCACACATTTTCCATCGGAAAATCCAACCGTGTGTACGGGGCATTAGGGTCTCTCATCTCAGGAAGGTACAGAAGGTCAGGGGTGGGTAGCGAAAATTGGACAATTGGCCGAGCTGAGAAATTCCTCAGAGCAGTTATACGATAACTCAGAATTGACAAATGTTGATATCACCCATGGATAACATGAAAGCTATGCGCTTCGTTCTTGCAGCACTGGGGTCTTCAAAAGAAGAAATGGCCGCACTCTGTACTCGATCAAAATTATTTTATTCAGAACATCCCAAAATGTTGACAGAAAGCTGGTAGATGCATTTCACACACTCAAAGTGCGCTTAATCATTACCGTACTGGGGTCTTGGGTCTGATTGTCACCCTAACTAAATGTAACTTGTATACCTTGTCTGTTTTTGTGTGGACACCCAAGACTAGTACAATAGGGGCCAGGGATGAGCTCAGGTAGGTTCGGACACGAGTCTGGCCTGCATGTTCTATCCCGCCAGGAAGCTGTCAAAGCGGACAACCAATCATAGGAGGCAGAGGCATTCCCCACTCCACATATACACAAGCCCCTTGTATATGTGTGGCTTTTGGGCGGGGCGAGTAAAATAAAACCTTAAGGCCCCGTACTCTTAAATGCATAGCGTGAAACGAGCATTCCCGCTCCGTGATTTTGTGCGATTTGCACGCTATTTTGCGTGCTGCATAGGGTCCGCCCATTCACTTGAATGGGCTGCCCTAGGTGCCTTTGTCACCTAAAAAGAAGCTCCTGCTTCTTTCTGGGGGACAAGCTTCATGCAATAGCACCCAAACGTCCGCTGCACAGCAATTGACACGCGATTTGGCATTGTGGGCAGAATCGTGCCGACTCGGACTACAATTCCAAATCGCAAAGCATGAATGGAGCCTCAAATTAATGGAGGCCTCCATCTTCTTCCATAGGCAGCTGATCCTATCCCTGTAGTGCTTTTACCCAGGAACAAACCTTCCTCTCTCCAAAAGAAAAAAGAGAAGAAACAAAGATCAGTCAAAAGATCTCCTACCCTACCATACATTCTGCAATCTTTGTAAACACATGAGCAATTCACTTGCAAAAAAAAAATAATAATAATCACTTGATGTATGCACTTATTACCTAATACCCTTGGTCCCTATATATTGTTTTCTGAGGTCATCTTCTAACCTAATAAAAACCATTATTTCATAAAAACATTAGAGAGCATAGTGATAACCATAGTGCTGCAAGGCAGAAGTGCTTATCAGTTTAAATCTCAACCACAACACTATCTGCATGGAGTTTGCAGGTTCTCCCTGTGCCTGCCCGGGTTTCCTCCAGGTACTTGGGTTTCCTCCAACACCCCAAAGACAGGCTGGTAGGTCAGTTGGCTCCTGTCTCAATTGGCCCTTGTAGGTAAGTAGGGACCTTAGAGTGTAAGCACCTTTAGGGCAAGAACGGATGGGACTGAATAGTATGTGAAGTGCTGTGGAAATTCTCAATGGCCTATAAATGTCTGTAATAAATCAACTAATACAGCCTTGGTGAACCCCAGCCTCTTCATCTATTCGGGCACTCCAAGCTTCCATGCAACCTGCGGGTGTGTCCTGGGACTTGTAGTTCCCCAACACAGCCACAGGTTTGATACATCTTCAGCAGTACAATTTTACAACCAGTTTGCCTGAAACCCAAGAATAATGCGATTGCCAGCTCTTGGGCACGCAGCGTGTGCCAGGCACCCTCCCTCTCAGAATGCAACGGCTTTGCAATTTACATAGACGGAGGATACTCTCATCCCCACATCTGTTCACTCCATTGTAACAAGAGCCTCAATCTGCTGCATCCTCCAGGAACGCTGGACCCGCCGCACACACCACAAACACGCAATGTGGCATCTCGCTATTAAACTTGCATCCACAAGCTGGAATATCCATCGCCATGTAAAGAGGGTGGGCGATAAATTAGGCCCGGGGGAGGGGGGGGGGGTGTTTGGCTGCGCTCTAACAGACTGCGAGCTCCTGTGGTCACAACAGTGCAAATTCATCCACAGGCTGCAAGATGCATTTCATTCACAAAGCACATTAGTGGGGAATGTCAGACACCCAGCCAGGAGCTCCTCGTATAATGGAGACCACTACCACCATTATGATGGCTGAAGGCAGGTTGGGGGGGTCTGATAAAACCAACATTGGCATTGGACTGCTTATCTGAAAAATAAAATATATATATTTGCATGCACAGTCAACGAATAACAAACCGGCATTTCTAAATGAGGGCAAGCTGTTGACAACGTAAAATGAACACAGCTTTTTTTTTTTTTTTTTTTATAAAAAAAAAAAAAAAAAATAATAATAAAAATAAATAAAATCTCACACAAACCAGTTGAAAATTCTTCGCACTGAAGACGATTGGCTAATAAATCTTCCGATGGAGGACAAACATATGTCTCCTAAAAAGCGTGATGTGAGAGGTAGGACTATGTGAGAGGTAGGACTATGAGGACCGTGGTCCTCAGGAATGTATTGGGGTTCCACAACTGTGCGTGCGACGCCGGATATCACCGTCATCACCGCCCATACCTGCCTGTGTATGGCCAACGTATAGATTACCGTCCCCGATACTGAGGAGCCAATCACCAACACGCAACCCACAGATCAACACCAGCGCTGAATAGATTGCGAGCTCCTGTGCCAAGGACACAAACAGGAAATACACATCCAGGACTACATGTTTTACAACCGATGAAATGTCTGTCTTCACTTTCTAATGACCCAATGGGCCGGTTGTGTTTAGATTGTCAGCTCTGTGGGTCAGGTGTGCTCCGATCATAACATCCAGGAGAATACAGGCTTCCAAAACAAAATGTAAATCCCACACACAATACACAGCCTGTACCCATCATAGGGGGGGGGACCCCTCAATGCTGCACTGGGGGGGCAGATCAGTGACAGGTGATGATATGGGCCCCCCCCCCCCCCAGAGTGGACAGAACACACCCCAATGGTATGTATCAGTGATCTCTATAAGAGAAGCCATCAGTGACCTGTGTGATGGAATAATGTACCCCACAACTCCGCTATGTGACCCCCCCCCCAGGGCATCGGGGACTTCTCTGTGAGCCCATCAACCCCCCAACACCGCGCACACAACCCCCATAGGACCCCCCAGCAACTCACCATTCATTGTGTGCTGTATCCAGGCAGGGGGGTGGGGGGTGTCCAGGGTGGGACGGGTCAGTGAAGACCCCTGGCTGGCCGGACAGACACACAGCCGCTCCCAGCAGCAGCTCCGCCTGATCACACTGAGCCGCTCCGAGCCCCTGAGACCCTTTTCTACACGGAACGTACCACTGCGGGACGGGGGGAGTGCGGAGGAATGGGCTGTCCAAAGGGGTGTTCTCCTGCTCACATCAATCCCTAGAATGCATAAGAATCCGGTGCACGTACACGGGGGGTGGGAGAGACTCGGTGTGTGAGCGGGTAACACGCTATGTGGATGGGGGAGGTCATACACGGGGGGCGCGGAACCCCCCCCCCCTCTGAGGAGTGAGCCGGTCCGTCACTTATCAGGGCTGAGAGAGGGAGATGAGACTCCGCGATGCCGAGTGTGAGAGAGAAATGTATAGGAGAGAAAATGTATAGGGGAGAGAAATGTATAGGGGAGAGAAATGTATAGGGGAGAGAAAATGTATAGGAGAGAAAAATGTATAGGGGAGAGAAATGTAAAAGGGAGAGAAATGTATAGGAGAGAGAAATGTATAGGAGAGAGAAATGTATAGGAGAGAGATAGAGGAGAGAGAACTGTATAGGAGAGAAATGTATAGGAGAGAGAAATGTATAGGGGAGAGAAAATGTATAGGAGAGAAAAATGTATAGGGGAGAGAAATGTAAAAGGGAGAGAAATGTATAGGAGAGAGAAATGTATAGGAGAGAGAAATGTATAGGAGAGAGACATGTATAGGAGAGAGATAGAGGAGAGAGAACTGTATAGGAGAGAAATGTATAGGAGAGAGAAATGTATAGAGGAAAGAAATGTATAGGAGAGAGATAGAGGAGAGAAATGTATAGGAGAGAGATAGAGGAGAGAAATGTATAGGAGAGAGATAGAGGAGAGAAATGTATAGGAGAGAGAGAGAGGAGAGAAATGTATAGGAGAGAGATAGAGGAGAGAAATGTATAGGAGATAGAGGAGAGAAATGTATAGGAGAGAGATAGAGGAGAGAAATGTATAGGAGAGAGAGAAATGTATAGGAGAGAGATAGAGGGAGAAATGTATAGGAGAGAGATAGAGGAGAGAGAACTGTATAGGAGAGAGAAATGTATAGGAGAGAAATGTATAGAGGAGAGAGAAATGTATAGGAGAGAGATAGAGGAGAGAGAAATGTATAGGATAGAAATGTATTGGAGAGAGAAATGTATAGGAGAGAAATGTATAGGAGAGAGATAGAGGAGAGAAATGTATAGGAGAGAGATAGAGGAGAGAAATGTATATAGAAGAGAGATAGAGGAGAGTGAAAGAGGAGAGAGCGAGATAGAGAGAGAAATGTATAGGAGAGAGTTAGAGGAGATAGAAATGTATAGGAGAGAGAAATGTATAGGAGAGAGATAGGAGAGAAATGTATAGGAGAGAGATAGGAGAGAAATGTATAGGAGAGAGATAGAGAGGAGAGAGAACTGTATAGGAGAGAGATAGAGGAGAGAGAAATGTATAGGAGAGAGATATAGGCGAGAGATAGAGGAGAGCGAAATGTATAGGAGAGAGAGATAGAGGAGAGAGAAACGTATAGGAGAGAGATAGGAGAGAAATGTATAGGAGAGAGATAGAGGAGAGAAATGTATAGGAGAGAGATAGAGAGGAGAGAGAAATGTATAGGAGAGAGAGAGAGGAGAGAGAAATGTATAGGAGAGAGAGAGAGGAGAGAGAAATGTATAGGAGAGAGAGAGAGAGGAGAGAGAAATGTATAGGAGAGAAAGAGAGGAGAGAGAAATGTATAGGAGAGAGAGAGAGGAGAGAGAAATGTATAGGAGAGATAGAGGAGAGAAATGTATAGGAGAGAGATGGAGGAGAGAGAAATGTATAGGAGAGAGATAGAGGAGAGAGATGTATAGGAGAGAGATAGAGAGGAGAGAGAAATGTATAGGAGAGAGATAGAGGAGAGAGAAATGTATAGGAGAGAGATAGAGGAGAGAGAAATGTATAGGAGAGAGATAGAGGAGAGAGAAATGTATAGGAGAGAGATAGAGGGGAGAGAAACGTATAGGAGAGAGATAGAGGAGAGAAATGTATAGGAGAGAGAGATAGAGGAGAGAAATGTATAGGAGAAAGAGATAGAGGAGAGAAAATGTATAGGAGAGAGATAGAGGAGAGAGAAATGTATAGGAGAGAGATGGATGAGAGAGAAATGTATAGGAGAGAGATAGAGGAGAGAGAAATGTATAGGAGATAGAGATAGAGGAGAGAGAAATGTATAGGAGAGAGAGATAGAGGAGAGAGAATAGTATAGGAGAGAGAGATAGAGGAGAGAAATGTACAGGAGAGAGATAGAGGCGAGAAATGTATAGGAGAGAGATAGAGAGGATAGAAATGTATAGGAGAGAGATAGAGGAGAGAGAAATGTATAGGAGAGAGAGATAGAGGAGAGAGAAATGTATAGGAGAGAGATAGGAGAGAAATGTATAGGAGAGAGATAGAGGAGAGAGAAATGTATAGGAGAGAGATAGAGAGGAGAGAGAAATGTATAGGAGAGAGATAGGAGAGAAATGTATAGGAGAGAGATAGAGGAGAGAGAAATGTATAGGAGAGAGATAGAGAGGAGAGAGATATGTATAGGAGAGAGAAATAGAGGAGAGAGAAATGTATAGAGGAGAGATCGAAGAGAGAAATGTATAGGAGAGGGATAAAGAGGAGAAAAATGTATAGGAGGGGGATAGAGAGAGGAGAAAAGTATAGGAGAGGGATAGAGAGAGGAGAAAAGTATAGGAGAGAGATAGAGGAGAGAGAAATGTATAGGAGAGAGATAGAGAGAAGAGAAATGTATAGGAGAGAGATAGAGGAGAGAAAAATGTATAGGAGAGAGAGATAGGAGAGAGAAATGTATAGGAGAGAGATAGGAGAGAAATGTTTAGGAGAGAGATAGAGGAGAGAGAAATGTTTAGGAGAGAGATAGAGGAGAGAGAAATGTATAGGAGAGAGATAGAGGAGAGAGAAATGTATAGGAGAGGGATAGAGAGGAGAGAAATGTATAGGAGAGGGATAGAGAGGAGAAATGTATAGGAGAGAGATAGAGGAGAGAGATAGAGGAGAGAGAAATGTATAGGAGAGGGATAGAGAGGAGAAATGTATAGGAGAGAGATAGAGGAGAGAGAAATGTATAGGAGAGAGATAGAGAGAAGAGAAATGTATATATGTATATGATATATGTGTGTGTGAGAGATACAGAGGAGAGAAGGTATATATGAGAGAGAGGAGAGAATTGTATGTATATACAGTGGGGACGGAAAGTATTCAGACCCCCTTAAATTTTTCACTCTTTGTTATATTGCAGCCAGTTGCAAAAATCATTTAAGTTCATTTTTTTCCTCATTAATGTACACACAGCACCCCATATTGACAGAAAAACACAGAATTGTTGACATTTTTGCAGATTTATTAAAAAAGAAAAACTGAAATATCACATGGTCCTAAGTATTCAGACCCTTTGCTGTGACACTCGTATATTTAACTGAGGTGCAGTCCATTTCTTCTGATCATTCTTGAGATGGTTCTACACCTTCATTTGAGTCCAGCTGTGTTTGATCATACTGATTGGACTTGATTAGGAAAGCCACACACCTGTCTATATAAGACCTTACAGCTCACAGTGCATGTCAGAGCAAATGAGAATCATGAGGTCAAAGGAACTGCCTGAAGAGCAGCTCAGAGACAGAATTGTGGCAAGGCACAGATCTGGCCAAGGTTACAAAAAATTTCTGCTGCACTTAAGGTTCCTAAGAGCACAGTGGCCTCCATAATCCTTAAATGGAAGACGTTTGGGACGACCAGAACACTTCCTAGAGCTGGCCGTCCGGCCAAACTGAGCTATCGGGGGAGAGAGGTAAAGAAGAACCCAAAGATCACTGTGGCTGAGCTCCAGAGATGCAGTCGGGGGATGGGAGAAAGTTGTAGAAAGTCAACCATCACTGCAGCCCTCCACCAGTCGGGGCTTTATGGCAGAGTGGCCCGACGAAAGCCTCTCCTCAGTGCGAGACACATGGAAGCCCGCATGGAGTTTGCTAAAAAAACACCTGAAGGACTTCAAGATGGTGAGAAATAAGATTCTTTGGTCTGATGAGACCAATATAAAACTTTGTGGCCTTAATTCTAAGCGGTATGTGTGGAGAAAACCAGACACTGCTCATCACCTGTCCAATACAGTCCCAACAGTGAAGCATGGTGGTGGCAGCATCATGCTGTGGGGGTGTTTTTCAGCTGCAGGGACAGGACGACTGGTTGCAATCGAGGAAAAGATTAATGCAGCCAAGTACAGGGATATCATGGACAAAAACCTTCTCAGAGTGCTCAGGACCTCAGACTGGGCCGAAGGTTTACCTTCCAACAAGACAATAACCCTAAGCACACAGCTCAAATAATGAAGGAGTGGCTTCACAACAACTCTGTGACTGTTCTTGAATGGCCCAGCCAGAGCCCTGACTTAAACCCAATTGAGCATCTCTGGAGAGACCTAAAAATGGCTGTCCACCAACGTTTACCATCCAACCTGACAGAACTGGAGAGGATCTGCAAGGAGGAATGGCAGAGAATCCCCAAATCCAGGTGTGACAAACGTGTTGCATCTTTCCAAAAAAGACTCATGGCTGTATTAGATCAAAAGGGTGCTTCTACTAAATACTGAGCAAAGGGTCTGAATACTTAGGACCATGTGATATTTCAGTTTTTCTTTTTTAATAAATCTGCAAAAATGTCAACAATTCAGTGTTTTTCTGTCAATATGGGGTGCTGTGTGTACATTAATGAGGACAAAAAAATGAACTTAAATGATTTTAGCAAATGGCTGCAATATAACAAAGAGTGAAAAATTTAAGGGGGTCTGAATACTTTCCGTCCCCACTGTATATGTATATGATATATATATATATATATATATATATATATATATATATATAGATATCTATAGATATCTATAGATATACAGTGGCTTGCGAAAGTATTCGGCCCCCTTGAACTTTTCAACCTTTTGCCACATTTCAGGCTTCAAACATAAAGATATAAAATTTTTATTTTTTGTGAAGAATCACCAACAAGTGGGACACAATTGTGAAGTGGAACGAAATCTTTTGGATTTTTGAAACTTTTTTAACTAATAAAAAAATGAAAAGTGGGGTGTGCAAAATTATTCGGCCCCCTTGCGTTAATACTTTGTAGAGCCACCTTTTGCTGCGATTACAGCTGCAAGTCGCTTGGGGTATGTCTCTATCAGTTTTGCACATCGAGAGACTGAAATTCTTGCCCATTCTTCCTTGCAAAACAGCTCGAGCTCAGTGAGGTTGGATGGAGAGCGTTTGTGAACAGCAGTTTTCAGCTCTTTCCACAGATTCTCGATTGGATTCAGGTCTGGACTTTGACTTGGCCATTCTAACACCTGGATACGTTTATTTGTGAACCATTCCTTTGTAGATTTTGCTGTATGTTTGGGATCATTGTCTTGTTGGAAGATAAATCTCCGTCCCAGTTTCAGGTCTTTTGCAGACTCCAACAGGTTTTCATCCAGACTGGTCCTGTATTTGGCTGCATCCATCTTCCCCTCAATTTTAACCATCTTCCCTGTCCCTGCTGAAGAAAAGCAGGCCCAAACCATGATGCTGCCACCACCATGTTTGACAGTGGGGATGGTGTGTTGAGGGTGATGAGCTGTGTTGCTTTTACGCCAAACATATCGTTTTGCATTGTGGCCAAAAAGTTCGATTTTGGTTTCATCGGACCAGAGCACCTTCTTCCACATGTTTGGTGTCTCCCAGGTGGCTTGTGGCAAACTTTAGACGAGACTTTTTATGGATATCTTTGAGAAATGGCTTTCTTCTTGCCACTCTTCCATAAAGGCCAGATTTGTGCAGTGTACGACTGATTGTTGTCCTATGGACAGACTCTCCCACCTCAGCTGTAGTTCTATGCAGTTCATCCAGAGTGATCATGGGCCTCTTGGCAGCATCTCTGATCAGTCTTCTCCTTGTCTGAGCTGAAAGTTTAGAGGGACAGCCAGGTCTTGGTAGATTTGCAGTGGTCTGATACTCCTTCCATTTCAAAATGATCGCTTGCACAGTGCTCCTTGGGATGTTTAAAGCTTGGGAAATCTTTTTGTATCCAAATCCAGCTTTAAACTTCTCCACAACAGTATTACGGACCTGCCTGGTGTGTTCCTTGGTCTTCATGATGCTCTCTGCGCTTTCAACAAAACCCTGAGACTATCACAGAGCAGGTGCATTTATACAGAGACTTGATTACACAGGTGGATTCTATTTATCACCATCAGTCATTTAGGACAACATTGGATCATTCAGAGATCCTCGCTGAACTTCTGGAGTGAGTTTTCTGCACTGAAAGTAAAGGGGCCGAATAATTTTGCACGCACCACTTTTCAGTTTTTTAATTGCTAAAAAAGTTTAAAATATCCAATAGATTTCGTTCCACTTCACAATTGTGTCCCACTTGTTGGTGATTCTTCACAAAAAATTAAAATTTTATATCTTTATGTTTGAAGCCTGAAATGTGGCAAAAGGTTGAAAAGTTCAAGGGGGGCGAATACTTTCGCAAGCCACTGTGTATATATATATATACACACACACACACACACACATACACAGCTGGACTGGGACAAAAATTTGGCCCTAGACTTCAACCAGACCGGCCCACTTTAATTTTGCAAACACGCATAAAAACAGTATATAAACTATACGCAATTGCGCATAGTTTACTTTTCTTTTTCTGTATGAAAATGTGTTAACTGAAAATATACTCTAACTCCCCACTCAGCTCTTTTATTATTTCATTTATTCTCCTCTGTATTTTTCTCCTCTTTCTCACATCACTGTGTGAAGTGGGAGGGCTAACATCATGCAGGAACATTGCTACAGCCTCATTGGCTGGAATTTCAGAAACCAGCATTGCTGCACAGCCATTGGCTGCCTTTCAGCAATGCAGTGACGCTGAGGCTGAGCCGGGTTGCGCACTATGAAGTGAGGTGATGGGCAGTGCGGATGACAGGTCTCTCCCATACCGGCAGGCCGGGGAGGGGGGGGCGGGTTTGTCCGATGGCCACCCAAGCCTCCTCTTCACTGGCCATTAGCTGATCTACTTTATTTCTCTTATAGGCAGGGGCGTACCTAGAGCATTTGGCACCCCCCCAAAAACGAATGCAGTTGCAGCGAGGTGGTGCAGGTTTTTAAGTAAAAAATCAGATGGTCAGGAGGCAATATAATGTTTCCTTGCCACCTGTTAAACACTGTCTGAAAAGTGATCCACTTTGGTTCACTCTTCAGAGGGCAACACTAGTGTACCCTAATCTATAGCAATGCCCCTCACAGAGCCGTTCTTAGGGTCACAGGCACCAGGGTGCAGAAATATTTCTATCCCCCACATGGGTGTGGTCATCTAACTACTCCCCTTTACAAATGTTTCTATGGCAACGACTGCAGCCTCATCAGTACCCATCAATGCAGCCACACCAATGCCCATCAGCACAGCCACACCAGTGTCCATTAATGCAGCCAAACCAGTGCCCATTAATGCAGCCTGACCAGTGACCATCAGCGCAGCCACAACGTGCCCATCATTGCAGCCACACTAGTGCCCATTAATGCAGCCTGACCAGTGCCCATCAGCGCAGCCACACCAGTGCCCATTAATGCAGCCACACCAGTGCCCATTAATGCAGTCTTATCAGTGCCCATCAGCACAGCCTCACCAGTGCCAGATTATGCAGCCATACCAGTGTCCATCAATGCAGCCACACCAGTGCCCATAAATGCAGCCACTCTCTCAAATCCTGTCCACCAATCAGGTAATCTCCCAACTCCCGCTGTGTAGCGGTTTAGAAAGAAATACTTCTCCGGGTCTCGTCTGTGTTCAGTGGGGGCCTGGGGAACAGAAAGCGGACTATTTGAATCACTTTCAGCTTTAGGCGGATTAATCCGCAGTAGTGCTCCCAGCCTGCTCCAGTGTACTGATATAGCACAGGCCGGCCTTCAACTGTGTAGTGTGCTGCTGCAAAATAATCTGCCTACAGCCGAAAGTGATTAAATAGTCCGCTTTCTGTACCCCCCGCCCGCTCTACCCCAGCTGTCACTGAAACCGGCCCACTGAGCAATCGGCGCACCGGGAAACTCCCAGTAGTCCTGATGGCCAGTACAAGGTGCTATTGACATGAAATTTTCACCACGTCGGTAACAACCCCCACCATAATAATCTCTCAGAATCCCCTCTCAGAATCTCTTTGGTGACCCTCATTTTTATTTTTATTTATGGGAGTTTTGGGATAAACTGAGGTGGACCTCCCTTACCTCCGTAGAGGCTCTGGACATGGTGACCTGTTCTTAATTAGTCTCTTGCCACCTATATACCTTATTGGATTTGTAGTCATTAGTATGTCTAATGTATTTTTTAAATTTTTTTCTTTTGTGTCTCTATCTAATTTTTCAAAAAAAATCCTGAAGCCGTTTCATTTTATCCTTATACTCCCCTGTTACTATGGAGGGTCCTAGTTTGTATTTTAAGGCATTGATATTAGCCTTCAATAGTTTGAGTTTCCTCTCTCTCCTGGCTACTAGCATTTCCAATAGCCTTTTTTCAGTATGGTTGAAAAAGGAGAATTGGTGCGTATTATGGCATCCTAATGCCCCGTACACACGGTCGGACTTTGTTCGGACATTCCGACAACAAAATCCTAGGATTTTTTCTGACGGATGTTGGCTCAAACTTGTCTTGCATACACACGGTTACACAAAGTTGTCGGAAAATCCGATCGTTCTGAACGCGGTGACGTAAAACACGTACGTCGGGACTATAAACGGGGCAGTGGCCAATAGCTTTCATCTGTTTATTTATTCTGAGCATGCGTGGCACTTTGTCCGTCGGACTTGTGTACACACGATCAGAATTTCCGACAACGGATTTTGATGTCGGAAAATTTTATATCCTGCTCTCAAACTTTGTGTGTCGGAAATTCCGATGGAAAATGTGTGATGGAGCCTACACACGGTCGGAATTTCCGACAACAAGGTCCTATCACACATTTTCCGTCGGAAAATCCGACCGTGTGTACGGGGCATAAGAGTTCAGTTTTGGTCTCATCTGACCAGACAATATTCTCCCAGCATTTCATATGCTTGTCTAAATGTTATGCAGCAAACTTTAAACAAGCTTCAACATGCTTTTTCTTCAGTAATGGAGTATTGCGTGGTGAGCGTGCATTCAGGACATGACGGTTGAGTGCATAACTTATTGATTTCTTTGAAACAATTGTACCTGCTAATTCCAGGTCTTTCTAAAACTCTCCATAAGTGGTGCTTGGCTCTTGGACAACTCTCCTGAGAATTCTTTTCACTCCTCTGTCAGAAATCTTGTGAGGAGCACCTGGACATGGCCGGTTTAAGATGAAATTATGTTCTTTACACTTCCGGATTATGGCCCCAACAGTGCTCACTGGAACATTCAGAAGTTTAGAAATTCTTCTGTAACCAATGCCATCAGTATGTTTTGCAACAATAAGGTTGTGCAGGTCTTGAGACAGCTCTTTGCTTTTACCCATCATGAGATGTTTCTTGTGTGACACTTTGGTAATGAGACACCTTTTTATAGGCCATCATTTGAGACTGAACCAGATGATATTTATTTTGCACTGGCAAGGGGCACAATTGCTTTCTAATTACAGATAGATTTCAGCTAGTGTCTTGGCTTTCCATGCCTATTTTCACCTCCTTTTATTTGTGTGTTTAATACTTTTTCCCTGTGTCATTCCATTTTATTACATAACTTAATTTCTGAACTAATTTGTTTTGGTTTCTTTGTATATATGGACTGCTGTTGTTACCGACATGTGGTGAAAATTTCATGTCAATAGCACCTTTAGAAATATATTTACCTAGAAAAATGGTGACATGTTCAATACTTAATTAATTAAGAATAACCGGGAGAAGAAGGTGGGCCTTAAAGTGATTGTAAATTTGTGTTTGTTTTTTAAAATGTCATTTTTTATTTTTTTTTTAATAACAAACATGTCATAATTACCTCCACTGTGCAGTTTATTTTGCACAGAGTGGCCCCGATCCTCGACTCCTGGGGTCCCCCAGCGGTGTTGGTAGCTCCTCCCCACATTGTATAACCCCCTAGGAGAAGTGCTCTCCCGGGGGGGATTACCTTGCGGGTGCGCTCCCGAGTCCGGCATTTGCGTCCATAGACGCAGAATGCTGGACTCGCCCCCGCCCCCCAGCACCTGCGTCATTGGATTAGATTGACAGCCAATGGCTACGCTGCTATCAATCTATCCAATCAAGAGCCGAGACAACGGGCAGAGGGGAAGAGCGTGGGAATTACGGGGCTCAGGCGAGTAAAACAGAGGGGCTGGGGGGGCTGGTCACTGACAGAAGTTTTTTCACCTCAATGCATAGAATACATTAGATGAAAAAACACGAGGGTTTACAACCCCTTTAAGGGCTGTGCGTCGGCATGCGTCCTGAGGTGAAAGGGTGCAGCGGCCCAGGTCCAATGCTATGGAAGTCCCAGGCTCCATAGAGCCCTGCATTGGTGTGCGTGGCGCGCACTGAGGTGAGGTTGAAGGGCGCAGCTGTGCAGACCGAACACAACACTACAGAAGCTGAATACCTGGATTCCATTAGGACTGCCCACTGTGCCTGTTGCTATTAATCCCGCCACACACAGCCCAGGTGACAAATGTGAAATGAAGGACCGGCCTGGCCAGGGGAGATCTCTCCCTGTTGGCCCATTGCTTTCCGTTCTTTTTGGCAGCTGGGCCCAGGGCTTTTCTCCTCAGGAGGATGGGTCCAGGAACCCCCCCCTCCCCTCTTCTTCCTGAGGGCAAACACGCCACTTCATAGGGTGGGTGTGGTCAAATTGTACAGTGGGAGGGTTTTAAAGAGACATTGTTCAATAAAACGAGGAATGCATAACAGGGTACAGGAGAGCTTAATAAACAGAGCGCTGGGTTCAGGAGAGTGTAATACACAGAGCGCTGGGTTCAGGAGAGCATAATACACAGAGCGCTGGGTTCAGAAGAGCGTAATACACAGAGCGCTGGGTTCAGGAGAGCGTAATACACAGAGCGCTGGGTTCAGGAGAGCGTAATACACAGAGCGCTGGGTTCAGAAGAGCGTAATACACAGAGCGCTGGATTCAGAAGAACGTCATACACAGAGCGCTGGGTTCAGAAGAGCATGATACACAGAGCGCTGGGTTCAGAAGAGGATAATACACAAAGCGCTGGGTTCAGAAGAGCATGATACACAGAGCGCTGGGTTCAGAAGATCGTAATACACAGATCGCTGGGTTCAGAAGAGCGTAATACACAAAGCGCTGGGTTCAGAAGAGCATGATACACAGAGGGCTGGGTTCAGAAGAGCGTCATACACAGAGCGCTGGGTTCAGAAGAGCATGATACACAGAGCGCTGGGTTCAGAAGATCGTAATACACAGAGCGCTGGGTTCAGAAGAGCGTAATACACAGAGCGCTGTGTTCAGAAGAGCATAATACACAAAGAGCTGGGTTCAGAAGATCGTAATACACAGAGCGCTGGGTTCAGAAGAGCGTAATACACAGAGCGCTGGGTTCAGAAGAGCATAATACACAGAGCGCTGGGTTCAGGAGAGATTAATACACAGAACTCTGGGTTCAGGAGAGATTAATATACAGAACTCTGGGTTCAGGACAGAGTAGATACAAGCGGGTATTAGGCACAGATTGCAGGGTTCAGACGTTTTCTATGCACAGGGGACACTTCTGCCCCCCACATCCTACATTTACTCTGCACCCTTCTCTCACATCACACAGCCACTACCAAACCCTCCCTCATCAGCTAAGCTCTGCATTCTGCTGCTTCAGCTTTGAGCCCTGCTTTCCCACTGCCCTCACCTTTGCACAAACGGACCTCACCTCGGAAGCAGTCAGTCTCAGCCTCCCACACAGTCCATTTGTGGCTCTGCCTCTCCTTCACTGGACAGCAGCAGCTGGCAGGGAGATCGTCCAGCAGGGGGCGTCGGCATTCAACCACCGGGCTGTTTTTTCTCAACCAGCAAGCCCTCTGATGCCCAGGACACACCCGGCAGCTGTGCCTGTGTTCGCCCTGAGTGCTGTGCAGGGAGGTTCTGAGGGAGCAGCGAGCTGTCACTTGTAGCATAGAAGCCGACAGAAAATAGCGGTGACAGTGAATCTGGCCAGCCAGGGCCTATATTATGATAGGGACCTGTAGCTCCAATAGCCCCTATGTTAATCCGGCTCTAAGGCTACGTTCACACTGAGGCACTTTACAGGCGCTATAGCGCTTCAAATAGCGCCTGTAAAGCGCCTCTCCTCTCACTTCAGTATGAAAGCCTGAGGGCTTTCACACTGGAGCGGTGCGCTGGCAGGACACTCAAAAAAGTCCTGAAAGCAGCATCTTTGAGGCGCTGTAGGAGCGGTGTATACACCGCTCCTACAGTGCCCTTGCCAATTGAAATCAATGGGCAGTGGAGCTTTGTGGGTGCTTTTTAACCCTTTTTCGGCCGTCGGAGTCCGCCAGCTCAGCAAGAGATCTCTCCGTTGATCTCCGCTGAGCCGGCAGGTGACAGGTCCGTCTCTGCTCACTGGGCGGGGGGGGGGGGGGCTGTCAGGGCACCGCTGATTCCTCTGAAGGGATCGTACAAAAACGGACGGCATGTCCGTTTTCATCAGATCTCATCGGATCTGCCCAGATGGATGGCGAAGGTATTGCCATACGTCTGATTTTAGCGGATCGGATGGCAGACAGGTGTCAGCGTACACATCTCCGCTAACATCCGTCTCCCCACAGGAGTCAATGGATGGCCCGCTCAGATCTGCCTGAAAAACGGACATGCGATCCGAGCGGGCTTGCTGTGTGAAAGGGGCCTTAGAAGTGGCATGTATTCAGATTTCAGTATAGCATGGCATATGTACACGTGCAGGCCCGGACTGGCCATAGGGCATACCGGGCAAATGCCCGGTGGGCCGGGCCGTCAGGCTCAATTTCGGGGCCGCGGTCTGATGTCTGTTGATGACCGGGCCACACAGCGAGAGGTAAGCGGCAACCGCAGCCTGGAGAGGGTTAACACAGGCCGCGGCCGCCGCTCACCTCCCGCTATGCGGCCGTGCCTGTGTCTCCTCTCCAGGCTCTCCTGCCCTGCCTACGATGTCATCTATCAGCAGAGCAGGGGCAGGAGGAGCCGGAGATCTGTATCTGTGGTTGCTAGGCAGCAGGTCGGATCCAATCAAAATAGCTATCGCTGGCCGCGCACGCGCGCTGCGGCCGGCGATAGCTAGGCAACGGGGACGCTGCCAGGGCTGGGGCCGCCGATGTCATGGAAACGTATGACGTCAGGAGACCCCGCCCACCTAGGCAGATTACAACCATTCAAGGGGAGTGAAGGAGGAGCTTAAGTACACAGGAGAAGTGAAGCCATCAGATCAGGCGTGCATCCAAGGAAAGAAGACACAGAAGGAATACAGGTAAACAAGAAAAGGCAGACCAAGAAGTAATGGAGGACACAGGAAAGTGTAAATAGATAAAGATGAATGGCGGGAAAAAGGAGATAAGGAAGGGGGATGGAGGGAAGAACATATAGAAAGAAAGGGGGGATATATAAAGAGAAAAGAAGAGTAAGAGAGAAAAAAGGAAAAAAGAAACAGAAAAAGAGAGACAAAGGAGAGGAAATTAACCACTTGCTTACTGGGCACTTAAACCACCTTCCTGTCCAGACCAATTTTCAGCTTTCAGCGCTCTCACTCTTTGAATGACAATTGCGCAGTCATGCTGCAGTTTACCCAAAATAAATTTTTATCATTTTTTTCACACAGACAGAGCTTTCTTTTGGTGGTATTTAATTGCTGCTGGGTTTTTTTACTTTTTGCTAAAAAACAAAACAAAAGGGGACCAAAATTTTGAAAAAAAAAAAAAACAAACAAAACTGTTTCATAGTTTGTTATAAAAGTTTGAAAACAGGTAATTTTTCTCCTTCACCGATATGCTCTGATGAGGCTGCACTGATAGGCGGCACTAATGGGTACTGATAAGCGGCACTGATAAGCGGCACTGATAGGTGGCACTGATAGGTGGCACTGATGGGCACTGGTAGGCACGACTCCATGATTATCCCGTCACCAACCACCCTCGCGAACGGGCGGTTGCTGGAAAATGGGCTGCTCAGTCTAAAATGCCCGGGCCTATTTTTTGTCCCAGTCCGGGCCTGTACACGTGTATGAGTTAAGCTGCCCATACAGGACAAAGAATTATGTTCAAAAACGTTTTGTTTCAGGAATGTTCATTCGATTTTTAAATCAATAGCGGGGTCAAATCAATGTTCGTTTTCAATCGCAGTGACAAGAAAATTCAAAGATGTAGTTATAAAGTTATTTTCAAACAAATTACTAACAGTGAATGTGGTTTTTCGTTTGGGAAACTATTTGTTACAAAATCAAATGTTGAAAGCAAACAAAATTTCGAACTACTTTCAAACAACATTTGTCTGGTTATCAAATGTACTAATGGGAATTTCCAAACAAATGTGTCTATGAGCAACTAGAAGTGAATGGGAAGCTTCAGGTTAGTGTGAACTTGGTGCAGAAATGAAAAGCAGGGCTAAAGTTGGCCATAGAAAACAAAAGAAAGGGCGCACCAACCCAGTGCGTTATCAACATAACAATTTTTTTTGAAACGTAAAAAGTATTCTGTGTATAAATGCATGACAAGCATGGGCATGTAAAAAGATGCAGACGAGGCCACCTCCAGATCCACAGTACTCAGCCAGTGGTATGGGAAGCCCTCGTAGCTTCCAGAGGCTTATGCGTTTCAAGGGTCAAGCCCTCTTCTTCAAAGCCAAGGAGAGACTATTCCACACCAATCTTTATACTTCTACACATTATCCTAGGTGTACAACACCCACCCACCTCTAACAAGTGGAGGGGTCAGGGGTGGGACATAGACCACGTGAGCACATTAGTACTTTTAGATTGTTAGCTCTAATGCGCAGGGCCCTCTGATTCCTCTTGTACCAAATTGTAATGTAACTGAAATGTCTGCCCAGGGCCGATCCTAGGGTCACAGACGCCTGGGTGCAGAAATATTTCTGGCGCCCCCACATGGGCGTGGTCATCTTACCAACTCCTCCCCTTTACAAATGATTATATGGCAACGACTCAAACACAGAGCTGCTCCCCTAAGAAGTCTTTGATACCCTAGGATCTTCCCACAATCTCTTAACAATAAAGAAAATACAGGAAGAGAGAACACTAATGAGACCTGGAAGGGAGTCTCTCTGATGCACACAGAGAGGGCTTCTGTTAGAAAGAGTCCCCAGACATAATACAGGATGCGGTCAAAGACTGCAGACATGATACAAGAGACAGTCAGAGACTGCAATCATAGTACAGGAGATGGTCAGAGACTGCAGACATGATACAGGAGATGGTCAGAGACTGCAGACATAGTGCAGGAGATGGTCAGAGACTGCAGACATAATACAGGAGATGGTCAGAGACTGCAGACATGATGCAAGAGATGGTCAGAGACTGCAGACATGATACAAGAGATGGTCAGAGACTGCAGACATATACAGGAGATGGTCAGAGACTGCAGACATGATACAGGAGATGGTCAGAGACTGCAGACATGATACAGGAGATGGTCAGAGACTGCAGACATGATACAGGAGATGGTCAGAGACTGCAGACATGATACAGGAGATGGTCAGAGACTGCAGACATGATACAGGAGATGGTCAGAGACTCCAGACATGGTACACGAGATGATCAGAGACTGCAGCCATGGTACAAGAGGTGATCAGAGACTTCAGACATAGTACAGGAGATGGTCAGAGACTGAAGACATGATACAGGAAATGGTCAGAGACTGCAGACATAGTGCAGGAGATGGTCAGAGAATGCAGACATGATACAGGAGATGGTCAGAGACTGCAGACATGATACAGGAGATGATCAGAGACTGCAGACATGATACAGGAGATGATCAGAGACTGCAGACATAGTACAGGAGATGATCAGAGACTGCAGACATAGTACAGGAGATGATCAGAGACTGCAGACATAGTACAGGAGATGATCAGAGACTGCAGACATAGTACAGGAGATGATCAGAGACTGCAGACATAGTACAGGAGATGGTCAGAGACTGAAGACATGATACAGGAAATGGTCAAAGACTGCAGACATAGTACAGGAGATGGTCAGAGACTGCAGGCATGATACAAGAGATGGTCAGAGACTGCAGACATGGTACAGGAGATGATCAGAGACTTCAGACATGGTAAAGGAGATGGTCAGAGACTGCAGACATGTTACAGGAGATGATCAGAGTTTGTAGACATAGTACAGGAGATGGTCAGAGACTGCAGACATAGTACAGGAGATGGTCAGAGACTGCAGACATGATACAAGAGATGGTCAGAGACTGCAGACATATACAGGAGATGGTCAGACTGCAGACATGATACAGGAGATGGTCAGAGACTCCAGACATGGTACAGGAGATGGTCAGAGACTCCAGACATGGTACAGGCGATGATCAGAGACTGCAGACATGGTACAAGAGGTGATCAGAGACTTCAGACATGGTAAAGGAGATGGTCAGAGACTGCAGACATGTTACAGGAGATGGTCAGAGTCTGTAGACATAGTACAGGAGATGGTCAGAGACTGCAGACATAGTACAGGAGATGGTCAGAGACTGCAGACATTATACAGGAGATGGTCAGACTGCAGACATAGCACAGGAGATGGTCAGAGACTGAAGACATGATACAGGAAATGGTCAGAGACTGCAGACATAGCACAGGAGATGGTCAGAGACTGAAGACATGATACAGGAGATGGTCAGAGACTGCAGACATGATACAGGAGATGGTCAGAGACTGCAGACATGATACAGGAGATGGTCAGAGACTGCAGACATAATACAGGAGATGATCAGAGACTGCAGACATGATACAGGAGATGGTCAGAGACTGCAGACATAATACAGGAGATGGTCAGAGACTGCAGACATAATACAGGAGATGGTCAGAGACTGCAGACATAATACAGGAGATGGTCAGAGACTGCAGACATAATACAGGAGATGGTCAGAGACTGCAGACATAATACAGGAGATGGTCAGAGACTGCAGACATAATACAGGAGATGGTCAGAGACTGCAGACAAGATAGAATAGATGGTCAGAGACTGCAGACATGATACAAGAGACAGTCAGACAGTGCAGACATGGTACAGAAGCTAGTTAGAGATTGCAGACATGATACAAGAGATGGTCAGAGACTGCAGACATGATACAAGAGATGGTCAGAGACTGCAGACATGATACAGGAGATGATCAGAGACTGCAGACATGATACAGGAAATGGTCAGAGACTGCAGACACAGTGCAGGAGATGGTCAGAGACTGCAGACATAATACAGGAGATGGTCAGAGACTGCAGACATAATACAGGAGATGGTCAGAGACTGCAGACATGATACAGGAGATGATCAGAGACTGCAGACATGATACAGGAGATGGTCAGAGACTGCAGACATAATACAGGAGATGGTCAGAGACTGCAGACATGATACAGGAGATGATCAGAGACTGCAGACATAGTGCAGGAGATGGTCAGAGACTGCAGACATGATACAGGGATGGTCAGAGACAGCAGACATAGTGCAGGAGATGGTCAGAGACTGCGGACATAATACAGGAGATGGTCAGAGACTGCAGACATTATACAAGAGATGGTCAGAACAAGAAGATGGTCAGAGACTGCAGTTCCTATGGACGTTAGTAGATAATGGCCGATCGGCCCTCTCACCTGACCCAGCGATACAGCAACGGTTCCTCTGATCAGGAGTCAGCTCACTCTGAATTGCCCGTGGTGACTCCGCTGGGTAGCACCCAGATCTGTATTCTGGCAATGACTCCATTCCTTTCTCCACCAGGGATGGCGCTAGGCTGTGTGTCTTTCCCTCTGGTGGTGCAGGGCAGTGGGGTTCCCTCTCTGATGGTGTTCCCTCAGCACTCCTCTCCCTCTGGAGTCCTGGGTGCACTTCCCTGAAAGTTTTCGCAGGCTCCTGTCTCTCTCTCTCTCCCATTCAGCTGAGCATGCTGTGTGGGCTGCAGTCTCCGTGTTACAGTGGGGCTGTCAGTCCTCGGGACTACATGTCCCACAATCCTCTTCTATGCTTCTTTTTCTATTCTATTTTTTCCCTGGCTGATATGAAGGCGGGGGGAAGAAACATAGTGGGAGGCTGTGCCGGCCAGCACCGCTCACTAGTATAGCAGTGCACTTGCGGAGGAGAGGGAGGGGAAGGGGCAAAAGAAGAGCCCGCAGCTGCAGTGTAGACCCCCCCAGGAGAACCCTCCTCCACTAGTACAGACCCCTACAGGACAAACCCCCCCTCCATTAGTACAGATCCCCCACCAGGACAAACCCCCCTCCATTAGTACAGACTCCCCCGGACAAACACCCCCCCTCCATTGGTACAGACCCCCAAGGATAAACCCCCTCCTTTAGTACAGACCCCCCCCAGGACAAATCCCCCCTCCATTAGTACAGACCACCCCCCAGGAGAAACCCCCCTGCATTAGTACAGACCCCCCCAGGACAAATCCCCCATTCATTAGTACAGACCCCCCCAGGACAACCCCCCTTCATTAGTACAGACCCCCCAGGACAACCCCCCTCTATTAGTACAGACCCCAACAGGACAAACCCCCCCTCCATTAGTACAGACCCCCCAGGACAAACCCCCCCTCCATTAGTACAGACCCCCCTAGGACAAATCCCCGCCATTAGTACAGACCCCCCAGGACAAATCCCCCCTTCATTAGTACAGACCCCCCCAGGCCAACCCCCCCCCCCTTTCATTAGTACAGACCCCCCGCAGGAGAACCCCCCCTCCATTAGTACAGACCCCCCACCAGGACAAAACCCCCCTCCATTAGTACAGACCCCCTCAGGACAACCCCCACATTAGTGCAGACCCCCCCAGGGCAAGATCCCTCCATTAGTACAGCCACCCCCAGGACAAATCCCTTCATTAGTACAGACCCCCCCAGGACAACCCCACCTCCATTAGTACATACCCCCCCAGGACAAGCCCCCCCATTAGTACAGACCCCCCACCACGACAAATCCCCTCCATTAGTACAGACCCCCCACCAGGACAAACCCCCCTCTTTTAGTACAGACTTCCCCAGTACAACCCCCATTAGTACAGACCCCCCAGGACAAATCCCCCTTCATTAGTACAGACCCCCCTAGGACAACCCCCCTCCATTAGTACAGACCCCCCCAGGACAACCCCCCCATTAGTACAGACTCCCCACCAGGACAAACCCCCCTCCTTTAGTACAGACCCCCCCAGGACAACCCCCCCATTAGTACAGACTCCCCACCAGGACAAACCCCCCTCCTTTAGTACAGACCCCCCCCAGGACAACACCCCCATTAGTACAGACTCCCCCAGGACAAATCCCCCCTCCATTAGTACAGACTCCCCACCAGGACAAAGCCCCCTCCTTTAGTACAGACCCCCCGGACAATGCCCCCCCCTCTATTGGTACAGACCCCCCATCAGGACAACCCCCCCATTAGTATTAGTACTCTAGAGACCCATTAAAACCCAGGCGTCAGCTAGAGAGGACAGTGTGCAGCCGCGCCGCCCGGGTGAAGAGCAGTTGTCTAGACATGCTTGGGCGGGCCGCGGGAGTGAGAGACAGAGGAGGAGAACCTGTGTCAGCCTGTCAGGCTGCAGGCACGGACCGCTCTCCCTCTCAGCGAAGTCACTGAGCGGCTGGTCTCTCTCCACACAGAGACCAGTCGCTCCGATCTCCGGCGGCTGCTCTCCTCTGACAGGAGAAGGAGGGAGGGGGGATGGGCTCTAGCAGCAGCGAAAAACACAGCGGCCGCTCCGCAGCCGTGACCTGCGGAGAGAGCCTTCTCTGGACACGGAGAGGAGGAGGAGGAGGGAGGGGAGCACTCTGGCGCTTCAGCGCCCCCACCTCTCTGGCGCCCGGGTGCACTGCACCCCGTGCACCCGCCTGGGACCGGCCCTGTGTCTGCCTTTATTTTGTTAAGCGCTGCTCAAACTGTTGGCTCTATATAAAACCTGTATAATAATAATAATAATTAGTAAATAAAGAAATAACTAAGTAAATAAATAAATAAATAATGATCACTGCCACAACAGACTGATCTGATGTGTTCCCTGCCGCACAATATAGAATTTTCCAGGCCTATTCCATAAGACTTTGAAAAAAAAAATGTTGCATAAATTGACCAAGCTTTGAGTTTTCGGTGTTCTGTACAGTTGAGATGATATCCGATTGGCTGCAGAGGGTTACCACACTTTTCCCATCCTCACTGTTCTTTGCACAGACCTAATAAATAATCCTATTTTTAATTTTTAACTGGAGTGTACTGTTTCCCCACTTGAGTGTATAGGAGGGTTCTGTTTTCTGTCCAGATTTTGTTTAATGTATTTCCTTTTCTGGACAGTGCTATTGGTTTGTGGGTAATTCAGGCACCAATGCCTCATCTACCGAACATGCTAGTGACTTAAGGTGAAGTCTACCCAAGGATTATTCGAAAGCCAGCAGTAATCTCATGCATCAATCCATGTATGAACAAAAAGCCTTTGGCTTTCCCTGCCTCTGATTGACACTGAGTGCTATTGCCCAGTCTTTTGTCAACATGTGCTCCCAGATTCTCTAACAAAATGATTCCGTTACTAAGTAGCCCATTTGTTCCTAATCCCCCACTGAATAAAACCTTACATTGGTGTACACGGAGCCTCATCTGTCATTTTCAAGCCTGTGTTGTCCCAATCTTTGGAAGACAACACAAGTCCTGGTCTGACATTATTACTATTTGTTTATTCTGCCAGACATTTCTGGGGGGAAAAAAGTCATTCTTATTCATAGTGTTGAGTTTTTGTTTAACACTTTTAAGGTGCAGTGCGCTCAAACTGGAATTTTTAGTATGGGAGGTATAACCCTAATTTCAAAAAGTTGAGACACTGTGTACAATCTACATAAAAACAGAATGCATTGATTTGCAAATCTCATAAACCCATATTTTATTCACAATAGAAAACATTTACATTTTTTAAAATGAGAAAATGTAGCATTGAAAAGAAGAAAAAAGGTCATTTTGAAATGTCCCGAAAAAGTGCTGGCAAAGTAATTAGTACCGATGAGGAAGAGCTGAAACATTTTGCAACTAATTAGGATTTTTAATTGGGAACAGGTCAATAACATGATTGGGTATAAAAAGAGAATTTTAGAGTCAGAGGTTCACTAAACTGCGTCCAAAAATTGTCTAACAATTTCAGAATAATGTTCTTCAATGTAAAATTGCCAAGACTTTAAATATATCATCTACAGTACATATCATCAAAAGATTCCGAGAATCTGGAGAAATCTATGTGCTCAGGGGACAAGGCCGAGACGCAATATTGAGCAATTGAGCAAATTGAGAGCATAGTTTGTGACTATTGTTTGTTGACAGAGCCTACTTGTCTATAGCCTGCTAACCCTTGAGTAAACCAGATTAAATAAATACTCAAGTGACCTTGAGTTCTGATAACAACCATTTCTGGACTTGGTCGCTGCAGGACAGGCATCCAAGTCGCCAAGCCCCTCTGTAATAAATGGACTGCTAACACATCAAAATGTCCACAAAATCAGCACCAATTTTTGCAATACACAGTAGTGCTTTACCACGTGTTTGGGGTACTATTGAGAATTGATGTCATCACAATGCACCAATCTGTGGAGAAGTTGATTCTGGCCAAGGTCCATGCTCCTCTTTGTTGCCGCTGCCATTTTCGCCTTCTTTTGGATCAACATTTTATCGATTTTGCCATTTGGTGGCAACGAATGTTGTGACTCCCTTGCATGCTTGCTGGAGTTGCACTGTTCTGAGACGTCGTTGGTCGCTAAGCATACACTACACATGCACTGTACAATTTTTAAAAATAGCTATTTAACAGGTAAAACCAAACACTGGCAACCAAAAAGACTGCCAACCAGGATTTCTCTTCCTACTACCTGCATGCCTCAGTGTTTTGTCCTATGGGGCTGGATACTTTTTTTAGCTATGCATTGTAAAAGATTAGATTATTCCTACTAGCACCACTTTAAATGGATTTCTTCAATTAAAGTGCTTCTAAAGTCTTAAGGTTTTTTTTTTAAATCTTAATGCATTCCATTCCATGCATTAAGGTAAAAAAAACTTCTGTTTCAGAGGATCCCCCCATTTACTTACCTGAGCCTGATCTGGATCCAGCACTGTGCATCTCCTGGATTTGTCCTGGATTGATAGCAGCGGGGGACCTATTGTCTGTGTCAATAGACATGGACAGGGCAGCTCTGGAGCGAGCTCACGCGATTTCCCCATGGAAAGTTTGTTTCTATGGGGGCACTCAGCAGGGGGTTGCCAGAAGCGCCAGCGGGGGGACCCCAAAAGGATGCATGCACTCTATTCTGGATTTCAAAGCCAAGAATGTCTTCATTCATGTTCAAAAATTCTGCATGGAATCTACCAAATCTGCCATTGTCTCCCTATATCAGGGAGATTTTCTGGCTTCTGTGGAAATCAAAGATATTCACCTACATGTTCCCAGCTTTCCAGTTTATCAGGGATTCCTATGCTTTGCTACAGGGCCCCTGCACTACCATTTCATTGGTTCTGCCCTTCAACTTTTCGTCTACATCTTGGGTATTCATCAAGGTGCTGGCCCAAGTACCATGCTCCTGTGGAATCCCCATTCTGGAATACTTAGATGATCTCCTGTTGGTGCAGGCAACATGACATTGACGGTCCAGTCATTACAGCATTTTGGATGGATCCAGTGCCTTCAAAAATTGTCACTGGAACCATTTGTTATATCTGTGTCTTATCTTGGATACAGTTCAGGCCAGACTGTTTCTTCCACAGAGCAAAACTCCAAAAATGTAAGCTTTCCAAACCAGGAGTCATCTGACTCCTCTGTTTTGTATGGGAGTCAACATTCTGTTGTCCTGGCACAAGTCTCTGGACACAGCGTTTCGTCTATTACTGAGAACTACATTGTCTCTGGTTTGGTGGCTTAGAAATCTGGCTCTGGATTTGGGGAAAGCCTTCCTTTTTGTCTTTTAAGTCTCACAACAAATACTAGCCTGTCAGAGTTGAAGCAGTCGTAGGCACCCTGTCAGTGCAGGAAACTTGGTTATTGTCCAAGTCTTGTCTCACAGTAAACATCCTGGAACTTAGGCGATTTGGCTATCCCATCCTACTGGAGGGTCATCTGTTTTGGTTTCAGTCAGACAATGACATGGAGGTGGCTTATATCACTTGTTAGGGAAAAACCAGATGCCTCACCACAGCAAGAAAGCGCATCCTGTCATAGACAAAACCTCACATTGCAACACTGCATCCTTGTGAAATGGGTACATTGCAGATATAGACAATTGGCAAGCAGATATTCTTAGCTGGCAGTGCTTGGGAGTGGTCCCTACACCCAGAGATGTTTCAAGGCCTGTGTCTCACAGGTGGGGGATGCGGATATGGACCTCCTGGCCTCCAGCTTCAATAACAAACTGGACATGTTTGCCTCCATACGGGAATCTTCTAGCGGAAGCAGAGGATGTTCTGGCGGCTCTGTGGAATCAGTACATCTAGACATAGGTGAGCAAGTTTGGGGTGGAGGAACTTGACTAGTCGGAGTCCTGACCTCAATCCGATAGAACACCTTTGGGATTAATTAGAGGGGAGACTGCGAGCCAGGCCTTCTCGTTCGACATCAGTGCCTGACCCCACAAATGCCCTTCTGGAAGAATGGTCAAACAATTCCATAGACACACTCCTAAACCTTGTGGACAGCCTTTCCAGAAGAGTTAAAGCTGTTATAGCTGCAAGGGGTGGACCAACTCAATATTGAACCCTACGGACTAAGACTGGGATGCCATTAAAGTTCATGTGTGTGTAAAGACAGGTGTCCCAATACTTTTGGTAATATAGTGTAGATTTATCTAGAAAATGGTGACGTGTTCAATATTTATTTTACCCGCTGTATATGTGCCTAATATTCTGCTTTAACCCTCTTAGTACACTACTGTGTATACACCTCTCTGGCAACTAAGACAGGAAATGTATACTAGTGGAGTTCACTTTACTTAATACTTGCACTGAGAGAGGCATAGCACATTCACAGTGCAACACACCTAAGCAGGAATCAGAGCCTGCATAAATCATGAGTGAACATGGCTGCACCCATGTACATAAACAGTATAGCAAGGTTTTTTTTTTTAAACACAGAGGGCTAGTTTACACTTACAATTGGGAGGCAGTAAAACCTTTATGGTTGAGCTGTTTTTTTTACTGCCCTTCAACCGCTTCCCCTTTAGTTGGTAGGCAGTGGGCAAGGGTATACACATTCCATGGCCGTGATACTTTGCCCCTGGAATTATACCCCTGCTGCATTCGTTGGGCACTACTGCCTGTTGAATGCAACCCATTCAAGTGAATGGGGCCATGTTGCAACCAGGCGCAGTGCACGTGATTGCGGCATGGTAGTCCAGCATTTAGTGGGTTTAAACAGGCAGCGAGGAGGCAATACAACACCCCCTCACCGCCTGTTAAATGCTCTCTGAAGAGCGATCCAAGCATGGATCGCTCTTCAGAGAACAAAGCAAGTGTAAGCAAGGCCTTATACACACACACTAATATGATTTACATTAATGAAATTGCATTCACATGCAAGATACTCCCTCATTCAGTCATTGATCAGGGTGGGATCTGCAGTCAGTGCTAGACATTATCCAACTACCTACTCCCCATTCAGACCTGTGACTACAGCATCTGGCAGACGGAGGTCTTCAAGCACCAATTTTCTTTGCAGATCTAAGATGCCATGACCAAATGCCAAGAACCACAAATGTAGAAGAACCTGAAAGATACAATTAGGTCACAAACTATGTCTGGGAAACAAAGTTTTTACCATGCCTACCAATCACTGTGAGTCATGTATAAAACCAGAGTTTAGCTTTAGTTGATCATTTAAACTCTATCACTTACCCTTTATCCCAATGCCCCTGACCTTTACCCTAATGTAACCCAGTCATTAACTAAACACTGTACCATACCTTATTCAGCACTTCTGAGCAAAAGGTTACAAGTTTTTGCCACACTGTAACAAAAGAAAAAAACAGCTTCAGATACACATAAAATGAAAAAAAAAAAATCTGACTTTCATCATTTAATTTTTCTGGCCACTTGGGGCAGCATTGAGTCATATTCTACCCAATCTATTACCATGTACATCAAGAAAGTGTAAAGTTTAGCAGTTCATAGCAACCAGTTGGCTCAAATCTTTCATTGGTCTGACAATAATACACCTGAATTATAACTGGCTGCAAAATAGGGATGAGCCAAACACCCCCCCCCCCCCCCAGTTCAATTTGCAGCAGAACATGCGAACAGGCAAAAAATTTGTGCGAACACCGTTAAAGTCTATGGGACGCGAATGTGAAAAATCAAAAGTGCTTATTTTAAAGGCTTATATGCAAATTATTGCCATAGAAAGTGTTTGGGGACCCGGGTCCTGCCCCAGGGGACATGTATCAATGCAAAAAAAAGTTTTAAAAATGTCAGTTTTTTTCTGGAGCAGTGATTTTAATAATGCTTAAAGTGAAACAATAAAAATGAAATATTCCTTTAAATATCGTGCCTGGGGGGTGTCCTTAGTATGCCTGTAAAGTAGCGCATCTTTCCTATGTTTATAACAGTGCCACAGCAAAATGACATTTCTAAAAGGCAAAAATGTAATTTAAAACTGCTCGCAGCTGTAATGTATTGTCGGATCCCAGCAATATAGATAAAAATGCCAAAAAAAACAAAAAAAAATGGGGTGGATGTCCCCCCAAAATCCATACCAGGCCCTTCAGGTGTAGTATGGATATTAAGGGGAACACCGCACCAATTTTTTTTTTTAAAATGGCCTGGGGGTCCCCCAGGCACTATATTCTCTGAACAGCAGTGTATATATACACTATAAGGCCTGCCCTATATACTCTGCAGAAAAACTGGGCCTTAGGTGTTGGTGGTACCAGAACACTGCAAGCCATCACAGTTATTCTTGTTCGGGGCAGGAACGGGCCCTGCTGTGAAACATTATATCAAAAATTGTAATTACATGCCCCTGTTAAACAGGGGCAGAATAATAGGGTCTTGGTGGTGGTGCCACAACACTGTAACCCATCACAGTTACTCTTGTTGGGAGCAGGAACAGGCCCTGCTGTGAAATATTATAATCAAAAATTGTAATTACATGGATCTGTTAAAACAGGAGCAGAAAAATTGGGCCTTGAGTGGTGGTGGTGGTGCCCTAAACCAAAAATATTGTTGGAAGCTAGCATCAAGATTGAGGAGGAATAGGATAGTCAGCATAAGCAGTCTTCAAGGGATCCCAGATCCATAGCAAATTCAATCAGATACATCAGCATCAGGTGCTTGATAGCTGCTGATCCAAGACTGATTCATTTTCATGAATGTGAGCCTATCAACAGAGTCTGTGGACAAGCGCACTCTTTGATCCGTTACAAACCCTCCGGCAGCACTGAATGTGCGTTCAGAAAGCACACTGGATGCAGGACAGGCCAATAGCTCAATTGCATATTGAGCAAGTTCTGGCCAGTGGTCCATCCTCAAGACCCAGTAACCCAGTGGATGCTCTGTTGGAAAGGTCTCCAAGTTTGCTCTTGTCCCTAGATATTCCTGTACCAAGGCAGATGCTGGCGATGGTTGCTTGAACCGATCAGACCTTGGCGCTGAGGACTGAAAAAAAGTCAGCCGACCACCTTCTCCACCGCTCTTTGACTGAACAAAGCAACATGTTGTCTAGTACCAGGAAATGGTAACCTCCCAGGGTCTGGAAATGCGTTGCACAAACCTTTCTTTAAGGCCTCCTGATGGAGTTTCATCCTCTGCTCCCTCTGCGAAGGCAGAATGAGTTCTGCAACCTTACCCTTGTAACGTGAATCAAGAAGGGTTGCCAGTCAATAATGATCCCTCTCCTTGATACCACAAATCCTAGTGTTCTTTCGCAAGCTTTGCAAAATCTGGGAGGCCATGTAGCATAAGTTTGCAGAGGCATTCGATTCTGAGTCCTCTAGATCACTAAGGATCACATTATCTGTAACTTCTCCTCCCAGCCACGTACAATTCCTTGGGTTTCTGGGGACTGAAAACCATTCCTTGAAGACTGCTGCTGAGTGTTATCCTCTATATCCATGCTGACACAACCCTCCTCCCCCTCCTCTTCCTGTGTGTTTGGCGGGCCCGCAGGAATGCTATTTGGATAAAGGGGGCCTTGACAAGTGCCCTGTCCATGATTCCACAAAGCGTGTGCTCCAGCAGGAAGACTAGAGGGACAGTGTCACTGATGCATGCATTGTCACTGCTCACCATCCTTGTGGCCTCCTCAAATGGTGACAGGACAGTGCATGCATCGTTGATCAGTAGCCAGTGGCGTGGTGAAGAGAAGCCAAGCTCCTCTGACCCCGTCCTGCTGCCATACTCGCACAGATTCTCATTGATGGCCCTCTGCTGTGTGTGCAGCCACTGCAGCATTGTCAACATTGAGTTCCACCTGGTGGGCAAGTCACAAATGAGGCGGTTAATGGGCAGGTTGCATTCCCTTTGAATGTCAGCCAGCCAAGCACTGGCATTGTATGACCGGCAGTGGCGTCTCCAGCTTTCATATTTAGGGGGGGCACATGGGGGGACAGGGACAAAAATAGGGGGGCAATATAAAATGCAAATATATAAATAGATAGATAGATAGATAGATAGATAGATAGATAGATCTATCTATATATATATATTTTATCTATCCTGGGGCTCTTTACCCCTTTACTATGATCCCACAATGGCCCTTTCACATGTTCTGCAGTGAGCTCCCTTCCTACTGTATTGGGGTCCCCCAGGGTGACAGAGAACAAGAGATATATGTCACCAGCATACCAAGAAAATATAAGGGTCCAAAGCAGTGGGAGAACTATCAGGGTTGCAAAGGTTGCCTGTCCACTGGGCCCTGGTGTTCTGCCACTGTGGGGTTCCCCAGCCTCCTCTTGCTGTCCTGTCCCTGCTATTGACAGCTCTGGTCTGGCATCTCTTAGAATTTACAGGCTGGTTCTCTTGTCCTAAGGACGGGAGAAATCAGTCTGTTTTTTCAGTAACTGAGAGTCCTGGTGGAGTCCTTCCTGCAACTCGCTCTTCTTCCTGCCAATGAGGATGCAGGGGAAGGAGCAGATCGGGCGGCCGTGGTTGTGTGAGCGCTTGCATTATGCAGTGTCAGCGAGCAGAGGGAGGGGGGAGGAATCACCCGCAGGAGCTGACTGGGGACGTTCTCCCTCTCAATAGAGACTGTTACCCCAGCGGTGGCCCGAGTAAGATGTGGCACATCCGATATGAATACAAACAAAAAGAAATTGCCTTTTTGTAAAAAAAAAAAAAAATTTTTTTTGGGGGGGGGGGCACATGGTGGGGCCCAGCATAATGTTGGGGGGGTCAGGGCCCCCTCTGCCCCCCCCCCCTAGGGTCGCCATTGATGACCGGTGGAAATGACCACAGACTTTTCTGGCCTGCCTCGGGAGATCTTGTAAGCCTGGGTACCTGCTCAAGAACCGCTGCACCACCAAATTCAGGACGTGTGCCAAACATGAAACATGGGTCAAGTGTCCCTGTCGGAGGGCGAAGAGAAGGTTGGTGCCATTGTTGCATACAATCATTCCTGGAGTCAACCATCTCTGAGCCTGCCCCTGCAGAGCTGACAGAATCTCTGCCCCAGTGTGGCTCCTGTCCCCTAGGCAGACCAACTCAAGCACTGCATGGCATCTTTTAGACTGACTGCTTGCGTAGCCCCTTGAATGCTTACGAAGCACCTCTGGTTCAGAGGACAAATCTGCAGAAGAGGCCATAGAGGAAGAAGAAGAGGAGGTAGTGGAGGAGAGACTGTGGCAGAATCACCACTAGCATTTTGGAGGAATGGTGGCAGAACAAACTATAACAACACTGAACCCTGTCCTGCATCCTTCCCAGCTGCCAGCAGAGTTACCCAGTGCACGGTGAAGGAAAGGCAACGTCCCTGCCCATGCCTTCTGGACCACGAGTCAGTGGTAATATGAACCTTACCACTGACCGCCCTGTCCAACAAAGCCAAAACATTGCCTTCCACATGCCGGTAGAGAGCCGGAATGGCCTTCCATGAAAAGAAATAGCGTTTTGGAACCTACCATTGAGGTACAGGACATTCCACAAATCCACGAAAGGGGGCAGAGTCTACCAGCTGAAAAGGCAGCAGTTGCAGTGCTAGCAATTTGGCCAAGCTAGCATTTAGACACTGAGCATGTTGATGGCTGGGACCAAATTTCTTTTTACTGTTCAGCAACTGGGGTAGGGAAATTTGCCTGCAAAAATCAATTGGTGGTATACTGCTAGCAGATTGGCTGCAAGTACTTGGGACACCTATTGCTATACCTTATTATACCTATACCTATATATTATACCTTATTCCTCTCATTGCTGGTTTTTGAGAGGACTGGAGGTATAGTGAGGTTTAAGATCCCAGATGAGGAGCAAGGAGAAGTCTGCAGGCCGTCATATGTCTGGTCAATCATGTGGTGCCCAAGCGGCTGCTGTTCTGGGCACACTTGATCCGCTTCAGACAGATCTGCTGCACACGTGTTGAAAAAGGCCCACACCAAGGAACTTTTAAAAGTCAGTGGGGAGTCAGCAGCAGAGCTCTGCGGTGTGATGCAATAGGGTGGCTGCTCTTAAGCGGCCCCCTAGAGGACATCCTGCCTCGTTGGAGCTGTGCCTCCTCCTCACTTTCCTCTTCTCTTCTCTCAGGCACCCAAGTACAGTCAGTGACCTCATCATCCCCTACCTCCCCGTCACAGGCGCAAACTTGGCAGTATGCTGCAGCTGGGGGAACATGACTGCCAGTTTCTTCTCCTTCTGTGGCACCCCCTCTCTCTAGGCTCACGTTACTCCCTTCCTCAACCTGTGAACCAACATCAGAGCCTTCAAATCATTGCGCATCCTCCAGGAACATATAACCGACACTGTGGTCAAATAACTCTGGGGACTCCTCTGTGCATGATGGTGGGGCTACGGAAGGAGTGACTGTGGACAAGGAGCCGGTGGAATAGGCCACTTTGGCAGCTGCGTTGGAAGGCAAACTACTCTGAGCCTGGGTGACAGAGGATGAGGAGGATGAGGATATCTTTGTTATCCACTCCACCAACTCTTCTGCATGTTGTGGCTTAATAACACAGCCAGCAGCAGCAAAAAAGGATAAGCATGTCCCACGGCCACCTGCAGAGGATGCACCATGTCCACGACCACCACTGTTGACTGTAGACACCGAGGCGGCTTGCCCTCTTATAGTGGCCTGTGAGCAACTGCCTCTCCTTGGTGGCCTTCCAGACATGATGTATTTTATACCGGGTACACCACCCAAGTGTAGTAGAAACTGTACACACTGTATTAGATACTGTGTACACTGACTGCACTGTATTAGCAACTGTACAACCACTGTATTGTATACTGTGTACACCACCAGAAGTGTAGTAGAAACTGTACACTCTGTATTAGATACTGTGTACACCGCCTGAAGTGTATTAGAAACTGTACACCACGGAATGCACTGTAGATATAGGCTACACTGAATGCAGAGTATATATGTGTAGCACCCTCTACCCTAGGTAGGTGCTAGAGTAGTGGGTTTGTTTTGTACTGTCAGTGCAGGTAAATTTAGGCAGGCCTATGCTGTGAGCGAGGCCTGATTGTTTTGATCTGGGGGCAGGGGAGTGGTTTAGTGTAGCAGCAGGTGACTGACATGTGCTTCAGCTCTTGGGCGCCTCCTCTGGTTTTCATAAGGTTTTGGAAAAGAGGGAGGGCAGAGAGCTGGAATGACATGGGGTGTATGTGGGAGCCCTGACCAATCCCCAACTAGGATTGGCAGGGGGCAGGCTATTAGAAAAGTGTTAGGACTTATTCAAAGTGAGGCCTAGCCATGTGCTAATGGAGACAGGAACCTAGATTTGGACAGTGAAGTGAAGCAAGTGATCTCAAGTAGTGTGCTGGAGGAAATGTGCAGAGGAAGATTCTGTCAAATTTAGACTCAACCAACATTAATTTCTTTGAGAAGTATTCATCATATGGGCATCCCATTTCCCTTTTCCCCATGCAAGTTTAATCCACTAATAAAAACAACAAAAACAAGCAAGAGATTGTTCATTGTCTGGGAAAATGTGCCAAAATGGATGTCTGATCAGCAGAGTGAAATGTGTGGATGCTGAAACACGCAGCGACCCTACAGGGGCGCACCGCTACATACACATACATTTTATATATATATATATATATATATATATATATATATATATATATATATATATATATATATATATACACACACACACGCGACTGTATATCTGTATATACACATTATATATACACACACACACATATATACGTGATGCAACACTTCCAGGTAGGGGGCGCGCAAGGTAATGCAAACTATCTGTCTATGTAAACAAGGCAGATCGCCATTCTGACAAGGGTTAAGGGATTGAATTTTTGTCCCTGCGAAGCAGAACACACCCCAACTCTTCCCCTAGTGAAAGCACCTCACACAGTATAGTAAAACACTGGTTAGGCACACAGTTAACCCTTTGATCGCCCCTGATGTGTAACCCCTTCCCAGGCAGTGTCATTAGTACAGTGACAGTGCAAATTTTTAGCACTGATCACTGTATTAGTGTCACTGGTTCCCAAAAAGTGTCAGGTAGTGTCAGATATTGCAGTCCTGCTATAAGTCGCAGATCACCGCAATTACTAGAAAAAAAGATATCCCATAGTTTGTAGGCACTATAACTATTGTGCAAACCAAATCAATATACGTTTATGGCGATACCATATAGCAGAATACATATTGACCTAAATTTTTTAAGAAATTGGATTTTTCCAATTCTTATTTTGGATATGTTTTATAGCAGAAAGTAAAAAAAAATATATTTTTTTTTCAAAATGGTCAGTCTTTTTTGTTTATAGCGCAGGTGATCAAATACCCCCAGAAGAAAGCTCTGTATGTGTAAAAAAAAGGACATACATTTTATATAGGTACAGTGTCCCACAACCACACAATTTATAGTGAAGTAACACAGTGCCATATTGCAAAAAATGGTCTGGTCATGAAGGGGGGGGGGGGGTAAATCTTCCGGAAGTCAAATGGTTAAATAGGCTTTTTTGTATAGATGTTGTGGCTGAAATTTGTTTGTTTTTTTTGCCCTGTTAAATGTAAAGCTGTCTGGTATGTTCTGCCTAATTAAAACGTCTTTCTATTTGCCTCTGGACATGCATGCTGCGTGTTACTCACTAATGCGTCTCTAGATCTAATGGATCCCCTTATGGTAGCTGGAAGGCTTTGTGAGCTCCACAGCAGCTAAGGGCGGAATGACAGTACCTGCTTGGATTAGGGTTGCCACCTCATCCCTTTAAAACCAAACACATATGAATTACAAATTGAATGCAGATAAGGCACCAAGTGAGTTTTAACCACCTTAATCAGCCACAGAACCTGTGTAAATCCTATGTGTTTGGGTTTAAAGGGATGAGGTGGGAACCCTAGCTTGGATGCATATTTGAAGTGTAACTCCACTTTTGTTACAAAATAAAGTAATGATATTGACAATTCCCTTGGGTAAGCTGTGTACATTGCAAATATGTATTATTGAAAATCTGTTACAGAATCCTACCTTTTTTTTTGGTCCTAAGAAAAACTTTTTCATTATGTCCTGCTTTCTGCATGGCAAGGTTTGATGTTTTTTAAATCACCTGGTGAAATCTCTGGGTTCAGGTCTCGAAAGCTGCAGTATCAGCCTCCCTTAAGCAGTAGTTAACCCCTTAGAGGCTTATTACTAAACAAGCTAATTCCTATTACATTTAAATTGGCTTACTATCCTAAGGGTTGTCACCTCATCCTTGTATTCAGTCGTTGCAAAGAAGGTAAGGGGCGCCTTTCAGGGAAGAGTTTTCTTTTTAGGTGTATGGGAAGCTAACTAATAGGCTTTTTGCCATTTAGTCCCTCCAGATTGGCATGCATATGTAGCACCCTGGTGTTTAGGCAGGGTTGCTCCTAAATTTACCTGCCAGGTATAGCTGCCTTGGCTAATTGTTGAGGATCAATTGATTTCACTCTAAGTCTGTAATTGCTGCACTTCTCTTTTTTGTCACTAGGTGGCTGGGTACGGGGTGGCATTAGATATGAGAGGGGCAATGCAAGGTCAGATTATGGGTATATGGGGTGTCTCAGCCAATGGGCAGAGGTTTTCTTAAATCCTGTAGTCTGCTAGGAGAACATACATATTTGGGTGGAGTCAGGTGATCGCGGTTTTGTGCCACCTGGACGGCTGTCTGGGTGGACGTGTGTTGTATTGCCCGGGCTGCCAGGTCGGAGTTTGGGCCTATCCCAGACACATCTGGCTGCTAGGCTGTCTGAGGGCCTATCCAGAAGCAGGAGAGCAGCGTAGGGTTGGGATTGTGGCTTGCAGTCGACAAAAAGTGACGGTTCTGCCGGCCAGAGAACCTGTCATGGTCTGAGGTAGAGGGGAAGCTGTCGCCACTAAGGGACCAACCACCTTATTACCAGGGAGTAACTGAAGCAAGTACCGGAGCAGTATTCTCACCAACTGGGGACGGTGAAGAATTGGGAAACTTCAGTGGGTATCAAGCCAAGGACCCAGCCAGCGCAGGTGACGCTTGCAGAGCAGCATTGTGTGTCAAGCCAGGGACCGAGCAGGCCAGTGGGGTGAAGCTTGAGAAGTATCTTGAGTGCCCAGCTAGGAACCCAACAGAGAAGCGGGGGTGACGCTTGAGGAAGATACTACCATGAGGATTGGAGGAGCTCAAGGGATTCAGTGGCAGTGAATCATCTAGTCTAGTGAGACTGGGAGCTCAGTAATCTGAAGAACTACAAGAAGCGATTGTAGTGGAAGTGAAGAAACTGCTACAACTTGAGTTAAAAACTGTTAAAGACTGTTGTCATAGGAGACAGCATCCCTAAACATGCAGATGTGGCGTCTTGCCAGATGCCTTTCGCTGCATGGCTGTCCTCCTATTGAAGTCTCGGAGTCTGCCAATTATTCTTGCAACTACCTAACAGTGTCCTGGTCCTAACCCTCTCTCTCAAAGTTCTGTAAGGAGAAATAAAAATATTTTGCATTCAAGAAGTGTCTGGCGCCCAATAACTAACACATTTGCACAAACTATGCCGCACAGCCCACCATATAAACAAGGATGTCAGCTAGCTCTGGCCCTGGAGGTTCTCATTAGACTGAAGGAGGCTTGGGGCATTGCTACACATAGAATGCATTAAGATAAAAAAAACTCCCACCTTTAGAACCACTTTATTGGATACTGCTTTTTTGGCTCAAGGGAATGCAAAGACTTAGGGGCCGTACAATAGAAACTGGCAAACATTCGGCCCATGTGTATGACAACTGGTACGACAGAAGCCGGCCGCCCCCCTGTCAGAACACAATAGATCAGTGGGGGAGATCGATGTACTAACATCTCATAGTTAGTACAGCGGCTCTTCCCACGTTCTTCCGTTTTTTTTCGTTCAGCCAGCTGGGTTACATAGTTAGTCAGGTTGAAAAAAGTCCATCTAGTTCAGGGTTGAGCGAAAATAAAAATAGTAGTGTGTACTAAGCTTTAATAGGATCTAGCACTCTCTCTTAACTTATTGCTGCCTACAGATGGGTTCACTTTTAGTCCACGTAAAGATCCATGAAGACAGCCTCTTTATTGGCTATCACCTCCTTCCAGGAGATTTGCAGAGATCAGGTGGTTACGTTAAGTTGCAACCCTTTTTGGTGTTCTCCCCTATTTGGGTATTATTCTCCCTGGAAGTAGGTCTAGTTAGAATGACCAGTTCCATTTGCAGGATCTCAGGCTACTTTGAGCTTACACACTAGCTTTGGCTTCATTAGAGATTTAGACCATCTCTTAGTCAATTCTTTTGGGAAAATCAGAAGGTAGAAAAATGATCTAGATTTATCACTGGATATTGGACTAAGGTTTGTCTCTTATGGAAGTGATAGCAACATGCTCAACCAGGAGCCATGATGGTGCTGGTGATGTGCTTTGACTTGTGTTCTCACCATTTTCTAGCTTGTAATTGCTACAGAATCCATTTAGTATGGCCCACCCCCAGGAACAAGTTGGATGACATGGTCCTCTACTAATACCTTTTATGGCTCACTGTGGAGGCAAGCTAGCATCCTTATTCAGTTATTTTTGGTGTTAAAGTTTGTTGGCTAAAGCATCCCAACCGGATTTGGATTTAGTTATTTTCTCATCTGTATGCTGCCATGGAGTTGGTCAGGAAAACTGAAAATTGTTCTCAAATACTTATCGCAATTTTCCTTTTCCTGATTAACTCCATAGCAGCAGAGAATACCTACTAGCCATTGAATAGTTTAGTTAATGAAACACTTGGACTGGACCAGCCTCAAAATGTATGAGGTAGGGGGTCCTATGAAGTAGGAGTGAGGGCGGGGCTTACCCATCTGTACCCTGTTTCCCCGAAAATAAGACCTAGTGTGATTGTCGGTGATGGCTGCAATATAAGCCCTACCCCCAAATAAGCCCTAGTTAAAGTCATTGTAGGTCTTTTTTTCAGGGTAGGGCTTATTTTCGGGGAAACGTGGTAGGGCTTATTTGGGGGGTAGGGCTTATATTGCAGCCATCACCGACAATCACACTAGGTCTTATTTTCAGGGAAACAGGGTATGCTGCCATGGAGTGAATCCGGAAAGGAAAACTGCAGTAAGTATTTGATAGTAATTTTCAGTTTTTGTTACCATTTTATATAGCGCTGGCATGTTGCAAAGCACTCGAAAGAGAATATATAATTTTGCTATTAAAAAATGCTACAAAGCACTTTCTATATTACCACTAAAAGAACCTTTTTCGCTGGAAAGCAGACAAAAATTTCTGTGGGAAAAAACCTTTATGACATCATCATGCCTGTAACTCTCAGAAAAAATATATATATATTTTTCACTAATACATAGTTCCTCATTTTAAAACAAAATTGTACTTTTCAGTCAGTCAGAAAATAATTATTCTCTGGCAAAAGACAATGGAAGAAATCAGAATTTGCTTACAAATCACGGCGAGGACCCATTCCAACAAGGCCAGACTTCCTGAGTGCAGCTTACATATATTACAGGAGCCCATCACCTTTTTTCTGGTATACCAGCTGATGTTTGAAACCAGTCTTACAGTGGGAGTGGCTGTTCTGCAAGCAGATGAGTGGTAGGAAAAGGAAATTAACTGGGCTTACAAGAGGTGGAGTGCAGTGATCCAGACGGCAGAACAGTGGTTCCTGTACAGAGCTGCAAATTCTTTAAAAGCTTTGTCAATCACCTGTGCTGTGCAGCTATATGGTACTGCAGGGGTAAACAGGGCCACTTCTACATTCATTCTATATTGTATGTAAGCATTTAGTGGTCTGGCTGGAATAAGAAATAAAAGTATTCATAAAACCATTTTGATGCCGCCCCCAAACAGTTCTGCCTTAGGCACATGTCTGTTTTGGTTAGGTCTGCCAAGGCAGTAAGAACTGAGTTTGCTTCACTGATTTAGGTCCACAGCAGAAAACAGCTCCTTTTATGCTTAGGTAACAGGTGGTTTTTTTTTTTTTAATAGACAGGCTTTCTCTGTATTTTGTAATAATTCCTGTGTCAGTGCCATTTGGCCCCAGGGCCTTGTTCCTTTGTCTGCAGACATCTACCTGTGACAACAAGCATCTGCTGTGCGCTTCTATTTCTTAGAGAAGGATTTATGAGGAGCTGAGTGCTGCTGCATGAAAATTTCCATTCTGTTGTAAGAGGCTGTCTGGGCAGAATCTGATTTTTATTCGTGATGTCACTTTAGCTGAGCATCTTTTAGTGAAAACTGCCAATTACAAAAAAAAATTCCAAATATATGAATGTATTAAAGCCTAGCTGAAGGCACAGAAAAAAAGATATGCAATCCAATACACATTGTACTAATAGCCCATAGCTCCCAACTGTCCCTGATTTGGAGGGACTGTCCCTGATTTGGAGCAATGTCCCTCTGTCCCTCATTCCTTCCCATTTGTCCCTCATTTTGGTCTGAACTATATAGTTGTATATAAAATGCACTATTTATCTTTAAAAAAGTGTTTACCAGTGCTAAACTTTTAATGCAATTTCTAAAATTGCTGCATTTGTAAATTTCAAAAGCCAATATAAAGGAATAGTAGTGGTAAATAATAATAATAATAATAAAAAAGCCCGGGGGGGGGGGGGGGGGTAAACTAAACTTTTTGGGGGGTTAATTTTCCTTTTTTGACCTATTTCTACATACTTTTGCTAGTAAGTGTCCCTCATTCCCATCTCAAAAAGTTGGGAGGTATGACAGACTACATATCCATACTGTAGAACAGACCCCAGACCGGGCTGGCAGTTTTTGTCCCAGGTTCTATTCCCTATGAGGTACACAGCAGCCAGGCACCAGCAGCTCCAGTGTCTCAGAACTCAAGAACAGGCTGTGCGTGTCTTTTTTGTAATTTTTAATGCTGGTTAACTTGGTTAGGGCACAGGGGGAGCCTTGGGATACTCCAAATGTAGTGGAAAGTACAACAGAAGACACTCTCTGGCTATAACTGACCCCCTTTGTGGTAGGTGAAAATACAGCTCTGAATGCTCCAATCAATGCATGAGCAATTCCAAGCCAGCAACTCGAACAGTCTCTCCAAGGGTTAACAAGGACAGTCACTAAGATCTCTCTTTCTCAGGCCTTTACTCACTGGGAGGGGGATTTACTAAAATTGGTGCACACAGAATCTAGTGCAGCTGTGCATAGTAACCAGTCAGCGTCTAGGTTTTATTGTCAAATTTTAATTAAACAAGCAGAAGTTAGAAGCTGATTAGTTACCATGCAGAGCTGCAACAGATTCTGAGTGCACCAGTTTTAGTAAATCCTCCCCACTGTGTCCTGTGTACTTGGATGTTTTCCTCCATGTGCCAGCTAGATTCTGTATTGTGAGCCTCCAGGCCTGGTCCTCCAAACTGTTCCAGGAACTCTAGAAATGGGTTCCTCCGCTCTTCCTGAGCTGGGACCCCGACGGCCTCCTCCAAACTTCAGCCCTCCAGGCTGAGTCTTATCCACCAAGACAAGGATCCCGCTGTTCCAGGCCGCAGCCTTCCTCCCAGGGATTGGCTGAGGCTTTATGAATAAGCAAGTCCAGGGTCTGCCTCTTCCAACCCACTGAATTCTAGAACTCACTAAAGAACCAGGTGGTGGGACATCACTGGATAGAAATGGGGCTCAGGTAAGTATTAGGGGGGCTGCTGCACAGAGAAGGCTTTTTATCTTAATGCATAGAATGTATTAAGATTAAAAAAACTTCTGTCTTTACAACTCCTTTAACCACTTCCCTACCCGCCCAAGTCATATCGCGTCCGCAGATAGGCTCTCCCATCCTAGGCCGGCGTCATATGACGTCCATGGCTTCCTGGCGGTATAGGCGGTGCTGCGCGTGCCCGGCGGCCGCGATGTCACAGCGATGTTACAGCTCTGAAAACTGAAAGTTGGCCTGGGCAGGAAGGGAATGAAAATGCCCTTTATTGAAGTGGTTAATTATACTAGCAACCTAACTAGGAGGATGCTACAAAGTCAAATTTTGGTTTAGTTTAGTCATTGTCTTTTGGTGGGAGGGGAAGTACTCACTACTAGAGATAAGCTCAGGCGTGTTCGGGATCCTAGTCCCAACCCACCTGCCCAATCCCACCAGGAAGCTGACACTGCACACCGCTAATCACAGGCAGTGAGACATTTACTGATCTGTGCAGCTGCAGGCCAGGAAATGCCTCAATGCCTGTGATTAGCGGTGTGCAGTGTTGGCTTCCTGGCCGGATCGGGCACGTGGGTTGGGACCAGGATTCAAACATGCCTAAACCCATCTCTACTCACCAGGTGATTTGCAGGGCATTGTTCCAGAACTCCTGGACAGCAAGCAGACAGAGGATGCCCGCATCTCTCAGCCAATACAACTTGTCAGGGGGCTGAGGCTTTAACAGACAGGCGGAGCTCCACGGAAAGCAGAAGTTCAGATGGGTAAACATCTGTCCCTCACATTTTCGTTCCCTCAATTGGAATTGATTTTCGTCACAATTTTCTTCAGTTCAAATTTTTTTTTCGTTTTAGTTTTTGTCACTGAAAACATGCAGCTGATATAAAATGATGCCGAAAATATTTTTGTTGATGAAATTAAACACTGCTTTCTAGTTACAGCAGTGGCGGTCCGTCTATAGGGGGCGCACAGGGCGCACCCCCCCAAAAAACAATATATATATACCACCAGCCACCACTGAGTTGTGCAATTGTGCAAGGTGCAGTATAAGAATTACTTTCCAATAGGCACCAGGGTTAGACCTTAGAGGGGTAGCAGTGATTGCTTCACAGTGCCAACATCCAAATATACAGATATAGAAAGAGAGGGTTAGGCCTTGTGCTCTCAGTAATCAGCACTTACTAACAGACCAGACACACCCCATCTCTTCAGAAATAAAGATCTGTGCGAGAACACCTGTGCTGGGGGACTTGGCTGATATGTGTTATGCAGTATATAGTATTGGGGAAGGAGTGCAGCAAGCACAATTTTTCAACAAAAATCAGTCACAAATTTACAATATGCAGGGGTACAGGACAATGAAGAGATAAAAAGGTGTGAGATTTTAGTTGAGCTTTAAAAAACCCTTTCAGTTAAACATTTATTTATAATAAATAAATAAATAAGTATGAGGTTTCCATAGTTAAAGTACAACTGTAGGCCAAACATTTTTCTTTAATTTTGGATAGAGTAAAGCCGCACACACGGGCGGACTTTTCTACCGGACTGGTCCGACGGACTTTCCGGCGGACTTTCGACTGACTTTTGACGGACTTTTTAACGAACGGACTTGCCTACCCATGATCACGCCAAAGTCTGACGGATTCGTATGTGGTGACGTACACTGGACTAAAATAAGGAAGTTGATAGCCAGTAGCCAATAGCTGCCCTAGCGTCGGTTTTTGTCCGTCGGACTAGCATACAGACGAGCGGATTTCTGGGTCCGGCGGAGTTACGACGTAAAGATTTGAAGCATGTTCCAAATCTAAAGTCCGTCAGATTTTCGACTGGAAAAGTCAGCTGAAGGTCCGATGAAGCCCAATCTGTCGGACCAGTCCGATAGAAAAGTCCGCTCGTGTGTACGCTGCATAAGGAAAGTTATAACCCCTGTTGGGTTTTTTTTTTTTGCCATCTGTGCCCCATTGGATTTATTTTAATTTCCTGTCTCATAGCCAAAACAGTAATGCCGCGTACACACGGTCGGACTTTTCGACCGGACTTGTCCGACGGATGCCGACGGACCAAATCCGGCGGACCATCCGATCGTGTGTGGGCTTCCCCGGACTTTCAGCAGACTTTTCCAGTCGCAAATCTGACGGACTTTAGATTCGGAACTTGCTTCAAATCTTTACGTCGTAACTCCGCCGGACCCAGAAATCCACTCGTCTGTATGCTTGCCCGACGGACAAAACCCCACGCTAGGGCAGCTATTGGCTACTGGCTATCAACTTCCTTATTTTAGTCCGGTCGTATGTCATCACGTACGAATCCGTCTGACTTTTGTGTGATCGTATGTAGGCAAGTCCGTTCGTTAAAAAGTCCGCTGCAAGTCCGCCAAAAGTCCGTCGAAAGTTTGTCGGACGGGCTGTCGGACTTTTGTCGCTGAAAAGTCTGACCGTGTGTACGCCCCATTAGTGAGAAGAAATCCCTGCAAATTAAGAAAATACCTTGGGGTCCCACAGGCCATCAGAACTAGTGTCCCCATTGAATAATTTCGCTTCTATTACTTTTCTGGGGACAACCCAAAATTTGGGATTTCCTTTTACTTTCACTTTCAATGCTAATGGCAAACAGGACCACTAGAGAGGGTGAATCTCCCTAATGGGGAGACAGACAGCAATACAAGCTGACAGGTGTTCTAATCCTTCTCCACTATATCCAAAACTAAAGAAAAAGTTTTGCCTTTAGTCATACTTTCAGAACGAACACAGCAGTGGCGGCTGGTGCCCAAATTTGTGCCATCAAACGCCGCCACTGTGACCCCCCATGCCCGATCGCCGTCTGCCTGGCACTTACGCTGTCTCGGTGGGGCAGCGGGTGATGGAGGAGAGCGATGTCCTCCATGCATCTCCTCCCGTCCTCTCCTCCTGATAGGCATCCAATCACATCGCCTGACGTTTCAGCCAATCAGGTGACGGGTAACAGACCGAGCACCTGATTGGCGGAGAGGCGGTTCAGTGTTAGGAAAGCAAATATTCATTTCGCTTTTCTAACACACCTGGGTGGACTGTGAGCGCCAAGCATGGTGCTCGCAGTTCACCTATTTTGAAGCCTATTAGACCCTATGTCTCTAATCAGGTGCTTCAAAAACACTCCCGTTGTAATTCAGGTGTCGAAAAGGGGCCGGGCGCCTGAATAGGGGGTGGAAGCCGCGGCCATGGATAGATTCATGCTATGCATTGGTCTATCCATTGGTCATAGAGGGGTAGCTGGAGAGAGGGGGCGGCGCCCGTGCGCCCTTATGGACGCACCATCACTGGGACACAGACACAGCCCGCTCTCCTCTATGGGCAGTTGGATGTAAACGGACACCTAAGTGCTATCTGATCCGCCAGACAGATGGGGAACGGATTCCCATCTGTCTGTTTTTAGCGGATTGGATCAGAAAACTGATAGGCGGACCCCATTGGTCCACTAGTGTGAAAGGGACCCAAGTCAGTAGAGGGGGTTAGAACAAACAATAAGGTACAAAATACAATTAAAAACAAACCCACATGCAAATGATGGGATTTGACAATTCTTCTGCCACCTCTCCCAATTTATGGGAATTATAATGTTTGTAGTGCAGTGGGCTAAAATCCTTCATTTTCAGGACACAGGATGTGTGCAGAAGCAATCAGGATCAAATGTAACAAGTCTTCACAGGCAATCCATGATAAAATGACAATGACTGGCCAATTGAAATCTGCGAATGTTTAAAGGCAACCGGTGCCAGCGAATGTATCATTAGCCAGATTCTAACCACAACAAATGTTTCCATGACTTGGATTACCAGTCCAGGATTAGTAAATCAAGATGTTTAGTCACCAGTTGCCCAAATCAAGCAAATCTGAGGACAAAGGTGGATAGCGAATGTGCTTTACAAAATATGAAGTCTAATGCTGCGTGCACACGAGCGGATCTTCCGACAGAAAGAGTCAGATGGGAGCTCTTCATCGTATATTCCGACCGTGTGTATGCCCCATCTGACTTTTTCTGTCAAAAATTCAGACGGCATGCATGCTCTGAAGCAAGTACGAGACAGAAGCTATTTGGCTACTGGCTATTGAACTTCCGTTTTCCAGTCCCGTCGTACGTGTTTTACGTCACTGCGTTATGGACGGTCAGAATTTGGTGTGACCGTGTGTATGAGCAGAATTCTGTCAGAACTCCGTCGTAAAACCTTCAGACGGCAAAACCGGTCGTATGTACAGGGCATTACACTGGTAATTCTGCAGACTGTTACCATGGTACAGGAAAGGAGGCAAACAATTAAGCTGGATATGTTGTGACCTGAAAAATCCTCATTTTATCAATACTGCTTTTCCATTAGTTCTCCTTGAAAGATAGCCGGTCAGTGAAGTCCTTGGACGTACAGTGAATCACTAATTAGATAAAGTAGCAGGTCTGTCACTGTTCAGTTAATATTACAAAGTAATTCATAATTCACTCTCTTTAATAATTACCTGTAGTGTCTCGGCACAGAGCAGTCCCCAGACCTCCCAGTGCAATGCAGTTTTCTGCCTTAGACCTGGAGCTTTAAATAAAACACATCAGAACAGTGTGTTTTCCACTGCTAATTACTCGACAACAGTGGCACAAATGTCAAATAATTTATTTACCATCTGTTCTACCATATCCTGACTCACTTTGGGAGATAGGATGTCCATAAACATCCAATCATGCACCTTGTTTGGTCATGAAAATTTACACTAGGTATGGGTAACAATGAGTGTTTTCATGATCAGATATGGTCATCATCACAAAGGCATTTTGTAACTTGAGGCCAATACTTCTTATTGCAATGAGTGAAAAGGCATAAAACACCACCTGTGTCTTTTCTGCACAAAAGCACAGAAGAGTGCTTAGCTAGTCGCAGCACTTGCTGTGGCAAATATGTATCCCCACCCCCCTTCTCATCACCCGCTGTTTTTTTTTTTTGGAAGAAATCTATGGCCAATTGTACAGTTTTAACGGGTAACTATATTGTTTTTACAGTTTGTTTGGTTTATTAAACTGGGAGGACTTGGAATTTTTGGCCTGGGGCCATATGCATTCAATTGGCCTTTTCATGGGAGAGACAGATTTTTGTATGCTAAAGGAAGAGTTTCATGGTGCCACAGTGATTGGTGGCCATAGTAAATGGTGAAATGTTCCTAAAGGACAGAGTTTTTTGTGACATCTTCCAGCACCAGCTTGTGGGCAGGGCTTAAGGCACCCTAGTGGGCACACTGTGAAACTGCGCTCGCTAATGCCGGAGCTCCGGTCATGTGGTGGCACTCCAGATTTATAAGCGAGCAGGGCAACTTGCACAGTTAACACTCTGCAATATGTAGCTACACTGTTCCCACTACTGCATTATGGACCGAACTTCTGTAAGAGATCACCTCTCCCTAGGTGGGCAGCATTTCTGAGCCGGTACCACGAAGCTTGTCCTCTTTTCCACCAACTCAGCAGTCCTGTCACCTTACTCAGAGAATGAGAATGTTCTATGTGTTATTAATGGATACAGGAAACACACTTCTCCGTAACTTGTACTTATTCTCATCCCGGGCCCCCCCCCCACCACATCTCTCTCTCTCTCTCTGTGACTCGAGGCTAGGTTCCTAGGTACTCTGTGCCACTAGCTTGGTCCCAGTATGTGGGGAGCTGGTCCCTAGCAAAGGGGCCAAGCACATCACCCCTTCACTACCATATGTACCTGTTTCCTGGTTGGTTGCTTTGGCAAGTGAAACAAACATGGTAGTCCTTATCAATCGCATTATAATCTCCTTAGGAGAGCTTCTATGTTCGTTAGACCCATGTCGTTGTGGGCAGGGTCAACTGCACCCATGCATGTGGGGTAACACCTCATTCAAAGTCGCGCTCACCAATGCCAGGCAATCCCCAACTTAGAGATGGCCCAATTGTGTGCAACAGTAATATACAGCGTTCCTCTGTGAGATATTTTGTCCCATGTCACGACACACTTGTAAGTGATGTATGTTGGCATTAGGAGGGATGCGCAGAGCCTGTGCCCACTCCACCAGTCTGCCATACCTCTGTTACCTCACCAGTAACAGAATGGAGTCCTGCCGAGCACATAGCAGGCAATGGCGTCTCAAGGGGGGCAGAGGCCCTGACCCCCTCCAACATTATGCTGTGCCCCACCATGTGCCCCCCCAATTTAAAAAAAAATATATTTTTTTTTACAAAAAGGCAATGTCTAAGAGGGAGAGCGTCCCCAGTCAGCTCCTGCGGGTGATTCCTCCCCCCTCCCTCTGCTCGCTGACACTGCATAATGCGAGCGCTCACACAACCACGGCCGCCCGATCTGCTCCTTCCCCTGCATACTCATTGGCAGGGAGAAGAGTGAGTTGCAGGAAGGACTCCACCAGGACTCTCAGTAATGAATATTCGCTATTGTAACACTGATTCTCCTCCCGGCCAATAGGGAAGCGGGTCTGGTACCCGTCACCTAATTGCCTGACAGTACAGGTGATTCTATTGGATGCCTTGCAAGGAGGAGAGAAGAGACGCACTGCGTCTCTATGAAAGGAAACTGAGCCGCTCCCGGGACACATCTTGCTGCCATTCACGCGATGCCTGACCTGCCACTAAGATGGGGTAAGTGCTGGGCAGACAGCGGGTGGGGGTGGCTGTGTGCGTCCGTGCCGCTGGCCTCATGGGGGGGAGTCGCTGGATGAGTCTGCTCGCGGGCGGGGGGTTGGTTGATTGCCGCCCCCCCCAAAAAAAAGAAAAAACACGAGCCGCCACTGCTCTGCTTCCTGCTTATTAATACTGCAACTGTAATAGTGCTTTGCTTTCTCTGTACAAGTAAAATGAATTGCACCAGTGTTCACTTCTACCTCCAATCAAGGAAAAGCTGTGTTTTGAAAATTCAAGTTAGACTTACCGGTAACTTGTTTTCCAATAGTCTTTCAGGACAGCACCCGAGGGATCATGGCTCCTCCCCAACAGGAAACCCCTCATCATCCAATGCTTTAACAGGAGGCCTCCACCCAGCTTCTTTCAGTTGTTTGTAGAGAACATTCCAGTAACAGCTGAAATATATAAGGAACAGTTACACCCAGGGGCTGATTAATGCACAGGCTGGTCTAGGCTGTAGCCTAGGGCCCCACGTGTGCAAGGGCTCCCGATTGGCCATGATATTTTTATTGATTTATATATATTTATGTATATGTAGAAAAAAAACCATGCCTGTGTGTTATACGAATACGCCGATAAATGTTTTTTTACCAACAGGGGGCGGGGATCGGGCGGTCCGCCCTAGGTGCCACCCATTGGGGGGGGGGGTGTCAGGCCAGCTGTACCGACTCTCCTGGCCCTGGAACAGCGCTGCCAGCATACTTAAAAGTTGAGAAAACATTACTGCCAGCCCTTTCTCATGCACAGCTCCTCGTGTGTCACTCTCACTGTAAATGGAAGTCTCTTAATACCTCAATTAAAGCCGCTCTGTCTGGCCGCTCTCCTCCTCCCGCTCCACCTCCTTCCCGAGTGTAGCGTTTGATAGCAGGAGAGCGGTCATGTGATCGTCAATGAAACAGCAGAGGAGAGCAGTCACATGACCGGGTCACAAAGAATGGCGTTAATTGAGGTATTTAGAAGCTTTGATTTACAATGAGTGACACAGGAGGAGCGGTGTATGAGAAAGGGCTGGCAGTGATGTTTTCTCAACATTAGAGTATCCTTTCCCAGGAGACTGGGGGTCTCCTGAGAGTGCAGGGGGGCTTTATAATGAAAGAGGCCTGTGTGATATGCAGGCAAAGGGGTCTGTGTACTATGTAGATGTCTGTGTACTGTGCAGGGAAAGGGGGTCTGTGTACTGTGCAGAGGGTTGTGTACTGTGTAGGGAAAGGGGTCTGTGTACTGTGCAGGGGGGTTGTGTACTGTGCAGGGGGCTGTGGGAAGTTTTTTTCCCGAAACTTCCCTCTTAATGTTAGGGTGCGTGTTATATGCACTCTGAAAATGAAACAAAGGCGACACTCTAAGTGCAGTAAAAAACATAGAGTTTATTAAAACTGTAAAAAGCTACTCACAAAGGTATATAGTGAACAAGCATGTTGGCAAAAGCTGCTGGATATCCTGGGAGTGAGTCTGGTCCATTTCCTGGATTGCAGTGGTGTCCGATGGACAGGCTGCGCCGATGGATGCTGGCACTTCCTGCCGTTGGAACGCACGGTGGGAACCAGGAGGATGACGTCACTTCCGGAAGCGGGCACGAATAGGCGACGCTTTTTTGGAGCTACGATCCTTCCTCAGGCCTAACGTGGGCTGTGATTGGGCAGTGTTTATACAGCCAGTGAATGACACTGATAGGTTGACAAAATGCTCCGTGCATTGGATAATGCTGCGATCGTTCAGAGCTATTTGGGAAACCATCCATCATCATTATTTCTTCAAACCCCTTTTTTCATCTCGCACATTCTTTATTCCCTCCTTTGTAGCAATAACTCTCGGTGGAGCTGCTGGTTTAAAGCGGGCTGTTACCTTCACTCTTGATACCTCTGTTTCACCGGCACCGGGTTTAGGGTTCCATTGAGTTTACCTCTGGGCAATGTAAGCACTGAACACTCGAGTATATTTTCCAATGCTTTAATGAACAAATAAAGGAAGTAGCAGGAAAGAGGCAGAAGGAAAGCTGCAGGGAAGCTCAAATACCTTTCCGTAGTATTCTTCAGAACATTCTTTGCAATTGAACACTTGTAGCTGAATAGTCTCCCCTTTAAGGATTTAATCTTTGCCCGCCTGGATAGACATCTCTCACTTGCCTAGCAGCCAGTACGCAGCACGAACAAAAGTCTCTGCCACAGACTTGTTTGGAATAAAACCCGTACGATCCTCTGCCACAGGACGTATTGGTTTGTGATGAATGTCAGACACAGTACTTGAACCTTTAAGCCAACCCGGCAGTACTATGCAGTAAGACTACTTCAGGATACGTCCTCCAACCGAGTCACCAGGCCCCTCTCCAGACCAGTACTCTGCATGATCCTTCCATGACGGGTCCTCCTCTGGGATTTTCTCGGTTGTCCAGCTTCTTCAATCAGGATAGACAGCTCAGGACCATTCCTCTGCTGCTGTGGTAGGCCTCAGACAGGATTCTGGGCCTACCCACACGCCGCAGCGACGTGGGCCTCCGGAACGGAGGATCACGAGGTGGTACTCTTAACACATACCTGTCGGCCAGGAGGGCCAGCAGGTGGCTGAAAACGAACCCCAAAATATGGTGTCTGTCCCATAAATACCCTTTCCCAGAATGCAACTCGGAGGACCACTTCCACCGAGTTATCTCCGGGACAGAGGAGCACTCATATGCTTCAACACGTTGCTTTTCCAACACTGGCCCATGGTTACAACGACACCCACCAGCACAGTGTGGAACCATATGCAACTCAGCCAAGCTGGAAAAGAGGAAAATCTAACTTCCTCTAACAAGTGACCCACTAGATTTACCTATCAGCGGTGGATCAAAAATCTACCAGCGCTACTTTTTCAGCATTACACGCCATTCCTTGTTTCATGGGCCCACACAGCACTATCAAAAAGGTCTCCCTATCCATTTTTGCATTGTTTTTATTCTACATATACATAAATATATATAAATTAAAAAAAATATCACTTAGAGTGGCGCCTTTGTTTCATTTTCAGAGTGCTCAGAGGATTGCTTCTTTTTCTTCAATGGGGGCTGTTTATGGTATTTGTATGGCTTTTATTTTATTGGAATATTACACAGCGTTTGTCTCAGTTGAACAGGAACTGCTGGAGACGTTTTTGGCCTAACTGTTGGTTTAGAAAGGTAAAATCTGTTACCAGCTTGCAGGTGTATTTTGAATGCTTTCTTTCTGTGGCATTGATGTTTATAGTAGGCTCATGTCTGAATGTGGGCTGTAGACCTAAGAGTTGCACTTGAGGCGTGTAATATAGGTCTACCCTTTTACACATGGCACTAAATTATTTATTTTCTGGTAAAGCATGCTTAGGAGGGGGGCACCCAAAAAGTAGCCTAGGGGCCCATGACCACTTTAATCCTCCACTGGTTACAGCAGCAAAACAAGGGTGGGTCATTGCTGTCCTGAAAGACTATTGGAAAACAAGTTACTGGTAAGTGTAACTTGAATTTCCCCAAAACGTCTTTCAGGACAGCACCTGAGAAGATAATCAAGATTTACCCGATTAGGGTGGGACAACAGGCTGTAAGACTTTCCTACCGAAAGCCTGGTCCCCTGCTATCAGGAGGTCTAACCTAGAATGACGGGCAAAGGTCGTCAGACTTGACCACGTAGCTGCTCTACAGATCTGTTTGGGGGTGGCACCAGCTTTCTCTGCCCAGCTCACCGCCAAATCTCTTGTAGAATGAGCACGAATACCAACTGGACTCTCTTGATCTGAAAAGGAATAGGCTTCTGTGATAGCCATTCTCAACCAACTGGCAATGGTTCCCCTGGTAGCTGGTCTTCCTTTCCTACTACAAGCATATAAAACAAATAATGCATCTGAACGCCTAAAGTCCTTAGTGGCTTCCAGGTAACTTAAGACTGTTCTCTTAACATCCAAAGTGTGGAATTCTTCTTCATTTTTTCCCAATGGATTAGAGCAAAAATGTAGGAAGTATAATCTCCTGAGCTTGATTTGGGACCGAAGCGACCTTTCGGCAAAAAATTAGGGTCATTTTTTAGAATCATTCTGTAAAAAAAAACAACTAAAAAAACAAACAAAAACAAACAGTTTTTAATGTAATCAGTTTCAGTGCAGCTAAATTCATAGGTTCAAAAGTTTCCCTGGTCAGGGCCTGTAGAACAACTGATTCCCAGTTTGGGAAGCATTTTTCCAAAAATTCCCCCAGCGCAGCAACCTGAACTTTGGAGGGTACTGACTGCCAAGCCTTTATCTGCTTCATCTTGCTGGAATTCCAGAACAGAAGAAATATCCTTTGGAGACCGGCCAGACGTAGTGCACCAGGAGTTGAAAACTTTCCAGACTTTGGAATAAATTGCTCTGGTAACACTCTTTCTGCTAGATAGGAGGGTAGCAACCAACCTGAAAATCCCTTCTTCCTCAAAAGTTGCTCTTCAGAAGCCAGCCTGTGAGCTTTAGCTTCGCTACCTCCCGGTGAAATAGAGGGCCCTGTATCAGCAGGTCCTGTCTCAGCAGCAGGTGCCAATATGGTTTGAGCTGTATCTGAGGAAGGCTTGAAAACCAAGCTCTCTTGGTCCAGAAGGGAGTGATGAGGAGAACTGTCATATCCTCTTTCTGGATTTTTTTTATGACCTGAGGAATAAGCTGAAAAAAAGGGGGGGGGGGGGAGGCGTAACAGAGGCGAAACTTCCAACTGGCTCAGTTCTGTTCAGGGAGAAGAAGAGAGGCACCTGTGCATTCTCCTGAGACGCAAATAGATCCACTTTTGACTGCCCCCATTTCTTGACGATTAAATGGAAGATTTCCGGGTTCAATTGCCACTCTGCTTCGTATACTTAGTTTCTGCTGAGGAAATCCGCTACCTTGTTTAGAGTCCCTCTATCACGTAGCTGGTAGTAGAGCCTGATTGGACAAGGAAGGCCTCTCTTACACCTCTGACTCGGAGCCTCTGATACAGAAGGCACAGGAGTGCAGAGTGACACGAGTGCCAAGACGTCTTGCAGGCAGCACGGCGGATGTCCTTGCCGAGCTGGAGAAGCCGTCAGAAGGCTTCAGCAGGAAGACCGGCAGGGAGGCAGCTGGTGCAGGTGATATATAAACTTAAATTTTGCGCTAGCATGAATATATTGTGAAATTAAATCTGCAACTAAAAAGCTCCTTGGAAGAATATAAGAAGCTGTAGTATATATTTAAATTAAACCACAGTGCAGCAAGATAACAGATTACAAGTTATGACACATTTCCGTGAAGAAAAATAGGGGTGAAAAGTTCAAAGGTGCAATTGAAATCCAAATCGCTTGGAAACCGCCACATTCAGTTCATGAAAAACGGAATTACAAGAGAAAATATATGAAGAAGATAAGCCGTTCCTTTGGTGTATCGCATCAAGGTGGAAAGGTGAAAGATGTAGGAACACTTCCAATGGATGTACCCTTACCAAACTTGTTGGACCTCCTATGTAGCGAGGTCATACGGGCTTGCAGATATAACCCTCTGCAGGGACAGATGGATATCGATGTCCTGGTCCTGCTCGCGAGCGCCACCCACTCAAGGATGTTATCTCTACTTCAGCGACAGGAGGGAGACTCGTTTCTCAAAGGATCCATGGATAAGGAGAAAAAAGAGGAAAAAAACTCCGATAGTGTAGTAATAATCGTAAGGAGTTTATTGCCTTGATTGACCATAGGTCTTATACAAAATACAAGAGTAAAAATTAAAAAAAAAAAGCCGGCATAAAACAAAGGCTGAACGCCCGTGCAAACATAGGATGCGTGGTGGCAAGCACTGCGAAGCCACGCCCTACATGTTTCGTCATACGGTGCAGGTGATAGAAGAGAGAATAGCAGGGTCAGGCAGGCTGGGTCATGCACGGGCTTGGAGAATCGGATACAGGACACAGGCAGGAATGTAGTCAGGAGGCAGGCCAGGTCTGGAACCGGATCAGTGGAACAGGAGCCAAAGCAGATTGGTCACAGGATAAACCAAGGTCAGTGCAGGTGGAGTTCAAGGGATGGTCAAAGCAAGTCGGGTAGATAACAGGAATCAGGATACAAGTTCACAGATAACAGGATGCACGGAAGCTGAAGACAAAGCAGCACTGGATCTAGGCATTGGCTGAGTTTAAATAGTCTATTTGGCGCCAGCGTCAATCACAGGTGCGCGCAGGCGTCAGCGCGCTCTGGGATGTGCGACAGCTTGTGTTTGCGTGCCAGTTCTATTCGCCAATGCCTGATTCCTACGAGCAAAGGGAACCAGTGTTAATTTGCGCCTGGGAGTTCTTCTAGAGGGTTTAACAGATAAGGATAGAATGTGGAGAATGTGGAGCTGCCCATCTCAGAATACTTCCTGCCAGATCCTGAAGAACTCGGCTACTGGTGCCTCTCTGTCTGTTTATGTATGCCAACGCAGTTGTGTTGTCCAACAGGATCTGTACATGAAGTCCCTGGACTTCCTCGGCAAATGTCAGCGAGGCCATCTTTATTGCTTATAGTTCCCTCCAATTTGAGGATCTTACTGCCTCTTCTGACCTGGCGACAATAGGTATGTGGAGAAAGGCATCCTGTAAGTCTATTGATGCCATGTAGCACCCCTGGTTCAGGTGGTTTGATTGAGAAGATGGAATCCATTCAAAATCTTCTGTAGTCTACCCAGCGATTTAGCCCTATGAGATTTAGAATGAGGCGGAACTTATCTGAGGGTTTCTGAATGAGGAACACATGTGAGTAAAAACCCTGGAAGAACTCTTTTGGAGGGACCGGAACAATGACTCTCTGAGATCTCAGTTCCTCAATCAGGGACTACATGGCGAGGGCTTTGGTTGGATCCCTTGAAGCGTTCGCCTCCCAAAATCTTTTTGGAGGTTCTTCCGTGAATTAGATCACATAACCCTAGGAGAGCATGTTTAAAATAAACTGGTTTGGTGTAATGCTTCTCCACTGCGGAAGAAACTCCGAGAGCCTTCCTCTAACTGGAAGGAAGGAGTCACTGCTAGTTTCCGAAAGTCGCAGGAGGATTGAAGAGCACTCCACGCCTACTTTTGAGCTTCTGGAAGGACCATGGCTTCCTTTTTCCCAGCGTTTTGTCTTCTTGCTGACCCCTCTGAGGACCCCTCTGAGGATGAAAAAAATGCTTAAGTGTCTGAACCTTCTTTTTCTTGAGCAAATCCCCTGCAAAAGGGATGCCACACAACCTCTTATTTGATGCTGCAGCCATAGGACCCTCCTAGCAGAGTTAGTTAATGCCGCGAACCTATGGGCTCCTTTAGCGTGCCCATATCTTCAAAGGCAAGGTCGGTTGACTTTGAAATCTGCAAGAAGGCAGAATCTAGTTTTGGAACTTTGTTCCAGATGGAGTCAGGATTTTCCTCAAATGGGAATCTTCTTTTGTGGGGTTGTGAATAGAATGGTTTCTTCTCAGACTCCAGCAATTCTTCTTTAATCATGTCTGTGATGATTGAATGGACCGAAAAAGTGCGGCCTTTGCTTGCTTTAAATAGGTTTTCCATACCTATGCAAGTCTATTGGAATGCAAAATCTGCATGCAGCACAGGTGAATGCAGGTTAGGAGGTAAAGTGCACTTGTCATTGAATTCTGAATGATCACTAAAAACATCTCAAACTGATGTCAGAACAAATGCCAGTGGTAAGTCATAAAGGCACTTCCAATGGTGAAAGTGCTAATATTCACCTACTAAAATACCCCTAAATGACATCACATTGGGCCAGCAAATAGGGTTGGGCTAAAGGCTAAATCCATATGTGTGAATTATTGGACATACAATGCTGATCTAACCACACAGGTACCGCTCTTGGCTGTCAGTGCCACTTATCCCAGAAGGAACACCTAAGACAAATCAGCAGGTTGCAAAAACCATGAGCAAAAAAAAGTATTACGTTTCAGCTTTACTTCTCATCCAGAAGACAAAAGCCCAGTATTTTCGTTACACCAACATCGGAGCTCTCAAAATTGAACCCTATCAATAAATTCCAGGACAACAGATTCATTAGTGCTCAAAGTATGACTCACAAGGAAATAATCCTCTAATCATTTTATATATCTATTCAAAGTTATTAAGCAGGAAGAAAGCCACCTAAATGCCCTCTTCAGAGTTGTCAGTGAGAATGCAAAGGAAAAAAAAAACCCTCTGCTGCCATACCCTCCTCTCTTCTCCACGCTATTGACACAGAGAGCCCTGGGAGGAAGTTACATTACATATCGTAACTTCCTCCCAAGCATGCTATGGAGTAGAGTAGAGTAGAGGGAGTATTCGGCTGCTGCCAGTGCCACACTTACTAGTATTGGCGGTTGGCAGTTGTATTAAGTGCGGCCGCCGGTCTGTCTGAATGTGAGGCCAGTCGCCGGCCGGTATGATCATACAGGCGGCGACAGTGCGGCCGATTTATAGGAGTGCCAGACTGATTTGCCTCCTGGACCCTGCCCCCTAGCCCAGTCTGCCCCAAAAGACTGGGGCTACACTAAAAGTGTAGCGCAAGCTGGCGGGGACTCTTTTTGTGCAGGTGCCGGGAGGCTGCTGCTTTTTTTCTTGGCTTTTTGATGCCCCCCCTGCAATGTGTCGCCCTAGGCATGGGCCCTGTTGGCCGATGCCAAGATACAGCATTGCATCTGACTATGTAATAAATAGACAACTGCCTGAAAAAAAAAAAAGTGTGTATGGCCAGTATTAGGCTCCATTCACACCTGATCGTGGGCGGAATCGTGGCGATTCTGCCCGTGATTTCTAATTGCTGCAAAGCGTGTTTCTGATGCCATTACTTCTTAATGGCACCCCAATCGAGATTTTGTCATGATTGTCGTGCTGCAAAAAAAAAAAAAAGGAAACATGAGCTTCTTTTGGACAAGAGCGTTGTGAATTGCCATGATTGCAGCACTATTTACCGTACCAAAATCGCAGCGGGATTGAGGTGCCATTTGAAGTAATGGCATCGCAAATGCATCGCGCGATCTGCAGTAATTTTGCAGGTGTGAATGGCACCTAATACTGGCCATACACACTTTTTTTTCTAGTCGCCCATTTAATTACATAGTTACATAGCCAGGTGGTTAAGAAAGACTCAAGTTTATCTAGTTCAACCAGTAGTAAAAATAATGGAAATCCTTCATATACAGAATCCAATACCCACAGTTGATCCAGAGGTGGGCAAAAAACCCTATAAAGCATGGCCCAATTTGCTTCGGGGGGGGGGGAAATAAATTCCTTCCCTATTTCCAAAAGGCAATTGGCAATTTACTCCCTGGATCAGCAAATTCTAGTGTTATTACTTAAAAAAGTTAATATCCAGTTATATTCTGTGCATTTAGGAATGCATCCAGCCCTCTTTTTAAAACATTCTACTGAGCTGGCTAGAATTAGTTCTTGAAGAAGTCTATACCTCATTTTCACAGCTTTTACTGTGAAGAAGCCACTCCATATATGATTTGGTATTTGAAAGGATTGTTAAAACACAAGCACCTGGCTCCTCCTTCCCTACAGGTGCCGTCGCTTCCAGGGTACGGCCGAACCCGGAAGCTTTTATCTTTGCTGCTGATTGCTGTTTATTTCTATGTAAGTGACATTATCGTTACATTAAAGCAGGGTTCCGCCCAAATTTTGAACAATATCTGTATGTATTCTCTTCCTTGCCTAGATGCTGACATGCCGTTTAAAAAAATTTAAATCGCCGTAATTACCTTTTATTTTTCTATTCTTCTTTGCACTTCCTGGTTCTCCTCCCGTGGGAGTAGGCGTGTTTCTAGCCTCTCCCAGACTCCTGGGAGCTAGTCTCAGGCTTCCCAGGATGCCACTGAGCATGTGCGGGTACGAGCGGTGAATGCTGGGAGCACAGCATTCACCACATCCAGGAAATAAATGCTTGTGGGCTTCAAATGCCCACAATGAAGATGGAAACCGCCTGCAGTGAATAATATAAGTTATTCTTTCCGACAAAATCTGACACAGGCGGACATATTACACACAATATTTGAGTATGTAATGCTGAGAAGAAAAGTTTGTGAATGAACTCAAAAAAAAAAAACGATAGATAGGTGGACCCCCGCTTTAAATTTATTTTTAACTTACTACACTATGGAGCCCATTTTTTCTTTTTCACTTTTCACCTGAGAACACCGATTAAGTGAGGGCGAGTATCATTCCATCCTGCACCAATCCCACTCCCACAGGAGCTGGCATCACGATTGGAAGTCCATTTTGGAAGCCGTTCCAGTGTCCATATCCCTACCCACCTGTGGGTTTAAGAGTGACTCGGCCCATTGGGGGCCCGCTACTACAGGTGAGAGGCTGGGGGAAACGGTCACCGCACATCGCACTTTGGAACAGGATTGGATGAACTGTTTATAGACAATTTTTGTTACCACTGCACCAGCACTTTTTTTACCTTTAGAAGATTCCCATTTTTTCACATTGGGAGCTGTATTAGAAGCCGTATTCGCATGTGTTTGGACTGCACTTGACTATTTTCACCTTTATATTGTTTTATTTTGAAATATGAGCTCACAGTTGATTGGACATTTAATATATTTCACTGATATTTATTTATCTGCTTGCACAATAATTTTAAAATAGTTTTTGAATATATGCACACTGCACTTTGCAAGAATATAATTTTTTTGGGAAGTCGCATTGAATTATCGCATTTGTGAATTTCATGCCTGTTAATCATATCATTATTAGTTTTTTAATTATCATTATCTTCTGATCACGCACACTGCACTTTGCTAATATTTTTTGGGAAGTCGCATTGATAAATCGCATTTGTGAATCGCATGCCTGTGAATTACATCGTTATTATTTTCAATTAGCATTTTTCTGATGCTTATTTTTATGTTAGATGTTCAGTATTGACTGATTGGACACTTCTATTATCATGTGACATTATTCACATTTTTTATTTTTTTACTTGTCACGTGAGGTTGGATTATTCACTATATTACTAGGTGACATTGTTTACATTTGATCCTTTCCACTCACTTGCTATGTGAGATTGGATTACCTTTTAGTGTTACACTCTGCACTTTACACATACACATTATTGTTGCACATAGTTTTGCTTGTTTGTGTTTATTTAGGCCTTGGACGTTTCTATTTCATTTATATTTTTTCACGTTGTGACTGAGGTAGCGCTACATATTTTTATTATTTAATTAAAAGTGGTTATTTAAAAAAAATTACACCTTGCATCATGAAAGTGGTCAAACTTTTTCAACTCATCCAGTCATTTCAGTCACTGAATCAGTCCTGAAAAATGTGACTAAAGTGATCAAACTGGTACTGAAAATCAAATGATAATTGCTAGATTTAATCAGAATGTCAAAAAGTTGTTTGACCAGCATGAAGGTAATTTCTGACTGACAATTTACTTACTTACAGTAGACTTACGGTAATTCACTACGCAAGAACACATTTATTGTTTGCCATTGCAATTTATTTTCATTATAGTTTAGTGAATTCACCTTCTTATCTTAGTAGACTTTGGGCAGCGAAGCTAATCACTGATATACCAATGTCCACTAAAGGGACCAATTTAAAATTTCAAAATAAATTAATTTAGCCAAAATATGGCACAGCATCAACAACTGCTCTCAGTAAAATGACAATGGCAACTCAAAATGTGTATTTATCGTGGATATACTGTATGTGCCATTTAAGTGTAACACAGTTCACTTATTAGTCGATTGTGCATTGTATGCTTAAGTAATCTGTGGTAATTGATCCCGTATTGTATCCCGTTTGCAGTTGATCGATGCACAGTACAGTGCATTTTTGCCAACAGTAATGAATAGTGTGTCTGTACAAGGAGGATCCAGCAGTCTCGTTATCATTACTCTTTTATCTGAATTAGATTTAATTCTGCATCATATTGATCTATTATGGGGGATCCCTGTCTAAGTGATTACACTATTGATCTGTATTGGGTCCAGGCAGATAATGGTTTAGTCCATACATCCATGAAACTCAAGTCAGACAGCTGAGGGCTACGTTGTTTTGTGCTCTCAGCAAGCCAATTGAGTTAAAAAGCGATTTGCATTTGCGGTGACATTTTATTGAAGGCTAAATGTTCAGAAGATGCGATACTAACTCGATTTCCAGTGACAGCGCAGAATATTCATAACTGCATTAAGGTCACAGAGGATATGTTCAGTTGTGTAAGAACGATCTGTAATATGGAGGAGAGGTTCCTTAACCCTGTGTGTGGCAAAGACCGTCATCGAAAAAATGTCAGCATGTGTTGGCGTAAGTCTGAGAAATTATTCAGTGTGATCTTTCTTTTATCTGGCATACCGTGATTTATTTATTAAATGGTAGTTGTATGATAGGTGTATATTTCCATGTACTATACACGAGAAATTTAAGGATGTGACCCTAAAAATGACCTGGCGTCTCAGTATTTACACCCAAATCTCAACGTTACCACTCCAGCACTTTTTTTTTTTTAAACACGTATTCTGTGATTGTCATCAACTATTTGTTAACGGGTCAGTTTACCGAAAAGTAATTCTTTATTCTCTTAAAAATCTTTTACAAATGCCTGACTATAATATTAACCCTCAGGCCTCAATACTTTATGATCCACATATTAGAAAAGTCACAAAAAAATGAAATAACAGAAATCCAAACCCTCCAAATTCCTGTAATATATGCTGAAATTTAAAGACACACTGATTTACTAATACTGGAGAGTGCAAAATCTGGTGCAGGTCTGCATAGAAACCAAATTGGCCACTGGCGTAGTGCCAGGGGTCGCAGGGGTCTCAATTGTGACCTGGCCCCATGCTCCAGGGGGCCTATGCGGCTTCCACGTTTCCTGGACAGGAGGGGTGGTAAATACACAAACTGATCCCCTTCATTTTCTTCCTGCAGTTGCTGAAAGTGCAGGAGAAAAATGGAGGGAATTGGTTTGTGAATATGCCGCCCCTCCTGTCCAGGTTACGCACCTCTGCCCCCTGGGCCCCTCTCTCCTCTCCTGCTGGCTGCTGCGGGGGATGTGTTAGGATAAAGAGCCAGGGAAGGGGCTAGTAAATATGTAATTTACTGGCCCCTTCCTTTTCAGAAATAACACAGTTAGTGATTTGTACTGATGACTCCTAAGTTTATTCATACCTTAAAGGGGTTGGAAAGGCAGGCCGCCCCAGCCCCCCCAATACTTACCTGAGCTTCCTCTCTCTCCAGCGATGTTGCATGAGTGTCTCATCTGCCCGGGACACCCCTCCTCATTGACTGAGACAGCAGCATGGCGCCATTGGCTCCTGCTGCTGTCAATCAAAATCTGTCAGCCAATCAGGGGAGAGAGGGGCAGGGCTGGGTCGGGGCACTGTGTCTAAATGGACACAGAGAGCGGTGACTCAGCTTGGTTGCCCCCATAGCAGGCTGCTTGCTGTGGGGGCATTCGGCAGGAGGGAGGGGCCAGGAGCTCCAGCGAGGGACCTGAGAAGAGGAGGATCTGGGCTGCTCTGTGCAAATCTACTGCAACAGAGCAGGTAAGTATAACATGTTTGTTACTTTTAAAGCAAAAAAAACGAGCCTTTACAATCACTTTAACCACTTGACCACTGGGCACTTAAACCCCCTTAATAACCAGACCAATTTTCAGCTTTCAGTGCTCTCACATTTTGAATGACAATTACTCAGTCATGCAACACTGTACATATATGAAATTTTTGTCCTTTTTTTCACACAAATAGAGCTTTCTTTTGGTGGTATTTAATCACCGCTGCATTTTTTATTTTTTGCGCTATAAAAGAAAAAAGACCGAAAATTCTGTGAAAAAATGCATTTTTCTTCGTTTCTGTTATAAAATTTTGCAAATTAGTAATTTTTCTTCATATATTTTGGCCAAAATTTATACCTCTACATATCTTTGGTAACAATAACCCAAATCGATGTATATTATTTAGTCTTTGTGAAAGTTATAGAGTCCACAAGCTATTGTGCCAATCTCTGAAAATTGATCACACCTGAAGTAATGACGGTCTAAATTCTTGAGACCCTAACAAGCCAGGAAAGTACAAATACCCCCCAAATGACCCCTTTTTGGAAAGTAGACATTCCAAGGTGTTTAGTAAGAGGCATGGTGAGTTTTTTGAAGTTGTATTTTTTTCCCACAATTCTTTGCAAAATCAAGATTTTTTTTCTTTTTTTTTTCCACAAAATTGTTATATTAGCAGGTTATTTCTCACACACAGCAAATGCATACCACAAATTACAACCCAAAACACATTCTACTACTCCTCCTGAGTACGGCGATACCACGTGTGAGACTTTTACACAGTGTGGCCACATACAGAGGTCCAACAAGCAGGGAGCGCCATCAGGCGTTCTTGGAGCATAAAGTACACATATAATTTGACTACCTCTTACACTTTTGAAGGCCCTGGAGAACCAGGACAATGGAAACGCCCCAAAGATGACCCCATTTTGGAAAGAAAACAACCCAATGTATAATCTATGAGACATATCATGACTTTTGAACATGTCATTTTTTTCTACAAGTTATTGGAAAATGTGTAAAGAAAATGAAAACACATTTTTTTTTTACACTACGTTGTCCATTTACACAATATTTCTAACACATGACATGTACATACTAAAAATTACACCCCAAAAGAGATTCTCCTACTCCTCCTGAGTACGGCGATACCACATGTGGAAGACTTTTCCACAGTGTGGCCACATACAGAGGACCATCATGCAGGGAGCATCATCAGGTGTTCTAGGGACATAAGTTTTAAATCTAATTTGACTACCTATTACACTTTTGTGAGGCACTGTAGTGGCATGGATGTGGCATGGATGATAACTGAAGTGGCATGGATGAGCATGAATGGGGACGGATGAGCTGTGGATGGGGATGGCTGAGCATGAATGAGTATGGCCGGGTACGGCTGAGTACGGATGGGTACGGCTGAGTATAGCTGGGTATAGATTGGATGGCTGGTTACGGCTGAGTGTGGCTGGGTACGACTGAGTACAACTGGGTACGGCTGAGTATGGCTGGGTATGGCTGGGTATGGCTGGGTACGGCTGGGTACGGCTGGGTACAGCTGAGTATTGCTGGGTATGGCTAAGCATGGATGGGTATGGCTAATTATGGATGGGGGTGGATGGGATGGCTGAGCATGGATGGATGGATGGATGAGTATTGCTGAGGATGGATGGATGGCTGAGCATGGATGGATGGATGAGTATGCTGAGTATGGATGAGGATGGATGGCTGAGTATGCTGAGTATGGATGGGTGAGCATGGATGGATGGATGAGTATGCTGAGTTTGGATGGATGAGTATGCTGAGTATGGATGGGTGAGTATAGATGGATGGATGAGTATGCTGAGTATGGATGGATGAGTATGCTGAGTATGGATGGGTGAGCATGGATGGATGGATGAGTATGCTGAGTATGGATGGGTATGCAGAGTATGGATGGGTATGCAGAGTATGAATGGGTGAGCATGGATGGATGGATGGGTATGCAAAGTATGGATGGGTATGCTGAGTATGGATGGGTATGCTGAGCATGGATGGGTGAGCATGGATGGATGGGTGAGCATGGATGGATGGATGATTATGCAGAGTATGGATGAGTATGCTGAGTATGGATGGGTATGCAGAGTATGGATGGGTATGCTAAGCATGGATCAATTAATGGATGAGTATGCAGAGTATGGATGAGTATGCAGAGTATGGATGAGTATGCAGAGTATGGATGAGTATGCAGAGTATGGATGGATATGCAGAGTATGGATGGATATGCAGAGTATGGATGAGTATGCCGAGTATGGATGAGTATGCCGAGTATGGATGAGTATGCAGAGTATGGATGAGTATGCCGAGTATGGATGAGTATGCCGAGTATGGATGGGTATGCCGAGTATGGATGGGTATGCCGAGTATGGATGGGTATGCAGAGTATGGATGGGTATGCTAACCATGGATGGGTGAGCATGGATGGATGGATGGGTATGCAGAGTATGGATGGGTATGCAGAGTATGGATGCATGAGCATGGATGGATGGATGGGTATGCCGAGTATGGATGGGTATGCCGAATATGGATGGGTATGTCGAGTATGGATGGGTATGCCGAGTATGGATGGGTATGCTGAGCATGGATGGGTGAGCATGGATGGATGGATGAGTATGCAGAGTATGGATGAGTATGCCGAGTATTGATGGGTATGCCGAGTATGGATGGGTATGCCGAGTATGGATGGGTATGCTGAGCATGGATGGATGGATGAGTATGGAGAGTATGGATGATGATCATTCGGCTATGGGCCGGTTTCTAAATGGTTAAGCATAGTAAACAGTTTACTATGCTTCAATTTGTGAATGAATGGGAGGGTAGTTCATTCATTCTGTGCAACTGAGGCTGTAGAGATGGAGGACTGTGTCCTCCATCTCCTTTCTGTCTCAAAAGTGAGGAGTGAGGGTGGAGGAGTGAGGAGGTGGAGTGAGGAGGAGGAGGAGTGAGGCGTGAGGGAGGGAGTGAGGGAGGGAGTGAGGGGGGAGGAGGAGGAGGAGTGAAAGGAGAAGGAGGAGGAGGAGGAGACAACAACTGTAATCCTCCACTCATTACCTGTATTAATGGCACCTGTTTGAACTTGTTATCAGTATAAAAGACACCTGTCCACAACCTCAAACAGTCACACTCCAAACTCCACTATGGTGAAGACCAAAGATCTGTCGAAGGACACCAGAAACAAAATTGTAGACCTGCACCAGGCTGGGAAGACTGAATCTGCAATAGGCAAGCAGCTTGGTGTAAAGAAATCAACTGTGGGAGCAATAATTAGAAAATGGAAGACATACAAGAGAACTAATAATCTCCCTCGATCTGGGGCTCCACGCAAGATCTCACCCCGCGGGGTCAAAATGATCACAAGAACGTTGAGCAAAAATCCCAGAACCACACGGGGGGACCTAGTAAATGACCTTCAGAGAGCTGGGACCAACGTAACAAAGGCTACCATCAGTAACACACTATGCCGCCAGGGACACAGATCCTGCAGTGCCAGACGTGTCCCCCTGCTTAAGCCAGTACATGTCCGGGCCCGTCTGAGGTTTGCTAGAGAGCATTTGGATGATCCAGAAGAGGATTGGGAGAATGTCATATGGTCAGATAAAACCAAAGTAGAACTGTTTGGTAGAAACACAACTCGTGTTTGGAGGAGTGAGAATGCTGAGTTGCAACCAAAGAACACCATGTCTAGAGAGCAGTGGCGGCTGGTGCTCCATTTTGGGGGGGGCGACAAACAAACCACCCGCCACCCCTGCACTTACCCCTGAAGTGAAGGACACAGCCGTATCCGGGGACATGTGATGCGGCGGAATGCGGGAAGTCTTGCAACTGCCCTGGACCAATTAGAAGAGTCTGGTGTGCCAGCCAGAATGAGCCAAGCCGATCATCAAGGAAAGCCAACTGGGAAGCGGGACCGAAGACCAGGGGAGCCGAGCCAAAGTGTCAGGCATGCCTGGATTACATGCGGCACCAAGCCAGATGGGAGAAAGAATAGAAGCCTGTGCTTCACCTCTAGGCCAAATTGGGTCTCAGGACCCGCTTCCTAATTGCCTGGGGAGGAGAATCAGGAAGACAATAGCGAATATTAAATTCGCTATTGTCACACAAGTGGGTGGGCTCTCAGAGCACTGCGCTCCGAGCCCACCCTTTTTTGAAGCCAATAGAGCCTCCGGCTCCACGTGCATCGAAGAAAAAAAAAATCCCCATTGGAATCCATGCCTCTGGGGCCCTGCATGTAGATTAGGGGCCTGGTGCATGGATTAGGTGGGCGGCGCAACTACACGCCATATGGACGGGCCTCCACTGCTAGAGGGTTACATTTTTGCTCTTTCTTCTTTGCAAAATAGCTCAAGCTCTGTCACATTGGATGGAGAGAGTCTGTGAACGTCACACTTTTCAGATATTTGTAAAAAAAAAAATTTAAAACCATTTATCATTTTCCTTCCACGTCACAATTATGTGCCACTTTGTGTTGGTCTATCACATAAAATACTAATAATCCTATTTACGTTTTTTGTTGTAACGTGACAAAATGTGGAAAATTTCAAGGGGTATTAGTACTTTTTCAAGGCACCGTACCACATGGAGGAAACCAGAGACTGATACAATCCCTAATATTGAATATCCAAAAACCAAGACCACTGATATGCCCACAACTCAAGGCTGCTTTTGCTGGCAGCTGTTCATCCAACCCCGAATAACCTTGTCTTGCCAGCAGCCACCTCACCTTTGTGACTAGGGACTGGTGTGGAGCTCTACAGTTATGCCCTGTACACATGAGCGGACTTTTCGACCGGACCGGTCCGACGGACCGAATCTGGTGGACAATCGGACCGTGTGTGGGCTTCATCGGACCTTCAGCGGACTGTTTCTGTTGAAAATCTGACAGACTTTAAATTTGGAACATGTTTCAAATCTTTACGCTGGACCCAGTTCCTATCGAAAAATCCGCTCGTCTGTATGCTAGTCCGACGGACGAAAACCGACGCTAGGGCAACTATTGGCTACAGGCTATGAACTTCCTTATTTTAGTCCGGTCGTACGTCATCACGTACGAATCCGTCAGACTTTGGTGTGATCATGGGTAGGCAAATCCGTTCAAAAGTCCGTCGGAAGTCCATCAAAAGTCCGTCAGAAAAACTGTCGAACCTTTGTTGCTGAAAAGTCCGCCCATGTGTACAGGGCATTAGTTAATTTTAGTTTATTTTGAACATGTAAAAAAAACAAAAAAACAACTAAAACGCACCATACAAAATAAAAGTAATATTAATTCAGTAGTAGACAATCAGAAAAACAACTCGTTACAAGACAGACAAAAAAAAGCACTATAAACAATCATTTAGTTTACATGTCCGAAAAGGAGTGGGAAGAAGTCCAAACTTATCTAATCCCACGCCTTCATAAGTAATAAACTGATTCCCATCGCTAACAGTGACCTCAAAAGATTACATGACCTCAATTGGTCTTCCATCATGCTATTTTTCAGTCCCTTTGACCCTTGGGGGTCAATAGAGATTTTTTAGGAAAATCCTGGCCCAGATGGTTTAGAGGCAGTGGGCAACCAGGAACAATGTTCAGTACATGGTGGAACTGTTTAAGGTTCCAGAGATTCTGGATGTGTATCATCCTCGTTTTATGTTTTCCTTTAAAAAAAAAAAAATCCATGACCTATATACACCTCAAAAAATCTCCCCTAGGAGCCTTATTCAATAAACAGATCTACAGAATTCCCACACACCACAGACAACTCATTTTCTTAGCTTCCATAATAGCTATTATGAGAGATGGGAAAAAAAAACATAATTCCTTTGAAACTAGTAAAAAATAAATTAAACTGGAATATGATTAATGGCAAACTTTCCAGCATACTAGATAAAGAAACACAATTCCAAAAAATATGGCACCCATGGATACAATAAAACATATTCTTTGTGAAAGACCCCGTGTCCCTTTGCCTTGTTTTCTATTTTTCCTTTCTGTGGGTAAGAAAAGAGTAATGACACAAGTGTTTGTATTTCACAATGAAAATTCAATAAATATATTGAAATCTAAAGTGCTTATATGCATCATTGGTCTGGGTCTATGACTCAAAGTATTAAGGTCAGTGTCGGTGGCGGCTGCTGTTTTTTTTTGGGGGGGCTGCAAACAACCACCTCCCCCCCGCTGTCTGTCAGTCGGTCCAGCACTTACCCCATCTAGGCAGTCGGTCCGGCACATACTCCATCTCCTCCATCATGGTGGCTTCCATTGTGCGGCTCCTCCCAGGCATACAATAGGATTGCCTGATCTTTCAGCCAATCGGGTGACGGGTCTCAAAACCCGCTTCCTGATCGGCCAGGAAGAGGATCAGTGTTACAATAGCGAATACACATTTACTGTTGTAACACACCTAGATGGGCTCCGTTCACATTCTCTGCACCCGAGCCCACCAGCATGGATTGGGGGGGGGGGGGGGGGCGGCGCTCATGCGCCCTTAATAGACGGGTCGCCCCTGGTCAGTGTGTCAGCATAATAGTCAGGCAATCAGCATTTTCAGGATAGACTGGTCTCTCACGACAGGTTTCACTTAAACCTTCTACTGCTGCAGCCGCCAGGAGTGTGTGTGAATCTGGCAAGCTGTCAACTGTCAGATGTAAGCAATCCAGCAGTTTAGTCAGCCGCTGGATCGCTTCCACATACCCTTTTACTTCCAGTCTTCCCACCCGCGTGTGCCCTAACCCATCGCCCGCCCCCGTTTCCTTGGCTAAGAGCGCCCATTGGCGGAGCAAGGACAAGGATGCTGGGTGCCATCAGTCAGACAAGGATCCACGCTCATGCCTATGGTCGGAGAACCGCATGGCCATTGTTACTGAGTAGAGGGGAGGGAGACCAGCAAAAGGTCAAATTCACTGACCTTCCCTACCTATTAAGAAGTCAGAAGCAACATGCTATTTATCACTTCAGCTGTCATCTGCGTTCCATTAGCTTCATTGGAGGACAGGTGAGATATCGGGGGGGGGGGGGGGGGTTGTCCTTTGTGAATAAACAATAGTTTTCTAAAAAAAAATTAATTAAATTAAAGTTAGAGTGAGAGCAATAATTCTAGACCCTTTATTCATGGTTAACTGATGACCTGATTGGGGCTTTTAACCACTTCAATCCAGGGCAATTTCACCCCCTTCCTGCCCAGGCCAATTTTCACCACTGTCACACTTTGAATGACAATTGTGCAGTCATGCAACGCTGTACCCAAACAAAGTTTTTATCATTTTTTGAGACCGATAGAGCATTCTGATGAGGACTGATGAGGAGGCACTAGTACTGTATGCATGCAGCACTGATGGGCGGCACTGGTGGTCATCACTGGTGGGAACTGACAGGCATCACAGATGGGGCTACACTTATAATCAGGGCCCTGATTATTTGTGCAGATCTCCCCTGTAAAGAAAGACACTTATGGGCTGTCCTCTCCTCATGCGCTGTCATGGTGAGGAGAGCAATGCCGATAACCTGCATTTCCTATTTTCTGCTGTAATCAGCTGTGATTGGACACAGCTGATCACAGGGTAAAGAGCCTACGTCATAGGCTCTGTACCATGATTGGTGATGTGGTGAGTTCAAGGGGCGTGCACTAGTGGCCTGTTCTGAAGGACATCATATGTCGGGACAGTAAAGCCCCTACCTGGCTGTCATTTTGCTACAGGCTGGGCAGGAAGTGCTTAAACTATCGCCCATGGAAAACATAGGGTGCCAAAGTTTGTCGTCGTTTCATGGGTGTAGGCAACCTTAAGGTTTGACATGTTGGGTATCTAATTATTTATCTTTGATATTTTACAAAAAAAAAATAAAAAAAATGGTAGTTTATTGCATTTTTGCTCTCTAATATTTACTTTAGTGTATTTTTTACTGAAATTGTGAGTTTCTCAAATCGTTTATATATAATATCGTATGGCGTGAAATATATAATGTTTTTGGGGGTTTATGTAATCTTCAGGCCTGAAACCGCAAAAACAGATCTAGCAGTGAAAGGATTAAAGCAACCCTCTCTTTATGTTAGTGTTTACAGAAGTCACGGCTAATTATGAACTCTGCATATAAACAATTCACTGGTGCATACACAGTGAACAAAAACACTAATTCAGCTTGTCCCTTGAGACGCGATTATGAGCGTCACTATTTTGGGTGTCACTCAACATAGAAAAGGTAATGGCTGACTGTCAATCATAGCCTACATGTCCAAAGACACTTGTGTTAGTCATATGTTGCTGCTTTCCACATACTTCAGCAGCCAGGGGAAGTGGATAGAGATGGAAATAAGGTCTTAGCTGATGACTTGTTAAAAAGTAAATATTTGCATATTGGTAGCAGTAGAAAGTGCGCTTACAATAAGAAAATGCACAAATAAATATAAATGCATATAAATAATTGTGAAAACCAGAATATACTGAGAACAAATTAATGACTCAATAAATGGCATAAGTGTATACGTGCAAAACGTAAAAACTTAATGGGATAACAAAATGGGACTGGTAGGAAGTGTACATATAAAATACAAAAAAATGTATGAAAATGAAAACGTGAAAACTACAGATCACAGTCCGTGAATTTAAATCATGAAAAGTTCATCAGTGAAAGCACTTCCATCTACTATGCAGCTTTGTAGCAATCAATATCCCTATGGGTGGATCGACAAAGGAGAGGGATGTGCAAGGTGGTACAACTCCACTGGCGATGACTCCAATAAATAAGAATAGTAAAGGTGGACCCTTACCCTCCGTGTTGGACCCCCTCGCTGGCAGGGTCTATCAGGCATGCAGATTTTGCCCTCTGCAGGGACCGTGTGTTGAGAAGATCTCCCCAGCAGATGTCAGGAATGCTGTCTTCGGTCCGGGCAGCTCCAAGTGATACGCCTGGAGAGGGGGGGAAAAAAAGCTCTCTTGCTCCCAGTGTGGCAAAGGAAAAAGCAAAAGAGCGGGGCTCCAATAGTGTAAAAAGTTTCAGAATTTATTGATAAAAATACAAGCCAAAACGGAGAGTGCACGCTCCGTAAGGTATAGGAACAATTAAAAACAAGCCGACATAAAAAACTCGCAGTTACCCGTGCATAACATGGGGCAATCGTGACGGCTTACAACGTAGCCACGCCCTACATGTTTTGTCATTAGTTGACGTCTTCAAAGGGGCACGAGCTACGTGTTAAGCCATCCAATATATAGTATCCCAATGCGCACCAAGCCTCGTTTTCACCTCCGCTCTCAGGGAAGGAAAGCCAAGCCTCTACCTGGTGCTCCTCAATGAATGGATGCTGCCTGAGGTGACACATCAAACAAAAGATTGAAACTAAACAAAACTTTAGCCACTCCAAGAGTGCCACCATCCCGCGCCACCTGGAGGAGAAGCCTAGCATTACTAGGCAATTAACATATCCTCCAGATGCTAATTTAAAACGTGAAACTGACAGGGCAAGAAAGAAAGACATTGCTAAATCTTAGAAATGGGCTCGATGTAGTGGTTAGTTATATTAAAAAATATTTAAAAATATATATATATATGGAAGTGTGTGAAAAAGGGACGATATTGGTCTCCATAGAAAAATTACTATATTTGAAAAAAATTATATATTAAAGTCACACCGTGAAAAATGGAGCCCCATCCATGGGCATGAAGAGCACTCGGTATCACAATAATGCGACCATACATTTAAAATACATAATATATGAACATATCACTGTACTACCCACTCTCTGAAAACCACTGGAAGCCCAAATCACTGGGTCCTCAAAGTGTCCCAGAGAGCCAACGAGCCCAAAGCGTGTGAGAGGAATAGATAATAGACCTCTATCAAATAGTTCCTAGAAACATAGTGAATGGATGGAAAAGTGAAAAAAGTGAATGGATGAAAGAAAAAAAAATAGATAAAAAAATAAAATAAATAAAAAATGCAAAAGTGGGGAAAAGAAAGAAAGCAGAAGGGCCCAAACATCACCTACGAGATGATATATATAGTCCCAATATCGACCCTTTTTCACACACTTCCATATATATATATATTTTTTAATATTTTTTAATATAACTAACCACTACATCGAGCCCATTTCTAAGATTTAGCAATGTCTTTCTTTCTTGCCCTGTCAGTTTCACGTTTTAAATTAGCATCTGGAGGATATGTTAATTGCCTAGTAATGCTAGGCTTCTCCTCCAGGTGGCGCGGGATGGTGGCACTCTTGGAGTGGCTAAAGTTTTGTTTAGTTTCAATCTTTTGTTTGATGTGTCACCTCGGCAACATCCATTCATTGAGGAGCACCAGGTAGAGGCTTGGCTTTCCTTCCCTGAGAGCGGAGGTGAAAACGAGGCTTGGTGCGCATTGGGATACTATATAAGGGATGGCTTAACACGTAGCCCGTGCCCCTTTGAAGACGTCAACTAATGACGAAACATGTAGGGCGTGGCTACGTTGTAAGCCGTCACGATTGCCCCATGCTATGCATGGGTAACTGCGAGTTTTTTATGCCGGCTTGTTTTTAATTGTTCCTATACCTTACGGAGCGTGCACTCTACGTTTTGGCTTGTATTTTTATCAATAAATTCCGAAACTTTTTACACTATTGGAGCCCCGCTCTTTTGCTTTTTCCTTTGCCACACTGGGAGCAAGAGAGCTTTCTTTCCCCCCCCCCCCCCTCCAGGCGTATCACTTGGACCAGCCCGGACCGAAGACAGCATTCCTGACAGCTGCTGGGGAGATCTTCTCAACACACGGTCCCTGCAGAGGGCAAAATCTGCATGCCTGATAGACCCTGCCAGCGAGGGGGTCCAACACGGAGGGTAAGGGTCCACCTTCACTATTCTTATTTATTGGAGTCATCGCCAGTGGAGTTGTACCACCTTGCACATCCCTCTCCTTTGTCGATCCACCCATAGGGATATTGATTGCTGCAAAGCTGCATAGTAGATGGAAGTGCTTTAACTGATGAACTTTTCATGATTTAAATTCACAGACTGGGATCTGTAATTTTCACGTTTTCATTTTCATACATTTTTTTGTATTTTATATGTACACTTCCTACCAGTCCCATTTTGTTATCCCATTAAGTTTTTACGTTTTGCACGTATACACTTATGCCATTTATTAAGTCATTAATTTGTTCTCAGTATATTCTGGTTTTCACAATTATTTATATGCATTTATATTTATTTGTGCATTTTCTTATTGTAAGCGCACTTTCTATTTTTTATTTTTCATGGTATACACAGATATTGGTGTGTTTTAGGTGCAGCTTTCATTTTGGTTCTTTTTGTTTTGCTCTGCAGCGCGGTTTCTCTTTTCTATATTGGTAGCAGTGCCATTTAAGGCTGCATATTTTGGAAAAAGGAGTGTCTGCAATAGATGGATCGGATTATGACGGTACCACTGTATGTACATGCTTTTGGGAATGAAAAGGTTCACTTGAAGATGTCTGTGCTGGAGGTACCAAATCCATTCCCAGAGGGGCCTGTGGTAAAGGAATCCTGCACTGATAATATGGAGGCTACGGTTTCTGGTTTCTGACTGTTTCAGTATTTTGGGTGTATTGTAACAAAAATAGAAGCTGAAGTGCCACAACACTGTTAAGGAGTCAAGATACAACTTTACTCCTATAAAAAAATTCAGCAGCACAATCCAAAGATTAGGTCTTACAAGCCCAGATGTTCAGCTGACATGCTTGCCACCAAACCAGCTGCTGACAAGGCCTGTGTGCTTGTAATCACACTGAAAAACTAGGAACATTTTAGAAGGTCCAGCTCACATCTAGTCCATTCACCCTGTGTTCAATCAAGCCCTGATGAAGGAAATGTTTTTGGACCCCCGAAACGCGTTGGATAATGTTTGGAATGTTCGCCTGCAATATGGTTATATCTGGACCTCTTAGCGGTGATGTGGTGATTCAGTTTCCATTTTAGTTACATTACATTACAAGGCAAGAAGACATTGGAGATCCTCTAGGGCAGGGATATGAAATTAGCGGACCTCCAGCTGTTGCAGAACTACAAGTCCCATGAGGCATAGGAAGACTCTGACAGCCACAAGCATGATACCCAGAGGCAGAGCACGATGGGACTTGTAGTGTTGCAACAGCTGGGGGTCCGCTAATTGCATATCCCTGCTCTAGGGTGTAGAAGCTGCCTGCCTGGGAACGAGATCTTTTACATCAGCATCAATAATTTAACCCATTCCCACCCCAACTTGGTGTCCCTTTGTTAAGGTCTGTATGTCCAGGATTGGCAATCATGTGACCATTGTGATTGGCTGTCACAGTGGTCACATGATTGGGAGTCAGCCTCACCAGCTACCGATCGTTAGTGGGTACCAAGAGCGGTTCTTTTTACAGCATAGAAATACAGCTCTCAGAATAGAAAAAAAGAGCTGCCCAGAGACACTAATGTGTGGCATGTGGGGGGCCTCAAGTCTACCGCACATGTGTGTTATGTGGGTGGCAAAAGGTTAAGATAGCAATACCAATAAGATAGCCTTACAGGTCCAGTGCAATTTCTCTACTTTTCCCAATACTTTCATTGTCAATGACCTAGAACAAGTATGCATATAGGCAGGTGCAGTCTATTTTCTCCACTGCAGGTGGTGCTCTTCTGCAGCGGCACTGTTGTTGCAGAGGAATTTAAGAGGAAAAGGGTTCCTCTATGGTTTTCTGGATCACTGGGGAGGCTATCCTATTGAATGCTGCCACCCCTCAAGCAGCCATCTTGGGTCAGTCAGAGCCTATTTAAGGCCCTGGCTCTCAGGTTTGGCGTGCATTTTGCAAGTTGGCAAAGTCGGGACAGGTACCCAGTCTGTTAGGGACAGTTCTAGCAGTAATAAAAGGTTCCTGACGAGGAGGGAAAGCATATAGGGTGGCTGCTCCTATGGACATCTTCCTGCTTGGGCATAAGACAGCCAGGCCACATTCTTCCCCTCGCTACTTACTGCTGGAAACCGCAAGTGCACCCAGCTGGGCAGTCTTTCCACCAGGCTTGTTGTGAACTGTTGCTGCATTACTTCAATACAAGTTTTATATTGCACCTGATTGTCTGAATTATTGCCGTGACACAGCGCTGTACCCCACCTACGGTACATGCAGTTTAGGAAACAGAAGCAGCCAGGCAAATAGTATCCCAGAAGGAAGTCAGCAATAGCAGTTCTTGTATTTCTCTCGCAGCAGGTTTCCTTTAAATAGCATTGAACACAATAGCTAGTTATGTGATAGTCATAGGCAGGCTTTATTCCCTGCTACAGGCCTCAATTGCTGTGAACAATGGTGTATCAAGAAAGCAGACATGTACAGTACATAACTATCCACATTGCATATTTATTGCTGAATACATAATTTTGCCTATAGGTCTGTAGCAAATATGAAAAATTCCAGCCCCTCAGTTTCTGGTTTGTGGCAGCTGTGACTCAGGCTCAGTTTAAAAAAAACCCCTGCGAATCCACTGCGGGTTCCCGCATCACACCTGACTCGCAAGGCAGTTCACACTGCACTATGCAAACTGCTGGGAGTGTCAATAGAATGTTAATGACACCCCCAAATCATTTCGCCTAGCACAGTGCGAACTGTCAACTCGGACAGGAATCCATGCGATCCGATTCTGGTGTGGACCAAGTTTGCAAGTTTGGTCCGAATGTGATGCAAATTCAGCCATATTATCTGTGTGGCTGAAATCGCATCGCACAGACATCGCATATGATTTGCTGTGTGGTGCAGTGCGAATCACATGCGATCTCACACAGCGCACTGGTGTGAACTGAGCCTCAATTTGCAACGTGTCACGTAGGGTGTAGAATGACTAGGCTCGAAAGTCCTTGATAATGTCCGCATGGAAGAGCAAATTCAAAAGCTGGCACCGTGGCTTGCCGGGATGGATGCTTATTGTGTAAGTCATGTCTGTGCTTCCACTAATTATTCTGACATCACTAGAAGATGGAATAATCTCCCCAGATTTATGTGACATAGCACAGACTGCCGCGTCCCCTCTCTCTGCTAGTGTGTTAACCCTGCCTTGTCAGGATCATGCCAAGCGCTCTACATCATGTTTAATATCGAGCAACAGTGTGTTGGCGGATGATTGATTTGCATTGATTTCATTTGAGAACTCAAATGACTTAAAGCCTTGCTCCAGCCAAGGCCATTTTTCAGCTTTGGATAGAATGAGAAAGAGTTTAAATTTCTACCAAGTTTTTATTTTTTCTGTAACCCCCACTAGGGATATTTTCCCTCACTTCCTGTCCGTCATACCAGAAATGGTTTGGGGTGCGGCTGTCATCGGGAGAGGAAGGCACAGACCAGAGTGAAAGTGTTATGCCGTGTATACACGGGCGGACTTTTCGACCGAACTGATCCGACGGAACGAATCCATCAGACAATTCGACCATGTGTAGGCTTCATCGGACCTGCAGCGGACTTTTTCTGTTTAAAGTCTGACAGACTTTAGATTTGAAACATGCTTCAAATCTTTCCGACAGGCTCGAGTCCGGTCGAAAAATCCGCTCGTCTGTATGCTAGTCCGACGAACAAAAACTGACGCTAGGGCAGCTATTGGCTACTGGCTATCAACTTCCTTATTTTAGTCCGGTCATACGTCATCACGTACGAATCCGTCGGACTTTGGTGTGATTGAGTGCAGGCAAGTCCGTTCGTTAGAAAGTCAGTCGAAGGTCCGTCGTAACTCCGTCGAAAGTCCGTCGGAAAGACCGTCGGACCTTTGTTGCCGAAAAGTCCGCCCTTGTGTACACGGCATTAGAAGTTCTTGCCCTTCACTACTCCATTATAATGTGTTATTGAGTCTGTCCCCACTGGAGACATTTCCCATCATTTCCTGGCTTGACAGGAAGACGAGGAAGATCTCCACTATAGGTGCACAGATGACAATAAAAAAACACAACAGAGGCTCTAAACTGTTCTATCCCAAAAAATGTATTGGCTTAAGATTGGCTGTGTGGCCAGCTTTCATCAAATATCTGCTGTTTACAGCCATGGCCAAAAGTTTTGAGAATGACACAAATATAACCTTTTCACATAGTCTGCTGCTTCAGAGTTTTTAGATCTTTTTGTCAGATGTTACTATTATATACCGGAGTATAAATACAAGCATTTCATAAGTGTCAAAGGCTTTTATTGACAATTGCATTAAAGTGGTTGTAAAGTCTCTTTTTTTTTTATAGAAAAAAACAAAACAAAAATAGTATACTTACTTCCTCTGTGCAGTTAGTTTTGCACAGAGCAGCCTGGATCCTCCTCTTCTCAGGTCCCTCTTCGCTGCTTCTGGCCCCTCCCTCCTGTCAAGTGCCCCTAGGGCAAGCAGCTTGCTATGGGGGCATTGAGTCCAGTCACAGCTCCATGTCTCCAATCAGACATGGAGCCCTGAACCGGCCCCACCCCCTCTCCCCTGATTGGCTAACTGACATTGATTGACAGCCGCAGGAGCCAATGGCACCACTGCTGTGTCTCAGCCAATCAGGAGGAGAGTCCCGGATGGCTAAGACATTCGTGGACATCGCTGGAGAGAGATAGGGCTCAGGTAAGTAATTATGGGATACTGGGGAGGCTGCTACACACACACAGAAGGTTTATATTAATGCATAGAATGCATTAGGATAAAAAAACCTTCTGCCTTTACAACTCCTTTAAAGTGATTGTAAAGTCTTGTTTTTTTTTTTTAGAAAAACAAAAACAAACAAACATGCTCCGTTGCAGTGAAATATACAGGACAGCCTGGATCCTTCTCTTCTCGGGTCCCTCTTCCCTGCTCCTGGCCCCTCCCTCCTGTCGAGTGCCCCCACAACAAGCAGCCGAGCTGCAATTGCGTGTGTCCATTCAGACATGCAGCTTCGCCCCGCCCCCTCTCTCTCCTGATTGGCTAACTGACTTTCATTGACACCAGTGGGAGTCAATTGTGCCGCTGCTGTCTCAGCCAATCAGGAGGGAAAGTCCTGGACAGCCGAGGGACTTGTGGACATCGCTTGAGAGAGATGGGGCTCAGGTAAGTATTAGGGGGGCTGCTGCACACAGAAGACTTTATCTCAATGCATAGATAGCATTAAGATTTAAAAAAAACCTTCTGATTTTACAACCCCTTTAAAGTGCTGTTCCGGTCGAAATTATACTTTTTAAATAAAAATACCCCTATAATACACAAGCTTAATGTATTCTAGTAAAGTTAGTCTGTAAACTAAGGTCTGTTTTGTTAGTTTATAGCAGTAGTTTGTTATTTTATAAACTTACAGCAGGCCGTGGCCATCTTAAGTGTGGACATCTGAAGCCAGACTGTGTTCTTCCTGGATCTCATCCTTGCAGATCTTGCACATGCTCAGTGCAGCACAAGCAGTGTAATAGGTTTCAGGTCAGGTTTCCATAGCAACGGCAGTTTCAGAGGAAGTTGCCGCCCCTTCCCAGAAGGCATTGCAAACAGGAAATGATGCGATGGGCCGCGGCCAGGGAGGAGGAAGTGAAAAATGAATACAGCAGATATACAGTAGGTGCTACAAAAAAAAAAAATATCCAATTTGTTTACAGTGCACAGTTTAGTGAGTGATGCTGAAGAGTTGTAAAAGTGGGTGGAACTCCACTTTAAGTTTATGCAAAGAGTCAATATTTGCAGTGTTAACCCTTCTTTTTCAAGACCTCTGCAATTCACTCTGGCATGCAGTCAATCAACTTCTAGGCCACATCCTAAATTAGCAGTCCATTCTTGCATAATCAATGTTCAGAGTTTGTCAGAATTTGTGTTTTTTTTTGTTCACTTGCCTCTTGAGGATTGACCACAAGTTCTCAATGGGATTAAGGTCAGGGGAGTTTCCCAGCCATGGACCCAAAATGTCAATATTTTGTTCCCAAAGCCACTTAGTTATCACTTTTGCCTCATGGCAAGGTGCTCCATCATGCTGGAAAAGGCATTGTTTGTCATCAAACTGTTCTTGGATGGTTGGGAGAAGTTGCTCTCGAAGGATGTTTTTGTACCATTTTTTATTCATGGCTGTGTTCTTAGGCAAAAATGTGAGCCCACTCCCTTGGCTGAGAAGCATCCCCACACCTGAATGGTCTCAGGATGCTTTACTGTTGGCATGGCAAAGGACTGATGGTAGCACTTACCTTTTCTTCTCCGGACAAGGTTTGCTCCAAACAAGCTCTGCACTGGTGGTGGACCAATCCCACATCTGAATCAACAGTAGGAGACTACCCTGGTGCTTGCTGGACTTTCTTGGGTGCCCTGAAGCCTTCTTCACGAATGCAGTGGAAATGTTTTAAATGGTGATTAAGTTAATTTTCATGGCAAAGAGGGACTTTGCAATTCATCTGATCACTCTTCATAACATTCTTGAGTATATACAAATTGCCATCATAAAAACTAATGCAGCAGACTTTGGGAAAATTTATATTTGGGTCATTCGCAAAACTTTTGGCCACGGCTGTACACCTCCCTATTGGACAACATAAATGTGAAACTCCAAGCATGCTGAGTGCTTGTGTTCATGTCTGAAGTCAGCCTGATAAAACACTAGATGAATAGATCATCATCGATAGATGGTTAATCATGCCTAGAAGTCTGACCATCCTTTGTTGTCCATGACCACCTTTACCCATTACTCAGGGCTGGTTCACACCACAATTTCTGCATTCTTGATCAATTTCTGCATGCGTGGTTTTTAATGTGTTTTGATCCATTCCAGTGCATTTTTACCCTCTTTTTTCCCCCCTTCATCTCAATTGACGACATGTGCATTCCATACAGAAAAGATGTAACATGTTCTACTAAAGGCTGTAATAAGTCAAACTACGCATAACAACTTGATAAAAAAAATAATGTTCTTTAGCGAGAAACATACATTCTAATTATGCTACCAAAATAAGTGTGTACTGTAAATTGCCTCCAGCAGTGTTCCTGTTTGTTCTTGCTGGAGGCTGCCATTTTGCTAAAGCACAAAGCCCTAGCTGTAAATCATAACATGAAACTAAATCCATGGATTTGCCTGTTTCAAAAAACAGTTTGATTTGATTGTGTCGTCAACCAAACTGTGAAACCATCAAATTGCTGGTGTCCTGATCACATGTGCAGCACCATGGCAGTTGCAGTTCAAACAGAAGCAGCTCTCTTAGTTGTAACTTTTAACCACTTCCCAACCCCCTTCCGCATATATACTGCAGAAAGGCAGCTCAGCTGCGCAAACAGACGTACCTGTACGTCGGTCTGTGCATGTGGTACTGCGGGCACATGCTGCGGGAGCTCGCCCACGGGTCCGGTGGACTCAATGTCTGCTGGCCAACTGCGATCGCCGTGAAGAGAGGCAGAACAGGGATCTGCCTATGTAAACAAGGTGGATCCCCGTTCTGACAGGGGAGGAGAGAGAGATCAGCTGTTCCTAGTGATCAGGAACAGCGATCTCTCTCTACTCCCAGTCAGTTCACCCCCCCCCACAGTTAGAAACACCTCCCTAGGGAACACTTAACCCCTTCCAGTGCCATTTATGCAGTGATCAGTCTCTAGTCCCTAAATCTTTCCCCTATTTTGTAGACGCTATAACTTTTGTGCAAACCAGACAATTTACGCTTTTTACAATTTTTTTTACCCAAATATGTAGCAGAATACATATACTGAAGAACACATTTGTTTTTTTATATATTTTTTGGGATATGTATTATATGTATTATAGAAGAAAGTAAACTGTTTTTTTTTTCAAAATTGTCAGTCTTTTTTGTTTATAGCGTAAAAAATAAAAACCGCAGAGGTGATAAAATACCAGTAAAAGAAAGCCCTGTTTGTGGGGGAAAAAAAAGGACATCAATTTTGTTTGGGTACAACGTTGCACAGCTGTCAGTTAAAGCGACGCAGTGCCAGATCGCAAAAAATGGCCTGGTCATTAAGGGCGTAAATCCTTCTGGGGCTGAAGTGATTAAGTCTGTCAGCAAATCGGCCTCTACAAAATCAGCAGTGCCCAAAAATGCCTAAAATGGAGAGCAACTGAGCATGTGCAGAACAGGGTAAGACAGTGTATTATTGGATTTTAAACAGTAGGAGGACTTTTTTAATGTGTTACATAGCTATACCTGCAAAAGGGGCCAGCCTGAAGTGATCTAGCAGGACTTCATTTTCTGACTAAAGTTCCACTTTAAAGCAAAAGGTGGGTCAACAAAATAATGACCAAAAAGGGGGTAATCCTTTTTCCAACTCAGTAATTCTGCTTGTTTTTAATTTTTTACATTTTTTCTGACATGTTGGTGTCATATCTTTTGCTTGGATGTTATAATTTGCACTAGTAAATACAGCTGGATAAAACAAAAACTGTGTGTTTTCATTTTGGGGCTGCAAAGCAACAAAATGAAATTTTAAAAAGGGGGTGATTCTTTTCTATACCTACTGTACTACTTCATCTGGATTGTATGTTCTGCAAAGCTACCTTTTTATTGTATCTGTCGCATACCATTAAAGAATATTTAAAAAAAAGCACACACCACTGTCAATAATCAATAGTTTCAAGATTTAAACTGGGCCCTGTTTGTCACCTAATAAAATAAAAAATCTGGCCTACTTGGCTTATAAAAAATAAGAGTAGGTGTAGAATAGGTGTGACTCCTTTGTTCATTCCAGATCTCTTCCTGAGGTTACCTAAACATCATAGGACGACAGATCTGGCAGTTTCAGGTTTTGGCGACTGGGGGACTTGCCAGGTATCCTGGGACTTGTGGTTCCACCAAGAATATGGGTCCACACATATCCCTACAAAAGTAAGGGGGGATTTTTCTTAAGAGAAATACATATGTTACCCTCAAGAACCCTATTCTACAAAATGCTGGTGCCTTGCTGCCATGCTAATTCTTTGGCTTCAAAAAATTCAGTATCACTGATCTAAAACAATCATGTAGTCAGAGAACTAAACACTCCTGATCTGCAAACTTGTAGACCGATCTGTGAGGCTGAGGATCAGTGCTAAAGCCAGGTAACTTGCATTTTCAGAACAAGATCAGCAATAGTAGCCTATGTTGGCAGTTTTGTTTAGCATAGGACTAAATACTTGTCAAGGGCTCCTCAGAGGCCATTTTGTTTAGTCTAAAATCAACGGCTACCAGCAGCAGTCCCTGAAGAACACAGGGCAAGGTAAATCGTACGTTTAGCACTGAAACTTTGGCTGGAAGCCCTGAGCTGTTCGTAATCATCACCCATCTTGGCACCAGGTGCTGCCAGCTCTCAGGTGGCGGCGACAGGCGTCCGAGCCTACCTATACGAAGCTTTGCCTGTTCGCCATCCACAAAATCTTTCCCACAGAGAGCGAGCCGCTGCCAGTATCTGTTACTATAGTAACAAAATGAGAGAGTGTAAGATGGGGGAGTGAACGCATGATGGGGGAGAAGATTAACTCACACTGTGTGAATCTGAGGGGAGGAAGCCGCATCTGAAGGGAGAAAGTTAACAGAAAGATGTGTCAGGGGCCACGGGGCCCCTGCTAAGCATTGCTGCTGGGAGGAAAGCAGTAAATAAAGGCAGTAATAAGGTGAAGGAGCCCAGAGGGCATATGGAGGCTGAGCAAGTTGGCACAGCATGAGAAGAGAAGCACAGGTTGTGTGGATAGGGGATGTGACTCCGAGGCAATTTTCAACAACTACTAGCAAAGCCGTAGCCATTTGCTGAACAGGAAAATGTACAAAAAGAAAGATTGTGCGTTTGCAAAATAAAAAAAAAAGTTAAAAAAAAATGCTAACACCAATAATTTTTAACACTTTTTTTTCTTCTTTAAGCCTCTAACTTTTAATCAACAGGTTAATTTCTGCCAAGATATACACACACATAGGCAGATTCGTAGAAGAGCACCACTTACCTTGCTGCATCTACCAAAGAACATCAATAACGTTGGCTGTACAAAGGAAGAGAACATATAGAGAGAATCTCTGGAAGGTTTTTGTTGCGGTCTGTGTCCCATAGAAGGTAAATGCATTAAGCGGGGCTCTCCCCAGCAATTACAAAAACGACACGTAAATGGGGGGCCTTATAATCTTTGTCAGCTTTTTTTTTTTTTCCAAATAACGTTTTTATTATTATTTCGTTTTTGCAATACATTATGCATTAACAAGTGGTGAATGTAACAGTAGTACAAAAGTGCAGGTTTTCTGTATAGAGTGCTGGTATTCAATTGCTATATTCCAATATTTCTTTGTCAGCTTTTTAATGGATGATTGTTTTCTGCTTATGATTGGCGGTTCACAGTGGCAGCTTCCTGACTGAACAGCACAGGTGGGTTTGGACTAGTATCTGAACACACCTGAGCTCACTTCTGGTCTCTACTTCTAAGCCCCGGTTCACACAGGGGCGGCACGACTTGCAGGTCGCCTCACCGAGGCGACCTGCACACGACTTCCACGGCGACTTGCAAAACGACTTCTGTATAGAAGTCTATGCAAGTCGCCTCAAGTCGCCCCCAAAGTAGTACAGGAACCTTTTTCTAAGTCGGAGCGACTTGCGTCGCTCCTATTAGAACGGTTCCATTGTACAGAACGGGAGGCGACTTGTCAGACGGCTAGGTCGCCTGAAAAGTCGCCCCTGTGTGAACCGGCACTTAGGGTGCCTAAATAGAAATTGTGCAAAAGCCATCCAAGTCAACTCAGGCTCCTCATACAGGTAGGTGACCACAATGCGCCTCAATGCATGCAACACACAGGGCTTTTTTTTCAGCCAAAACATGGAGGAGTACCGCCACCTCCCACACTAGCCCTGTGCTTTCTGTTCACTGCTGCCACTTTTAACCTCTTCTGCAGCTGCACACATATATGCAGCCTCTCAGTAAATGGGCCTGAGAGGCATCAGCCGGAAGGGGTTAAACACAGAAGCCAGGCTTCTGTATTTAAAAGTGACAGGACTGCTCTCCGGGCAGCTGCACTGAACCCTCCCCATTGGCAGCTGGTCCAATGTAGGGGGGGGGGGGTGCCAATTGCATCTTTAGCACCGAAGGGGGGCTTGTGCTAGAAGGGGTATGTCAATCCCAAGGATAGGGATTTGTGGGGTGGGAGATGATTTGGGAGGAAAGGGGGAGTTTTTGTTTAAAAGGGGCCGCGAGATATGCAATCCTGAATGCTACACTCTGTACATAGCACACTCCTGAACTCTGCACTCTGTGTGTAGCGCACTCCTGAACCATGCACTCTTTAGGACCCTCCCACTTTTAGTGCAATTTGGTCATAGCCAACATTTGCTGCGGTGCACTATCCCACCCCCCTGTCTGGGGGAAAGTGAGGGGGTTGAGGTCCTGCACCTATGATCTGAGAAAAAGAAAAAAAGGACCCATTCACACCTGCAATGGGTATAGAAAATAAATTATCCCCCTTTAAAATAATCACATTTTGTTACTTTGCAGCATGAAATGAAGACAGACACGGTTTTTATTTTATCCAGCTGTATTTACTCAGTGCAACTTATAACAGCCAAGTGAAAGATAGAACACAAAACGTCAGGAAAAAAAAAAAACTGAATCACTGAGTTGGAAAAGGGATCACCCCCCTAAAAATGACTTCAATCAGGTGTAGCTATCACCTTCTCAATGGCACACAAAGCCATTTGACTTTCAATAAGATAAGCTGGTAGGCTGTGGTCATTTTGATTAGCTTAGCATTAAAGGGGTTGTAAACCCTTGTGTTTTTTCACCTTAATGCATTCTATGCATTAAGGTAAAAACCTGTCACTCAGCAGCTCCCCCGAGCGCCTGTTATACTTACCTGAGCCCTGTGTTTCCCACGACGGGAACGAGCACCCCAGCTCTGTCCGGTGTCTTGTGTCTTGATTGGATAGATTGATAGAAGTGCAGCCATTGGCTCCTGCTGCTGTCTATCAAACCCAATGATGTGGACTCAGGGGGGGGGACTCCTGTTTTCTGTGTGAATAGACGCAGGACACAGGAGTGTGCCTGCACAGGTGTCCACGAAGGAGAGCGCTTCTCCGACGGGGCACTCGAGAAAAGGAGGAGCCAGGAGTGCCGCTGAGGGACCCCAGAAGAGGAGGTTCGGGCCACTCTGTGCAAAATCAACTGCAAGTATGACATGTTTGTTTGTGTTTTTTTTTTTTGTTTTTTTTATCCTGACCCTTTACAACCCCTTTAAAAAAGAATTCTTAAAGCATTTCACTCCCTGATAGTACAACTGAAGCAAACAATCAACTATGGGTGTCAAGGCACCATCAAAAGATCTCTGAGATAAAGTTGTGGACAGGCACAAGTGATAGATGGATACAAAAAAAAAAAAAAAAAGGCGGCTACCAAGAGGCCTACAACAACTCTGAAGCAGTTGCAGGAATTTATGGTAGAGTGGTCATTGTGTGCACGTGAGAACAATATCAAAAATTCTCCACAAATGTGGCTTGTATGGGAGAATTGCAAGAAAAAAGCCATTCCCTCGAGAAAGACCACACAGTCACCACTAAGCTTTGCCAAAACGCACTTTAAAGATTCTGAGGCCACATGGAAAAAGGTGTTATGGTCAGATGAAACTGAATTATTTGGCCTCAACATCAAATTACTTGTCAGGCGGAAATCCAATACAGCTTCCAAATAACACCATTCCTACGGTAATGGGGCGTACACACGGTCGGACTTTTCAGCTACAAAAGTCCAACGGACGCTGACGGACTAAAGCTGGCTGGTAATCCGATCGTGTGTGGGCTTCTCCGGACTTTCAACTGACTTTTTCAGCCTCAAATCCGACGGACTTTAGATTTGAAACATGCTTCAAATCTTTCCGACGGACTCGAGTCCGGTCGAAAAATCCGCTCGTCTGTATGCTAGTCCGACGGACAAAAACCCACGCTAGGGCAGCTATTGGCTACTGGCTATGAACTTCCTTATTTTAGTCCGGTGTACGTCATCACGTAAGAATTCGACGGACTTTTGTGTGATCGTGTGTAGGCAAGTCTGTTCGTTAGAAAGTCCGCCGCAAGTCCGTCGAAAGTCCGCCAAAAGTCCGTCGAAAGTCTGTCGGACAGGCTGTCGGACTTTTGTAGCTGAAAAGTCTGACCGTGTGTACGCCCCATAAAGGATGGAGGTGGTAATATCCTGTTATGGAGGTGTTTCTCTTCAGCAGGGACTGGAGCACTTATCAGGATAGAAGGAAAAATAGATGGGGCAAAATACCGTCAAATTCTTGAGGAAAATCTGCTGCCCTCTGCCAGAAAGTTGTTAATGGGAAGAACGTTTACTTTCCAACATGACAATGACTCAAAGCACACAGCAAAAATGACCACATTGTGGTTGGAGGAGAAAGAAGGTGAATGTTCTTGCATGGCCTAGTCAGAGCCCAGACTTACACCCCATTGAAAATCTGTAGAATGACTTGAAGACTACAGTCCAAACAGTCACTATCAAATTTAAGACCCCTTTCACATTGAGGTGCTTTACAGGTGTTTTTGCGCTAAAAATAGAGCCTGTAAACTGTCTCTTCTGCAGCCCCAGTGTGAAAGCCAGAGAGCTTTCACACTGGGGCGGTGCGCTTGCAGGACAGGAAAAAAAGTCCTGCATGAAAAGACCTGCATGCAGCATCTTTGGGGCGGTGGGGGAGCGATGTATAGACCACTCCTCCACTGCCCCTGCTCATTGAAATTAATGAATGAATGAAAGTGCCTTAAAAGTGTTTGGAAAGCAGCGCTAGGCGGGCGCATTTAACCCCTTTTTAACCCCTTCTGGGGGTTTAAAAGTGTGCCGCTATAACAGTGGTAAAGCACTGCTAAAACTAGTGTCACTTTACCGCTAACGCCCACACCGCCTCAGCATGAAAGGGGTCTAAATGAACGTGAACAGATCTGCAAAGAAGACTGGGCAAATATTGCAAAGTCTAGATATGCAAAGTTAGTAGAGACATATTCCAACAGCCCAGGGGCGTAACTACCACCATAGCGACCCATGCGGGCACTATGGGGCCTGCAGCCAAGTGGGGCTCAGTGAGGACGAGAGCACTGCCGGCACAGTCTCCTAGCTAGGGGAAGAGAGAGGAGAGGAAGAGGCAAGCTGTGACCTCTGCTGATCAGGGTGGCTTGCCTCTTCCTCTGCACAGGTGAGGCTGTATGGGGCACAGGCAGACCAGGCTGTATTGGGCACAGGCAACACTGTATTGGGCACAGGTCACGCTGCATTGGGCACAGGTCACGCTGTATGGGGCACAGGTCACGCTGTATGGGGTACAGGTCATGTTGTATGGGGCACAGGTCACGCTGTATGGGGCACAGGTCACGCTGTATGGGGCACAGGTCACGCTGTATGGGGCACAGGTCACGCTGTATAGGGCACAGGTCACACTGTATAGGGCACAGGTCACGCTGCATTGGGCACAGGTCACGCTGTATGGGGCACAGGTCACGCTGTATGGGGCACAGGTCACGCTGTATGGGGCACAGGTCACATTGTATGGGGCACAGGTCATGCTGCATTGGTCACAGGTCACGCTGCATTGGGCACAGGACACGCTGCATGGGGCACAGGTCACGCTGCATGGGGCACAGGTCACGCTGAATTGGGCACAGGTCACGCTGTATGGGGCACAGGTCACGCTGTATGGGGCACAGGTCACGCTGCATTGGGCACAGGTCACGCTGTATGGGGCACAGGTCATGCTGTATGGGGCACAGGTCACACTGCATTGGGCACAGGTCACGCTGCATTGGGCACAGGTCACCCTGTATGGGGCACAGGTCACGCTGCATTGGGCACAGGTCATGCTGCATTGTGCACAGGTCACGCTGCATTGGGCACAGGTCACCCTGCATTGTGCACAGGTTACGCTGCATTGTGCACAGGTCACGCTATATGTGGCACAGGTCACGCTGCATTGACACTAGGGCAGCTGTGGGGGGGGGGGGCTGTTTGCAGGGGGGCCCCATACAACATTTTGCTATGGGGCCCTGCTATTTCTAGTTACGCCCCTGCTACAGCCTAAAGGCTGTAATTAAAGCAAAAGGTGGTTTAACCACTTAACGACCGTGCCATAGCCGAATGACGGCTAAAGCGCGGCTCGATAACTCTGGGAGGGCATACATTGACGTCCTCCCAGAATCGCGCTCCCGCACGCCCCCATTGGGCGCGCACCCGGTATTATCCATGACCGCCGGGTCCAGAGGACCTGGTGCATCACGGATCACAGTAAATGGCCGCTGACAGCGGCCGTTTACCATGTGATCGCTCCGTCAAATGGCAGAGCGATCACTTGGAAACAAACCAACGTCATGTCCGGTTCCTCTCTTCCCTCTCTGTACCGATCGGTACAGTGTGAGCAGAGAGATCAGGTGCAGCAGCCCTGTGGGCTGGATCTGTAGTGCCCACAGCGCTGATATGTGCCCATTGCAGCCTCATCCATCCATACTCAGCAATACTCATCCATCCATCTCTAGTCAGCAGTACTCATCCATGCTCAGCCATCCATCCCTAATTAGCAATACTCAGTAATACTCATCCATCCTTACTCAGCAATACTCATCCATCCATCCATACTCAGCAATACTCATCCATCCATACTCAGCAATACTCATCCATCCATACTCAGCAATACTCATCCATCCCTAATCAGCAATGCTCATCCATGCTCAGCCATCCATTCATACTTAGCAATACTCATCCATCCATACTCAGCAATACTCATCCATCCATCCATGCTCAGACATCCATCCCTAATCAGAAATACTCATCCATGCTCAGCCATCCATCCATACTCAGCAATACTCATCCATCCATCCATGCTCAGCCATCCCATCCACCCCCAGCCATACTCATTCATGCTTAGTCATCTCATCCATGGCTCATCCATACCCACTCAGTTCTCATCCGTGCCACATCAGTTCTCATCCATGCCACTAGAGTGCCTCACAAAAGTGTAATAGGTAGTCAAATTAGATTTGAAATGTATGCCCCTAGAACACCTGATGGTGCTCCCTGCATGTTGGGCCTCTGTATGTGGCCAGGCTGTGGAAAAGTCTCACACATGTGGTATCGCCATACTCAGGAGGAGTAGGAGAATCTATTTTGGGGTGTAATTTTTGGTATGTACATGCTATATGTTAGAAATATTGTATAAATGGACAACTTTGTGTAAAAAAAAAAAAAGCATTTTCATTTTTTAAGATAACATGTTCAAAAGACTCATTATGCCTCATAGATTATACGTTGGGGTGTTTTCTTTCCAAAATGGGGTCATTTTTGGGGTGTTTTCATTGGCCTGGTGCTTCAGGGCCTTCAAAAGTGTAATGCCGCGTACACACGGTCGGATATTCCGACAACAAATGTTGGATGCGAGCATGTTGTCGGAAAATTGCGACCATGTGTAGGCTCCATTGGACATTTTCCGTCGGAATTTCCGACAAAAAAATTTGAGATCTGGATCTCAAATGTTCCGACAACAAAATCCGTTGACGGAAATTCCGATCGTGTGTACACAATTCCGACGCACAAAAGTCCATGCATGCTTGGAATCGCACTGGCTATTGAACTTCATTTTTCTCGGCTTGTCGTACTTGTTGTACGTCACCGCGTTCTTGACGATCGGAATTTCCGACAACTTTTGTGTGACCGTGTGTATGCAAGACAAGTTTAAGCCAACATCCGTCTGAAAAAAAACATGAATTCTGTTGTCGGAATGTCTGATCGTGTGTACGGGGCATAAGAGGTATAGGGCGTACACACGGTCGGACTTTGTTCGGACATTCCGACAACAAAATCCTAGGATTTTTTCCGACGGATGTTGGCTCAAACTTGTTTTGTCTACACACGGTCGCACAAAGTTGTCGGAAAATCCGATCGTTCTAAACGCGGTGACGTAAAACACGTACGTCAGGACTATAAACGGGGCAGTGGCCAATAGCTTTCATCTCTTTATTTATTCTGAGCATACGTGGCACTTTGTCCGTCGGATTTGTGTACACACGATCGGAATTTCCGACAACGGATTTTGTTGTCGGAAAATTTTATCTCCTGCTCTCCAACTTTGTGTGTCGGAAAATCCGATGGAAAATGTCCGATGGAGCCCACACACGGTCGGAATTTCCGACAACACGCTCTGATCGGACATTTTCCATCGGAAAATCCGACCGTGTGTACGGGGCAGTAGTCAAGAAATTATATGTATAATTTATGCTCCAAGAACGCCTGATGGTGCTCCCTGCATGTTGGGCCTCTGTATGTGGCCACGCTGTGTAAAAGTCTAACAAGTGGTATCGCCATAATCAGGAGGAGTAGTAGAATGTGTTTTGGGGTGTAATTTGTGCTGTGCATATGCTGTGTGTGAGAAATAACCTGCTAATATAACTATTTTGTGAAAAAGAAAAAAAAATCTTGATTTTGCAAAGAATTGTGGGAAAAAAAATACAACTTAAAAAAACTCACAATGCCTCTTACTAAATACCTTGGAATATCTACTTTCCAAAAAGAGGTCATTTGGGGGGTATTTGTACTTTCGTGGCTTGTTAGGGTCTCAAGAAATAAGGTAGGCCGTCAGTACTTCAGATGTGATCAATTTTCAGAGATTGGCACCATAGCTTGTGGACTCTATAACTTTCACAAAGACCAAATAATATACACAGATTTGGGTTATTTTTTTACCAAAGATATGTAGCAGTATAAATTTTGGCCAAAATTTATGAAGAATAATTACTAACTTGCAAAATTTTTATAACAGAAACGAAGAAAAATGTATTTTTTTTTTTACAGAATTTTTGGTCTTTTTTCTTTTATAGCACAAAAAAATAAAAAACCCAGCGGTGATTAAATACCACCAAAAGAAAGCTCTATTTGGGGGAAAAAAAGGACAACAATTTCATATAGGTACAGTGTTGCATGACTGAGTAATTGTCATTCAAAATGTGAGAGCACCGAAAGCTGAAAATTGGTCTGGTTAGGATGGGGGTTTAAGTGCCCAGTGGTCAAGTGGTTAACAAAATACTAACACAAGGAGTGATCCTTTTTCCAACTTTTTTTTTTGTTCTAAAATGTTGGCATATCTTTCACTTGAAGGTTATAAGTTGCACTGAGTAAATACAGCTGGAAAAACTGTCGGTCTTCATTTCAAGCTGCAAATCAACAAAATGTGATTATTTTAAAGGGAGGGTGATTCTTTTCTATACCCACTGTATGTTTTGTAATGCATACTTGTTATTGTACAGCACTGCATGTACAAGGGTTAGCCATTGTTTAGAAATAGTGCTTAGTAGTAGTATTAATAATTCTTTGACTTGCTTTGATGCATCTATAAAAGTTAAGCTTTAAAGGATATGCTTATTGATGATGCACATAAAAATGCATGAAAATATGCAGGGGAAAGGCGACTCTTTAGCCAAGGGTTTTTTTTGTTTCAGATTAGGGAAGGGTTAAATCCTGTCATGCATATGTTTGATGAGATTTCTATAGGAAACCAAAGTTAGGGGAAAGCCAGTCTTAGGCAGTCCATACATGAACAAATTATTATTTTTTTCTAATTACTGATTTCCCCATCTACACATGGTGGATGGGGCAATCACTCATGCTGAGTTACTGTATTCTGACAGAAGGGAGGTTTTCCCGCTGTCAGAATACACTAATCAGTGCTGCCGGCTATAGCCAGTGCACCAATCGATCAGGAAAAATCTGACAGGCTGGTTGGTTGTACAGAAGTCGATTGGTAGAGCCTGGCTGAGTTTCAATCCGTTGGCTTAAGGCTGGGTTCACACTAGTGCGTATTGGATGCGGGTCCAATTCGCATAGCAGGAGATTGTGACCGACTCTCTGGAGCAGTTTCGCACATCTCCGCAGCAGTTCCGGTGCGATTTGCACAGGAGCCCTGTGCGTCTTTTGGTCCGTTTCAGGTCGAATGAAAACGCACTGGACTCCTGCTGTGAGCTGCTGCATGCTCATATGTGAACCCAGCCTAAGACAGTTGTCCACACTGAAAGATTTCCCCCACCTCCTGTTTCAGTGACAACTAATGTTTTGGATTTCCATGATTTTCTTACAATGGTTACCAAGACAAATAAAAAAGGTGAATCGCCTCCGCCAGGCTTTGACGCTTCCCAACGTGTCCCGTCCTCTGTGTAGAGATTTTTTTATTTGCTGCATCTGCATCCACCTTTGGAGCTATGTGCAGGCAGCCCAGAAGTGAAAGCAATTGCATATGGCTGCATGGACACAGTTGCATGTCAAAATTTGGCATGCGAAGAGGAGTGGGTGCACGGATCTAATCGCAGACACTGTGCACGCGGATCCATTCACCCGCTCTATCATTATTATTATAATAATAATAATACAGGATTTATATAGCACCAACAGTTTGCACAGCACTTTACAACATGAGGGTGGACAGTACAGTTACAATACAATCCAATACAAGAGGAATCAGAGGCCCTGCTCATTAGAGCTTACAATCTAGGAGGGAGGGTCAAGTAATACAAAAAGGTAATAGCTGTGGGGGATGAGCTAATGGACAAAAACAAAAGTAAAGTTGTTAGGTGAAGGCAGGATAGGCTTCTCTGAAGAGAAGGGTTTTCAGGGATCGTCTAAAAGCAAACAGGAGTAGGAGATAGACAGATTGGGGTAGAGAGTTCCATAGGATGGGAAAGGCTCTGGAAAAGTCCTGGAGGCGAGCATTGGAGGAGGTGACCAGGGAGCTAGAGAGCAGGAGGTCTTGGGAGGAATGAAGAGAATGATTAGGTTGGTATTTTGAGACTAGGCTAGTGATGCAGCTGGGGGCAGAGTTGTGGATGGTTTTGTAAGTTGTTAGCATTTTGAATCTAATTTGTTGGGTGAGCGGAAGCCAATGGAGCGATTGATAGAGAGGAGTAGCAGACACTGAACGTTGGTAAGGTGGATGAGCCTGGCAACAGCATTCATAATGGACTGAAGGGGCGATAGCCTCTGAGAAAGGAAAGCCAATATGAAGGGGGTTGCAGTAGTTGAGAGATGACCAGGGAGTGAACTAGGAGCTTTGTGGTATCATTGATTAGGAAGGGGCCAGTGGTGGCCTGTGCATTGTGGACACATGAATTACTATGGCAGGGATAGGCAGGGGGTGTGTATTTTGAAGCATGTGATTAGAGTCAGAGGCTTTAAAATAGGGTGAGCTTGGGGCGCAGAGCACTGCGTCCCGATCCCACCCTGTTGTGTGACGATAGCGAATTTATTTTAAAGCGGATCTTCACTCATTTTTTACACTTTCGCCCGGTGGCTTCTAAATATAGCACCGAGTGCTATATGGACATGTTTTTTTTTTTTTTCTTACCTTAAGATAAGTGGCCCGGCCTGTGTTCGGTCCCTGCGGCTGTGGGTGGGGATTTTGCGGGTATCCGCGTCATTTCCTATGATCGCCGCACTGTCTCCTGGGATCTCGTGTCATTCATCCCAGGAGTCAGTGCGGAAACCCGCCGTGAAATCTCGCGTGATTTCAACAGACGTTGATGGCGCTACGATTTCTGTTTACTGCGCATGCGCGAGATCGGGGATAGAACGGTGCATGCTGGTCGATCAGCAGCACCGTATCCCGGAAGAGGATGCCTGTGGGCTTCACATGCCCACAGGCAAGATGAAAACCGGCAGCAGGTAATTTTATAACATCATTTTATTGGAGAAAACTGAGAGCAGTAAGCTCTAAAACTGGAACGAGTCAGTTCAATATTTATATATATTAAACATTGTCATTTTGCCCCAAAAAAAAAATATGTGGAGACAGTGAAACCCCGCTTTAATGTTTGCTGCCCCCCCAAAAAGGAGAACCCACCAGCCGCCACTGGAAGGGGCGTATTTTGGAGATGTTGCGAAGGTTGAGGGGGCAAGATTTGGACAGTGATTGGACGTGGGACCTAAAGGATAGATCAGAGTCCAGGATTACACCTAGAACCTTGGCATGCGGAGACGGGCTGATAGTTGTGCCATCAATCTTGACAGAGAGATTAGGGGAAGGGACACGTGAGGGAGAAAAAAATATAAGCCCGGTTTTTTAAAATTGATTTTGAGAAGTGGTGTGACATCCAGGCTGATATGTCTGTGAGTAAATTAGTGATGCATGAGGCACCTGCCCGCATGTAAGATTTTGATATATGATTGTGCCCATGAAGCTGCTGTGATTGCATCCACTTCTATGGGTTGCCTGCATGCAGCTCCGAGGTGGATGCAGACGCAGAAAAGAGTGACTTAACACAGAGGATACAACTCAGTGCCCATCTGAATGACCCCATAAATGCATTTTAAGCACCGTAATAAATAACTTCTGTCCACCGAAACAGCATATGACTTATAACACCAGAAAGAAAACACCAGCAGAGTGTGGCAAGATAACCCAACAATAACTGCTGAGCAGCCAAGGGAATGAACATATAAGAGAGCAGCAGAATATAACAGTTTTCATATCACCTTGCATTACAGTAACTAATAATAAAACTAACACGAAACTGTTACAGTGTAGCCAATTTAAACACCAGGGGAGTATGCTGAATATACAGTGTTAAAAAAAGAGAAGGCGAGTAAAAACCAGGAAACAGTAGAAACCCCCTACTCCTTTCATGACTGTTTTTTGATCTTGTAAACACTAAATACCATGCTATGAGTAATCACTTCAAATCCCTTTTTACATGGAACTCTCATAATTTCCTGTACATGTGCTGAATTCTAAAATTAGGCTAATAGCTGGGGTGTCTGGCCTAGCTGCTGAAATAAGACTATGTAGGTGTGGCTACAGGGTAGAGAATGCCCTGGCTGCAGTTGATTGGATGGGAGTGACAGCTTCCTTCTGGGTTCAGTCCAAATTCAAGTTTGTACTAAACCTGTGCTCATTTTTAGTACTAAGGATGAGCTTGGGTTTGGTCCGAACTTGAGTTTAGACTAAGGAAGCTCATAGTTGCCAACATTGTAAAAAAATTCATAGGGAGACTTTTTTGGCTGTAGGCGGAGTCTTATTATAAATAGGGGACGGGGCATGTGTTTGTAGGCGTGACATAGCTAAAAAAAGAAAAATGTGGCGCGCGCAGCGCCAAAAAATGAGTGTGGTTTACGTGAAACAGTGGGCATGGCTTATATGGGCGTGGTTCAAATGGGGGTGTGGTTAGAGTCTGAGATGAAAGAGAGATGGAGAAAGAAAGGGGAAAAGAGGGAGGGAGAGAGAGAGAAAGAAGGAAAGAAGGAGGAAAGGAGAGAGAAGGAAGGAAAGGAGGATGGAGGGACAGCAGGCCCAGATCCTACACCACAATAGAAATGTGTATTCCAGAGTTTAACAAATCAGATGTCTCCAGCGGAGCCCCTCCTTACATCAGATGTCCCCAGCGGTGCCCCTCATTACATCAGATGTCCCCAGCGGAGCTCCCTTACATCAGATGTCCCCAGCGATGCCCCTCCTTACATCAGATGTCCCCAGCGGTGCCCCTCCTTACATCAGATGTCCCCAGCAGAGCCCCCCTTACATCAGATGTCCCCAGCGGAGCCCCCCTTACATCAGATGTCCCCAGCAGTGCCCCTCCTTACATCAGATGTCCCCAGCGGAGCCCCCCTTACATCAGATGTCCCCAGCGGTGCCCCTCCTTACATCAGATGTCCCCAACGGAGCCCCTCCTTACATCAGATGTCCCCAGCGGAGCCCCCCTTACATCAGATGTCCCCAGCGGTGCCCCTCCTTACATCAGGTGTCCCCAGCGGTGCCCTTCCTTACATCAGATGTCCCAAGAGGTGCCCCTCCTTACATCAGGTGTCCCGAGCGGTGCCCCCCCGTACATCAGGTGTCCCCAGTGGAGCCCCCTTACATCAGATGTCCTAGTAGCAGTGTTTCCGCCGCCATTACAGAACAGGGGCCAAGGGGGAACAAAATAGAGTCGGAGCCGGCCGCGTGGTTACAATAGAACCACCGCTCACCCCCCGCCCCTTTCCATAACAGACCGGCAGCGGGGCGGAGTGGGGCGGGGGTGGGTGGCGCCGCAGCAGCTCAATTTCTATTGTAGCCACCCAGCCGTGTTCTACTTCTTCTGGTCTTCTTAAAAATGGCGGCCAGCGGAGAAAATGTCTCCGCCGGCTGTGGACCTCTAGCGGCGGCGAAAAATCTGGAAAAAACTGATTTCTCGGGACATTTCCCGGGAAACAATAAAATCGGGAAAAGAGTCTAAATCCCGGGAATGTCCCGGGAAATTTAAGACAGTTGGTAATTATGGAAGCTGTCACTCTCACCCACTGCTGCCAAATCAGCTGTAGCCAGGGTATTCCCTGCCCACAGCTACATGTACACAAAAGGGGCAGGGACGTTCCAAACATCATAAACCTGATATATCCATGTGGCCATATTAGGTCACTGATATTATTGTATCTGTACAATACCCCCTGGAGTATGATTTATTTGGGCTTTCACAGCCTCCTTTAATGATAGTTTTGAACAATTGATGCAGTTTTATTCTGACATGGAGAGCACATTTTAAAAAGTTGCTAAAAGCATTTAAACTAGGGTTGTCCCGATACCACTTTTTTAGGACCGAGTACAAGTGCCGATACTTTTTTCAAGTACTCGCCGATACCGATCCTTTTTTTTTTTAATGTCACGTGACAGTGTTTTTTTGTTTTTTTTTAACAGTGCTTTCTTTTTTTTTCGGGGGGGGGAGGTGTTTTTTTTTTTTATTATTTACAATTTTTATTTTTTACAATAATATTTTTTTTATTCTTTATTGCAATATGTGTTTTTTTTTTTAATCAGCCCTTTTGGGGGGCTTTGGTGAGATATCAGGGGTCTTAACAGACCTCTGATATCTCCCCCTTGAGACAGAGAAAGAGACAGAGGATAGAGATTCCCCAGTCCCTTTCTCTGCAGCCTCAGCTGCACTGAGAATGAATGGAGAGAAGACAGCGGCTCCTCTCCATTCATAAACTGACACATCGTAATCATAGGAGATTACAATGTTTCAGTTATGTGAATAGACAGAGTCAGCTGACTCTGTCCATTCACAAAGGAAGGAGGAGGGGGACGGCGGAACGGAGGGGGACAGCGGAGGGGGACAGAGAAGGAGAGGGGAACGGCGGAATGTGGGGACAGCGGAGAGGCACAGCAGAACGGAGGGGACAGCGGAGGGGGACAGAAAAGGAGAGGGGAACGGCGGAACGGAGGGGGACAGTGGAGAGGCACAGCAGAACGGAGGGGACAGAGAAGGAGGGGGGAACGGCGGAACGGAGGGGGCATGGAGGAGGATGCAGTGACATACAGCGGTGACCGATTACCGCTGTATGTCACTAAAGCCGCTGAAAGCCGCTGCGGGAGAAGCTTGTAACTCCCCCACGCGCCGATCACACTTGACTTCCAGGTATCGGCGGAAGCATCGGGAGCATTTGCCCGAGTACAAGTACTTGGGCAAATGCTCGGTATCGGTGCCGATACCAATACTAGTATCGGTATAGGGACAACCCTAATTTAAACTCAAACAGGTTTGAGAAATACACATTTCATTTAAAGTGGGTGTAAACCTCAGACATGAAATATGAACAAAGTATATGCCTCTAGTGCAGTGTTTCTCAACTCCAGTCCTCAAGGCGCACCAACAGGTCATGTTTTCAGGATTTCCACTATTTTGCACATGTGATTTGATCAGTTTCACTGCCTTAGTAATTACCACAGCTGTTTCATCTGAGGGAAATCCTGAAAACATGACCTGTTGGTGCGCCTTGAGGACTGGAGTTGAGAAACACTGCTCTAGTGTATACTTTTCTCAGTTAAAAGCACTAAGTGTAATTTCTGTCTGCTGCTTCATTCATCTGCTATAGTTACATAGTTAGTCAGGTTGAAAAAAGACACAAGTCCATCCAGTTCAACCTTAAAAACAATAAATTAATAAAATAAAAAATATCGTACAATCCAATATACCCAATTTTATACCCTCAGTTGATCCAGAGGAAGGCAAAAAACCCCAGCAGAGCATGCTCCAATTTGCTACAGCAGGGGAAAAAATTCCTTCCTGATCCCCCAAGAGGCAATCGGATTTTCCCTGGATCAACTTTACCTACAAATGTTAGTACCCAGTTATATTATGTACATTTAGGAAAGTATCCAGACCTTTCTTAAAGCAATTTACTGAGCTGGCCAGAACCACCTCTGGCGGGAGTTTATTCCACATTTTCACAGCTCTTAGGCCCCTTTCACACGATCGGACCGTTCAGGTCCGCCTGTCAGTTTTGATGGCGGACCTGAACGGGCACTCCATGTTAGCCTATGGAGCGACGGATGTCTGCGGAGACATGTCCGCTGACATCCGACCCCGTCCGATCCGCTAAAAGCAGACGGATGGCCCTACGTCCAGGTCCGTCGCTGGTGGATCGGATCGGGTGAGATCTGATGAAAACGGACATGCTGTCCATTTTCATCTGATCCCTCCATAGGCGGTAGCGGCGCCTGACAAGCCCCTCCCCGCTCAGTGAGCAGAGAGGGACCTGTCATCCGCCGGCTCAGCGGAGATCAACGGAGAGATCTCCCGCTGAGCCGGCGGACCGAGGCGGGCTCCGTAGAAACGGAATCCGCCTCGTGTGAAAGGGGCCTTACTGTGAAGAAACCTTTGCGTATTTGGAGATGAAATCTCTTTTCCTCTAGACGTAAAGAGTGCCCCCGTGTCCTCTGGGTTGACCGTAAAGAGAATAACTCAACACAAAGTTTACTATATGGACCCCTTATATATTTGAACATGTTGATCATATCCCCCTTTATTCTCCTCTTCTCAAGAGTGAATAAATTCAGTTCCTCTAATCTTTCCTCATAGCTGAGCTCCTCCATGCCTCTTATCAGTTTTTACCCTTCACACAGGAACAGCCTCAGCTCTGTTCCTGTGTGAAGGGGAGCGTGTCTCTTCCAATCAGCTCTCAGAGCTCTCCCCACCAAGCTCAGCAGAGTGTAACATCAGCTTTCCGCCCCTTTTTTCTGAACTCTACGCCAAGCTTTTAAATTTAGCATTTTGAATAACTGCAGATACTGAAAATCCTGCACATAGACAGGTACAACTTATGTAGGAGGATTTGTCTCTGTGTGTCATCTGAGGATAGTCCCTTTATTGGGTATATGTAAGGGTTTACAACCACTTTAAGGCACACCACTGCTTAGGTGGTCGTATGCTTGGACACTGGAGTATATACTCCATAGCAAACCACGCTTGTTAGTAAAATAAGGGTATTTACACTGTACAGGCAGTCCCCGGGTTATAAAACAAGATAGATTCAGTAGGTTTGTTCTTAAGTTGAATTTGTATGTAAGTTGGAACAGGTACATATTTTTAACTGTAGCTCCAGCCAAAAATGTTTTTGTAGGTTTTGAATAGGTAGCATAAGGTAATTCAAAAAATATAAAATTGTGTCACCGGCGAAAAAAAAAAAAAAAATAATGATAATAAAATTTTAAATTTTGATCTACTGCAGTTAAAAAGTCCTATACCATAGGTTAGGAGAAAAATGTATTAAAAAAATGTTTATAATAATCCCCACAGTCCATATACATTCAATGTGCATATTATGCTCCAATTTTCATCCGCGCTCTATAGCAGAAACTTTTCACCAGGAACCCATACCAGATTGAGGCTTGGAACGCACACTGAACTCGAGGAACGAAGCCGCGTAGAAAAACACTAAAACAAACTGCTGGAAAAGACTTAGTGCCGGTCCTGAGGAATATTAAATTGTGAGTGCACATTTTACACAAAATTTTGGGTTGTCGTGGAAAAGGATTGGCGATAAAGCTTCAGCGGAGACACCTTTTTTCCCCATCATAACTCTTACAGAAGTGACTTCCCTTCCTAGGGGCAAATTTCCTCACTTCCTGTTGTCTCCCTCGATATCTAAGTATGCGTTGTTTGTAAGTTAGATGTATGTAATTTGGGGACCGCCTGTAGTCTGTTCTTGTGTGCATCGCAGAGGCATAATAAATTTGGTGAGCTTGGCTTGGTCACGCTCAATGTGGTGAGGCACACTCTTCTTTTGGTGCATGAGGCCCATTATGTTTGCACATCTTCATTTTTATGGCCTTATGCCGTGGACACACGAGTGGACTTCTCGTCGGACTGAACTCCGAAGGACTTTTCGACAGAGTTCTGACGAAACAGACTTGCCTACACACGATCCCACCAAAGTCCGATCGTTTCGAACATGATGATGTACGACCGGACTAGAATAAGGAAGTTAATAGCCAGTAGCCAATAGCTGCCCTTGCGTCGTTTTTGGTCCGTCGGACTAGCATACAGATGAACAGATTTTTCGATAGGAATCGAGTCCGTCGGAAAGGTTTGAAACTTGTTCTATTTCTAAGGTCCTTCAGATTTTTAGACAGAAAAGGTCAGATGAAGACCACACAAGGTCAAATTGTCTGGCGGATTCGTTCCGTCGGAACTTTGATGCTGAAACGTCCGGTCGTGTGTATGTGGCATTAGCCTAAATGGCCCACAAACCCAATATGTTGCTGTTATCTTTAGAGGAAACAAATCAAATAGCCCACTTTCTGTATAAAATGAAAACCTTTTACATATATACGGTATTTTTGAAAGCTGGAAGTAGTACTTTATCAATAAATGTCTCTGCTTGTTTTAGATTACTGTCCCTTTATGTTCAATATGTTCTATTTATCAAAAGTGGTAATACAATCCAAGAAAAGTGATGACGTTTCCAGGAATCAGTCTAGGCTCACACTGAATGCAGCTTTGAAATCTTGCGCCTTCACTTGAAATCGCCCAATTTTAAAGCCGTATGTCAGTGCAACTTCAGGTGTGACTTGGCTAACATCTGTGCGACTTCATGCACATATGTCTATGCAAATCAGTCTCGAAATCGCCAAGAGTAGTGCAGAAACTACTTTTTCTAATCAGTGCAGCACCGGTGTCACACCGATTTGAACAGTTCCATTGCTGACAATAGGGTGCGACTTGTCACGCGATTTGACCTGTCAAGTCACATCGGTGTAAACGGGGGGGGGTCTACAAAACCAGGAAATGGTTTTACTGTCCCCTTTAATGAGGCACCATTGACACTGCTCTTCTCACAGGTGAGATAATTAATCCTATACCTCTTCCTGTCTCTAGTGTCAGGCAGAGCAAGCAAGATTCATCGACCACAATCATCTATCGAGACGTCTACTGACCCCGGTGTTAGGGCACTTCCACACTGGCAGCGCCCGGGTGTCGGCGGTAAGGTACTTTATTGTCGTTTTTGTGACGCTTTTCGGCCGCTAGCAGGGCGCTTTTAACCCCCGCTAACGGCTAAAAAAGGGTTAAAAGCGCCGCTGCATGCACCGCTCCTACAGCGCCTCAAAGATGCTGCTTGCAGGACTTTTTTGAGCGTCCTGCCAGCGCACTGCCCCAGCGTGAAAGCACTCGGGATTTCATATTGGAGTGAAAGGAGAGGTGCTATTTTAGCGCTATAGCGCCTGTAAAGCGCCTCAGTGTGAAAGGGGGCTTAAGGTAAAAAACACTGCGTTCCAAGAAAAGTGCTCTTAAAAGATATAATTCTGGAGTAGATCTGGAATAACACTGCGTGATATCTCAGAATGAACCATGTGACTGCCCCTGGACAGCTTGGTTTTCATAGAGAAAAATACGGTAAGTAAAATATGTGAATTGTAAAGAAAAAAAAAAGTGTATGTGTGGAAAACATTTATTACATAACTGTATAAATTAATCAGATTATATTTTTCAATAGTTTTATTCTTCAGTTGTCAATGATTTTACTTCTATTTCATGGGGGAAAAAAAATATTTAGCTTCTCTCTCATAATAATATTCTTATAGTGCTGGCAAAGAGTAAGGAACCATTTACACTTCTATGGTCTATTGCGGTATGTCAACACGTGTTGCTTTATTGCAGGTCATGCATTATGAATGGGCTGACAACTCATCTCAACAAATGTGCACCTTTTTTTTTGCTGACGCACCACTGCATACAGCGAACCAGTGTGACATGTGTTGTGTGATGGCAGCTACTGTACAGTGCATTGGGGTGTCATTCACAATGAATAGGACTGTACATTGAGCTGTGTGTTACTGCAACATATGGGTGTGAAAGGGAGCTTAGAGCCCAATTACACTGTTCTATGCATGCTTGTAACATATATTGCACATGCCTTTTCAGAGGGGTTCTATTCCTCTCTAATGCTGGCCATACACTATTTAAAAAAAACAAAAAACGACCGAACCCATTTTTTTCGAAAAAACGAACATTCGGCCGTGAACGCAAACGATAGTGCCATCATGCAATGACCGATAAATCGTTCAGTGGACATAAATGAATGCATTTTTTTGTTTGTTTTTTACATATTCCTAGTGCAAACAGTTCGGATGGGAAACACATAAATTGAAAGGTTAATCGGCAGAAAATTCCAAACTTGTCCCTTGTTTTTTTTGGCTCAAAAACGTCCCGAGTATCGATTTTGTGCCCACTAAAAACGAACAAACTGTCTATATGAACGAATTTCGGACAATTTTTTTTATAGTGTATGGTCAGCATAAGGCTGGCCATACATTTGTACAATTTTCCTTTAGATTTACCAAAACCATATAATAGGAGGTCAAACCTAAACACTTTCAATTTGTATGCAATCAGGCAGGCCCTTGCACTACATAATTGAAGGTAAATCTAAAGGAAACTGAACAAGAAAATTGTATACTGTATGGCCAGCTTGGCCTCCAACATTTTTCAATGTGGTGCACTGATTTGCCAAAAAATAAGTTCGGTACATTTTTTGGTCAAGAGAACTCTGGTGAAATAATTATTTTTGGGGTAATAGCACAAGGTATCAAAAACATCACACAAAAACGTATTTGTGAATTCGTTTTGGGCTTTTGTCTTAAATATGGTAAAGTGAACCTTTGCTTTTCCTGGCAGAGGTTTCACATATTAGTGGCTCCTACGGCTGCTTGTCTTCGCTCCCCTTCCCATTCCGGCTGATGATAGCAAAAGAAAAACACATGATTCTTCTGGTTATGGGAAGCATGTAACTTAAAGCTCCCCTTCCTCCTAAATGAGAAAAGGAGGAATTGCCCCGGGGATTGTACGGGTGGGGGTTAGGTTCATGTAAAGCAAGTAGAAAAGTAGAAAGGTAGAAAAAAAATACAAAATTTATTCAAAAATTACACAGAATATATGATTAAAAACAATATGATGAACAGTTCATACAGTTAATCTCCTGCAATGTGTCGGAAAGGGCTCTAGAGTGAAAGAATACAATCGAACATGACAGTCAAAATACCCAACATGTTTTGGAATTTTGTTAGTACAGTTCCTTCCTTCCGTGCCGGAGGACACCAGAGAGCCATGGCCACTAAACAGCCAGGACCACATGACGCTTGTGCCTGCTGTCAGAGATAAAATGATGTGTCATATTTGTGGTATACAATGAAAAATAGTAGGAAAAATGGAAAATGGAAAAAATAATATGAATATAAAAATATGAAATTATAAAAAAATATAAAAAATGAAAATAAAAGATAAAATATAAAAAATAAAAAATTGGAGACCGAAGATTGGAGTGGATCTGGAAAACAAAGGGAATGTAGTAAAGTTAAATTCATACAATTATAGGACAGAGAACATGAGCTTAAGTTATACAGTGTAAGCAACATTGATAAAGAGTGCAATATATCGCAAAATAGAGAATTTTATTGAGATCACCTGCTCTGGGGGTTTGGTGGAGTCGGTCTAATACCAGCACTGATATTTTTGGAAAATGATTACTGTGCACAGCCGCTAAATGACGACCCAGAGGGAAGCCAGGATTGTTACTTTTCATGGCTGCTATGTGGCGGTATAATCTCTTCCATAATTTTTGGATGGTTTTACCCACATAATAACAGCCACACTCACATTGCAATAAATATATTACAAATGTGGTCTGGCAGTTGGCATAATGTTTAGGGGAAAAAGTCCATCCATTGGGAAGGCGTGGATACCTGTCCGTGTTGATGTAGCGGCAGTAGCCACAAGCGCCACAGGGAAAGGTACCAAGGGTGTTACAGGGGTCGCCTCGAGTAAGTCCCCTGAATTCACTCTTGACCAGAAGGTCTCCTACTTACGTATTGCATCTGAAGGTAACGAGGGGAGTTGGAGAGACGAAGGGCCCTATTGATGGATCATTGGTTAAGACATGCCAGTACTTGGTCAGGATTTGTCTCACTTGTGTGTGTTCATTTGAAAAAGTGGTGACTATCCTGGTGTAGGGGTTCGCATCCGGTATAGGCTTATTCTACGACCATAGCAGGTCTTGTCTGTTACGATTGTTTGCTTTGTTGAAAGCTCTTTTTAAGCATCTATGGCTATAGCCTCTTTCCAAGAGACGATTTGTAAGGGCCCTGGCTTCCCGGAGAAAGTCCTCATTGTTTAAGCAATTGCGTTTGATCCTAAGGAATTGGCTGAAAGGGATTGAATTTACCAAAAGGTCTTGGGTGGAAGCTATTGGAATGCAAGATGGTATTGCCTGACGTAGGTTTTCTATAAAGCTTACAAGCCAGTGTGTTGTTAGGGCTCTTGAAAATCTCGACATCTAGAAATGTTATAGATGCGGGATCGTATGACATTGTGAACCTTAAGTTAAATTCATTGCAATTCAAAGTGGTTAGAAGAGTATGTAATAAATCGACTGGCCCATCCCAAAGGACGAAGATGTCATCGATGTACCTGAACCACATATTAATGTGTCGCAGGTGCATGGAGAAATCCTTGTCCTCAAATAAAGTCCTCTGCCATTCCCCCAGGTACAGATTGGCGTAGCCAGGGGCACAGCAGGTGCCCCTGGCTACGCCCTGTACCTGGAGGAAGTATTGTTCATTTAAACTAAAGACATTATGTTGAAGTATAAAGTCCAATGCCAACAGTATGAATTCATAAAACGCTTTTTCGAGAAAAGTGGCTTTTTATAGGATTTTTTTAATGCAGATTAACCCCTTGTTATGCGGTATGGAGCTATAGAGTGTTTCTACATCAATGGATACCAAGATGGTATGGTCAGTCACTTGGACTCCATCAATAATTTGCAACAGGTGGATCGTGTCTCTCACGTATGAGGGTAAAGAGGACACTAGTGGCCTAAGGTGTTCATCTACTACTTTCGAAAGGTTTTCCGTAATGGACCCGTTACCCGACACAATTGGTCTCCCCGGAGGATCCATCTTGTTTTTGTGGATCTTGGGGAGAGAGTAGAATGTGGATATTATTGGAAACGAAGTACGGATAAATTTCCATAGCTGGTTGGAAATTATATTGTTGTTGAGTGCCCTGTCAACGAGGATATAGAACTCCTCATTGAACAAGGTGATTGTTTTAAGTTTGATAGGTCTGTACCAGTCAGTGTTGCTGAATATTTTCATACACATCGACACATAGTCGGCATTATTCATCAAGACAATATTTCCACCCTTATCTGAGGGTTTGATAGTCAGATTCGGGTTATTGGATAGTTCCCTCAGGGCTACCTTTCATTAGATGTCAGGTTATCGGGTACACTTGTAGCTGTATTTATGCTTTTTATATCCTGAGTAATCAATTTTAGAAAGGTGGCTATGCCATAATTGGAGCTCGGGGAAGGGTAGAGGTCAGATTTTTTCTTTAGTGTCGAGGGGGCTTTACAAGCAGTAGTTGAATTAGTGGGTTGATCTAGTAAGGATTCCAAATCGATAACGTCAATAAGGTCTCTAGTGTCACTCTCCTCTAAGAGTGAATTTAGATTGGCTAATGCTTGGCGTTCGTCAAGAGGTTGAAAGGTGGTTGAATCTACATCAACTTTATCAAACATACTCTGTAGTTGGAGCTTACGTGTAAACAAGTGTAGATCCTTTATTGTTCGAATTTGTAAATTTTATGGTTTGAACAGAACGTAAGCCCCTTAGACAGTATGGAAATTTCGTCCGCTGTAAGAGGAGAGGTTGATGACATTGAATTGGGGTGCGGCAATCTGTTTTGTAGATGTAGTATGTTCTAAACCGGAGGGGCCGACAGAGGTCCTGAGTTTTTTGGAAAAAAGAGATTAGGGATTCTGATGTTAGTAAGCTAACCAGCTTCTTTCCCACTGATCCCAGGGTGAATTGGGGCAGGGGTATCGCCTTGTGTTAGTGAAATTGGGGTGGTAGTCTTAGTGGGAGTTTTACGTGTACGGTGACCCTAAATGCGTTTGGGTCTCCCCTCAGAACTGTCTCCATCTCTATGTCTTTTTGGTTTCCTTGTGCGTTTAGTCTGTTTGGAAGAGGATTGCAATATACTAGAAGAGATGGACGAAGTATCAGAGAAATCTGATTGACGACCACTCTGTGTAGGATAACGTTGGTTAGTTCTATCATTGGCATTTTGGTGCCATCTATAAGTTCTGCCTTCCTGAAAGGCCTGTTTGTCCCGTAAAAATTTGTTTTCCTTTTTCAAAGGGATGGTTTTGTTGAAGGACTCAATGTGAGACCTCAATTTGTCATTAAGTTCAGAGAAGGAAGAATGAGTGTTCAGTACATTAATCTGTGAGTACAGTCAGGCTTCCTCCTAAATGACAGCACTGGTGATTGGCTGCTCAAGCTCTCAGTGCTGCCACATGGGGGTAGACAAAGAATCTTCAGTCCTGTGTAAGCTCCAAGTAGCAACAAACTGGCCATACACTGATTGAAAAAAATTAGGAAGTCCAGCTGGGAATGGCCAAATTGTGATCAGTGTGCGTGGGCTTGACAGAAGTTGATTAAACAATCAATATGGTGGAAACTTTTTATTGCTCAGAAAATCAGTTGCAGCCTAAGATCAGTGTAGTCTGACAGCGGCAGGTGCCACTGTCAGAATACAATGTTCCAGCTGAGAAATTCCTCCATCCAGCTCGTTTATGTTGATATGGGAATCTGTTAGATTTTTTAAAATTATTTTTCAGCCTGCTAACTAAACAAAAAAATAAATAAATAATTGTATGGCCAGCTTCACACTTTTTGCTTTTTAATGATTTAACTTCCTTGCTGGGTGGGAAGTGTCTGCGGCTGGTGAGGGCAGCATTAAAATTAACCTGTTGCTTCCGCAAAGTACACTTTTTTAAAAATGGAAATATACTAGCTGTGATAAGATAATTCCAATTATAGGTGTCTTTGCAAGGAAATGTTGACTAGTTTTAATTTTACGTCCTGTGTGTAGTCAGTTCTCCATATTCGTATGTCCTAGCTAAGTATATTTGAGCCAAGAACAGAAAAAAAATCCTCCCGTAGTGAAACAGGAACCTGGTCTGCTACTGCATGAGATGTGCTGTCAGTCAACATAATGTAGGGAAGAGATTAAGGCCGGGTTCACACAGGCTGTGGTCGCTGGTAACAGCAGGGGGTCCGGTGTGTCCCTGTTCACCATTTCAGGTGCGAATCAGGTCCACATTTTTGTCCGAATTCGAACCTGAATTGTAACCAAAGACCCTTTTCAAATGTGGACCTCGGCCGCCCCGGAGGTATGTGAACCGGCTCCATTGCGAGCCGGGCACACTCTCCTGTTATGGGAATTGAATGCAGGGAAACCTCCATCCAAAACGCATAGACTGACTAACCCGTTTCAAGAAATTGAGGAAGAGAGAGGAATTGATTGAAACGCGTTAGCCAGTCTATTCATCCATGGAAGCAGTCCCATGTCATGTGGACAGATTTTATGGACATATGTGGAAGTACTTTATGACATGCTTTTATCAAGTCTATGTTTGTGAGTATGATACTTACCTTTTATACAATTAATACTAGTCTACTGAGGATAATGCATTAGGTCCACTAGGTCTTTTTTTCACACTCCTTATATTGCCCCAGAGCATAGTAAGGTGGTAGGATCATAAAAAGAAGTACATCACTTCACTAAACCTTAAAGTGTTTGTAAACCTTGAGGTTTTTTTCACCTGCATTCTATGCATTAAGGTGAAAAACCTTCTGTGATGCAGCAGTCCCCCAGAGCCCCCCTTTTACTTACCTGAACCTGGTCTTTCCAGTGACGGGGACGAGCACACCAGCTCCAGCCGGTATCTCGGGTCCTGATTGGATAGATTGATAGCAGCGCAGCCATTGGCTCCCGCTGCTGTCAATCAAATCCAATGGTGCAGAAGCCAGGGGGCGGGGCCGAGTCCTGCTGTCTGTATCAATGGACGCAGCAGCAGGACTCAAGAGCACGCCCGCACAAGTGCCCCGAGGGAGAGGCTTTCCAACGGGGCACTCGAGAAGAGGAGGAGCCAGGAGCGCCGCTGAGGGACCCCAGAAGAGGAGGATCAGGGCCACTCTGTGCAAAACCCTTGCACAGAGGAGGTAAGTATGACATGTTTGTTTTATTTTTTTTGTAAACGATCTCCTTGTAAAACAACCCATTCAGAATAAAATAGAAATGAAAAGTAAAACATTTATGTATAGATATTAAAAAAAATTCTTAATACATTTTTTCCCCTTTTTTATAAGTGATAACATACCCTCTGTTCTCAGCTGAATAAGGAGCTCAGGGAGGAGAAACAGCATCACACTGATCTTTCCAGCGAATGGCTGGGCAGGGGGGCATTTCAGCACAGGTCTGATCATGGAAAGAGAGAAGACTCTTCAGCATAGCTAAAAAAAACTGACCACGCTGTGCTCTCATGCCTAACATGGTCAGTTTTTATTAGGAAAACAGAGACACTGGCAGAAACACCAGGGATTTCACACAAAGGAAGCAATACAAAGAAAACAGAATACTTTTTCATACAAGTACATCTACACGAGGCATCAGTAAAATCTGCACTGGGAAACAGCCAGAGAACACACATTCCGATCGAATCAGTCCTTTGTGCCAACCTACTGTACAAATTGGGATCAGTAAAGCCCATTGGAGTGTGAGCAGCATGGCTAAGAAGCGCTGTGAAAAACCTGCTGAATCTGACCGCAATTGATTGGCAGTAAATTGAATGGACTTTTTACCTTTAGCACACATGCAGTGTTTTCTGGAGGGCTTTAGCTGGTTCTCCTATTGATTTCAGCTGATGCCTGACCACAATTATCTGGATCTTGCAACCCAACTGTGCAAAAAATTCTGCCTTTGTGCACAATTGTAACAATGAGTCTGCTAGATCCTGAATGTGTGCAGGAAGACTAATCTTAGACGTGTGATTGATATTTCTGATTATGGAACGTAAACAGGATGTGACCGATGCAGCTGTGACAAGCAGTGATACATAAGTGTTAAAACCTCTATTCATGATATATTTCCTGGGGGTCGATGAATGCTGCTGTAATGGAGGGGGGGGGGGGGGGGGGGTTGGTGTTCAATCCTAAGGGTCCAGGGATGACTGCTTTTCAAAAACAAAGGCTACCCAGGAGTGCTTTAAATTCCTCTTATCAGGGTAAGCCAGGAGGCAAATTTCAGCTTTCCCTCTGTGGAATAAAAAACCTGGAAAAAAAAATCAGCAATGGAAAATATGTACAAGTGAGCTTTATTATGTTCATTTAAAGGGAATTTGAACTTTCACCCCACGCCCTCCTATATGTCTGTGTGTCTGTCTATCCATTATATATGTAACTGGTAGCACATATAATTTGTTTTCATAGGGGGGGCTGACCATACAGCAGAAGGAAAGCTTTTTCTAGCAGCAACTACGCCATGGCATAGAGGGGATTCTTTTCCAGATGCTTCTCTGCAAACATCCAACAGTGCAGCTTTCCAGATGGGTCTCACAAACTCTTGGGCTATCCTTCTCTGTTGATGCGCCAGGCTGTATGCATGTAGGCAGGTGGAGTCTGCTGTGCTCACTGTAGGTGGTGCTCAACTGCAGCATCAATGCAGAGGGAGAGAAAATCATTAGAAACAGGGCTAGTCTATGGTTTCCTGAGTCACTGGGGTAGTGATCTGATTGGATGCTGGCCACTCATGTGACTCTGGTGGCCATCTTAGGTGTGGCAAAGTCTATTTAAGACCCTGACCCCTGGGTTTGGCACTCTAGATGCGAGTGGGTAGTGTAGGGAGAGGTAACCCATCTCCTAGGGACAGTACTAGTGATAGGGAAAGGTTCTTGATGAGGAGGGAAAGCAGTGGCGTACCAATGGTGGGGCAGAGGGGGTCCGCCACAGGTGCCACACATTGGGGGGGTACAGTAAAATAATTTTTTTTTTGTTATTAGTAGTCCCCCCATGGAGCGGGCTGGCAGCTCCTTCTCTCTGTGTGGCCGAGCGATGTGCAGGGAGGGAGGCAGGCAGAGGCAGACAGTCGGGAGAGGACTCAAGCCTGCTAAACAGTGGTGTGGGGAGCATCTCCCTTTACACCTCCAGCCAGCAGTGCACACTGTACAGTGGAGGGGGGCTTCTGACCTGCACAGGCACTGGCTTGTGTACTGTGAGTTGCTCGGCCACTCTATAGCAGGCATCATAGAGCTGCCAATCAGTAGTGCAGCAGTGTGTGTGTGTGCGTGTGCTGGGGGTGCTGAGGGTATGGAGACTTACTGAAGGATACAGAGGATCTAGGGGTGCAGAGGTGTACAAGGGGGTATGGAAGTGTGCTGGGAGTGCAGATGCAGGCTGGGGGGGGGGGAGCGGGTGGCTCCTGGGGGTAACAAAGACATGCAGGGGGGTACAAAGGCATCTGGGGGTGCAGAGGTGCGTGGGAAGGTGTAGAGGATTGTGGGAGGGTGCAGAAGTGTGCTGGGGTTACAGATGTGTACTCAGGGGTACATATGAGGGGTGCAGGGAATTGTGGGGGGTATGGAAGTGTGCTGGGCGCTGTGAAGGTGTGCAAGGGGTGCAGAGATGTGTGTGTGGGGTGCAGAGATGAGCAAGGGGGTAAGGAGGTGTCCTGGGGGGGGGGGTACAAGGATAAAATGTGTATATAGAGATGTGCTGTGGGCACAGAGGCATGCCCACAGCACATCCCTATATACACATTTTATCCTTGGTACAGAGGCATTCTGGGGGTGCAGAGATGTCTAAAGAGGTACAAAAGAAAGGTGGGGGTACAGAGATGTGTTGGAGTACAGGGATGTTCTGGGGGTACAAAGATGTGCTGAGGGGATACGGAGGTGTGCTAGGGGTACAAAGATGTGCTGAGGGGTTACAAAGATGTGCTAGGGGTACGAAGATGTGCTGAGGGGTTACAGAGGTGTGCTGGGGGCATGGGGTGTTTTGGAGGTGCAGAAATGTGCTGGAGAATACGGAAGTGTGCTGGTGGGCATGGAGGCATGCTGTGCTATTTGTGGAGCATACTGTATTATTGTGGAGTATACTGTAATATTTGTGTAATATTTGTGATGATCACTATATGTAATATTTGTGGAGCTTAATGTAATATTTGTGGTGGAGCAGTGTACTGTAATATTAGTGGTGGCGCATACTGTAATATTTGTGGTGGAGCAGTATAATGTAATATATGTGGAGCATACTGTAATATTTGTGGTGGAGCAGTATAATGTAATATATGTGGAGCATACTGTAATATTTGTGGTGGAGCAGTATAATGTAATATATGTGGAGCATACTGTAATATTTGTGGTGAAGCAGTATAATGTAATATATGTGGAGCATACTGTAATATTTGTGGTGGTGCATAATGTAATATTTGTGGAGCATACTGTAATATTTGTGATGGAGCAGTATATTGTAATATTTCTGGAGCATAATGTAATATTTGTGGAGCAGTATAATGTAATATTTGTGGTGGAGCAGCGTACTGTAATATTTGTAGAGCATACTGTAATATTTTTGGTGGAGCATAATATAATATTTGAGCATACTGTTATATTTTGTGGTGGAGCAGCTGTAATATTTAGACATCCCAACCTACAAAAACTAATTTCAGGGAGGTGGCAAACTCGGAGAAGGACAGCGGGCCAGAGGAGAATGGGGGGCGGAGAAGGAAAGCTGGCCGGAGGAGAACGGAGGGTTGGAAAAGAAAAGCTGGCCGGAGGAGAACGGAGGGGGGCGGAGAAGGACAGCAGGCCGGAGGGGAACGGGGGGGGGGGCGGAGAAGGACAGCTGGCTGGAGGAGAACAGAGGGGGCAGAGAAGGACAGCGGGCCGGAGGAGAACGGGGGGGGGGGCAGAGAAGGACAGCGGGCCAGAGGAGAACGGGGGGGCAAAGAAGGACATTGGGCCGGAGGAGAATGGAGGGGGGGCGGAGAAGGACAGCAGGCCGGAGGAGAATGAAGGGGGGGCGGAGAAGGACAGCGGGCCGGAGGAGAATGGAGGGGCGGAGAAAGACAGCGGGCCAGGGGAGAACGGAGGGGGGGCAGAGAAGGACAGCGGGCCAGAAGAGAATGGAGGGGGGGCGGAGAAGGACAGCGGGCTGGAGGAGAGCGAAGGGGGGGCGGAGAAGGACAGAGGGCCAGAGGAGAACGGAGGGGGGGCGGAGAAGGACAATGGGCCGGAGGAGAACGAAGGGGGGGGGGTCGGACAAGGACAGAGGGCCAGAGGAGAACGGAGGGGGGGGCGAAGAAGGACAGCGGGCCGGAGGGACTGCAAGGGGCTTAGGGGGCTGTAAAAATGTGTGCAATAAATATTCTTGAAAACATTACAAATGTTTACAAATGTTGAAAACATTACAAATGAGTGTTTTTACATTTTAAAGCTCGTGGGAGAACGGAGGGGCGGAGAAGAACAGCAGGCTGCAGGAGAACAGAGGGGGGGGCAGAGAACGACAGCGAGCTGGAGGAGAACGGAGGGGGGGCAGAGAAGGACAGCGGGCCGGAGGAGAACGGAGGGGGGGGCGGAGAAGGACAGCAGGCCGGAGGAGAACGAAGGGGGGGGGCGGAGAAGGACAGCAGGCCGGAGGAGAATAGAGGGGCGGAGAAGGACAGCGGGCCAGGGGAGAACGGAGGGGGGGCAGAGAAGGACAGTGGCCTGGAGGAGAACGAAGGGGGGGCGGAGAAGGACAGAGGGCCAGAGGAGAATGAATGGGGGGGCGGAGAAGGACAGAGGGCCAGAGGAGAACGGAGGGGGGACGGAGAAGGACAACGGGCCAGAGGAGAACGAAGGGGGGGGGTCGGACAAGGACAGAAGGCCAGAGGAGAATGGAGGGGGGGCAGTGAAGGACAGAGGGCCGGAGGAGAACGGAGGGGGGGGCGGAGAAGGACAGCGGGCTGGAGGAGAACGAAGGGGGGGCGGAGAAGGACAGAGGGCCAGAGGAGAATGAATGGGGGGGCGGAGAAGGACAGAGGGCCAGAGGAGAACGGAGGGGGGGCGGAGAAGGACAACGGGCCAGAGGAGAACGAAGGGGGGGGGGTCGGACAAGGACAGAGGGCCAGAGGAGAATGGAGGGGGGGGGGGGAGAAGGACAGCGGGCCGGAGGGACTGCAAGGGGCATAGGGGGCTGTGAAATGTGTGCAATAAATATTCTTGAAAACATTACAAATGTTGAAAACATTACAAATGAGTGTTTTTACATTTTAAAGTTCGTGGGAGGGGGTGCCAGATATAGGAGCATTTTCCTTCTCCATGCGTGGACCTCACTAGGCCTCAAGCTACTCACCCCTCTACTGTGCCTCACCAGATTATCATTGACGATATCACTAAATTTGTCTACACTCCACCACTACTCCTCCCAGAAGAGATCACTAATCTCTATCTCTCTCTCTCTTTGCTTGCCTAGAGGAACTTCTATTCCTAACTAAAAGACCTTCAAGTTTCCTTTTCTAGCCTCTGCTGCTTTTTCAGTGGTCCAGTCGCCTCCGAACTCTTGTAATCTCTGTAACCTTAGGCCCCTTTCACACTTTGCAGTCCCAAGTCGCAGGACAAGTCGCACCCCATGATTTCCAATGAGTACCATTCATATCTGTGCGACTTCAAGTTACACCGACTTCAAAATAGTCCCTGTACTACTTTGGTCCGACTTTGATGCGAGTTGAGGTCCATAGACCTTAAGTTTACACAGGCATTCCCTGAAATCGCGTCAAAATCGCAGTAACATTGCGGCAAAATCGCGCTGCCGTGTGAAAGGGGCCTTAAGCTGGCCATACACTAGTAGATTTTCAAACAAACTTTCTTATAAATATTCATACAAACATTGGTATGAAAGTACATTTGATGAATTGAAAAATGTAGTTCAAAAGTACTTCAAAATTAAATTTGCTTTTAACATTCGGCACACATCGTACAATTTTTGGTTTGCGCGATTGCAGTGCTATTTGTCATGTGACAATCGTGGCAGAATCAAACCGTGTTTGGGGTGCCATGAAGAAATAATGGCATCAAACTGTGTTTGGGGTTCCATGGAATTACGGGCAGAATCACTGCAATTCTGCCTGCAATTCCATAATTGTGGCAAAACGCTTATGCGTGAACGGAGCCTTATGGTATGTAAGCGGTGATCAATGTGCACACAACTATAGTTAAAGTGATACTAAACATACAATGTTTCATTGCCATTATCCCTTCTAGTTATGTATAGAGATCACGCCACTGTATGTATTTAAGTTATTATAAAAAAACATCCAAGTACCATATTTAATCATTGCTGTTCTACAGTTGCATGACCTTTCCCAGGCCTTTCCCATCCTCAGGGAAAGGAGGAGTTTCTAGTAGAGGCGTAACTAGAATCTTCAGGGCCCCAGTGCAAGAACCCGCCTCAGCTGCACTGAATGAATGGACAGGAATACATCTGTACAGAGCTTCCCCTTCATTCATAACCTGAAGCATAGTAAACACAGTTTACTATGCCGCATCTATAAATGAACTGATCACTGACTCGCTTCATTAAGACAAGGAAGGGGCCGGTAAATGTAAATGATCTTTCAAATCTGAAAGATCCCCCATAGCAGGAGGTGGGAGGGGAAACCCAGCAGCACACAGGGGCCCGGGACAGCAGGACAGGGATAGGGAAGTGGTTGGAACGGAATGTAGAGGAACCAATGCCCTCCATTTCCCTCCTGCAGCCGCTGAATTTCTGTTGGCGGGAGATTAGCAGAAGCGAGCATTCAGGGGCTACATGGATAGATCAGTTCCTCTACATGCCATAGCCCCCCCACTAACCTCCAATCCAGTTGTACAGGGGGGTCGAACAGGGCCAGGTCGCAATGGCGAACCCTGTAGGTACGCCTCTGGTTTCTAGTACTGATTTGTGCTCTGTAGCAACAGAGGACATGTGGACTAAGAATCTGTGTCTGCATAGCACTGATTGGTGCTGTGATGGTCACCTGACATTAAAAAAAGTAGGGCTGCGTAAATTAACGATTAATTCCTCGATCAATCGTTAATTTTTTGATCGATCAAAATTTTTTTGATCCGTAGGCTGCCTGCCCTGGGTCCAATTTGGGCCAAGCTGTGGCTGCAGCGCAGTGCTCCACTCCCTCCTCCACTATATGTCATACACAGTCTGCGGGCATCTCCCGCTGTGTGTATCTGAGCTGAGTGTGGAAACTTTGGCCGCGCTGTGAGAAAAGTCCCACCCTCCTCCTAGATCAGCTCGTGTGATAGACGCAGTGTTCTGTCTATCACGCGAGCTGATCTAGGAGGAGAGCGGGACTTTTCTCACAGCGCGGCCAAAGTTTTCATACTCAGCTCCGAGACACACAGCGGGAGATGCCCGAAGACTGTGTAATCCAGGCACAGGCACTGACTACAGTGAGGCTGCGATTATGGGCACGGTGAGACTGCATTATGGGCACGGTGAGGCTGGGATTATGGGCGCGGTGAGACTGCATTATGGGAACAGTGAGGCTGCGATTATGGGCATGGTAAGTCTGAGATTATGGGCAAGGAGAGATTGCATTATGGGCATGGTAAGGCTGCGATTATGGGCACGGTGAGGTTGTGATTATGGGCATGGTAAGGCTGAGATTATGGGCCTGGTGAGGCTGAGTTTATGAAGTGTGACGTCCTAGCCATGCCCCGCTATGTCCGGCTTTGGCCGTTGCCATAACAACAGTGCTAAATCAGCTAAAAGTAGTTAGATCTGTATGTGCGTTATAATTAATCGAAATTAGTCGATTAGTCGATTTAAAAAAAATCGATTAATCAAACACGAAAATTTTAATCAGTAACAGCCCTAAAAAAAAGTATTTCAGAGTAGAGAATCAAAATAATTAATAGCAACAAAGTGTTTTAAAGCTTTTTACAAATCTCTATTTCAAAGGATTTATTTTTTTGCAATAGCATGGTGTAGGCAGAGTTTAAGTTGACTGACAATGGCTTTCACTTTGGTCACTCTGTAAAGATATCTGAAGGAGATGCTGCCAATCACAGGCTATGTCACACCCATCCAGGCTCTGTCCATGGTGTATATGTGCTGAGCATAACAGGGAGATGAAGCCTCCATCAATCAACATCTTATATCCTAGCCCCCCGTAGTGTTTAGCAATATGAGGGCATGGAGCAGGAGGGAGGGAGGGTACTGTCATTTACCACTGTGTATACGCCCACGTTGTGTGATTCTATAGTCATGTGGGCCTTAGAGATAAGAAAAAGGAGGAAATTAACAGCTTAGAAGGAAAATGAAAACGGAGCATGCTCAGTAGATGTGGAAATGGCTGGTCTACACAATCTCAAGCTGCAGTGGGGACACAGACAAGGAGGGAGGGACAGTGAACAACAGGATCAACCAGGTTTTTTGCAATCTACAGAAAACACTCTAGTGGCAAAATGAGTATAACACAATGTAATAAAGCATGTACTCACAGTTTATAATGATTTTGGTTTGTTGACACTTTAACCACTTAAGGACAATATACTGCAGATAGGTGGCCTGTACAGGCAAAGCGCCATACTGGTACGCCGTTACCTGCTTCTGGAATTAGGGCACGTGCATGCACGCCCCGACTGCCCCCTCCCCCCCCCCCCGCCGACATCCGCTGTGATTGTACACAGCGGGAGTTTTTCAGCAAGTCCCGGCCAATGATTCATGTCCGGAACCTGCTGATCGGCTGCGTTCAATCAACGCAAAACTCTGTACAGTGGGAGTAATCTGTTTCTAATCCCTGCAAAGCAGGGATGAAAAACAAAAAGATTTGTTAGTAAAATCAGCACACATTATACATTGTTGGGCACACATTTAACCCCTTGATCGCCCTAGATGTTAACCCCTTTTTAGCCAGTGGCATTAGTACAGTGAAAGTGTAAAGTATTATCAACACTGTATTTTATTTATTTTTTAATTCTATTTATTGGTTTTTCGTTTAGCACAAAACAACAATACAAAAAGACAGTACGTTAAGGTGACCAATGGACACCTTCAATGTATGGCCAACATGGCCTTCCTGTTTCTAACTAACATAGTTCAGCTGTCTAACATATTTAAACCCCATACCCCCCTCCCCTCCCTCCTCTCTTCCCTCAACTAAAAAGGAAAAAAGAATTCCCAACTTTGAGTCACAGCTCATTATAGAGGATTTTGAAATTATTATTATCACCAAATATGACATTATTTAACCCTTAAATAGTCACATATTTGTATCTATGCAATCTTCACCGTATTATTATATCTATTGGTTTATTTTCTGCTGGTATCCAATGTAATTATACTGCAATAAACAGGACATTTATATGGTTATTATATAATATCTACGAATCAAGAGGTGCAGCACCAGCTTGTCTCTTTCTATATGATTAAGGGTCTCCTGTGAAGCAAATATCAGACAGTACCCTCCCACTCTATCCCACTGTATTACTGGAGTTGTACCAAGTGTGCCAAACTTTATCAAATTCTTTTTAAGCAACCTCTTGCTTCATAGGTGTATTTGTAATGTGGTAACATAGCATTGACCAAACCCTTCCAAAATTCCACTGTTGGGGCTCCGGGTTTTTTCCAGTGTAACAAGATGGCTTTTCTACCATAAAATAATAAGATGTTAGGCATGGTTCCCATAGCACGGGATGGCACCACTTCATCTACCAGTCCCAGCAGACAAACTTTTACAGTTGTTGGTATAGGTACTGACAGTAAGTCTGCAATGCAAGATGTAATATCTGTCCAGAATCTTTGAACCTGAGTGCAGCGCCAAAAGATGTGATCAGCATCTGCCGGAGATTGAGAACATCGCCAACATTCTGCTGGAACATTCGGAAAAATCTTTGCCAGTCTAGCTGGAGTAAAATAACTCCTGTGCAGAAATTTAAACTGAATCAACCGATCCCTTGCTGATACGAGGTGTTTAAAGGGTTGTGTCCACATATCATCCCAGTCCTCCCCCTGTACATCCTGTATCTCTGCCTCCCATTTTTCCCGGCATCTAGATATCCCCTGCGGAGTGGATTTGAAAAATTCTTTATATGATATCGATAATGTTTTTACTATCTCCTCACTTGACAGTATTGATTCGAGAGACGAGGGCAAAGATTCCACCCTCATCTCTCGAAACTGCACCTGAAATGCATGCCTGAGCTGCAAAAATCTAAACAGATATGAGTTTGGAAGGTCATGTCTGGATTTTAATTGAGGAAATGTCAGCAATTCTCCAAAATATGTAATATCCTTTAGTGTTTTTATACCCTTAACTGCCTATACCATGGGGTCTGAGAAATTATAAAAGTGGGGCAAAGCTGGATTCATCCATAAAGGAGCCGATGGCGAGACCCCCCCATAACTGGGGCTTGCCAGCTTCACCGCCACCTCCCAGGCCTTGATCATCGCCTTCATTGTAGTCGTCAGTGGTAGGTCAGATCTAGTTCGTCTAAACAGTGCAAATCTGAGGCTTTCATAGGATCCCAGTTGTGCTGCCTCTAACACTGTGGCTGCATCTAATGATCACTGTATTAGTGTCACTGGTGATGTCAGTGGCAGTTAGTCAGTCCCCCCCCCAGTGTCAGTTAGTGTCAGATTGCTGCAGTCCCATAATAAGTCGCTGATTACCACCATTAGTAGTATAAAAAAAAATCCTAGTATATTTACCATAGTTTGTTCATTCACTGACCACTCATTCTTAAACTGGCCAGCTTGTAGCACCCTCTAGTGTGCTAGAATAGGTTAGATGTTAGTGTAGGAAAATTTGACCTGGCTGAGAGCCGGGCCTGGGTTGAATCTGGGTCAGGGCAGAGTGACTCAGAAAGGCTGGATGACTCAGTAGGCAGTATCTCTGGTAAATCCCCCCTGCTCTCTAGAACCACGGAGAAGCTTCCAGAAGTAGAGGGTACAGTTTAGGAGGAGCTGCCTGAAGTATTGAGAAGCCAATCCCCAGTAAATGAGCTGGCAGGGGGCGGTTACCTCATAAATACTCTTGGGTCAGGCCAGCAAAGGGCAGTCAGGTGGAAGATGGAGGCTGTCGGTGGCTATGGTGCACCCTAGTCTGGGGGGGTGACCTTGGGCCTGGGGCTCGGGTGCTGGAGAAACCCTCTGCAACACACTGAGAATATCCTTCCTAGAGACATGGGAGCAAGGAGAGAACAGCAGGAGCAGGTCAGCACCTCCAGGAGATCCCCTGAAAAGTTAGATGGGTGGGCTGGTGAGTGAGCAGTCTGGGAGAACTGTGGTGTCAGTCTGGGAGGATTGAGGAGAAGTAGCCAGGAGGGCTAGTGAAAGGGGCAGCTGCAGCCAGGCGGGCTGGCAGTGCCTGAAGAGTTGGTGCTGGGATCAGTAGCCACAGGAATGTAAGGCCCCTTTCACACATGCTGTCCGATCAGGTCCGCCTGTCCGTTTATCAGGCTGACCTGATCGGACGCTCTATTTACCTGTATGGAGTGACGGATGTCAGCTGTGACATGCCTGCTGACATCCGCCACTATCCGATCCAGTCCGCCAAATCCAGATGGATGGAAACCCTATTTTCCATCCGTCTGGCAGATTGGATCGGATGAAATCAGATGAAAACAGACAGCGGATACATTTTCATCCGATCTCCCATAGTGGACAGCGGGGCTCTGACAGGTCCATCTCTGCACAGTGAGCGGAGATGGACCTTTCATCCGCCTGCTCAGCGAAGATCAACAGATTGATCCCCGCTGAGCATGCAGAGTCTGTCAAAAGGGACGTACCCTGTGTGAAAGGGTCCTAAAGGCTGTTTGCTACACACTAAAAGGGGGCTTCGGGTACTATTGCTTAAAAATCTGGCTTTTCTCAGATTAACCATCAGTGTTCCAGCTGAAGTTCTGCAAGCAAGCTAGTGCTGGATGAAGAGAGGGAGTGTATATAGACTGTGCAGTGCCTTGAAAAAGTATTCATACCTGTTGAAATTTTCCACATCTTGTCATGTTACAACCAAAAACGTAAATGTATTTTATTGGGATTTTATGTGATAGACCAACACAAAGTGGCACATAATTGTGAAGTGGAATGAAAATGATAAATGGTTTTCAAAATTGTTTATAAAAAAATATCCGAAAAGTGGGGCGTGTGTTTGTATTAAGCCCCCTTTACTCTGATACCCCTAAACTAAAATCTAGTGGAACCAATTGCCTTCAGAAGTCACCTAATTAGTAAAAAGTGTCCACCTGTATGTAATTTAATCTCGGTATAAATACAGCTGTTCTGTAAAGCCATCAGAGGTTTGTTAGAGGACCTTAGTGAACAAACAGCATCATGAAGGCCAAGGAACACATCAGACAGGTCAGGGATAAAGTTGTGGATAAGTTTAAAGCAGGGTTAGGTTATAAAAGAAACATCCCAAGCTTTGAACATCTCACAGAGCACTTTTCAATCCATCATCCGAAAATGGAAAGAGTATGGCACAACTGCAATCCTACCAAAACATGGCTGTCCACCTAAACTGACAGGCCAGACAAGGAGAGCATTAATCAGAAAAGCAGCCAAGAGGTAACTCTGGAGGAGCTTCAGAGATCCACAGCTCAGGTGAGAGAATCTGTCCACAGGACAACTATTAGTGGTGTACTCCACAAATCTGGCCTTTATGGAAGAGTGGCAAGAAGAAAGACCTTGTTGAAAGAAAGCCATAAGAAGTCCCGTCTGCAGTTTGCGAGAAGCCATGTGGGGGACACAACAAACATGTGGAAGAAGGTGCTCTGGTCAGATGAGACCAAAATTTGACTTTTTTGGCCTAAAAGCAAAAAGCTGTGTGTGGCGGAAAACTAACACTGCACATCACCCTGAACACACTATTCCCACTGTGAAACATGGTGGTGGCAACATCATGTTGTGGAGATGCTTTTCTTCAGCAGGGAGAGGGAAGATGGTCAGAGTTGATGGGAAGATGGATAGAGCCAAATACAGGGCAATCTTAGAAGAAAACCTGTTAGAATCTGCAAAAGACTTGAGACTGGGGTGGAGGTTCACCTTCCAGCAGGACAACAACCCTAAACATACAGCCAGAGCTACAATGGAATGGTTTAGATCAAAGCATATTCATGTGTTAGAATGGCCCAGTTAAAGTCCAGACCTAAATCCAATTGAGAATCTGTGACAAGAGTTGAAAATTGCTGTTCAATGACGCTCTCCATCCAATCTGAAAGAGCTTGAGCTATTTTGCAAAGAAGAATGGGCAAACATTTCACTCTCTCTAGATGTGCAAAGCTGGTAGAGACATCCCCAAAAAGACTTGAACCTGTAATTGCAGCAAAAGGTGGTTCTACATTGTATTGACCCAGGGGGCTGAATAGAAATACACGCCACACTTTTCACATATTTATTTGTAAAACATTTTGAAAACCATTTTTCTACCACTGCACAATGATTTGCCACTTTGTGTTGGTCTATCACGTAAATACCCAATAAAATACATTTACGTTTTTTGGTTTTAACGTGACAAAATGTGGAATATTTCAAGGGGTATGAATACTTTTTCAAGGCACTGTATATAGGAAAGTTGTTCATGCAATCTGCCAATAGAACTTAAAGCGGTTGTATACCCGCAAATGTATTATTTTTTTTTTTAACCCTGTAAAGCAAAAGGCATAATGAGCTAGTATGCACCACATACTAGCTCATTATGAAATACTTACCTTAGAACGAGGCGTCAGTATCTTACCTGGTCCACGCCGAGGGAGCTGTCATGTTGCCTCGGCGTGTCTTCCGGGTATCGCGGTTCCAGCGCTGTGAGTGGCTGGAGCCGCGATGTCATCACTCCCGCGCATGCGCGCGGGAGATTTCTTACTCGGCAAGGTCCGGCAGCTGCCGGGCTTCAGCCGAGAATCCCCTGTGCGCATGCGCCGCTGCAGTCAGCGGCGCATAGCAAGGGGAATATCTCCTAAACCGTAAAGGTTTAGGAGATATTTTTTTTACCTACAGGTAAGCCTTATTATAGGCTTACCTGTAGGTAAAAGTAAAAAAAAAGACTATACAACCGCTTTAACCAAAAAGTGCATTCTATGCATCCAAAAACATAGAAATAAAGCTGGCCATACACCTATAGATTATCTGCAGATTTTCTATGGTTAGATAGAAAATGTGCAACAGATCTCTCCATGTTCGCTAAATTGTGTGGCTTTAGAAAGTGGAAGTGTACAGCACAGTGATATTGGATTCCAGTCATTCCTCTACACAAGGGCTGTGCTGTCAAAAGCACATCTACAGGGTGCCAAATCCCCCCCTCCCCAAATGCTGTATACATTTCACTTCTACACTATCATTCTGTGAAAATAGGGATTCACACCTTTTATTGTGAAAATTGATATCAATAAATTCACAAGCAGAGCTGTCAATACACACTTCAGGTGTCGTGCTTTCTGCAGAGTTGTCAGCTCCGCCCTCAGCTCAGGTGTCACAAAACGACTCTGATGATTAAAAAAATAGATCTGTGAATATTTCACTTTTAAGTATCTTTATGTTCTCTGTCTGATCTATATATAGTTACAGAAAATTGACACGTCAGTAAAGTTAAATCATACAGAAAAAACACATTGCAGCCAGTTAATCCAGAGGAAGGCAACTAACCTTTTAAAACACAGTCCAATTCCATCTAACAGGGAGAAATTTATTTTCTGATCCACTAAGAATATTATGTGCTCCTTGTATCAACACTGCACAATGTTACGTCTTATAAATACTAAGAGCTATTTATATTTTCTGCATTAAACCATGACTACCAAGCCTACTCTGACACCTCTTAAAAACATGTAAAAATCTGCATTTATTTCATTAGATAATTACTTAGAACCTCCAAACATTATATATTTTCTGAAAGCAAAGGCCCTAGAAAAAAAAATGTTGGTTGTTGTAATTTGTGCAGTGGTTTTTAAAACGCATCTCCACTTTTTAACCACTTGCCTACCGGGGGGCCATTTCTGACACTTCTCTTATACACTATATGTAAAAATCTGTGTTTTTTTTTGCTAGAAAAATACTTAGAGCCCCCAAACATTATATATATATATATATACATATGTATATATATATATATATATATATATATATAAAATATATATATACAGTATATAATATATACATATATTATATATGTGTATATATATATATATATATATATATATATATATATATATATATATATATATAATGTATATTAGCAGAGACACTAGAGAATGAAATAGCGATCATTGCAATTTTTTTTATGTCACAGGGTATTTGCACAGTGGTTTTTCAAAGCAATTTATGGGGAAAAAATACACTTTAATGAATTAAAAAACCAAAACAAAATATATAACCCAATTTTTTTTTAATGAAAGATGTTATGCCAAGTAAATAGATACCCAGCCTGTCCTGCTTTCAAAAGGGACCACTTTTATTGGTTAGAGAATCGCTGAAGAAAACAATACTGGAGTTATGGCATATTGCTGAAGCCATAACCCCGGTATTCTACTGCCGACCAAGGACGTCATTTGTCTATGGCCCAGTCAGCAAGTGGTTAATGAATTTTCGTGTACACAAACACAATATAATAACCTATTGCTTGGTAAAATATAAAAGACGTTATGTCAAGTAAATAGATGCCTAACATGTCATGCTTTAAAATTGCACACAATGATCTACGATATTTAAAAATCTCCAATGGCGATGCTTTAAAAGCCTTTACAGGTTGGCAGTTTAGAGTTACACAGGTGGTTTGGTGCTAGAATTATTGCTCTCGCTCTGACATCCATGGTCATACCTCACATGTGTGGTGTGATCGGTATTTACATATGTGTGGAGGACCAATGTGTGCATCCGCATTTGCACTTGAGCACATGGGTTCAGGGGCATTTAAATTTTTTTTTTACATTTTGTTATTTATTTATTTTTTTACATTTATTTATTTTATTTTTTTTTTTACACTGTCGCTTTAATTTGTTTATCAACTTTATTGCTATCACAAGAGATTAACAACATCCCTTGGGCTGTGACAGGTCCTCTTTACTGAGAGATCGAGGGTCTGTTAGACCCCAGATATCTCCTCTGCCCTCAAAAGCATTTGATCAAATTGAGATCGGTTTGATCAGATGCTTTTCAAGCCGATAAACAACAAGCTAGTAAACAACAAACCAAAACTGGAAGTCCACACAAAAGAGCTGAATAGACAGTGCTTAAGTATAATCATAACTATGTAGACATATACCATCCAAAATGGTCAGTGATAAAGTCCAAATAAAAGAATAATAAAATGGTGTATATGTGATAAAGTCCACAAACTTTGTTGAAAATATACTGTATTAAGAGTGAAGCAATTTAATAGTGAAGTGACACCTCCCCCAGCAATCGCCTCAGGGTGTGCTCTCACCTTATTGTTTGACCTCCATCATGAAAAGGTCAAACAAGCATGAACAGATAGATATTCAGGCAAACTTATTGTTTGATACTCCCAAAGATAATGGAGGCACTCTCCTACCACTTCCAAATAAAACTCAGTACAGCATGGGTTAATCAACCGCCAAAAATAAACTTCTAACCTCTGCAGTGCTGTGTGTACCAGAGGTTCAAAGAAAAAAAAATAGATTTCATAGTTCTCACTGATAAAACTTTTTATTGAAAACCAAGTAAAATGTGCACTCACATTGAATAGGTAGATAAAAAACATGAGCAAACACTGTGTACCAATACACCGCTGCAAGCCCAGGATCACTCTCCCACAAGAAAACCGCATGAGTGTCAGAAACCATGAATCAGACCGAGACAGAAGTACAGTTAAATCATACTTGTTTAATAATAATAATAAAAAAGGTAAACAGAGTAAACGTAGTCAAAACATAGCCAGAGTTCAGGAACCGAAACGGATAGTCAGACAAGCCAAAACATCAGGGAGACAGAGAACGGCGTAGTAGCACAGAAAGCAGGATCTGGAGCCAGAAGGAATGTCAGCCAAGCAAGTCTGTAACAGGAACACAAGAGAGCGTCTCTAGAGATGTGACCAAGGCGAAGGCAGAGATCATCTGGACTGGACGGCTTAAGTAGGTAGGACTGACGAGCAGGATATCATCAACAGGTAAGTCACTGTGGAGAGATAGGAGCTGGCAATTAGCCGACAGCTGAGCGGCCAGCTCAGAGAAGGAAGGGCTGAGCACAGCCCTGATACTCTTCCTTCGCAGGAACTACCAACTCACAGGTCAACCAAGGACACAGCGTAATAAGCTTACACTGTAAGAAATGGCTTTTACACACAATTGCAGTTAAAATGAACAGACTCAGAGCACATACCCAAGTGGATGGATCAGATGCAGGCAGCCCTCACAGTTAGTCTCTCTCTCTCTCCTGGATCGCTGTAACTCCGCCCAACATGTTTTGGCAGTATGACATCATCAGGGGCATTGTACCCCTGATGATATACTGACGAAACATGTTGGGCAGAGCTACAGCGTTACAGGAGCATGTGAGACTAACTGTGAGTTTGTGGACATTATCATAAATTATTTTGGACATTATTAATGATATATTGTAACATTGTTGTTATTTCACTTGTTTATTACAGTTTGTTTTTCATTTTCAGTTGCTGTACACTGCATATTTTTGAGTTAATACTATCTAGTCTAATATTGTTACTGCAGCCTTCCCATTTTTGGCATGCTCACGGTTTTATTTTTGATGACTCTATTGCCTTTCAATATGTTCACTAGTGACTGACTGTACATCCAGCAGCAGTACATTCAAGAACCTTGATAAATGGCTGCTGAGATCAGATCAGTCAGCTACAAAGAGAGAGGGAGTCTGCCTTCAATCTGAGCAGATTGGCTTTCAGCAGACACCTTTTGGCAGAGATTTATATGATTGGATTTGAGGCCATATGCACAGCAGCAGTGTTATCTGCTGTTTTGTTTACAGTGTAAAGAACCTAATGAAGATGACACTTTTTTACTGTGTCGCTGATTCTGCAGATTCTTGCTGTGACCTCCCAAATGACAAATTAATGTGGCCTTTCTGAATGAGCCCTCAACCTATGGTACAATTAAGGTGGATTTATCAGCTGTAGAAGGGGCTGTGATATGAAAGAACATCGAAGCAAGCCAGGGCAGGGACCAGCGTAAGGTGGCGTAGACAGCCAATCCAGCTTGCAAGGATAGCGCCAAGCTGTGTATGGGGGCAGGGGGGGTCGGCCTGGTACAGAGCAAGTCCCAGTATTCTACAGCTAGAGCCAGGATCCTCTGTGTCTTCCAGAACCTGCCTCTGAAAGTTCGGTCCCCAGGGCGAGGGAGAGCAGCTCGGGAGTGTGATCAACTAAGGAGGAGCAAGGGGAAAGTGGAGATGCTAAATACTACGTCTACTGACCACCAGTGTGAATATGGGGGTGGGGGGGTTGGGGGTAGAATAACACTGTCACTGACCACCAATGTAGAGGGGGGGGGGGGTTGGGTTGATAACATAGTTGGGGGGTGTCAGGAAAAGCCCTCTTGCAGTGTTAAACGAATGCCTGTGCATAGAAGCGCCATCCGGCGCTCGCGGGCGCGCAATAGCGCCAATGGCGCTAATAGTGCTAACAAACGTACGCACATGCGCAATAGTACCAATATCTCTATTAGTGCTAACAAACGTACGCGCATGCGCAATAGCGCCATAGGCTATTTAAAGAAGACTGTTTCAATGCTGCCTTGCTGTCCGGTCTACAGCGTTTCCTGAGACCCCTGCTACCTTGTTACCAGTTTTCCTGTATCCAGTATTTACTTGGCTTGTTCCTGACTTACCTGCTTGCTGCCCGCCCCGATCTTGGCTTGGACTCTGACTATTCTCTTGGTTTGCCCTTCTGTACCTGATCTGCCCGCCAGTACCTTGACCCGGCTTGTCTGCACCTCCCTGCTGTCTGCAACCTGCTACGGGACTACAGTGCACCTCCCTGCTGTCTGCAACCTGCTACGGGACTACAGTGCACCTCCCTGCTGTCTGCAACCTGCTACGGGACTACAGTGCACCTCCCTGCTGTCTGCAACCTGCTACGGGACTACAGTGCACCTCCCTGCTGTCTGCAACCTGCTACGGGACTACAGTGTACCTCCCTGCTGTCTGCAACCTGCTACGGGACTACAGTGCACCTCCCTGCTGACTACAGGATCCTGCCTTCTGCTTCAGTGTTCCAGTCAGGCACTTGTGCCCCTCTGTACTTTCGAGTCCCTGTTCACACCTTCAGGGGTTCTTAAGTCAGAGGTATACGAGAGGCCGTTCTCTGCATTCCGGGCTCCACCTACCAGGTACGTGACAGGGGGGTTATTATTGCTGCCACTCACCCCAATGCTAATGATTATTCTTCCGGCCACTGACACCAATGCTGGAGTTTATTAGTCCGGTGTTCTGTCGATTTGTGCCCTACGTCGAAAAGTGCCCGCGCATGCGCAGAATGGAAGTGCACTCCAGCTGATTTCCCAATCAGCGATAAAGAATGATGTGGTCCAAGGCACCATAAGTAATTTGCCTCCATCCCAAATTTGAACAAAAAGAGAGGTTTGGTCGGCGGGACTTTAAATGAGGCCAATCAATATATAGAGTAAGCATGTGGGATATAAAACACAGTATTTTTTATATGGGTTCCGACAAATAAAAAAAAGGGGGGGGGGGGGAGCTTTTGGGGACTGTGAATGAGAGATGTATACCAAAAAGCAGTCTTAGCAAAGAACATTTTATTATACCTTGTGAGATCATGTACAGCATACTGAATGACACAAAAAAAGAAGCATACATAGAATCGCAGGGCATGCTAAAAACCACATATAAATATTGACGCCATGGTACTTGGCATATCATGGGGTAAGGGCGAGTCCTGCACAACATGGGCCACTGGAAGGGCTGGATGGTGTTGGAAAATCTAGAGTAAAACAATATAAAAAAAACATAAAATCATCTGTATGGACATCATGCATCCATGTAAGTCCGATGCGTTTCGTTGGGGTGATACCAACTCTTCAGGGGAGAATGCAATGGTGATCTTTATAGAACCCATGGAACCCATATAAGCAATACTGTGTTTTATATCCCACATGCTTACTCTATATATTGATTGGCCTCATTGAAAGTCCCGCCGACCAAACCTCTCTTTTTAATTTCCCGATCAGCTGGAGTGACGTCACCATAGCGCATGCGCACATCGTAGGAGGCTTTTTTCGACGGGAGATACCATTTGACAAACACAATTGAATTCTTTACAAACAGTGGAGGGACACTCTATTTGTCATATTGTGCCTCGCTGTTGTGGGGCGGGTTTTCAGTGTTCTCTAGGTCCGGTTTTGTCTGTGTTGCAGGGTGGCTATGGTGTGTTGAACAGCGGTTTTGCCTGTGTCTAAGGGCGGGTTGCAAAACAGACAAAACCCGACCTTCAACACACCCACAACCCACCCTGCAACAGCGAGGCTCTATCTGACATCTACAGTGTCCCTCCGCTCTTTACATAGCTTTCAATTGTGGCCATGAAATGGTATCTCCCATCGAAAAACGCCTCCTACGACGTGCGCATGCGCTATAGTCACGTCACTCCAGCTGATCGGGAAATCAGCTGGAGTGCCCTTCCGTTCTGCGCATTCGTGGGCACTTTTCAACGGAGGGTACAAATCGATAGAACACCGGCCACTGACACCAATGCTGGAGTTTATTATTCCGGCCACTGACACCAATTGTGGGGTTTATTATTCCGTCCACTGACACCAATGCTGGGGTTGATTATGTCGGCCACTGACACCAATACGGTGGATTAATATTGTGGGGGTTATTATTGCAGCCACTGACACCATAGTAGGGGGTTATTATTGCTGCCACTCACCCCATTGCTGATAGTTATTATAGCAGTCACTGACACCAGTGCTAGGGTTTATTATTCGGACATTGACACCAATGCTGGGGGTTAATATTCCAGCCACTGACATCAATTCCAGCCAGTGACACCAAGGCTGGGATTTACTATTCCAGCAACTGACAACAATGCTGTTTTTTTTTCCCGCCCATTGACACCAATGCTGGGGGTTATTATTCCAGCCACTGACACCAATACTGGGGGTTATTATTGCGGCCACAGAAACCAGTGCTTGGGGGGGGTATTATTGCAGCCACTGACACCATAGTTGGGGGTTAATCTTGCAGCCACTGACACCAATGCTGGGGGTTATTATTGTGGCCACAGAAACCAGTGCTGGGGGGGGGGTATTATTGCAGCCATTGACACCATAGTTGGGGGTTAATCTGGCAGCCACTGACACCAATGCTGAGGGTTATTATTGCAGCCACTGATACTAGGGTTGGGGGTTATTATTGCGGCCACTCACTCCAATCCTGAGAGTTATTATGGCAGCCACTGATACCAATGCTGAGGTTTATTATTCAGACACCAATGCTGGGGGTATTATTCTAGCCACTTACACCAATGCTGGGGTTTATTATTTCAGCCACTGACACCAATGCTGGGGTTTATTATTCCAGCCACTGACACCAATGCTGGGGTTTATTATTTCAGCCACTGACACCAATGCTGGGGTTTATTATTCCAGCCACTGACACCAATGCTGGGGTTTATTATTCAAGCCACTGCCACCAATGCTGGGGTTTTATTTTTCCAGCCACTGACACCAATGCTGGGGTTTATTATTCCAGCCACTGACACCAATGCTGGGGTTTATTATTCCAGCCACTGACACCAATGCTGGGGTTAATTATTCCAGCCACTGACACAAATGCTGGGGTTTATTATTTCAGCCACTAGCACCAATGCTGGGGTTTATTATTCCAGCCACTGACACCAATGCTGGGTTTATTATTCCAGCCACTGACACCAATCCTGGGGGTTATTATTCCAGCCACTGACACCAATGCTGGGGGTTATTATTGCGGCCAGAGAAACCAGTGCTGGGTGGCTATTATTGCAGCCACTGACACCATAGTAGAGGGTTATTTTAGCTGCCGCTCACCCCAATGCTAAAGGGTTATTGTGGCAGTCAATGACACCAATCCTGGGGGTTATTATTGCTGTCACTCACCCCAGTGCTGAGGATTATTATTGCAGCCACAGAAACCAGTACTGGGTTTTTTTTATTGCAGCCACTGACACCATAGTTGGGTTATCATTGCTGCCATTCACCCCAATGCTGAAGGTCATTATGGTGGCCACTGACACCAATGCTAAGGCTTATTATTGCACCACTTACAGCATAGTAGGGTGTTTTTATTGCAGCCACTAATACCAATGCTGAGGGTTATTATTGCTGCCACTGACAGCATACTAGGGGGTTATTATTGTGGCCACTGACACCACACACCATAGTGGGGGGTTACTATTGCTGCCACTCACCCCAATGCTGAGGGTTATTATGGCACTGACACCAATGCTGGGGGTTATTATTCCAGTCACTGACACCAATGCTGGGGGCTATTATTGCAGCCACAAAAAACAATGCTGGGGGGTTGTTATTGCAGCCACTGACACCATAGTTGTGGTTTATATTGCAGCCACTGACACCATAATTGGGGGTTAATCTTGCAGCCACTGACACCAATGCTGAGGGTTATTATTGCAGCCACTGACACCATTGTTGGGGGTTATTATTGCCTCACTCACCTCAATCCTGGGAGTTATTATGGCAACCACTGATACCAATGCTGGGGTTTATTATTCCAGCCACTGATACCAATGCTGGGGGTTATTATTGCGGCCACAGAAACCAGTGCTAGGTGGCTATTATTGCAGCCACTGACACCATAGTAGAGGGTTATTTTTGCTGGCACTCACCCCAATGCTGAGGGTTACTGTGGCGGCCAATGGCACAATGCTATGGTTTTTTATTGCTGCCACTCACCCTAGTGCTGAGGGTTATTTTTTTGCAGCCACAGAAACCATTGCAGCCACTGACACCATAGTTTGGGGTTATCATTGTGTCCATCCACCCCAAAGCTGAGGGTTATTGTGGTGGCCACTGATATCAATGCTGAGGCTTATTATTGCAGTCACTGACAGCATAGTAGGAGGTTATTATTGCAGCCACTGACACCAATGTCGAGGGTTATTATTGCAGCCACTGATACCATAGTTGGGGGTTATCATTGCAGCAATTGATACTGCAAGTTATTATTGTGGCCAAGGAAATCAGTGCTGGGGGTTATTATTGCAGCCACTAAGCCACTATAGCTAAATGGAGCACAAAAAAAGTTTTCCTCCATATGGGTTTGGGGATTGCATTGTGGAGGGGAGGGGGATGGCGCAAGGATGGTTGGGGGAGGGCACCAAAGTGCACCTTTGCCTATACAGTAAAACCTTGGATTGCGAGCATAATTCGTTCTGGAAACATGCAAAGCACTTGTATATCAAAGCAAATCTCCACATAAGAAATAATGGAACCTCAAATGATTAATTCCACAACCATTTATTCATAGGTCCTTCGGTTTAACCCCTTCCCGCCGAGCGTATGCAGATGTGCGTACTCGGCTTTCGGGGGTTATACCGGGATGATGCCCGCAGCTGCAGGCATCATCCCGGTACTGTTTTTTAGAGCCGACGATCGGCTTTCCAGTGACAACAGCCAATGTGGCCGGCCCGCCACCTCCGCCTCCCGATCACCATTCCGCCGCCTCCGGCGGCTAGGGACAGTCTGGAATGAAGCCGTAAGCGGCTTCGTTCCAGCCTCCTAATAGTAAACACGGAAGCGACGTCATGACGTCACTTCCCCTTTACTCGGCTGCCAATGGCGCCAGTTTTAAAAAAATATACAGTATTCAGAATCGCCGAAAACTGCGATCTGAATACTTTGAAGTGCAATGGAGGGATCGGGGGTCTTTCAGACCCCCGATCCCTCCATAAAGAGTACCTGTAACTACATATTACTGTCACAAGGGATGTTTACATTCCTTGTGACAGCAATAAAAGTGATCACATTTTTTTTAAACAAAATTTATAAATCTAAAAATAAATAAAAGAAATAAGAAAATTTTTTTTTTTAAAGCGTCCCCGTCCCCGCGAGCTTGCGCGGCAACGAAAACGCATACGGAAGTCGCGCCCGCATATGTAAACGGTGTTCAAATCACACATGTGAGGTATCGACGCGATCGTCAGAGCGAGAGCAATAATTCTAGCACTAGACCTCCTCTGTAACTCTAACCTGGTAACCGTAAAAAAATATTTAAAGTGTCGCCTATGGAGATTTTTAGGTACCGTAATTTGTCGCCATTCCACGAGTGCGTGCAATTATAAAGCGTGACATGTTTGGTATCTATTTACTCGGCGTAACATCATCTTTCACATTATACAAAAAAATTGGGCTAACTTTACTGTTTGTTTTTTTTTAAATTCATGAAAGTGTCCCTTTTCCCAAAAAGTTGTGTTTAAAACACCACTGCACAAATACCGTGTGATATAAAATATTGCAACAATCACCATTTTATTCTCTAGAGTCTCTGCTAAAAAAATATATATATATAATGTTTGGGGGCTCTAAGTAATTTTCTAGCAAAAAATACGGATTTTAACTTGTAAACACCAAATGTCAACAATAAGCTTAGTCATGAAAGGGTTATAGTCCATATAAAAAGATTATAGCAATGTGACCAGGTTGTGTAACCATAAAATGTCCATTCACAAATGAACCTTGTACCTTTTATTAAATGTAACCATATTGTTACACTTAGAGGTGCCTCTCTTCTATTTTATACTCAGATGTGACATGACGCTACTTGTATATCAAGACATCACTTGTATATCAAGTCCAAAAAGTTACTCTCAAACCAAGGTTTTACTGTATAGACAAAAAAGCAATCATGAACTTGCAAGGACCAGGGCCTGCAATAAAACCACTTTTTCAGGAGTAATTTCTATGGAAATTTCTCAGAAGATTTGATTGATTCTTGTAAAATTTATTCTAACTGTATATTAAACAGTACAGAACCACCTTTACATCTTTATTGAAAAAAAACAGGGAAGGGTAAACTGCTTAAGGAAGAAAACTGACTATCATTGCATTTCAGATTGGTTGCTGCAAGAGGGCAGTTTTGTAGGCCATAGGCACAGTGCCAGGACATCCAGTGCCAAAGTGGAATATGGCAAATTGCACTTACTATATACCTCCTTCCAGCGCAAATGCCCCCTCTCAGCACAAACCCACCACTCCATCTCCCCCTCCCAGCATAAATCTCCCTCTCAGCACAAACCCTTCCTTCCAAATCCCCCCCCCCCCCCCCACACATATCTTTCTTTCAGCACAATCCCCCCCCCCCCATCTCCCCCCTATGCAGGGCGCAGGGGTGCTGCCCCCCATTAATGCATCTGGCCCCCTAATCTACATGTGGGGCGGCGGATGTATGGATTCCAATGTTTTTTTTAATCACGTGATTCGAGCCAGAGGCGCTAATAGGCTTCAAAAAAGGGCACTGCTTCAAAAAAAGGAAAATCAGGAAGTGAGTCCTGAGACCCGTTTCCCGATTGGCCAAAAGGAGAAGCGATCCAATTGGCCTGGGAGAAGGAAGGAGGAGGAGAGAGGAGACGCATGGCTGATGTGATGCTGAAGAGATGCAGGGGAAGCCCGACCGACCAACCCACCAGTTGCCACTGGATTCACCCATAACTGGGAATGGCAGCCGCTGATGACAGGTCACCGCACACAACATGACTGCACACAACACAGCCCGACTCCCTTCCATGTATGGAGGGGGACACGGAGGAGACGGAGGGGGGAAGCTGCCGCCGGCGGGCACCCTCCAACATGTTAGTCCGGGGGCAGCAAACCGGCGACATGGGGGGATTGGGGTGGGTATGGTGCGCGGTGCCGGCTGGAGCGATGGGGGGGGATACGTGGTCAGATCTGTCTGATGCCGCCAACCCCCCCCCCCCCCCGACCGATGGAGCATCAGCCGCCACTAGACAGGCCTGATATCAAATGTTAAAATGTATCTCTAGTAATGAAATGGTTTTTTTTTGGAGGGGATGGTTAGAACCACCGTCAATTATTTTTCTGTCTGTGTCCTAATGGAGCGTAGGGATAAGCGTAAGGTTTTGTCCAAATGTCATGTACAATAGCAGTATTACTACAGCAATTATACATGACAGCTTCCATTGTCAATAGGTGTTAAACACCAGCAGGTGCATGGATCATTGAATCTTTAATGTGTCACTAAACCCACATCATAAAAAAATATCAATAAATGGTGTATTACATCCTGTTCATACTCATTCAGTCACTATTGGATTCCTTTTCTGTATTCTGCAAAAAAACTGGTTAATCCTGATGCTCTCTATTTCCACTTTCTGTCCCCAATTCAGCTAGGGATTTTGCAGCTGTGGTGGCAACTCTGCACATGCTCAGTTTTCAGTGAGTTTCTATGCTGTGCCTTTCCTTCCTATCACTTTGGAGCAGCCCACATCACTATAGTCATACATGTGGTTGTATACACAATGGTAAATGCCAGCCCACACCCTCCCTCCTACTCTATAGCCACTAACCAGCTAAACACAATGGGGGTTACAGGTAGATTATTGGTGGCTTCACCTCCCTCTTATTCTAAGACACAGGCTGAAGGGGCGTGACACAGCCTGTGCCTGGCATAAATCCTCCCACGCCATGCTATTTCCACAAAATAATAAAGATTTGATTTCAAATATATATTTGTATGCCAATTTAAAACAGTTTACCAATATTATTTATTTGTATTATACTCTGTATTCCAAAGGCTGTTTGTTTTTTTTTTGTTTTGTTTTTTTGAACATGTGTCCAGCAGCAGAGGACTAGAGGCTCCTCCTGCTTCTGTTTCCCTGCAGAAAGGCTGGGAAGGATCTGGGTCGTGTGACAGCTGTATATCGATTAGGAAAAAGGTACTTGGATGTGTTTATTTTTAAAAAATAATTACAGTGCCATTATCCACATACAGAATTAGAAGGGACAATGTAAATTAAACAGTGTGTGTTTTATTATCACTAGTGACGTCCCTAGCCCATTTCACTTACATCCCCGGCAAGGTAAGTAAAGGAGAAATTACTACTATTGATTTATTGTGTTTTTTGAGCACTGACTATTTTGAACATTACACTCAATTCACAATATCACAATATTGTTGTTGTTATTATTGTTTCACCATTGTTTTTATTATTACTGTGTCATTTGTTTATTTGTATATTGTATATTTGTTTTTCACATAATAGCGCAGCACTTTATTTATTCAAAGGAGCAGAGGATAGTTTTAGGAAAAAATTGTGCATTTTCCCCTGTGGGTCTGGTATAAAACTTAGCATGAGCCCCCCTCCAAAAAAAAAAAATGCACACCGGACTCTTATCTGAGCATGCAGCCTGGCAGCCTGGGGGCACATTCACCCCCCCTCCCCCTGAACAATACCCAGCTACATGCTCCCAACATAGAAGGGACCCCCCCCCTGGCAAAGTATCTTGTCACCATGTTGATGAGGACAAAAGCCTATTCCCCACAACCCTGGCCTGGTGGTTATGGGGGGTTTAGCAGAATCTGGAAGCCCCCTTTAACAAATAGGGGGCACCAAGATACCCCACTCCCCCATGTGAATGAGTAAGGGGTAAATGTAAGCTGTAAATAAACATACAGACACAATTTTTGACAAGTCTGTTAAAAAAAAAAATGCTCCAATGTGCTTCCATCGTGTCATCTGGCGATGCAAATCCACGTCAATCACAAGGCCCAACACCTGCCAAAAGAAAAGAAAAGCCAGTCACGACATACATCTCGCCGAGTTGCTTTACTTCAGCCAAATGACAGTTCTGGTGGATGACAGCTGAAATAAAGGGGTGGGGTCTCTCTGGGTATTGTCACTGACCATATAGGTTCCATTATGTCATGGGGATCCAGTTTCGAGTTACGCTGAAGCGAGGAAACTAGCATTTTTAGAAAGATGCCCACTGTGGCAGCTCTGGTATTTCTACCAGGACTCTTTTTTTTTTTCTTTGTTTATCATCTATTGAAGGACACAGGAATTAAATTACAGTGAGTTTATATTGGCTCCTACAGGAGGTTGGGATACTGACAGCGATAAACAGGAAAAGTTGTAAGCCAGCCCTCATATATCCCCTTTTGTACTCAGCATGTTTTTTGCTAGTGTCTAAAAAGCTTGGGTGCCTTTCCTACAGTTCCGCTTAAAAAGGTCTAACTTCTCTTTTGCTAGCCTTCTAACCTTGATGTCTTTGATCAAGACAAACTGCTATGCTGCAGTTTTCTATCTCCTAGGTGATGTCTATTGGGGCCTCTTCCTATACCGCTGCTTGAGCTGGTCTATACACAGGAGATATTTGGATTGGCTGCTACTCAGTACTAGTTTTGAAAGCCACACCTGGACCCAGCTGGACTGGACTCATTTGAGGCCTGGTTGCTGTACACTGGATGAAGGGATGTCTACACTGAGACACACAGAGGACAGTGCCACTGCCACAGTTGACTTCAGCCCATAGTATAGATAGGGGGGTGGTAGTTGCGCTGTGATAGGAGGGGAATAGGAAAAAAGAAGAAAGGGGGGGGGGGACTAGACTATAGTAAATACAACAAAAATATCAGATGACCTGAATACATGAATGAAAAATGTGAAGGAGGACTCACAGATGCAAATATATAAATAAAAAAGTTGGAATACGAGCACACAAAATTCCACTTAGTAGTGAATACCAAAAGTGCTAACATCAAAACATAAAATAAAAATAAATACCATCAAACAGTGCACAAGGGTATATGAATCAGCTTCAAAAGTGCGTAAATCCAAAAAATATCAAATATCACAAAATATCAAATAAAATCCCTTTAGGCGTGTATAAATATGCTGACATTATGGTCGACTGATGGCATAAGAAACGAGTGGGTAATTAGTATCAACAAAATAGATAAATAAATAAAAAATGTTAAATATATTTATAAAAGTACATTAAACAGTCCCAGTGGTAGATATTGGTAACACGCCAACACTTGGCGACTTGCAAATATAATCCAAAAAATGAGAAAAAAAAAAATGTGACAACAGTCCCACCACCAAATGTGACACTGCTAAATGCAGATCGAAAGCCAATGGTGAGCAAGGGGGGAGGGGAGAGTGTTCTTCAGTGGGGGCACCTCCGTGTTCACAGGCCCCTTACCTTACAGCTGTAAGGTATACAGCATATGTAGTGGAAGTCCGGCAAATGGGGAAATCCAAAGGTACAGCGAATGGCGTTGGTTGAGGATGCGATATGTCATATGCAAAGACAAAACGAACAGCATATAGTATAATTCCGTTTGGTGTGAAGGACACAGAAGGGGGGAAGTGGAGGGGGGTTTCACTCACTTGTAAGCAATGAGCGCACGCCTCAACCCACGAGCGCCGAGCTCGTATGATCCCAAATGCTAGCTCTGAATCCTCCAAACTGTCCCCGCTTCCTTCTCCTCACCGCCCGTTATGCAGAGTTAGAATGTGCGGTATAGAAAACAAAAACCACACATAGCGTGATCCCCTATAACATATACTTTATTGAATAGGCAAAGAAATGTTATGCACTTACATTTAAAAACAGCTGGGGGGTAAAATATCCACGAGCGCCGAGCTCGTCACATACAGCTAGTGTGTGGCAGCGTCCCGTGCTCCTAACGCGTATCGTCATGTCACGTGACTTCTTCAGAGGATAGCACGGGATAGAAAGCCAATGCTTATAAATGGTCCCTGTGTGATGGACACACGGTGGCCATTTTCCCGAAGGACGCTATTGTAAGGGATAGAATAGGCGCCTGGCGGCCATTTTCCCAGAGCTTACCTACATATATAATGTCATATGGGGCAATGTATCAGGGTTTTAAAACGCAGCCAATTGTAAAGTAAGAATCATGCCAGATGGGGACACAATCAGCCCGAGGCTGCAGGGAAAAAAAGGCTTAAAACAAGGGTATAATTAAAAACAGAGAAAAATAGTTAAAAATGCTCCAATATATGAATACAGGGAGCAATTCTCATGATATTATAAAATGGTAACCTGGCCGGTAAAAATAAAAAAAGTAGAAAGGGGGAAGATTTGTTAATATTTATAATCATTATTACTACTACTAATAATAATAATAATAATAATAAATAGTAATAATGATTATAAATATTAAATATTAAATATTAATTAATCTTCCCCCTTTCTACTTTTTTTATTTTTACCGGCCAGGTTACCATTTTATAATATCATGAGAGTTGCTCCCTGTATTCATATATTGGAGCATTCTTAACTATTTTTCTCTGTTTTTAATTATACCCTTGTTTTAAGACTTTTTTTCCCTGCAGCCTCGGGCTGATTGTGTCCCCATCTGGCATGATTCTTACTTTACAATTGGCTGCGTTTTAAAACCCTGATACATTGCCCCATATGACATTATATATGTAGTTAAGCTCTGGGAAAATGGCCGCCAGGCGCCTATTCTATCCCTTACAATAGCGTCCTTCGGGAAAATGGCCACCGTGTGTCCATCACACAGGGACCATTTATAAGCATTGGCTTTCTATCCCGTACTATCCTCTGAAGAAGTCACGTGACGTGACAATACGCGTTAGGAGCACGGACGCTGCCACACACTAGCTGTATGTGACGAGCTCGGCGCTTGTGGATATTTTACCCCCCAGCTGTTTTTAAATGTAAGTGCATGACATTTCTTTGCCTATTCAATAAAGTATATGTTATACGGGATCACGCTATGTGCAGTTTTTGTTTTCTATACCGCACATTCTAACTCTGCATAACGGGCGGTGAGGAGCAGGAAGCGGGGACAGTTTGGAGGATTTAGAGCCAGCATTTGGGATCATACGAGCTCGGCGCTCGTGGGTTGAGGCGTGCGCTCATTGCTTACAAGTGAGTGAAACCCCCCCCCTCCACTTCCCCCCCTCTGTGTCCTTCACACCAAACGGAATTATACTATATGCTGTTCGTTTTGTCTCTGCATATGACATACCGCATCCTCAACCAACGCCATTCGCTGTACCTTTGGATTTCCCCATTTGCCGGACTTCCACTACATATGCTGTATACCTTACAGCTGTAAGGTAAGGGGCCTGTGAACACGGAGGTGCCCCCACTGAAGAACACTTTCCCCTCCCCCCTTGCTCACCATTGGCATTCGATCTGCATTTAGCAGTGTCACATTTGGTGGTGGGACTGTTGTCACATTTTTTTTTGGATTATATTTGCAAGTCGCCAAGTGTTGGCGTGTTACCAATATCTACCACTGGGACTGTTTAATGTACTTTTATAAATATATTGTAAATTTTTTATTTATTTATCTATTTTGTTGATACTAATTACCCACTCGTTTCTTATGCCATCAGTCGACCATAATGTCAGCATATTTATACACGCCTAAAGGGATTTTATTTGATATTTTATGTGATATTTGATATTTTTTGGATTTACGCACTTTTGAAGCTGATTCATATACCCTTGTGCACTGTTTGATGGTATTTATTTTTATTTTATGTTTTGATGTTAGCACTTTTGGTATGCACTACTAAGTGTAATTTTGTGTGCTTGTATTCCAACTTTTTTATTTATATATTTGCATCTGTGAGTCCTCCTTCACATTTTTCATTCATGTATTCAGGTCATCTGATATTTTTGTTGTATTTACTATAGTCTAGTCCCCCCCCGCTTTCTTCTTTTTTCCTATTCCCCTCCTATCACAGCGCAACTACCACCCCCCTCTCTATACTATCGTTTTGTCTGTTTTGGAGCAGTTTTTAGGTGTTGCAGCAGTGTCCCTTTAGTATAGGATTCCACTAACAGCGCAGGACGGAGTTTTCACTTTTTTACGTGACTTCAGCCCATACTGCTCCTAAAGATTCTGGGGCATACATCCAGTATCCCCAGAAGGAACCAACTCCTGCACTCTAGTACCTGAGACTCTTATCAACATATTTTGAGTGCTACGGGACCTTATTATCTGGAAAGGTTTATAAACTATCTTATGGACAGAACTCAAAGTTGTCCCTATTGACCACACTTGTTCTCCTGTTGACAAGGCTTTGCCTTTTGAATCTTCTTAGCTTGACCAAAATATTAATCACTGGATGGCCCTATCCACCCCTGGGCTTTTAGCAGGCAAAACATGCTAGGATCCTACTGCATGTATCCCTTGTGGGGAATAGTGTAGGTTTTGAGGTCTCCATGCAATTTTATTATAAAGAGTTCAGTCTTTGTGGCTGTTTTGTGGCTTTCTGAAGAAGTGCTTTTGCCTTCTTCCAAGTTCCTTGTTCCTGCTCCCAGTCAGGTGAATTCTTCCAGTAGTGGATCCGAAATGCCTGCACCTACCTCCTTGACAGAGGATGTTGCATAAGTTTAGAACAAGTGGACTGAGTCCTAGAACATGTGTTGCAGAACTAATTAGGCATATGTGCAGTGTCGTTTGTCAATCCTTGGGTACACTCTTCATGTTGGGCAGAAAGATTCTGCTCATCCTTCAGGTAGGGAGTTTTGGTACGCCAGTTGGGTTGTGAGGTTCCTTTGGTCCTGTTTATCCTGCCTATCCTTCTCTTTTCGCTCTTTTGTTCTGCTTCCCCTTCAGAATTACTTTAGGGCTGGTTACCATGGGGCTCTTTAGCTCATCCAAAGGGATCTTATGTTGCGAGAGCTCTTAAAACTTTGCTATCTTGATACAAGATTGGTTGACTGACCAGGCAGCCTTTCCTCATCATGGAACCTATTTTCCTGCTTCTAGGGTTAGAAGTACAGTAAAACCTTGGTTTGAGAGTAACTTGGTTTGAGAGCGTTTTGCAAGACAAGCAAAATGTTTTAATAAATTTTGCCTTAATATACAAGCGATGTCACAACTGAGTATAAAAAAGAAGACAGGAGCCTCCAAGTGTAGCAATATGGTTAAATTTAATGAAGGTACAACATTTAGAAACTTATTGCAACACTTAGGGCAGTGGTTCTCAACCTTTCTAGTGCCGTGACCCCTTGATAAAATGTCCCAAGTTGTGGGGACCCCTATCAGTAAAATGTTCGTAGCATAGGTTGTGAGTGCCCAAGGCAAGACAAGTAATTTGCGCCCCTAACCCACGAACATTTAGCACTCCCTGAGTCCCTTCCACTCGTACAGTATTATGGTACATTTTAGGATGTACCACTCTCTCTTTGTTCTCCTTTCTTTCCCTTTTATCTCTCTCTATCCTAATTTCTTGTTTTTTTCCCCCATCCCTCTCTCTAGCCGTCTTTCTTGTTCTTTCTCTTATTCTTTCTCTCCCCTTTTCTTTGTTCCTCCCCCTCTTTTCCTCTCCCTTCCATGTATTCTCTATTTTTATTCCTTCTCTTACTCCTTGGTGGGGGGCGCGGGGGGGGGGGGTGGGTGGGCTGGAATTGGATGAGTGGCGGTGCTGGTGGGGGGTGGGATCAGTGGCGGTGCTGGTGGGGGGTGGGATCAGTGGCAGTGTGGGGGGGGAGTTCTGATCAGCCAGCTTAGGTGCTCTTGATCAAGGTCATCTTCTGATCTGAGAACTGTTGTGGGGACTTTTAATGGCAACTCTAATCACAGGTAGTGTTACTCCCTGTGTCTCTGGCTTCACTGTGTCTCCAGCTCTGTGGTGTCTCGAAGCAGTGACACCGATGCCGAAATCAGGAGATAGGGTCTCCTCCAGCCGAATTCACATTCCTTACCAATCATCTGACCTCTAGTCTCTGCCTCCCAGCCATGCCGTGAACTGAATGAGCGGCTGGGAAGAGGCTGAGTGGGTGGCCGCGGGCTCCAGGAACAGCCCAGCTTGGCGACCACAGGATCTAGGGACAGACCTGCTGAGCGGCTGCAAAAAGGCTGGGAGAGCAGTGCAGGCTTCAGGAACAGCCCAGGATTCAGTGACCCCTGGCAAATCGTCATTTGACCCCCGAGGGGGTCCCGACCCCCAGGTTGAGAACCACTGACTTAGGGGGTGCCTCTCTTCTCTTTTATACCCTGTTAAAAAAAATGCTTTGATATACAAGTGCTTTGGATTACAAGCATTTTTCCGGAACGAATTATGCTCGCAAACCAAGGTTTTACTGTACAAGGTTTAGACCTCTCATTTTGTTTGACTGGTCTTTCCTTTTGAAATTTCTATGTCCAAACTTCCCTATGAGGTTTTTGCTGGACCCAGCAAATTACTTTTTACTTGACAGTTTTTTCTGTCCTGGAACATCAAGTTGTTTCTCCATTCTTCGCTTGATTGTGGCAGTTCCTATGCCTTGCAGGAGGGATTCTCTCAATCTATCCTTGATTCGGGAGTTGGTTTCTTCCGATACCTCAGACATGCGATAGTCCTCCACATTTTATGGTCCTATCAGTGGCTGTTGCCCACCCCTCAATTAGACTCCTTATAGACGTCTGTATTAAAATCCCTGTATCCCTTAATAGACAATAAGGAAAATAAGATTTTGGATATAGTGATTTGTTTCTAGAAAGTGTGATCACATCCAGTAGAGACCGATCTCTACTTGCGGCCTGCAGTAACAATGTCAAAACATGTCCCTTTAACATTATTACATTTATAAGACAGCCTTTGAGATGCACCATGCAAACAGTGCTATTTTAGGTTGAGTTCCATCTGTATATTGATTATGGAATCTATACCATGCTCCAGGGACATCAAGCCATGTGACCTCTGACAGATTGTGTAGGTTCCTGTGCTGGCCTTGTAGAGTGGCAGTGAGTAAGGATGTTCAGGATGGAAAAGAGGGGGGGTGAGTAAGGATGTTCAGGATGGAAAAGAGGGGGGGTGAGTAAGGATGTTCAGGATGGAAAAGAGGGGGGGGGGTGGACAGAAATCAGCAAAGATAACCCCCACCCCCAACTGCACTGACTGTCAGTGTCATAAGCCTAACCCTAGGCTGCAACGTTCAGCAACAGATGTAACACAAATTGATGTGGAAGGTGGAGGCTCTGAGCACATATCAGTTACCACCAACTGTTAATTCCTGGATGTCTTCCTCTGTTCCAGCACAGTGAAACCTGACACACTGGCCAATCTCTGGCCATACAGAAAGGTTACAGTAGCTCAGGTGGGGTTGTGTGTGGGTGTAATGTTTATTAATGAAGCTCTGAGTGTTTTTTTCAGAGGGTAACGATAGCTAGCGACTTCTGTCAGTTTCCATTAGGGCTCAACTACACGTGAGCTCTTTAGCCGCCTTGTAACTTGAGATTAACCCCTTACTGGCAAAGACCTCCTTTGAAATAGATCACTATCAGCCTATTGCAGATGAGGCAGATGTCAGAAATGGATTAGCGCTTGTGCTTTCAATGTACTGTCCCGCATTAAATGAGTTATAGAACCCAGAAAAAAAAGATATCATTTTACCCCTGTACAATTTATTAGTAAGACCTCATCTAGACTATGCAGCTCAGTTTTGGGCACCAGATCACAAAAATTATATTGGGGAACTGGAGAAAGTGCAGAGAAGGGCAACCAAACGAATGAAGGGCATGGAGGAACTCGGCTATGAGGAAAGATTAGAGGAACAATTTATTCTGTCTTGACAAGAGGAGATTAAGGGGGGGGGGGGGTATGATAAACATGTATAAATACATAAGTGGTCCATATAGTGAACTTGATGTAGAGTTATTGACTTTCAGGTTATTACAAAGGACGAGGAAACACTCTAACGTCTGGAGGAAAAGAGATTTAGCTTCCACATACAGAAAGGCTTCTTCACAGTAAGAGCCAGATCAGTAGATTGTTTTAAAAAAGACATTCCTAAATGCACAAAACATAACTGGATACTAGGTAATATCACCAAGAGATTGTTGATCCAGGGAATATCAGACTGCCTATGGGAGACCAAGAAGGTTTTTTTCCCCTGCTGGAGCAAATTGGAGCATGCTTTACTGTTTTTTTTGGTTTTTTTGTGTTCCTCTGGATCAACTGTTGGTATAGGATTGTGTATATGGAGGTTTTCTATTTATTTATTTCATCTATCAATTGAACTAGATATACTTGTGTCTTTTTTCAACCTGACTAGCTATTGTAGGTTACAATAGATACAAAGCTGACCCCTTGGCGCCAGCGCCCCTCAGCCCTTTAAAGGGTTTCAGATGCTGGGAGGCGGGGTTTGTGATCATGTGATTGGCTGTCACAGTGGTCACATGATCAAAAAGCTCCTGATTGCAAGCAGCGATCGGGAGCTTTCTGTTAGCTGCTGGCAACTGTGGCGGGAGCGTGCAGGGCGTGTGCTTTTGGATCAGCTGTGTTTGCAATGTAGTACGCAAATATGCGGCCGCTTGGCGCCAAGGCCACATATTATTATTATTAATATTATTATTATTTGCATGCCATCGGCGCCAAGAGGTTAAAGTTTCACTTTAAAAGAAATGTCTATAAATATGTAGGTTGGTGTGCTTTGAAAAACTTTTGTAAGCACTTTTGTAAGCTTAGTGTCTTTGGTCATGTTTTTATTTATTTTCTTTTGCGTTTTCTGCAGGTGATTTTGCAGACATTTGCAGCTCGAGCACATTTAAATATTTTTATCCAATGGAAAGCTGGCTTCCAGGGGGAAAACCGCACTCTATATTTATGTTCATACATTTTTTAGGCGCTCCAATTAAAAGAGAAGTATGGGTTTGGTTTTTTTTCCCCAACATACTTACCTAGGTGGATGCAGCATCGGTCCATTGCTGCATCTGTCCCCCGGCGCTTCTACACTGAGAACCGAGCAATCAAACATTGCCGATGGCTCGGTTCTTAAAGCTCCCCGAGTAGAGAGCTGCTGACTGTCTATCAGCATCTCTCCGCTCTGCCTCTACATGCTCACTGGAGCGCTGAGCTGTGGAGGGGTTGGAGCGACCATCTCAGGCTCTCAGTGGCTTTCTGAGAGCCTGAGATGGGTGTCAGTCCAGGCACCTTTCGGATCCCGACTTCCATTGTCATGATAACGCGGTACCTTGACTGATTCCTGTGACGTCAGCAGAAAGCGGACTTCAGTCCGCTCTCTGCTGAAAATGGGTCACAGGAGTGCAAAACTAATTGGACTCCTGTGACCCAGAGGAGAAGCCCATCCAAACGAGCTCAGGCTGGACTTCTCCTTTTAAGGTCTATTGGGACCAAAAACACTTGGGGCTCGTAGCTCAAAGAAAGCTCATCTACTTGTTCCACATCTGACACTATGCTCAGATGCAAACAAGCACACTTGAAAACCATGAGATTTTGGATGTTTTGGAGCTTCGAGCTACAAATTGCTCAGGTGTGAATGAGGCCTTAAAGTGGATGTAAACTTGATTCATGAAATTTGAGCTGGGCACATATATCTGCCGTGTTTTATCTACTCTTCAAAGCCCTAAGTCCCGTAGCCGTCTCCTGCCCTGTACTGTTATCAGCATGAGATCATCTGACAAGTTCTCCAACAGCAGAGAGAAAAGCAGACTGAGTTTTGTGTTGGGGAGGATGCTATAAACAGATTAGCAATGGACTAAACGATTCAACGATCAGAGCTGAAAGTCTCTACCTATAAAGGGGGGGTGCCTTTCCTCCAATTAGCTGTCTTGGCTGTATGCCCAGGCTTCACTGCAGTGCTAAGTAGGCAGAGAAAATCTCCTGACACAATCTGAACTTTCTAAAGAATATATAAAGCTGAAGACAGCAGATATACATGTAAAACTTATGTAGTGAGATGTGTTTCATCTCTGTGTATCATCAGAGGCTGTTCACTTCACTGGATATGTGAGGGTTTACATCTGCTTTAAGCTTTAACCACTTCCCATCCCTGCTATAACCGAAAGACGGCTGCAGCGTGGACCTAACTTGCCGGGAGGGCGTCCATAGACGTCCTCCCGTGCTCGAGCGGCCTGCCCCCCCCCCTGCAGGTCGATCCCGACCCCTTACCACGTGATCAGCTGTCAGCCAATGACAGCTGATCATGTGATGTAAACAGAGCCGCTAATCGGCTATGTTTTCTCCTCACGCTGGCAGCGTAAGGAGGAAAAAAAAAGCCGATAACCGGCGGCTGTGAGAGGGACATCAGTCCCGATCATGGAGAGTCTCTGCAGAGGTTTCTGTGCCACCTACCCGTGCCCACCAGCGCTACCAACCAGTGCCCACCAGCGCCACCTACCAGTGCCCACAGTACCACCCATTAGTGCTCAGTGTCACCTATCAGTGCCCACAGTGTCACCTATAAATGCCACCAATCAGTGCCTCATCACCAGTGCTGCTTATCAATACCACCTACCAGTGCCCATCAGTGCCACCCATCAGTGCCACCCATCAGTGCCGTCTTATCAGTGCCCATCAGTGCCGTCTTATCAGTGCCTATCAGTGTCGCCTTATCTGTGCCCATCAGTGCAGCCTATCAGTGCTCATCAGTGCAGCCTCATCAGCGAATATCAATGAAGGAGAAAAATTACCCTTTTGCAAAATGTTATAACAAACTATGAAACTTTTTTTTTTTTCAAAAATTTCTGTCTTTTTTTTAGTTTTTTTAGCAAAAAATAAAAACCCAAGTGGTGATTAAATACCAAAAGAAAGCTCCATTTGTATGAAAAAAATGATAAAAATTTCATTTGAGTACAGTGTTGCATGGTTGCGCGATTGTCATTCAAAGTGTGACAGTGCTGAAAGCTAAAAATTGGTCTGGGCAGCAGGGGGGTTTAAGTGCCCAGTAAGCAAGAGGTTAAGGGGAACAGCTGTGTCCTCTGCTGTTTAAACTTATAGCAACACTGAAGCCCGGTTCACACTGCCGCGACTTGTGAAGCTACTTGTGAGACCCCAAGTTGCGTGACACGTGAAATCCCATCTTAGTCATTGAGAGCTGTCTTATTTAGCACTGCTGAAGTCGCTCTGACTTTAGAAAAGGTTCCTGTACTACTTCAATGTGACTTCTATCCGACTTGTGCCCATCGACTTTAATGGAAGTCGCCTCCAAATTCGATCCCCATCTTTAATTGATGTGATTTGGATCCGACATTACAGGAAGATTACCTGTAATGCTTCAGGTCGCACTCAAGTGGCCTGGCAAAGTCGCACTGTAAGTCATGCAACTTTCAGGTCACGGCAGTGCGAACTGAGCCTAAAAGCTTATATTTTTTTAGCTAAAATAAAAAAAGAGGTTCATACTTACCTGCTCTCTGCAAGGATATTGCACATTACCTTCTCTTCTAGGATCCCCTGCCACCTTTGAGTGCTAGTACTCTCATGAGTGTGCCGCCATAGCAAACTGTTTGTTATGGTGACACACATGCCCGTGCGCTCCCGAACCAGGCTTTGTGCGTCAGACCCGCCCCCTGCTCCCTCCTCACTGGATTTGACTGCCATTGGCACCTGCTGCTATTGGTTTGTCCTGTGAGAGCAGGAAGAGAGACTACTGCTGTGCCTGTCTGAAGCAGCAGAGAAAGGATTCCGGTAAGTATTTAGAGAAGGGGAGGGAAAGAAACAGGCAATGAAAGTTTTTTTTAATGCAGGTGATGCATACATTTTCACTTTAGAACCACTTTAAAAAAGTTTTCCTCAGTCCAGATGTCCAGTGAATCTTCATATTTTTGGTACTTGTCTGCCAGCAAGATGAACAGCACCAGCACTCAGCTATAGTGGCACTGAGAGCTAAGATCAGATTCGCGAGTGTGAATGGGGCCATTGGCAATTAGATGCAGGAGACCCAACAGGAGTTCCTGGCGATTAGCTGTACGTGGTAGCCCCATGGAAAGCAATGGGATGCTGACAGCTCCCGCAGCTAATTGCGGCCGCTTGAATGTAATTGCTCATGTGATGATTACCTGCAAATGATGGCCTTGGATGCAGACTATCTGCGTCCAGGGCCAATTATTTGCAGGTGATCGCTCCATAAGCAATTAACATGCAACCAACACGATTAGCTGCGGGAGCTATCAGCCTCCCATTGCTTTCAATGGGCTTCCACCCACAGTTAATCCCTGCTGGGTCACCCGCATCTAATCTCTAGCTGCTCCATTCACAAGTGCGAATGGGGCCTTAAAGGTTAAGTTCACCTTTAGGAACATGTTCCACCTGTTTTTAGGGTGAAACATGTAACATGTTCCCAATGCTGCAGCCGTTTCGCAATTTACCCCCCCCCCCCTTACTAGCTGTCATTTTTTTAAATCTATGTGGCCGTGTGGGGCTCCGCCCACACAGCCGCGTCATTTAATCACACAGCTCTATACTTTGTGGCCATCGGCTTGTAGTTCTCAAAGAACTACCACGGCAGTGTGGAGCCCCATTGTGGTTCATTGATTCTTCTTGTCAGATTGTATCTGCTTGCCCATATGAGATGTACGGGCACCCAGATACACTGACAGATCTGCAGGAGACCTGCATGGCACCAGCGTTCTGCTGATCACTGGTGCAATACTTTACAGGCTCCAAAAAAAAAAAAATATATATATATGTACATTTTTTTTTTTTACCTGTAAAATGAAAAGGATGGACCAGCGCGACTCTGATTGATCAGCCTTGTATTCATTCCTAAAAATACAAAGCCTCCTATAAATGGCTGAGCACCACTTAGTCCATCTTAATTTTGTTCCAGGAACGAGATAGGAAGTTCCCAACCGCTGCTGGAACACAGCGCTGTATACTGTATATAGCTGATGCTACATACTATACAGTTTATACAATGCGGATAGCTGCTAAATTGATTAGTAAAGGAAATGGTTTGTTTGGGCAGCTTGGCCTAAACAAGCTATATAAAGTCTTATGCCCCGTACACACGGTCGGATTTTCCGAAGGAAAATGTCCGATCGGAGCGTGTTGTCAGAAATTCCGACCGTGTGTGGGCTCCATCGGACATTTTCCATCGGATTTTCCGACACACAAAGTTGGAAAGCAGGAGATAAAATTTTCCGACAACAAAATCCGTTGTCGGAAATTCCGATCGTGTGTACACAAATCCGACGGACAAAGTGCCACGCATGCTCAGAATAAATAAAGAGATGAAAGCTATTGGCCACTGCCCTGTTTATAGTCCCGACGTACGTGTTTTACGTCACCGCGTTTAGAACGATCGGATTTTCCAACAACTTTGTGCGACCGTGTGTAGACAAAACAAGTTTGAGCCAACATCCGTCGGAAAAAATCCTAGGATTTTGTTGTCGGAATGTCCGAACAAAGTCCGACCGTGTGTACGCCCTATTAGTATTCCTAGAATTCAGCTTAAAGGATAAAGATATACATGTAAATAGGATGAGCTTAAAGTAAATAGTCACTGGACAATGCATTCCCAGGGTGGCTGATGTCTCAGCAACTGTTGATAGAGAGCGAGCATGAACCGAGCCACTGAGAGCTCCCACTTGTGGTTAGTCTCCGAACCTCTAAATTTAATACAATAATAAAAAATTTGAATAACAATGTTATGAAATAATAAAGTTACATGGAAAAGTACTTTGAGAGTGTGTGGCCTCGTTGGTGAGATCTTGCTGGATCGGAGGCAGGTGGGTAACAAGGCTAGGTCACAGGGGTGGTAAAAACAGTTGGTTGAACTGTCGTTTCACAGGAAGAACATGCCGCTGCTCCGAACTGTACACATGCCACCGCAAACATTAAACCCCCTTTTGCATTTAGCGGCAATAATGCTGCCAACACAAGCAAATGTATAGGACTGCATTGCAATCTCCCTGCAATGGTGTGCAGTGGTTCAGCCTTTTGAGAGTTAAAGCAAGTGGGGAGGAGGCATATCTCTTCCCAGCTGCCTGTCAACCACTCTCTGAAAAGTGATCTTTCACAAGAGAAGTGACACAAGATGCTGCCAGTATAAACCCAGTCTAAGTCTGGCTAGAGGGCAGGGGGCTGTAAGTCTGGCTAGAGGGCAGGGGGCTGTAAGTCTGTCTAGAGGGCAGGGGGCTGTAAGTATGTCTAGAGGGCAGGGGGCTGTAAGTCTGTCTAGAGGGCAGGGGGCTGTAAGTCTGTCTAGAGGGCAGGGGGCTGTAAGTCTGGCTAGAGGGCAGGGGTCTGTAAGTCTGGCTAGAGGGCAGGGGGCTGTTAGTCTGGCTAGAGGGCAGGGGGCTGTTAGTCTGGCTAGAGGGCAGGGGGCTGTAAGTCTGGCTAGAGGGCAGGGGGCTGTAGAATATAAGTAACTGTACCAAAGGTGCACTTACACTTTAGGATAAACACAACAAAATGACTCTAATTATGCACTTACTGAAAATACACTACACTTTTCCTATAATTATAGTAGAATTACATTTGAAGATTGTTGTATGGGGAATGCCTTATAAAGAATAGCAAACCTTATTGGCAAGCAGTTGTTGTCTTCTCCACTACTGCTGGTCAATGACTGAAAGGGTACAGCAAAGCCTTGCCTCTGCCTCATCCAAATTAACCATCAAAGGTCTTTAGAATGTCAGTATAACAAAAAAATTGTTCACTGGTGAGCAACTGTGTCCAATTCATAATATCATAATGGTTGTAATCTGACCATTTGCTCACAACTGCAGAACAACAGGATTAGCAGCAAAGTTGGACTCACTTCTGGGTAGCTGAATGGTGCCAACATGGCTGTCTAGATGCCAGCCTGAAAAATGCTATTGGAGAGTGCTGTATATTGAGATACTTGGACATAATGGTCCATCGTCTGATACAAATACTGTTGTATGCCAGTTGGTGTATGTGAGATCAGTAGACGTGGTTGTTGTATGACACTTCTGTTGTCCACTGTACGACTTGAATGCCAATGTCCCGATTGCTTGAAGGGACATTATTGAAATGTATGAACTACATCTGCACACCCATTTTATTAAGTATGTGCTTTCAGTGTACTTTACTGGATCTAAACATACAATTCATAACTCATTGTGATGATATTTGGCATCTTCTCAAGTTGCCCTTCTGTGACCTTGGTAGAGATACTGTATTGTGAGCTCCTTTGGCACAGAGGGAATGATCTGAAGGGATCTGCTTAATGCGCTGTGTAATACGGCTGCATCAAATAAATCCTGGAAATATAATGTGCATAATGCTTGCTTAGCTTTGATTTCAGTTCCACTGCTGTCATGAGAGCTTATGAAATGGACCACCTTACCTTAGCTATTGTTGCTTCCATATGTCTACCATGACAGGTTCCCATTGATTGTATTAGTCACTTGAGCACAAAATGGACTGGTTGTAATTGTAAGATACACTCATTACTTTGATTTTTCTCTTGCCCTCTAAATGCACTCGACTGACACAGAGCCCAGAAAGTAAAACGTTACTGCGATACTTTCTAGTGGGGAGTCGGCTTTGGACTAATGTGACCACAATTGTAAGTATATAGTAAACATAGACTCTTTGAAACTAAAATTACTAGCAATAGCAAACCATAGGGGGCAAGTTGATACTCTTAGCATCACTAAACTCAGTTGGAACAAGGGAACCCTGGCTGCATATACAGTACACTGGCTCAGATCCAGTCCCATTTAGAAATTAGGATTACAAGAATCGACTTCTCCAAAGTGGGAGGGCTTAGGATGCCTTGCCATGTGTTGCGGTTGGGGTGATTTACTTTCACTTCTGTCACAAGGACAGCATGTGATATCTCTCTGATGGGTATAGTGACAGCAAGAAAATATATATGGTTTAGTAGATGTAGCACAGACCCCTCACTGGGCTGGCTGTTTTGCCCCAAGTTCTATTCCCTATAACAGTGGTCTCCAAACTGTGGCCATTTGCTTGCTCTTATCTGGCTCTTGGGGCACTATTCCTTCCACTGATACGAGACACTATTCCTTCCACTGATACTAGACACTATTCCTTCCACTGATACGAGACACTATTCCTTCCACTGATACGAGACACTATTCCTTCCACTGATACTAGACACTATTCCTTCCACTGATACGAGACACTATTCCTTCCACTGATACGAGACACTATTCCTTCCACTGATACTAGACACTATTCCTTCCACTGATACGAGACACTATTCCTTCCACTTACAGCAACAATGGGGCACTATTGCTCTCCCTAATACCAAATATGTGGCCCTCTTTACTCCCACTGATACCAATGATGGGGCACTCTTTTTTCCCAATGATACCAAAGATGGGCCACTCTTTACTCTTATTGATACCAATCATGGGGCACTCTTTACTCCAGTGACCCCAGGACATTTTCTACTCCCACTGCCCAGTCCCCCTAAAGTCTGATGGACAGTAAACCGGCCCTTTGTTCAGAATGTTTGGAGACCCCTGCCCTATAAGGTACACAGCAGCCAGAGACACAGTAGCTCCACAGTCTCACAACTCAATAAACAGGCAGTGCATGTCTTTTTGTAGTTGTAATGCTGGTTGAACTGGGTTAGCATGTGGGGTTGGGATAGTCCAAATTTAGTGCAGGATACATGACTGATTCTTGGGGGTGAAACCGTGAAACCGTATTTATCACAGGGAACATTCTGGAAACACCTGCTTACACGCTGTGTACATTGTATAAACTGTATGTAGCCTCCGCTACATTCAGTATATAGTGCTGTGTTCCGGCAGTGGGATGGGAATTTCCTGTCCTGCTCCCCGAACAAAATCGAGTCAGCTGAGAGGCACTGAGCCATTTGCAGGGAGCTTTGTATTCTGTGATAGAATATAAAGCTTCCTCTGATTGACTAAAGCAGAGAGGTGGGTTGATGATGCCACGATCTCTGACTTGGCCAATCAGAGGGACCTTTGTATTCATTCAGAATATACAAAGTTCCCTGTGAACGGCTGAGTGTCGCTCAGCCTGATGAAATTTTGTTATGGGAGCTGGAGAGGAAGTTCTCATCCCACTGCCGGAACACAGAGGTTTATACTGTACAGTATGCTACATACAGTTTTTTTTGGACCAAGCTGAAAGGTTAACAAAATATTTAACCTTCACTAAATCATGAAGACCAACTTTAACCATCTGGTTGATTCTAATATGGTTTACAAAAGTATTATACACTATATTGTCAAAAGTATTTGGACGCCTGCCTTTACATGCACATGAACTTTAATGGCATCCCAGACTCAGTCCGTAGGGTTCAATATTGAGTTGACCCACCCTTTGCATCTATAACAGCTTCAACGCTTTTGGGAAGTCTGTCCACAAGGTTTAGGAGTGTGTCTATGGGAATGTTTGACCATACCTCCAGAAGCGCATTTGTGATGTCAGGCACTGATGTTGGACGAGAAGGCCTGGCTCGCAGTCTCTGCTTTAATTTATCCCAAGGGTGTTCTATCAGGTTGAGGTCATGACTCTGTGCAGGCCAATGAAGTTCCTCCACCCCAAACTCGCTCATCCATGTCTTTATAGACCTTGCTTAGTGCACTGGTCCAGATCATTTGGTGGAGGGGGGATTATGATGTGGGGTTGTTTTTTAGGGGTTGGGCTTGGCCCCTTAGTTCCAGTGAAGAGAACTCTTAAGGCATCAGCATACCAAGACATTTTGGACAATTTCATGCTCCCAACTTTGTGGGAACAGTTTGGGAAAGGCCCCTTCCTGTTCCAACAGTGCACAAAAAAGCAATGTCCATAAAGACCTGAATGAGCGAGTTTGGGGTGGAGGAACTTGACAGGCCTGCACCCGATAGAACACCTTTGGGATGAATTAGAGCAGAGACTATGAATCAGGCCTTCTTATCCAACATCAGTGCCTTGCCTCACATATGCTATTCTGGAAGAATGGTCAAACATTCCCATAGACACACTCCTAAACCTTGTGGGCAGCCTTCCCAAAAGATTTGAAGCTGTTATAGCTGCAAAGGGTGGGCCAATTAAATTTTGAACACTATGGACTAAGACTCGGATGCCATTAAAGTTCATGTGAGTGTGAAGGAAGGCACCCCTACTGTATAGTGTATTCCATGTCTCCCCAATGGGGTCACAGACTGCAATAAAAACTTGACTTAAGCTGCATGTACACTAGTAGAATTTTGAATGAAAATCCTTAGGAAAATTTGGACGAAAATTCCCAGAAAATTCAAATTTTGTTCAAAAGTAGTTCAAGAATTCCTTTGCTTTTAACTTTGATTTTGGAATGAATGGCATTTCTCAAACGAAAACCACATATACTGTTAGAAATTCGTACATTCGAGAAAACATTTCCATTCTGCTCGTTTGAATTTTCTCATCCCTGCGGTTGAAAATGAATGGCAATTTGACCCCGCTAATGATTAGAAAAATGAACGAACATTCTTACAGCGAAAAATGTCAAACGAAATTCGACTAGTGTATATACAGCTTCTGACTCTTACCCGTCCTGTAGAAAAAGTCTATCTGAAAATCTATTATTGGCTTGGGAATTTGTATATGTATGTGAATCCCAGTGTTCTCTTTTTCGTGGAATACATACATGCTACAATAATTTATCAGAGCTAAAAAATGCCCTGACCAAGAATGATCTATTTGCAGCACTGTGCTATTTTTTTCTGGTCAGGGAAATACTATTATTTCCAGTTCTCGCAGCAGCAACATAAGCCAGACGGGTTGCTGGAATTCCTGACCCTTCCCTGCCTGAGCTCAGCTCTGTGTGTGAGATCACTGCGCACTCTTTTAAAGACACAGTAACCGTTAAGTTTAAGTTACACTAAACACAGGGCTAACATTCTGTAAAATACAGCACATTGTTCTGTTAGCGACTGACGACATCACCGAGGGATGAGGTTACTGCACGGCCCACTCTGCCTGCAGACACTATAATAAACAAAGCTCATAGTTTATGAAGGTGTTGAATACTGGAGACTGATAATTCTAATTTTTTATTTTCTATCATAGTACACTTATAAAATGGCCTTTTAAAAATGTTCAAGTATGGCCACACCTTTTAAAGCCAAAATCCTTGATAGATGATTAAGCACTTCAATACCAGGCACTTAGACACCTTCCCGCCCAGCCCAATTTTCACCATTCAGCGCTGTTGCAATTTGAATGACAATTGCGCAGTCATGCTACACTGTACCCAAACAATTTTTTTATCATTTTGTTCCCACAAATAGAGCTTTCTTTTGGTGGTATTTGATCACCTCTGCGGTTTTTATTTTTTGCGCAACAAATAAAAAAAGATCGAAATTTTCGAAAAAAAACAAGTTTTTCTTTGTTTCTGTTAAATTTTTTTGTAAATAAGTACGCTTTCTCCTTCACTAATGGGCACTGATATAGCTGCACTGATGGGCACTGATGGGCACCAATGAGGTGGCACTAACGGGCACTGATGATGGGCACTGATAGGTGGCACTGATGGGCACTGATAGGTGACACTGGTATGCGGCACTGATATGCACTCATAGGTGGCACCGATGGGCACACATAGGCGGCACTGATGGGCACTCGTAGATGGCATTGATTGGTATATATGGGTGGCACTGATGGGTACTTATGTGTGGCACTGATGTGTGGCACTGATGGGCACTGATAGGTGGGCACTGATGGGCACAGATGGGCACAGATGGGCACTGACAGGTGGCACCGATGGGCAGTGACAGGTGGCACAGATAGGCAATGACAGGTGGCACTGATATAGCATTGCTGGGCATTGCTGGGCATATCATTGGCATAATAGTGCCAATCAGTGCCCATTTGTGGGCACTGATTGGCACAGATTGGGCACATGTGGATGGCCATGGGGTACATACCTGGCCATCCACGTTGCCACTTCCCTGGTGGTCCTAGTGGCATCCCTGGTAGTCCAGTGGGGTGATCTGCGGGGGGGCTGCGCTGATAAACAATCAGCGCAGACCCCCCTGCCAGGAGAGCCGCCGATCGGCTCTCCTCTACTTCCGTCTGTCAGACGCGAGTGAGGAAGAGCCGATCAATGGCTCTTCCTATTGACAGCGTGATCAGCCGTGATTGGACACGGCTGATCACGTGGTAAAGAGCCTCCGCCGGAGGCTTTTTACCAAGATCAGTGTAGCGGTGTGTCAGACTGACACACCGCTCCACCGATCGCCGCGATGCGCGCCCCCGGGGGCGCGCTGCGGCATGTTATCCTGAAGGACGTCATATGACGCCCAGTCAGGATAAGAGAACCACTTCCCGGACGTCAATCCGCTATAGGGCGGGCCGGAAGTGGTTAAAGATGTCATTAAAATGTACAGCAGTTAAAGGGCAGCTTTACCCAAAACTAATATTTTCTGTTTTTAGTGGACATCAGTGGGTTAAATCTCCTCTCAATTGTTTCCATTTTCCACACCCACAAGATAACAAAGAAAGGTGTTACCCTTCCACTGTATTCCTATTTACCATGTGCGATATCATCTGGTGAGTGGTCTGCACTGGAGATGTTGGTAAAGACAAAAGATCCAAGCCAGTATGTGACTCAAGTGTCTGCATCCATGCTAGATAGATTATCTGTTTCACCTGGAGTACCCCTTTAAGATAATTATTCTCTGTACCAGCTTCCCATTCTAACCACCAGGTGAAAGCCTATGTCCTCTATCTTTGAATGGGAGATTTTCTCTTGCGCTTCTCCGTGCAGACGCAGAGATGCTCGTCTCTGCTCCCTCCTTCCCCTGTATCAGCAGTCGGCAGCTGAGAGGAGGACAGAACTCCTCCTACAGATCCTGCTCCACTCTGTGCAGCCACAGCATCCCCTTGTCTCCGCCTTCCCTGGTCTTCGCATTCAGCAGCCTCCGGCAGCTGGCTCAAGCCATCCTCTGGTCCTCCTCCAGACCCTGCACTTTCTGCTTCCCTACTCCACCCCCAGCTTCTTCTCGGCAGCAGCACAAGGTAAGGGGGGTGCACTGTGATGTAAGGTATGGTGGAGGACTCTTGACTTATGTTGGTGGGTGGACTCTTGGCATCTGATGTTGGGGGGGGTGGGGTGATCTGGACATCTAGTCTTACAGGTACAACCAGCCCTTTGAGGGCAACCATAATGCTAATGTGGCCTGCAAAGAAATTGCGTTTGACACCCCTGCATTAAAGCATCGAGCCACCATGCCTCTGTAGCATTCCTTCTGATTGGCTTCAGAAAGGGACAGTAATGGCGGCCATACAAGCTTCAATTTTTTTTTTTTTAATCCAATTAAACTACAATCAAAGTGATCATTTCTGGAAAAAAAAAAAAACGAATAGCCATAACTGCTCTTTTGATAGATTTAGACGCCATATTGCGATTGGAGTCAATCAAACTGAGTCGATCAGCCAAGGCGGAAAATGATCGATTGTTTTGCATTTATCAGCTGATACTTTGTTCATGAATACGATTGTATTTCGATCAATCAGAATATGAGATTACATGGTGGAAACAGATGCATTCAATGACTTACGATCACAAGTTATGATCAGATCTTAACTATTGATTGAAGTCCATTTCCCTGTATGTGGCATATCAGTCGAATGGGGTTGTCAAATATAGATTTATTATTCCGATCAGAAGAGATCGATAGGAAAATAAATCAATCATTTATGGAAGCATGTATGGCCACCATAAGGCATGGCGAGAAATTGCAGCAATTCTGGCCAAAGGTAGTGTGTTGTAATAATGGTGTAACTTTCTTGTTGTGTCTGCGTCGCTTGCCTCCAGGCCTCGCCTCTCTGGACAGTGGATGTTGTCAGTTGTCCCACAGCACTGAGCTCCAGCCCTCAGAACAGATCTGTGCTTCCAGGATCATACAGTAACCTGCCATGACCATATTGGGCTAAATTTCCAGCCAGCTGATATTTTTCTTGGCTCATTTCCTGCTCCTTGGCCTGAAAGATTTTGGGAAAGAGACCTGCATTTTGCGGGCTAATTTTGGAAGAACGTTTTCTAGCGGAGGCACGAGAACCCAGCAGCCCCCTTTCCTCCCTCCTCTTCTTTTTTCCCTTGTGTGAACAATATGAAATGATCTCTCTGTGGGTCGGGCCCAGGTTTAGGTCACCTCTCAGTAACCTAATTCTCTGGGCAGGGTTGGGATGGCTGGGAGAGAGACGGCTCCACGGCTTGTTGTGGTTAAATTGGCTGACTGCGTTCTCTGGGCACATTGTTTCATGGTAAGGAAATTGTGGGCTTAAAGGAGCTGCACACCATTTCTTTTGGCAATACATCTGGTAATACAATCTGCAAGCACTGCATCTTATAGTGGAAAAATGGACCTGAATAAGTCTAAAAATTAAGCAGTCGAATACAATTTAAAGTGTACGTAAAAGCTAAACTTTTTTTTTAGTATAAAGTGGGGAAGGGTTAGACCTGCCCTTTCCATCACTATTTTATTGCCATCTTTATCCTTACTTGGGAGATTTGCCCCTGTATGTGTCTTGATGAGTTGTCACCAAAGCAAAAGATGAGGGCAGTTCATCAAATAGGGGCAAATATTTGAGGTTGGGAACTTCCCTTACTTTGGGAAGATTTTTTTTTATCATTTTCTGCTGTGCCCAATGTGCTCAAAAATTAAAGAAGCTTTCACTGCAATATTCACCTCCTTTCTAACGCTGTCCTAATATCACATATTTTTTTTTTTTCATTATTTATTTATAACAGAGACAAGGCCGACATGGCCCGACATGGTACACAGTAATACAAATGGTAACATATGATCACATTAACAAACCAAAGTGTACATTAAGCATGTCCAGTCGGACGATATTCCTGGCCACAAAACAAGTCCTGTTGAGCACAGGTATAGAGGAATCACATGTAACCCTGGGGGCCACCTCTGTGTCTCTTTAATAGGTATGCGATGCTAACAGAAACTTCTTTCTCGTAAGTGAGAGTGTAGATGTACTAGTTTTGGTTATAGCTTTAGGGTCGGTTCACACTGGGGCAACACGACTTCAGCGCGACTTTGCACGGCGACTTCAACGCGGCTTCGACGCGACTTCGACGCGACTTCAGCGCGACTTTAGCAAATTACAAGGCGACTTGAAGTCGCCTCCATGACAGGCGACTTCGCCTGTGGCCAATCAGCTCTCTGGGAGGGAGGGGGGGAGGGAGGGGTTTTCCCTGCAAAGTCGCTTGACTTTACAGAGAGATCCGACTTGGAGGCGACTTCCATAGATTTCTATGGTACAGGTCGCCTACCAAGTCGGATCAAAGTAGTACAGGGAGTACGCTCTGAAGTCGGAGCGACTTCAGTAGCGTCTATTAAGACGCTAGCGTTCGCTCCCATTCAAACTATTTCTGGGGCAACTTGGGGCGACTTGAGGGCGTACAAGTCGGATCCCAAGTCGCCCCAGTGTGAACCGAGCCTTAGAGCCCTTGCACACTGGGGCGGTGGGGGCGTCGGCGGTACAACAGCGCTATTTTTAGCGCTGCTGTACCGTCGTTCTAGCAGCGGTATTCGGCCGCTAGCGGTGCGGTTTTAACCCCCCGCTGGCGGCCGAAAAAGGGTTAAATCCCTCGTACAGCGCGGCTATAGCCGCGGTATTACAGCGGTATAGCCGCGCTGTCCCATTGATTTCAATGGGCAGGAGCGGGGAAGGAGCGGTGAATACACCGCTCCTTCCCCGCTCCAAAGAAGCGGTTTGCAGGACTTTTTTCACCGTCCTGTCACCGCAGCGCTTCAGTGTGAAAGCCCTCGGGCTTTCACACTGAACAAACAGCGGCAGCTGTTTAGGGGCGGTTTTCAGGCGGTATTTTTAGCGCAATACCGCCTGAAAACCGCCCCAGTGTGCAAGGGCATTAGGTGTCGGGGTCCATGCGCCCAGTCCCTTCATTTTATTTTTTTTTTTTCCAAGTAGAGAAAGGAAACCCCACTTGTGTGGGTAGAGAGAGCTAGAAAGAATAGAAGGATGGAAATTAGCAAAAAGAAAAAGAGTAATTGGTCAGAAATAGAGAAGAGGAAGGAAGGAGGAGGGGTTCAGTCCCCCGGACCTGGGGTGTTAGGGTGAGTATACTTAGGGTACTTACATGGTGTTTTGCGGCCGCTTTAACAGAGAGCGGAAGGAAGCGTGTTTGTTGTGTTGGAGGGTGTGCTTTCATGTAGCTACAGTGGGATCTCTCAATGCTTGACCCTTTTCCGAAAATATAAAGGTGTTCCATAGCCGCCAGGTTAATATCACAGATGTAACCAGCAAAATGATTTCTCATATTATTTGGTCAGTTTTTAGATTCAAATGTCAGGCTGCCTCCACTGCATGTGAGATCAAGACCATAACCATAGCCTACTGATTAGACATTGAAGGAGTAGCAGCATGATGATGAGCTCATGCCTCTGCTTTCTATTTCTTTTAGTACAGCCATTCTCACCCAGGGTTCCTTCAGAGGTTGTTAGGGGTTCCCTGAGTTGTGTCTGACTGACCTCCAATTTGATGGTGTCTGCGTAGTTCTGGGGCCGAGGCCTCCTGGCAGAGTTGGTGACAGGACCACATTTTTTTTAACTGCCTGTAAAGCAGCCTTTAGATGATTAAGGATTAAGGACTGGAGACTGACTAGGCCACTCTATGACCTTAACGTGGTTCTTCTTGAGCCACTCCTTTGTTGCCTTGGTGGTATGTTTTAGGTCATCGTCATGCTGGAAGACCCATCCACGAACCCATCATCAATTTTCTGGCTAAGGGAAGAAGGTTCTCATGCAAGATTTTAATATACATGGTCCCTGAATGCAGCAATGTTGGCCTGTAGCTATATCAGAGAAGCATCTCCAAATGCATCATGTTTCCACTTCTATGCTTGACTGTAGGGATGGTGTTCTTAAGGTCATAGTAAGAATTTTTCTTCCTCCAAACACGGTGAGGCAAGTTAATGCCAAAGAACTCAATTTTGGTCTCATCTGACCACAGGACTTTCTCCCAATCCTTCTCTGAATCATTTAGATGTTCTCTGGCATGACTGTACATGTGCCTTCTTGAGGAGGGGGACTCGCCACCTTTGGAGGAAGAAAAGTGCTAACTATGACCCTAAGAGCACAATCCCTGCAGTCAAGCTCAGAGGTGGAAACATTATGCTTTGGGGGCTGTTTCTCTGCTAAAGGTACAGGCCAACTTTGCTGCATTGAGGGGCCAATGGATGGGGCCATGTATTGTAAAATTTTGGATAAGAACCTTCTTCCCTCAAGCCAGAACACTGAAGATGGGTCATGGATGGGTCTAAACATGACAATGACCCATAACATACCGCCAAGGTAACAAAGGAGTGGCTCAAGAAGAAGCACATTAAGGTCATGGGGTGGCCTAGCCGGTCTCCAGACCTTAATCCTATAGAAAATGTATGGAGGGAGAAGATCTGTAAAGAAGAGTGGACCAGAATCCCTCCTGAGATGTGTGCAAACCTGGTAACCAACAGAAACATCTTACCTACAAGGGTTTCTCCCCCAAGTACTAAGTCATGTTTTGATTGGGGATCAAATACTTATTTTACTCAGTGAACTGCAACTTAAGTTATAGCATTTGTTTTATGTTTTTTTGCTGGATTTTTGGTTGATATTCTGTCTTTATCATTTAAAATAAACCTATCATAAAAATTATAGACCCTTCATTTCTTTGTAAGTGGGCAAATTTTCAAAATTTGCAGGGGATCAAATAATTTTCCCCACTGTATATCATTTGGAAATGGTCTTTACAAATCCTAGCTGTGTCACCCTCTGCAGGTAAAATGTGGTATTGCTGTAATTTCCATTCAAATGCATTGGATCTCTGTGAGCACTGCAGTACTTGAATGGCCAGCAACAACAGCTGATGCTTTGGTGAGGGTCTTCCTAAAGTCTTATAGGCTAGAATCATATTCATCCACATCTATACTGATCACAAATGTGATGACAGCTGATTCTTCGTTATCTTTATCCTCAGGTGGGTTTGCAAATCGTAGGATTAGCTGATATAAAGGGCAGAAAAAAAAAAAACCTTCCAACATCCAGAATATTCTGGCATGAAACATTTGTAATGAAAGAAAAAACGTGGAATAATTAACCTGGATAGATCCTTTTATTGTGCAAAAGTATGTAAGAAAAGGCTCCTGTACAACACTCTGTATTATTGGAGAGTATGAGAGACAGACAGTCTGTACTCGCAGACTCACAGAGATTTGCCAGGGCTGATAGAATTTTTCCTGTAAATGTAGACTATGCAGCATAAAAAAGCCGGAATGGTTTGAAGATGAGGGAAGGTTACACGGCAGAGCTGGGGGAGGAGAGCTAATTAAATTACTGAATTTACAGAGGCTTCTGTCAGAGTGATTTCACCGGGGAAGAGGATTGTGACTAAGTGCAGCTCGCTCTCACCCTCTCTCTCTCTCCTTTTTTTTATTTTTTTGTTTTCTTATTCAGTTTTTTTTTTTTTCATCCCCTCTACTTTCCTTTTCTCAGTTTTTCACTACTCCTTTGTTTTGATTTCTCCCCTTCATTTCCTTTCCCTTTTTTTCATTTATTTTTTTGCTTGTTTTCCTTTATTTCCTTCCTGCTCTGTTTTTTTTCCCCCTTTTTCTTTTTTACATGCTTTTTTGTTGAGCACTTTCTCTTCAACTTTCCCTTTTTTCTTTTCTCTCTTTTATGCAAGCACCTTCTTACTCTTTTTCGTGCTCTCTCTCTTTCATTTTTTTTCACACTCGCTCACTTTCTTTTTTCGTGTTTGTTTTCTCTTTTTGGCTCGCTGCCTTTCTTTCAAACTTTCTCACTTTTTTTGCTCTTTTTCTTTCTCTTGTTTGCACTGCTTCTTTCGAACTCTCTCTCTCTCTCTCTCTTTTTTGCAGGCTCTCTTTCCTTCTCATTTTCATATTCTATTTTAGCCTTTTTTCTTTATTTCTTTTTTTTCATGTTGTCACTTTTCTCTCCTTTCTCTATGTTGATTTTCCTCTCTCTTTACCCCACACTGCGATCTTCACAGTCCTGCTGAGTAGTACAACACCGATGTCGACTTTTCATTTCATACACAAACAGTTTGAGAGGAAATGGCAGGGTCTAAAAATAACAGTCTTGATAAAACGTAACTTAATCTTAATTTCCTTTCCCAGTCTGCGAAGTAAATGAAACAATGCAATTATTATCATTAAGCAGAACAAGTAAATCAATGTTTCATTCATATGAAAAGACATTTATTTACACTATCGCTTCCCCCCAGCTCGCTGGCTATTGTTGTTTTGCATTGCGGGAGTATATACATTGCACAAGTGTTTACGCTGCATTGGAAGTCGGTCATATAATACACCTGCTCCACCCTCCCCGCCAAACAACCAGGTTCAGGACGTGTGTACGCAGATTTCTGAACGCTGCATTTATTACAAATACAGTGGATATAAAAAGTCTACACGCGCCTGTTAAAATGTCTTCTGTGATATAAAAAAATGAGACAAAGGTAAATAATTTCAGAACTTTTTCCACCTTTAATGTGACCTATAAACTAAGGTGACCAGATTTTTAAAATGAAATCCGGGGACATATTTTTTTTTTTTACTAGTAATGGCAGCAATCGACGACTCTTTGCCCGTCTCCGCCCCCGCCGCCCGCCTGTCAAGTCTAAAGCCCCATGAACACTATCAGATTTTCTGCTGATTTTTTCCTTCAGATTTACCTAAACCATATAATATGAGGTCTGTCTGAGGTCTGTCTGAGGTCTGTCTGAGGTTTGAACAGGGGCTGTTTTTGAAATTGCCCCAGCCCCTGTTCAAATCCGATCCGGGGACAAAACTGGGGACAGACTTGGTCCGGGGACAGTGTCCTCAATCTGGGGACTGTCCCCAGAAACCAGGGCTGTCTGGTCACCCTACTATAAACTGTACAACTCAGTTGAACAACAAACTGAAATCTTTTAGGTGGAGGGAAGTAATAATAAAAAAATAAAATAATATGGTTGCATAAGTGTGCACACCCTTAAACTATACTTTGTTGAAGCACCTTTTTGATTTTATTACAGCATTTTATTATCAGCATGGCACATCTTGACTTGGCAATATTTGCCCACTCTTCTTTGCAAAAACACTCCAAATCTGTCAGATTGCAAGGGTATCTCCTGTGCACAGCCCTCCTCAGATCAACCTACAGATTTTCAATTGGATTCAGGTCTGGGCTCTGGCTGGACCATTCCAAAACTTTAATCTTCTTCTGGTGAAGCCATTCCTTTGTTGATTTGGATGTATGCTTTGGGTCGTTGTCATGCTGAAAGATGAAGTTCCTCTTGATGTTCAGCTTTCTAGCAGAAGCCTGAAGGTTTTGTGGTGACTGGTATTTGGAACTGCTCCTAATTCCCTCTACCTTGACTAAGGCCCCTGTTCCAGCTGAAGAAAAACAGCCCCAAAGCATGATGCTGCCACCACCATGCTTCACGGTGGGTATGGTGTTCTTTTGGTGATGTGAATCCAATTGAAAATCTGTGGGGTGATCTGAAGAGGGCTGTGCACAGGAGATGCCCTCATAATCTGATAGACTTGGAGTGTTTTTGCAAAGAAGAGTGAGTCAAAGTCAAGATGTGCCATGCTGATAGACTCATACCCAAAAAGACTGAGTGCTGTAATAAAATCAAAAAGGTGCTTCAACAAAGTATTAGTGTAAGGGTGTGCACACTTATGCAACCATATTATTTTAGTTTATTATTTTTACTTCCCTCCACCTAAAAGATTTCAGTTTGTAGTTCAACTGAGTTGTACAGTTTATAGGTCACATTAAAGGTGGAAAAAGTTCTGAAATGATTTATCTTTTGTCTCATTTTTTTTACATCACAGAAACCTGACGGGTTTTAACAGGGGTGTGTAGACTTTTTATATCCACTGTACTTGACGGCTTCATGATGTTGGGACATAAAAGGTGTATTAGATTGCACGGATGCATACATATGAGTACTGGGGGGAGATTAACTAAAGCTGGTGCACCCAGAATATTGCGCAGCTGTGCATGGTAGCCAATCAGCTTCTAATTTCAGCTTGATCAAATAAGCTTTGGCAATAAAACCTGGAAGCTGATTGGTTTCTATTCAGAGTTGCACTAGATTTTGCACTCTCTAGCTTTAGTAAAGCAACCCCACTGAGAGAATAGGCTGCTCCACCTTGTGCTGCTGTCATTATAACATGTTTCAGGAACTGGGAACTGAAGTGGAAAGTGTTTGAGCAGCTTAGGAAAGGGGAGGAACACAGGAAGGACCTCAGTTTAGCAACGATGTTCATTTCTAGTCCAGTGAGTAAGCAGGTGATACGGTAAGCTGCAGAGGAAAATAGTGATGTCATTCAACTGCCTGTGAAGTACGGCATGCAGGGGGGGGGAGGTAAATCATGAGAGTGGCTGAACAGAATTGAAAATATTTGGGCAGGTAAATGTGTTTCAACTGTGTACTTAGACATAACTCCCAACTTTTTGAGATGGGAAAGAGGGACACCTATTAGCAAAAGTATGTAGGCATAGGACGCCCCCCCAGCCATGCCCCTTTTATACTGGCTTTGGAAATATACAAATGCAGCAATTTTGAAATTGGATGAAAGTTTGCCTAATACTGGGAAACACGTTTTGAAAGATAAAAAGTGCATTCTATATACAGCTATGTAGATCAGACCAAAATGAGGGACAGAGGGACTGTTTTCAAAATCAGGGACAGTTGAGAGTGGGGTTGCCAGTTGTAGGGTTTAAACCCAAACACATATGAATTACACAGGTTCTGAGGCTAATTTAATGCAGATAAATCATCCAAGTGAGTTTAATTACCACCTTAATCAGCCACAGAAACTGTGTAATTAATATGTGTTTTGTTTTAAAGGGATGAGGTGGCAACTCTAGTTGAGAGCTATGACTTATGCCGCGTACACACGGTCGGACTTTCTAGAAAGCTAGGTCCGACGTACTTGCCGCCAGACTTCCGGCGGACTACCGCCGGACTTTCTGAACGGCCGGACTTGCCTACACACGGCCGGACTTTCTGGAATCCGGTCTTCCCGACGGACTTCCGCCGGACTTTCAGAATGAACGGACTTTCCCACACACGGACAAGTCCGTTCATTTTGAACGTGACTCGGGTACGACGGGACTAGAAAAGGAATTCAATCTCGCCGCTTTTTTTGGCGAGATTGAAACCTTGCGAGCCCCGTCGCAGGCCCTTAGGTCTGGTATGGAACTTTAAGGGGAACCCCCTACGCCGAAAAACCCCGCCCCCATATGATGTCACAGGCCCTGGGCATGCTGGGACTGTGACGTTTTAGGGGGCGTGGTCGACCACGCCCCCTAAAACGTCACAGTCCCAGCATGCCCAGGGACTGTGACATCATATGGGGGCGGGGTCTCCGCCTATATAAGTCACAACGCAGCCCTCGGAGACCAGTCCAGCCGGAGAGAGCGTCGTGTCAACATCTGGGGGAAGAGAAGAGAAGAGAACACAAGAAGCCAAGAAGCCAAGAAGCCCAGAAGTCCGGACCTCCGCTGGCAATAGAGCTACCTGAAGAAAGCGGAGGGGCCGGCCGAAGACCTGGGACACCGGGAGAAGAGGCCGGAGAGCGGAGAAGAACCAACCGGACGCCGGGAGAAGATGAACCGGAGGGACCCCCGAAGACGGAAGAAGACCCCCCCCCCCCGGAGCTGTTTAATAAATTATTTTAAAAACCTGTGTTGTGTTTTATTACTGACACTTTTTACCTAGGTAAATGGGTAGGGGTACCATGTACCCCATACTCATTTACATAGGGTGGGGGGCCGGGATCTGGGGGCCCCCTTATTAAAGGGGGCTCCCAGATTCCGATAAGCCCCCGCCCGCAGACCCCGACAACCAACGGCCAGGGTTGTCGGGAAGAGGCCCTTGTCCTCATCAACATGGGGACAAGGTGCTCCCCCAAAGCACCCACCCCCCATGTTGAGGGCATGCGGCCTGGTACGGTTCAGGAGGGGGGGGGCGCTCGCTCGTCCTCACCCCCTTTCCTGACCGGCCAGGCTGCGTGCTCGGATCGGGGTCTGGTATGGATTTTAGGGGGACCCCACGCCGTTTTTTCGGCGTAGGGGTTCCCCTTTATAATCCATACCAGACCTAAGGGCCTGGTATGCCCCGCGCTCGCCGCAATAGGAAGATTTGTTTTTCCTATTGCAGCGAGCGCGAGATGCAGTAACCTGCTCCTCCGTCGCATCTGGTCCTTCGGACTAGCATACAGACGAACGGGCTTTCCGTCAGGAACTGAGTCCGGCGGAGGTACGACGTAAAGATTTGAAGCAGGCTTCAAATCTAAAGTACGTCGGATTTCCGCAAAAATCCGACCGAAACGGTCCGTCGGAAGTCCGATGGAGACCACACACGGTCGGACTTTTCGCCGGACTTTGTCCGGCGGCGTCCGTCGGACTTTTGCAGGTGAAAAGTCCGACCGTGTGTACGCGGCATAAGATCTGCTTTCAGAGCAATATAGACACTTATGGTAGTGAAAAGACACATTGAGACCCGTATGTTCTACAAAAAAAAAAAAGGGACAGTTGTGGCAAAAAGAGGGACAGATGGGCGACTATAAGCTATGGCATGGGGCGGCGTGATCTGCAAATACTTCCCTGACTGTACAGTATAATAATAAGGTGGTTCCTTTCACTTCTCTGTGATCTCAGCAACTCTACAGTGACCTTTCCATGGAATCCCTTTTCTAGGTTAGAGTGAGAGTGCGGGTGAAATGGTAATCACAGTGGAGAATGGGCCCTCTGTGTCTTGTACAGCTGCCCCCCCTCCCCAGTCCAGTGGGGTCACATACACCACTCCAGGCAGTATAAGGAATTCGGAACAATAGAGTGCTCACATCGCCCCTCACTGCAGCGCTCGGCCGGGTCATGTGTTCAGACCGCCTCCAGGCTGACTAAGCTGTGTTATCAGTCATTATTAGTGCCCCAGGCTGTAGAATCACTGAGGGTAGTTATGTAACATAGACAGCACATGAGTGTTCAAAGAGCAGGGGAGCCGAAAGCAAGATGATCCTTTATGTAAAAAACGATAATTATAGCTTTCAATATGTTGGATTCCCTATACCTGGACAGTTTATGAACCGTTACTGTACAGGCTGATGTCATTGTTAGCTGCCATTTTAGTTGAGTAAGGCTTTAAGTTAGCCAGCAGTTAACTCATGCATGGCAAACCAGTTTATTTTAACCGCTTGCCGACCAGCCACCGCAGTTGTACTGCAGCAACATGGCTTTGCTCCGCGAATCACCGTCATGTTAAGTCGCTTCTACATTTGGCCACTAGGGGCGCGCGCGTGCCCCCTGCTCGCCCACGTAGCCGATGCGAGTGCCCCGGCGGTCGCGATCACCGCCGGGCTCCCGCGATCGCTCGGGGCACACGAAGAACCGGGATCTGTGTGTTTGTAAACACACAGATCCCGGTTCTCTGAGGGGAGAACAGATAGATTGTCTGTTCATACAGAGTATGAATAGCGATCTGTCATCTCCCCTACACAGTCCCATCCCCCCTTCAGTTAGAACACACAATAGGGAACACATTAACCCCTTGATCGCCCCTTAGTGGTTAACACCTTGACTGCCAGTGACATTTTTACAGTAATCAGTGCATTTTTATAGCACTGATTCGCTGTAAAAATGCCAATGGTCCCAAAAATGTGTCAAAATTGTCCGACGTGTCCGCCGCAATGTCACAGTCCCGATAAAAATCGCAGATCGCCGTCATTACTAGTAAAAAAAAAAATTTTTTAATAAAGATGCAATAAAACTATCCCCTATTTTGTAGACGCTATAACTTTTGTGCAAACCAATCAATATACGCTTATTGCGATTTTTTTTTTATTTTTTTTTTTATCAAAAATATGTAGAAGAATACATATCGGCCTAAACTGAGGAAAAAAAATTTTTTTTTATATTTTTGGGGGATATTTATTATAGCAAAAAATATTGTGTTTTTTTTTTTTTTTTTCAAAATTGTCGCTCTTTTTTTTTTTTGTTTATCGCACAAAAAATAAAAAGAAAGCTCTATTTGTGGGGAAAAAAAGGACGTCAGTTTTGTTTGGGTGCAATATACAAAAACAAACTTGGGGGGCACACCCTAAAATGCTTTACATTCAAGATGGTGCTGCTATAAGACCAAAAACAGTAAAAAACAGATTACAGCGCACACATTCAAGAATGACATTTCCTGCAAGGCTAGTTAAAAACACCTGAACATATTCAAAAATAGGGGTGTTTGGTCACACTGTATGGTCATATAGTGCTAAGCCCACTTACTGCGACACACTTAGTGTCGCACGACTGCGCAATTGTCAGTTAAAGCGACGCAGTGCAGAATCGCAAAAAGTGCTCTGGTCAGGAAGGGGGTAAAATCTTCCAGGGTTGAGGCGGTTAATGCGCTTCGTCTCCAGTAGCACCTCCTCTTCGTTCCTTCACTCCCCCACTTCTCTGTTCAGCTGGGAGTGAAGGAAAACTGTCCTGTGTATCCTCTGAGTCCCTCTAGTTGGAGCCTTCACAGGGCTGAGGACCAACCAGTGCTGGGCCAATCACCAAGGTTGTCACATGTCACATGTCATGGTATTTTCATAGCCTATATCAGCCGATAGGAGTGGCAGGGGAACAGGGGCGGACTGACAACTCATGGGGCCCCCGGGCAATAGGAGATTATGGGGCCCCCGGGCAATAGGAGAAGATTATGGGGCCCCCGGGCAATAGAAGATTATGGGGCCCCCAGGCAATAGATTATGGAGCCCCCATGCAATAGATTATGGAGCCCCCATGCAATAGATTATGGGGCCACACAGAATACACATACACACACTGAAAAGGTACTGGAGAGGCGGGGCAGCTATAATCTTGGGATTTTTTAAAAAACACAGATTTTTACATACTCTCCCTGGTTTTGAGGCTGGCAACCCTGATGGGGCCCCTTAGTGGCATGGGGCCCTCGGGCAGTGGCCGAATGGTCAGTCCGCCCCTGCAGGGGAATGAAGGATAGGTATGTGGAGGTGCTGGGAAAGGGGGTCATTAAAGCAAACTGTTTTTTTGCAATGTACAAGTTTGCTTTTGACAGATTAACTCCCAGCAAAGTGATATTTCAATCAGGGTTCATTTACACTTATTTTTTATTTCAGGTACTTACATAGCGCTGTCAATTTCCGCAGCGCTTTACATATACATTGTACATTCACATCAGTCCCTACCCTCAAGGAGCTTACAATCTAAGGTCCCTAACTCACATTCATACATACATACTAGGGCCGATTTAGACAGGATCTGATTAACCTACCAGCATGTCTTTAGGGTGTGGGAGGAAACCGGAGTACCCTGAGGAAACCCACGCAGGCACAACATGCAAACTCCAGGCAGGTCGTGGTTGGGATTCACAGACACCCCCCCTTACAAATTCACCCCACTTAAGCTGCAATGGCACATGCGGGGAGCCATGATGTTTTGCTTTACAGTAAGAATTATATCCCCACTGTGCTTGGCAGGCAGTACCACCTACCAAACGCGACCCCATTCACCTGAATGGGACCGCAACGCAACTGCATTCAATGCATGTGGTTGCAGCGTGGTGGTGCGGGTTTGTAGGGGTTAAAAAAGGTGGTGACAAACACCCATGTCACCCCCGTTAAACGTCTCCTGAAGAGCGATCCACCAAGGATAGCTCATCAGAGGGCTAATGCTAGTATATACTAGCCCTTATGAATGGAGTCTGGTAAGTTTAGTCACCTGCTGGCTTCTTGTTTGTCATTGTGACTTCAGCAGTGAGATCTTGACTCTCTTGCCACTAAGATTTTTTTTTTTTAATTGATTTGAAATCTAAAAGAAAGAAATTATCCTGCGTTCTGGGACATTTTAATGTAGGTATCGCAGGCAAGGCTAGGCATGGCACAATCTCTCATACTGTGTGCAGAACATTGGTAAGCTGTGAATACTATAGAGACGTATTTGTGAATACTATACAGACGTATTTGTGAATACTATACAGACGTATTTGTGAATACTATAGAGACGTATTTGTGAATGTGATTTGACACCGCACTGTGTAATAGGAACAGAAGGAAACGGGTGTGCCTGAGTGGAAGTGCCAGGCAGAGAAGATTGTCTTGGTTAGAAATGGCAGCGCATACTGAGACATGTTGGGCCCTCATTGTGAATACACAATATGTTCATTACTCATCAATAATTCTACAAGAGCAAAATAGGGCCCAGCAGGATTCTGATTTAGTGAGTCTCCAGCTTCCCCTGACAATGAGATCCAACAGATGGAAGAGGGGAACGTGTGCGCCCTCTGCTGGAGAAGAGCAAGAGGGTTTTTTTTAATCATCTCTGTTTTAAAAATAAAGTGAAAGTTCTCCCTAGAATTATTGAACAGCCGTACAAGAAACACTCACCGGCCACTTTATTAGGTACACCTTGCTAGTACCGGGTTGGACTCCCTTTTGCCTTCAGAACTGCCTTAATACTTTGTGGCATAGACTAAACAATATGTTGAAAACATTCCTGAGATTTTGGTCCATATGGACATGATAGCATCACGCAGTTGCTGCAGATTTGTCGACTACACATCCATGATGCGAATCTCCCATTCCACCACATCCCAAAGGTGCTCTATTGGATTGAGATCTGGTGACTGTGGAGGCCATTGGAGTACAGTGATCTCATTGTCATGTTCAAGAAACCAGTGGTGAGATGATTTGAGCTTTGTGACATGGTGCATTATCCTGCTGGAAGGAGCCATCAGAAGAGTCATAAAGGGATGGACATAATCAGAAACATTACTCAGGTAGGCCGTGGCGTTTAAATGATGCTCAATTGGTACTAAGGGGCCCAAGGTGTGGCAAGAAAATATCCCCCCACACCATTACACCACCAGCCTAAACCATTGATACAAGGCAGGATGGATCCATGCTTTCATGTTGTTTATGCCAAATTCTGACCCTACCATCTGGATGTCGCAGCTAAAATCGAGACCCATCAGACCAGGCAATGTTTTTCCAGTCTTCTATTGTCCAATTTTGGTGAACCTGTGCAAATTGTAGCCTCGGTTTTCATAGCTGCCAACATTGTAAAAAAATTTATAGGCTGTATGCGGAGTCTTTTTACAATTAGGGATCGAGCGTTTGTAGGCGTGACATAGCAAAAAGAAAAAAATGTGGTGCGCTCAGTGCTGAAAAATGGGTGGTAACATGAAATAGTGGGGCGTGGCTTATATGGGCATAGTTCAAATGGGGGTGTGGTTAAAGTCTGAGATGAATGAGAGATGGAGAAAGAAAGGGGAAAAGAGGGAGAGAGGGAGATAGAAAGAAGGAGGGAAGGAAAGAGGGATGGAGGGATAGCAGGCCCAGATCCTACACCACAATAGAAATGTGTATTCCAAAGTTTAAGAAATCAGCAGATAAAGATACTCAACACCTGGTGTTAGCACTTCAATCATCCCAGCACCATGGTTGTTGTGGTGTCAGGATGATTGAAGCGCATTATTACTACTATTACATTGTAATATATAATGAAATCATTCAACTTGCCATAATCCAGAGCGTGTCGCCTGCCACCAGATGCCATCAGGTGCCCCTAGCAGAGTCCGTCCTTGCATCAGGTGCCCCTAGCAGAGTCTGTCCTTACATCAGGTGCCCCCAGCAGAGTCCGTCCTTACATCAGGTGCCCCCAGCAGAGTCCGTCCTTACATCAGGTGCCCCCAGCAGAATCCGTCCTTACATCAGGTGCCCCCAGCAGAGTCCGGCCTTACATCAGGTGCCCCCAGCAGAGTCCGGCCTTACATCAGGTGCCCCCAGCAGAGTCTGTCCTTACATCAGGTGCCCCTAGAAGCAGAGGCCCTCCTTACAGATCTGTGTCCCTGGCAGCGGAACCCCTCCTTACATCTGGTGTCCCCAGCAGCAGAGCCCTCCTTTACATCTGGTTTCCCCAGCAGCGGAGCCCTCCTTTACATCTGGTGTCCCCAGCAGCGGAGCCCTCCTTTACATCTTGTGTCCCCAGCAGCAGAGCCCTCCTTTACATCTGGTGTCCCCAGCAGCGGAGCCCTCATTTACATCTGGTGCCCCCAGCAGCGGAGTCCTCCTTTACATCTGGTTTCCCCGGCAGTGGAGCAGTCCTTTACATCTGGTGTCCCCAGCAGTGGAGACTTCCTTTACATCTTGTGTCCCCGGCAGTGGAGCACTCCTTTACATCTTGTGTCCCCGGCAGCGGAGCCCTCCTTTACATCTGGTGTCCCAGCAACGCGGCAGCTACAGTTCCTGGCTTTCTCGTGTGTGTTTAGTGGAGAGGGGAGAAGCTAATTGGCTGCCCCTCCCCTCTCCACTGAACACAAGGGGAAATAATCCTCGTAACTGGGGCGGCGGCCATCTTTTTGTAGCCCGCCGGCTGTTTTTCCCTAAAACATTCCTGATTTTCCCAGGACAAAGGCAAAATACCGGGAAATTAATCGGGACGAGCCCTGATCGGGACGTGGGTCCCAAAATCAGGATTGTCCCGGGAAAATAGGGACTGTTGGCAAGTATGAGTTTTCTGTTCTTAGCTGATAGGAGTGGCACCCAGTGTGGTCTTCTGCTGCTGTAGCTCATATGCTTCAAGGTTTGATGTGTTGTGCATGCAGAGATGGTATTCTACATACCTTGGAGGTAACGAGTGGCTATTAGAGTTACTGTTGCCTTTCTATCATCTTGAACCAGTCTGCCCATTCTCCTCTGACATCAACAAGGCGTTTTCCTCCACACAATTGCTACTCACTGGATATTTTCTCTTTTTTGGACCATTCTCTGTAAACCCTAGACATGGCTCTTCAGATGTAAGGAGGGGCTCCGCTGCCAGGGACACAGATCTGTAAGGAGGGCCTCTGCTTCTGGGGGCAACTGATGTAAGGATGGACTCTGTTGGGGGAACCTGATGTAAGGACAAACTCTGCTGTGGGAACCTGATGCAAGGACGGGCTCTGCTGGGGGCATCTGATGGCAGGCGACGTGGCAGGTGACACGCTCAGGGGTCCCACTGATTCTGGATTATGGTGAGTTGAATGATTTCATTCTATATTACAGTGTAATAATAGTAATAATGTGCTTCAATCATCCTGACACCACAACAACCATGGCGCTGGGATGATTGAAGCGCTAACACCAGGTGTTTGGAGTATCTTTATCTGCTGATTTGTTAAACTCTGGAATACGCATTTCTATTGCAGTGTAGGATCTGGGCCTGCTGTCCCTCCATCCCTCTTTCCTTCCTTCTCTCTCCCTCCCTCTTTTCCCCTTTCTTTCTCTATCCCTCATTCATCTCAGACTCTAACCACACCCCAATTTGAACCACGCCCATATAAGCCACACCCACTATTTCACATAAACCATGCCCATTTTTCGGCATGGAGCACGCCGCATGTCACGCCTATGAACGCATGTCCCACCATTGATTATAAGACTCCACCTACAGCCAAAAAAAGTGTCCCTATAAATTTTTTTACAATGCTGGATACTTGAGTTGGGTAGATGCCACACTCCCAATTTTGGAGGCATAATAATGGTCTAGCACAGGGGTCGTCAAACTACGGCCCTCAAGTTGTTCAGGAACTATAATTCCCATCATACCTAGTCATGTCTGTGAATGTCAGAGTTTTACAATGCCTCATGGGATGTGTAGTTCCGCAACAGCTGGAGAGCCGTAGTTTGAAGATTCCTGATCACTCTAGCATGTCTTGAAAAAAGGTGTGTTCTCATGTGCCTTGTATAATGCCCAAGAAATATTGTTAGGAAAATACAAGTGGGTCATGGCACATCTACATTCCAAATTTGGCACTTAAGATGGTCATGCACTATGCAATCTGATTGGCCAATCTCTGTACAACTCTATATTTAGGCAAAATAAGTAATCGGAAGACGCACTTTTATTTAATTCAAAATATAGGAAATCAAACAGCCTCTTGCACTAAATGTAATTTATTTAAGATCTAACTCAGTGCAGTGTATGGTCACCTTTAAAGTTTAAGATCTGAAAATATTCATTTATTTGTATAATATAATATTCATTTATTGAATTTAGAAACACTTCTCTGTTCTTTGTAATGTATTGAAAGATTTGGGTAAAAAAAGAAAACAAAAACACATTTCAAAGATATATTAGAAGTGATAGGAATGAGATTAGCATCAAAAGGGTTAATTAACTGAGTACACCTACTAATTCAAAAACACATCCAATGAGATGAAATTAACCAATTGTATTGGGCATGCGTTATTATCAATGAGAAAACCGCAGTTACCCTAGCGCCAGTTGCAGTTTACATATGCGGGTATTTATTATCGTTATTTGCACTTCAACGTGCGTCGGTTCGCGCGTTCAATTAATTACTTTTCCGGCGCACCAATTAATGTATGAACTGGTGCAGTGCCTTCTTCTTAATAAATCACCCCCATGGGTTGTATGGTGTCCAAAGTAATAGCCAGCAGTTTTCCAATGTTGATTGCTGGACAACTGGAGCATGGACAGGCGTTAAACACAGTGATATGCATTTCTCAAGGTACATGTGTTATATGGCTGTTTAATTTTCTTTGAGTACTTCTAGGGTGAATTTCCACTTTAAAAGAAAAGCATGCATGCCATCAGCTGGTCATGCTTGGTACTGCATGGGGTCTATCTGCTGTGAAAGCCTGGAATTGTTGGGGCATTTCTACGATTCGGTGTTTAAATAATAAGGGAGGGGGGAGCACAAAGTGGTCCCTTTTGGTTCCTAGTTTCAACTCCACTAGATACACTATGAGTGTGCAATTTGTATGTTTCCTTGAATTGCACGAGTTATGCTTATTAATTCAAAAACACCCTGGTAGGGTAAAGTCCATCTAAAGCAATTTTTCTATTTTGGAATGAGTAGAAAATGTAGAAACCCTACAATGTTTTTTTTTTTTTTTTTTTTTTCGCTGCGTCATCCTGGGAAATTTTCCCAAAAAAAGGAAGCGAGACAAAAACTACTGAAAGTGAAGGGAAATCCCTTATTACACAGCTGTCACCACAGCCAATGTCCCTATTGTTAGATTTCATTTGATCTCCAGTTGAGGTGTCAACTGTAAAAGTTTTGGATGCCCATCAATGTTTTTTTTCCCAGTCACAATGGCCCTCAGTACAAATAGAGAGTGAATCTTAGAAACCTGTGATTTGCTCATGCTGACAGAAAAGAACCCCCAAGAGAGGTTTTACCCTTCCCTATGATATGTCCTCCTCCATCCCCCTCCTCCAATAAAAGTTAAAAAGTTTTGGCTTCAGATGCACTTCAGCTGGCTTTCCTCCAAACGTTATAAGTGAGCCAAGGACATTAGACTGCATTTAGATTGTTAGCAGGTTGGGATAAAAACTATTGTATACACTCTATACTAAATCATTGATATATGAATACGCCACAGACTAGCAAAATAAGAGCCGCCATTTTACTGTGTACACATTGCTTGTTCCTTTTTTTTTTTCTTTCTAAGTTTATGGCTATTACAGGATTAATAAAGTCGCAAGCCACTAATTCCACATCCCAAGGGGCAGACTCCCACTATTGGCAGGAGAATGAGCTGCTGCCAGATGAGTTCCTGTACACTTGTGGTGCCATTTATTCTGGAAATATCCACCTGTTTTTAGAGCCGACGGTCGGCTTTCTTGTAAAAACAACTGATGTGGCTCGCCCGGGCTCTCTCGTCCCACGGGAGGCCCGGGCTCTCTCGTCCCACGGGAGGCCCGAGCGAGACCCGGGAGGCCCGAGCGACCAGCCGGCATGTCTGCCAGCCGGCCTGAAGACCCAAACAATGTCGGCTTTGATCGGGCCTCGGATCTAGTAATCCAGAAGCGATGTCATGACATCACTTCCGGTTTACTGAAGACTTGAAGGTGCCAGATTTAATTTAAAACGGACATGCCATCTTCAATGCTTTTAAGTGCAAAGGAGGGATTTGGGGTCTTATAGACCCCAGATCCCTCCTTAAAGAGTACCTGTCCCTGCCTATTACTGTCACAAGGAATGTTTACACTCCTTGTAACAGCAATAAAAGTGATAAAAAATAAAAAATTTTAAAAAGGGACAGCGAAGCGAACACATACGTAAGTCATGCCCCCAAAAATGTAAACAGTGTTCAAACCACACATGTGAGGTATCGCCAGGATAGTTAGAGCGAGAGCAATTATTCTTTTGCAAGACCTACTCTGTAGTAAATTGTAGAAGCATTAACCTCCTTATCACTTAATCCCCCTTTACTAGTGTAAACTACTTGTTAGATTAAGGGCCCTTTCATACTGCTCTGTAGCAAAATTGTGCTCTGTTTCGGATGCTTTTTCTGTGCATTTCTGGTACGTTTTTGGGTTGCCTGCAACTGTGAAAAATGCACAAGTGACTCAAAGACTCAAATCGTGGTGCATTTTTGCCACAATTTTGCCACAATTTCCATTCATTTCTAAAAGAAGCTGCATTTTTGGTGCAGATTTCAAATCCGCACCAAAGCTTCAGCATGCAGGACTTTTCAAAACAAAACGCACCACAACCACAGCGCAGTAGTGTGAAAAGTCCCATAGGATAAAGGGAAACTTTAGCAGAAAAAAACGTATCAGTGAAAGGAGCCTAACCAAGGCATAGATGTTTAAAGTCCAGCCTGTGTGACAACCACGGTTCACTTCATAGTGATGGGCGTGTGCTATTAGCATGATCACTAGGTGAAAATGAAGTAAAAAAAAAAAAAAAGCCTGAAAAAGAAAAACTAATGCAGCCACCACATCTAAAAGGACTGATGAGCTGCAATACATTTCCAATTTCGTTTTGGGGTTTAGATATGCTTTAGGACATACAGAGTTCATATAGGGCTAATGTAAAACATTTTTCCAAGTGTGATTATGGCCCATTCTACCAAGGCCATGTCCTCATGGTCAGCTCTGCCATGGTGGCTCTGGAAACAAATTGTAAGGTAGTTGCTATAGCAACTTGAATTCACTCTGTAGTTTAAATCCACCATATTTGACTTCACCCATAAAAACATCTCTAGCTTCGTCCCCTTTCAAACAAAAAAAATGTTTACTACAGATTTGCTGAGGGGTCCAAGGGCACCACAAGATTTTGCACATGTGGAGATGTACCACAGGCCTATAGGATATGGCAGAAACCTGCAGTACATATGCGAACACGTGGGGTGTTCTTGTGCAAACAAGTTGCAAAAGCACCCAGCAGTAAAAGAAAAAAACTCTGGCTACTCCATTTTGTTTCTTGCATAGGTAAACTGTTGTTGAACATAAGAAAAGAGAATGTGACCTGGCACAACCACTAATGGCAGACCTCCATTCCTATTATATGATACAGAGAAAAGGAAAGGGTTGTTGAACATACCCCTCTATTCTTGCCAGTTTTTTTACCATACATATATTGCCATGAAGGTACCAGAAAAATTGAAAATTGTTTCAATATCTGCCATAGTTTTCTTTTTCTGATGCCTATCCATGGCAGTGGACAAATCAAGTCTTTGGTCTAAATCTATTCACAAGAATAAGGGAGGTTGCAGTCAGACTTGTATAGATAATCCCCGGTACTGTGTTTTGGGAAAGTGGCTCAGTTTTTTCATGTACAGTATATTACTGCTTCCAACATCCCTTCACAATCAATAAAGGATTACAGTTTTTGAAGAATGGCACAAAAATAGGCAAAATCCATTTTGTCTGTATAAAAAGGTCCATCTACAGAGTTTGCCAATTCTTGGGACAGAGTCCCTGAGAAGTGTGGGAAGTCACTGTGCAGGTACAGCCAGCAGACAGGACTATTTCAGCTGGAGCAGAGCAGCTCCAGAGAATTTTTTTTTTGGGGGTGCTAGATGTGGTCGAAAGTGAGCATTTCTTCCTGGTCTATAGCTTGTAGTGTGCCACCTTTCCCCCTTTGTGTAATCTAAATAGGGCCTGGAGGTACTGTACACCAAAGAGAGATTGTGGAAGTAAAATAACCTCCACTGGGGCTAGCAATGAGAGCCCCCTCAGCAAGGGTTGGGGCCAGTAATAACTTCCAGCATATGTTAGTGGGGTACTTTAAGTATAGTACTTCAATGACCACAAAGAAGACAGGAAAGCATCTAAAGACTCAGCCACACACTCAACAGTCAGCCACTCTGTCCAATGCCACAAGCTCTTCCAGACCACTTCCCCCTTGCACCACAAGCAACAGCTCTTCTTCCAATCTGCCAACAATGGCAGTACTGGTAGACTTGAATCCCAGCAGTCTTCGAGTACTATAGACTAGATGCTGGGATTACTCGGGCCTAGGGCACCCAGAGGCACACTTATTTAAAAAAAAAAAAGTGCTTAGCATGCCATGGCAAGTTATGGGCACCCAAGAGTGGGGAGTGGTGTAAGAGGAATATGTTAAATAGAAATATAATTTACGTGCTATATGCACTGTACATATGCCATAGTCCTTGTGCCCACAATTACCCTTACTGTGCTAGTCTAACATTTACTGTGGATGGGCGAGCAGCTCCAGGCTAAGCGAAGTACTGGTATATCGCAAAGCACATGCGCACTGGTGTGCAGCGTTGTGATCCTGTGACTGCTGTGTCAGGTGGATACGGTGCATCACAGTTCTCGGTACCCAGTTACTGTGAGTGGCCAAGGTATCATGTGATTGCTATGACCAATCATAGCGATAACATGTAAGCAAAACTGTCATGCACGGCTCTAATTAGATCGCCTTCTGTCAAGTGCAAATGGCCAGAGCTGTATCAAAATTTAGCTAGTCCCTGATGAATTTCCATCTATCTACAGCCAGCTTAAGTAACATACAACACAGCGTACCACAGAAAGCCCTTTCACCACCCATGCCTTGCTGGAACTAAGTGAATATCATTGGCATGTGCGGCCAGAGCCGCTGTATCCACAAGAAAGAAATAGTCCATTGCCTTGCATCAAATGCACAGCGTTTTCAGGTAAAATCAGATTAAAAAAATATTGTGACATTATGCAAAGACTGATAAATTTTAGGGGTGCTTCAGCAACCCCAAGAACCCACCTGGTGCTGCCCCCTGAGCTGGAAAATGCAAACATTAAAGTGGATGTAAACCTAATGTCATCCTTTCTAAACTACTGCCATAGGGGTTATCTATAAGGATATACATGCCTCCTGCATGTATCTTTACCTGTCAAATGTCTCCCCTCTGTCTGTTATGAGACCCGAAAAACTGCATATTCTGTGGGTGGGTCTGTTGTCTGGAGCTCGGTGGGTGGAGTCGTGATGTCAGTAGATTCCCCGCCCACCTCTACACTCTCCTTGTCAATATGCATTTCTCCTGTTTATTTCTAACACTGAACTTCTGCTATGATCTCTAACATCCAGTGAAAAGACAGGAAATTAACCACATGACTTCAGCATGCCCAATCATGCTGAGGTGTGGAACAGCCAATCCTTGCAGAGCCGCTGAAGAAAGGAGTGGGGGAGGGAATTAAAAAATAATGCATGTCTTAGGCTAGTGCACGAGATATGTAAATCACCTGTCACTCACAGCAAGGGGGAGGATTTGACAAAGTTTTTCTCTGTCAAGATTTATCTCACTGAACAATAAAAGAGGATTGCTCAGAGATGGATTAACTGTGTGGCAAGACTGGGCTCAAATGATAGGAAATCTTATACTCTACATTATGACATAAAAAATAAAAAAAATTCGGGTTTACATCCACTTTAAGGCAAGCTATGGCTGTCCTATTCAATTTAGTTGGCAGTTGGTCCGGTAACACTTTACTGGAAAATAGTTTACACAAATCCCAATCAATAAGATATGACTTGCAGTAATAGAACACAGTAATACATTTATTGTGTGTTTAACAGACATACAAAAGAAACCACAATCATATTATATACATAATCCCATAATACAGAAATGCTCTTCTCTCCCCATAGGTCACTCCCTGGATGTGACTAAGGATAAACTGTCCCGTATCTGATCACCGAATCTGCGAAGTGAAGAAATAGTCCAATGAGAACGCTGTTCATAATATATTTATTACAGAGCCTCTAAGCCAAGGGACACATGTGCTTTCATTATATACTGTTCTGCTGGTGCATCTTCCTTACACTTTCATATTAGTTTGACACCGAAAATGTTGTCCAATTGGTTGCCAGCTGAGGGCGGAATGAAAAAAAAAAAACCTGACCGCTCAGGAGGAGCCGCTGTACTATCTGACATTAGTGCAGCGATCTCCCCTGCTGTGCTATTGTGTTCTGACAGGGAGATGGCTCCCCCGCCAGAACACTCCAATCAGCGCTCTCAGCCAATGGGCATACTTTTTTCGATCATGCTCATCAACAGAAGCCACACACGGGCCGAATGTTGTCCGGTTTCTATTGAACCGGCTGATGCTGCCTGAAATTCGGCCCGTGTATACTAGGCTTAAAGCATGTTTATATATGACCCAAAAAAACAAAAAGTTTCACTGAAGTACACAGCACATACTGTATGTGGCACCCCTTGTCCCTCTCCCCTTCTGCCATTCTCCACTCACCACTGCTTTTACTGGCAACATGCTTTTTACCACAGAAACCATTGCCACATTAACGTGGAGATTATGACTGTTTGAAATGCTGTTCAGGAGCTCAATAGAGGAATATATTGTAACGTTATTGGTACTTTGTATGAAGCATTTCATTCATAGGCAGATCAAAGGGATGACCTTCATCTACATATTACATCAGGAAAAGCAACCTTACAAGTCATATAGAAAAAAAAAATGTGTTCCCGTTTCATCTGTAAATAACTTTATACTAGAATCATATTTGTAGTGAGACTACAGACAGGACAAAATTCTAGAATAAGTGCCCATTCACACCACAAAAATGTCCTCCAGATGCGTTGTGGATGCGTTTCTGCATGCATGTTTTTCTGTTTTATTTCCCCACTGTACTGGGGTCAGGTGTGTTTTTGATGCACTTTACCACGTTTTACTTTTGGAGGGAACTAAAATGCACTGCACTGTTGTGAACAAAGCCACTAGAACCCATATAAACTACTTTCAATGTGTGTTTGATGCAGAAAAAAGCACTGCACTGCATGTGGTGGGAATGGGCCCTTTAAAACACTGAAGTGTGAAGAAAAAAAAAAAAAGTGATTTTTTTATTTTTGTCTATAGATTGCATAGGGAACAAATTTGTATTCATTTGTTATATGAAGTAATAAAGTTACCAGTGAATAAACAGGCCAATAGTTAGTGTAGAAATAGCTCTGGCCCATAAGGGGTGTACAGATGTAAGAGCGAAAGTGGTGAAGTATTTTTCACACATTTTCTATTTTTAAACATTTGTAGGAGTGCAAAGCTCATGTAAGCCTGTGCCAAGTATGACAGATCTTATACCGTAAGGTGGGGCATTACCCATGTTCTTCTGTTATACCTGGGCTGTTTTGTGAAATGTCCCGTGGGGTATACAGTATGCTTAGGTTTTGCTCATTACTGAGGTGGTACAGCTGACACAGGCGCGATTCACTTAAGTGTGAAGTGAATCCATTCATAGGAAATAAAAAGGTTCCGTCATATTTTTTATCGGATTCTGGGCTTTTTTAGCATGGGGAAGGGTTAACACTTCTATCGGGTTTTTCTGGCTTTGTTTACACTTTGGGTAGATTTAGAAATGCGTCTAAATATCCTTTTGCCTCTGAAGCCCGATCTGCGTTCGGATCACGTTCTAGAGGCTACCGACAGGCAGTGTGGAAGTGATGTGACCCCTCCTGAGCACCTGTTTTAACCCCATTTTTACCAACCAACATGCGGTTGCGAGGCGTATGCAGGTCTTCCCTATGGACTTGAATGTGTAGCGTTTAGCGGGCTTGCTGCCTGCTGATTGCTACTTGTCGAGTCAACTTTGTCATGGAAGCGAATCAGAGCATCACACCCACAGCATGTAAACATCGCCATTCGCTGCAGCTTAAGGCCTGGTTCACACCAATGAAGGTTGTGGTTGACAAGTTTTTAATGCGTTTTGGGAGGGGTCTGTTGTCTTGCAGGAAAACAGCAAAAACAAAAGCACTACGTTTTTGATGCGTTTCCATTGAAGTCTATGGAACCAAAAACTCGGTCCCTGACCCTTTCCATAAAACGAACCTGTGGAAAAAGCACGAATGTGACCCATAGGAAACCATGTTAAATGGACTGCAGTGCTTTCTGCAAAAATGCATAGGTGTGAACAAGGCCTAAGGGGGGTGGTTGGCAAAAACCCGGTTCAACCGCATCTCTTTTCTTAATATATTTGGAGTCATGGCTCTAAGGAGGCATGTCAATGCATAAAGCTGCATCCGAAACAGAACAGCTTTCCCAAACATTTTGTATACTTTAAATAACTGTAGTCTCATCACCCAACAAGATTCAAATTTCAAACCTTTCTTACTGAGTATATTGGATTTTTGAGGTCTGTGCACACATAGGTTAAAAAAAAAAACGGAGGGGCCGGACATGGTGTAGTTCGCCGCAAAAAGTGCGGCGATCTATGCACGGAAGTGGGAGCAAATACCTGGATTTGACAGGTATCTGCTCCCAACTTTCCTTCCTGAAAGGTGCCAAATGTGACACCGGAGGGGGGGGGTAGGGGGGATCCGATCAGGGGAAGTTCCATTTCTGGGCTTTAATTTATCTCTTGTAACTTTGTTTCAATGAAATGCATTTGATAGCCTTCTTTATATTAGGAGATTGGTAAATTTCATATTTGTTCCTATAGGTATATCCTTACTTTAATTTATGTATCTTGTATTAAGGATCTTTGTACCTTGTAAGAAAGGAGAGGCCCTTAGTTCATTTGTGATGCTCACGGGAGGATGAGCACCATTTGGTATACATTACTTGTGTTTTTTCTAAAAAACAATAAGCTGTAAAAGCACTGTTCCTTTAGATTTGAAGCCATCAAAGTATGGAGTTGCTTGGCAAGGAAATACAGAATATCTTTTTTTTTTTTTTTATTATCTGCCTTAAAGCAGTAGTAAACTGCAGAATAAATAAAATGGAGAAAAATGTCCCATACAAAATAATAGCATAATGTGCGAGTATACATTACATACTAGCACATTATGAAAGACTTACAGTGCCTTTAAAAAGTATTCATACCCCTTGAAATTTTCCACATTTTGTCATATTACAACCAAAAATGAAAATTTATTTTATTGGGATTTTGTGTGATAGACCAACACAAAGTGGCACATAATTGTGAAGTGGAAGGAAAATGATAAATGTTTTTCAATTTTTTTTTACAAATAAATATGTGAAAAGTGTGACGTTTGTATTCAGCCCTCCCGAGTCAATACTTTGCAGAACCACCTTTTGCTGCAATTACAGCTGCAAGTCTTTTTGGGGATGTCTCTGCCAGCTTTACACATCTAGGAGAGTGACATTTTTGCCCATTCTTCTTTGCAAAATAGCTCAAGCTCTGTCAGATTGGATAGAGAGTGTCTGTGAACAGCAATTTTCAACTCTTGCCACAGATTCTCAATTGGATTTAGGTCTGGACTTTGACTGGGCCATTCAAACACATAAATATGCTTTGATCTAAACCATTCCATTGTAGCTCTGGCTGTATGTTCAGGGTCATTGTCCTGCTGGAAGGTGAACCTCTGCCCCAGTCTCAAGTCTTTTGCAGACGCGAACAGGTTTTCTTATAAGATTGCCCTGTATTTGCCTCCATCCATCTTCTCATCAACTCTGACGAGCTTCCCTGTCCCTGCTGAAGAAAAGCAACCCCACAACATGATGCTACCACCACCATGTTTCACGGTGGGGATGGAGTGTTCAGGGGGATGTGCAGTGTTAGTTTTCCACCACACATAGGGTCCCTGACCTGTCTGGTGTGTTCCTTGGCCTTCATGATGCTGTTTGTTCACTAAGGTTCTCTAACAGACCTCTGAGGGCTTCACAGAACAGCAGTATTTATACTGAGATTAAAATTACACACAGGTGGACTATTTTTACCAATTAGGTGACTTCTGAAGGCAATTGGTTCCACTACATTTTAGTTAGGGGTAAAGAGGACTGAATACAAATGCACACCACTCTTTTCAGATATTTGTCAATAAAATTGAAAAACTTTTTTCATTCTCCTTCCACTTCACAATTATGTGCCACTTTGTTTTGGTCTAGCACATAAAATCCCAACAAAATTAACTTACGTACTTGGTTGTAACGTGACGAAATGGGGAAAATTTCAAGGGTATGAATACTTTTTCAAGGCAAGAAGGGGAGAAGAGGCACCTCTGGGTGCAGATTTTGTACAGGTTTAATATAAAGTAAAGAATAGTGAAATGGCAACTCACATTTTAGGAGTTAAAAACAGGCACTGTATAGTCCCAACAACGGGGATGTCTTCAGTGTAGTCAATCCCTTATTCTCCTGTGGATGTGCGCTGTGTAGTCTTCTCGTACACCGCTAGATGGTTCTCTGCCGGCCGCGGTGGAGTATGCATCAACACGAGGCTTGAAGCGCAAGATGGTATCCAGGCGAAGGGGGGATGACGTCACTGGGATGCAACGTGTTTCCTGAGCGTATAGGCCGTGAATGACGTGACGGCCCTGCTCCTTCTTGAAAGCGGCCGTCCCAACGCACATCCACAGGAGAATAAGGGATTGACTACACTGAAGACACCCCTATTGTTGGGACTATACAATGCCTGTTTTTACCTCCTAAAATATGAGCTGCCATTTCACTATTCTTTTACTTTATATTAAACCTGTACAAAATCTGCACACAGAGGTGCCTCTTCTTCCCTTGTTTTTTTAGTGTACTGGGAACATGGTTTCTGTTCCCCCTGGATGGCTGCCGTGAGCGTGGATGATCTCCCCCCACTCCTACTTTTATTACTATTCTGTTTGACTTATGGACTTCCTCTAATACAATCACAGATTGTGGACTTAGGGTCTTTATTGCGTGCATATATTACTATGCTCACCCAGCACATCGATCAAATATTTAAGGGATATAAGTTGTCTTCGTTTCTTGCGCCTTCTACTTGTATATACTTTTTCAAGGCACTGTATCTTAGAACAAAGCCCTCTACAGGCGCGCTGTCACCGCTGACAGGGCTTCCCATCTTCACCCGGTCTTTCTTCCGGGTTTGCGGGCTTCAGCAGTTTAACTGGCCGAGCCGCAATGACGTCATTCTCTTGCATGTGTGCAGGAGTCATGGCTGCGGCATGGCTCTCTCAATGAACGTTACGCTGTCCATTGAGAGCGAAGTGCACATGCGCCACCAACTTTACCGGTGGCTACTATAGTAAATATCTCCTAAACAGTGCACATTTAGGAGAGATTTACTGTACCTACAGGTAAGCCTCATTTTACACTTACCTGTAGTAAACAAGGTAGGCTTTACTACCACTTTAAGAGAATAAACAATTTGTGTATTCTGGCATGCCTGTGGCTAGTTTCTCCGGGTCAGCACATTACCTTACATTACCATAGAAATAATTCAGGACTGCTTCACTTTTTAAAGACATAAATTACTGCCCCACAATCACCCGATTCCAGCTGACCACTGGACTATGACATATTGAATCTAGCTGATGTCTGGGCATAAAAAAACGTTTTTTTTCGGTATTTTGATGCATTGATCCTCAAACTGTCAGCACACTTACTGTGTATTTGTCCCACTTCTTCTCGGGGTCATACGGCTCCCACCGGCTAGCCGGAAATATGTGTTTGTTTTTCTCGTACCAACTCCGTAGAACCACCTTTCCAGCGTGAGACTGAAAGACAAAAGAACGGATTCCACAACTGTGCAAGGTCCAGTAACAGAGTAGGAGGTCAGGTCAGGTTTCTATGGTCCACATTATGGATTTGTCTCCTTACTTCTGTCCGATTGCCAGGATGTGGCTGTGTACCCCCAGAGCAGGGAGTGAGGGAAATACCAATATAAACTGGACAAATTATCTAAACCATATAATATGAGGCCAAACCTAAACCCCTTCAATATGTATGCAAGGCGGGCCCTTGCACTACATAGTTGAAGGTAAATCTAAAGGAAATGAAATAAGGCAATTGTATAATGTATGGCCAGCCTAAATCTATGAAAAGGTTTTTCTACTTAATTTTTACCTCATCTTTTTCCACAGTGGCGTCACTCAGCAGACGGACATCTTCATGTACATCAAAGTTAAACAAAGGACCTGTAAAAGGGGGAGAGTTACGGTCAGTTAGGCAGCGGGTATATTTCTGCTAGAAAATATCTGCACATGCTTCTTCCGTGGGTATCTGTTGTATTTATAGGTAAAAAGGAGCTGTAGAAAGTAGGCAACCCTAGTTTTCCTCTGTTCACATCTAAAGAGATGCTTTGGTGTAACATCCTACATAAGGACTACGTCATCCTCACAGTTTAGGACATAACCTGAGATTTGAATTGGATTACAGACTTGATGACAGCGTTCAAAATGAAAAAAAAGAGAAACATTTCTAGGCACAAATCTGCATAATTTTACTGAACATTAGAAAAAGCACTTATCCTTTAAAACTCACTTCTTGCTGCTAAATAAGCTCCATTTATTCCCCCACATATCTGTATCCTCAATAAATAAGTGAATAAAATCTGCTGACTTTTTCACGCATGGATAGCAAAATGTAGACAACATATGCTACATACCTGTGTGGATTTTTGTTTTGTGAAGAGATCTACTTAACCTGCATGTTCACAAAACTACTGAAAGTGCGCTAGGATTCTAACCAACAGAGAGCGCAGCCATGGAGACCGAGCAAATTGAGTCTTTTGAGGAGGAGGGGGTTGGTCAACTGTATCAAAGGCAGCGGAAAGGTCCAAGAGTAAGAGTACGGAATAATGACCGTTGGATTTGGCTGTTAGCAAGTCGTTTGAGTTTAAGGAGGACACCACCGATCGTCGTGCGCCCCCAGGGGAGCGCAAGCACGGCGAGAGTAGGAAGACCTCATATGATGCCATCCCAGAACGAGGGGGGCGCTGCCCATCCATTATTTGACAATGTGGCGGGCGTGAGGTAGTTAAGCGCAGACCAAAAAAAAAAATCGACCGGTTCAGCAGGAAGTCCCCCCTGCCAGAATACAATAACTCAGCAGGAGAGATCCCTGCATCCACCAATCTTAACAACCTAAGAACCATCTCTTTACTCCCTTTTGCCTCCAAACTCCTTGAACGTTTTAGTCTACAACCGACTGAGTGACCACCTCTCATTGAGAATAACCTTCTTGATCCCCTTCCATCTGGATTTCACCCACAGCACTCCACAGAAACTGCCCTCCTAAAACTCACAAACGACTTACTAACAGCCAAAACCGGTCATTATTCCGTACTCTTACTCTTGGACCTTTCCGCTGCCTTTGATACAGTTGACCAACCCACTCCTCCTCAAAAAACTCAATTTGCTTGGTCTCCATGGCTGCACTCTCCGTTGGTTCAAATCTTACCCATCACACCGCACCTTCAGTGTCACTTACAACTCCACTTCCTCCTCTCACCGTTGGTGTCACCCAAGGTTCTGTCCCTGGACCTCTACTATTCTTGATCTACATGTCCTCTCTGGGTCAGCCGATAGCCTCCCATGGCTTCCACTACCATTTTTTATGCCGATGACACCCAAGTCTTTCTCTCTGTCCCTCAGCTCACCCCATCAGTCTCCTCACGCATTACTGATTTACTAACAGACATATCAGCCTGGTTGTCAAACCACTTCCTCAAACTGAATCTATCTAAAACCGAGCTCTTAATATTTCCTCCCCATGTGCCCTTTCCCCTGACTTCTCTGTCAAGATCAATTGCACATGTATTAGTCCGTCCCCACATGCCAGGGGTAAACTTAGACTCTGAACTGTCCTTTCAGGCCCACATCCAATCCCTGTCCAAATCATGCCGCCTTATCCTCCGCAACATTTCCAGAATACGCCCCTTTTAACTAATGACACCAAAAAACTTCTAATTCACTCCCTGGTTATCTCTTACCTCGACTACTGCAACTCCCTCCTCATTGGATTACCTTTACATACACTATCCCCCTTTCAGTCCATCATGAATGCCGCTGCAAGATTTATCCATCCTCCCAACTATTCAGTGTCCTCCACCCCTCTCTGCCAATCCCTCCTCTGGCTTCCACTTACCCAACAAATAAAATTCAAAGTATTAACAATAATTTACAAATCCATCCATAACTCTGCCCCCAGCTACAACACTAACCTAGTCCCAAAATACCAACCAAGCCGATCTCTTCGGTCCCCCCCAGACCTGCTCTCTAGCTCCCTTGTCACCTCCTCCCATGATCGCCTCCAGGATTTCTCCAGAGCTTCTCCCATCCTTTGGAACTCCCTACCCCAATCTGTCCGACTGCCCCCCAATCTATCCATTTTTAGACGATCCCTGAAAACCCTACTCTTTAAGAAGCCTGCGTCTAACTCATACAAGGTTTCACTTCCTCCATCAGCTCATCCCCCCACAGCTATTACCTTTTGTATCAATTGACCCTCCCTTTTTAGATTGTAAGCTCTAATGAGTAGAGGCCCTCTGATTCCTTGTGTACTAAATTGTAATGTAACGAATGTCTGCCTTCATTGTTAAGCGCTGCACAAACTGTTGGCGCTATATAAGTCCTGTATAATAACAACAATAATAATAACTACTGAGTAATTCTCTAGCAGAGAATGTGTTAACAAATCTGCTTGCTGCAATTCTTACACAGTACATAAAAATAAATTTAAATCAAGTGTCATTCACTCACCACTTTTGCCTCTGGCTTTTGTCACAATGAAATCATAAAAGCTATGATGCTGCAGGGTAGAAGGGATGTGAATTAGAATGAGTGAAAACAAATAGGGTAATTTATTAGACACTCCATCATTCTAAAGGTTGCATTACAATTCCGGTTCCGTCACCTACTGAATGCTTACATTCCCAGTTATGTGTCTGCCCATTTTGGGGTGTTCTCATTACTCCTGCTGCATTGGTCATAAATGTAAAACACATTCAAAAGTCAACAAGCAGAGAGAGTTCAAGCCCCTCATGCTGGTCAAAACATATATGCAGACCCAGGAACGCCGCACAGAGATCTCAGCAGAGGACAAATAAGAAAGCAGGTGACTTAATAGTACAGTGAACTTATGTGTGTTCTGGCTGGACGAACCCTGCAGGGCAGCAACACAACCACCTCTTAACCACTTGGCTACCGGGCACTTTTAACCCCTTTCTGCCCAGGCCATTTTTCAGCTTTCAGTGCTGTCGCACTTTGAATGACAATTGCGCGTTCATGCAATGCTGTACCCAAACAAAAATGTTAGCATTTTTTTGAAACAGAGCTTTCATTTGGTGGTATTTAATCACCACTGGGGTGTTTTTTTTTTAGTTAAAAAAAAATTTAAATAATAAAAAATAATAATAAAAAAAAGTTCTTAGTTTCTGTTATAAAATGTTGTAAATAAGTAATTTTTCTCCTTCACTGATGTGCGCTAATGAGGCTGCACTGAAGGACACTGATGAGGTGGGGCTAATATGCAGGACTGATTGGCATCACTGATGGGGTTGCACTGATAATCGGTACCCTGATTATGTGTAGATCTCCCCTGTGAGGGAATGTCGCTGATCGGCTCTCCTCACATGCTATCATCATCAGCATTTCCTTGTTTACGTGTGATCAGCTGTGATTGGACACAGCTGATCACAAGTAAAGAGCCTTGTCATCGGCTCTTTACTGGGATCAGTGATGCACTGTGTCCCAGGGAATGAGCACAGGACTGCTGATAAGCCAGTACAACTGGCCCTGTTGTACCGGGCACGGCCAGCAGGGGGGCCCAGGCAATCTGAGCAGCGGCACCCAGAGGCTTGAGAGGAGGAGGAGGAGAACACTTTCTGGGCGGTAAGAGAACTCAGGTCAGGGGTTGGCTTCAGTTCAGCAGCACCGACGGCAAGTAGCCTGCATGTGTCTTGCTCACTATGCACTCACATCTCTACTCATATCCCTTGTGTCAGTGAGAACAGCAACGCGGAAGCCTCTCCTACACTGCTATCTACATATTTTTGCCTCCCAGCAGGATGTCTGATGGCTAATTCTCCTGAATGTAGCTGGAAGCCGATTGGTTTTCTGCTCTGTCACTCAGAGCTGCACCTGCCTCCTCCTGACGTCCAGGCTGTGCGGGAAATACAATGTTCAGCCTGGAGATTTAAATGTCTGCAGGAGCAAGAGTGGTAAGAGCCAGTGGCCTCTCTTGTTATAGTTGTACACTGAACCCTGTTTACCATCAATGGTGAACATGTGTGCAGAGGGGTGCAGTGAGGGAACATGTGTGCAGTGAGGACACATATGTACATGGGGGTAAAGCGATTGAACATGTGTGCAGAGGTGTACTGTGATGGAACATGTGTGCAGAGGTGTACAGTGATGGAACATGTGTGCAGAGGTGTACAGTGATGGAACATGTGTGCAGAGGTGTACAGTGATGGAACATGTGTGCAGAGGTGTACAGTGATGGAACATGTGTGCAGAGGTGTACAGTGATGGAACATGTGTGCAGAGGTGTACAGTGATGGAACATGTGTGCAGAGGTGTACAGTGATGGAACATGTGTGCAGAGGTGTACAGTGATGGAACATGTGTGCAGAGGTGTACAGTGATGGAACATGTGTGCAGAGGTGTACAGTGATGGAACATGTGTGCAGAGGTGTACAGTGATGGAACATGTGTGCAGAGGTGTACAGTGATGGAACATGTGTGCAGAGGTGTACAGTGATGGAACATGTGTGCAGAGGTGTACAGTGATGGAACATGTGTGCAGAGGTGTACAGTGATGGAACATGTGTGCAGAGGTGTACAGTGATGGAACATGTGTGCAGAGGTGTACAGTGATGGAACATGTGTGCAGAGGTGTACAGTGATGGAACATGTGTGCAGAGGTGTACAGTGATAGAACATGTGTGCAGAGGTGTACAGTGATGGAACATGTGTGCAGAGGTGTACAGTGATGGAACATGTGTGCAGAGGTGTACTGTGATGGAACATGTGTGCAGACGTGTACCGTGATGGAACATGTGTGCAGAGGTGTACTGTACTTCATATAATGGGGAGGGGGGGGGGATAGACCCCTGTGTGTTCTGACTCACTGGGGAGGAGCCAGGGGTGGGGCTGAAGGAGGCCCTGTCAGGTGGGCTGTAGGGGGCCCCATGATTTCTATCAGTGGCCCTGAATGAGCACACCACCGATCGACATGCGCCCCCCCCCCCCCCCCCCATGGGAGCGCAAGCGTGGCGAGTGTGGGAAGACCTCATATGATGTCGTCCCAGAAAGAGGGAGCCGCCAACCACCCATCATTTGACAATACGGCGGACGTGAGGTAGTTAAGCGTAGACCAAAAATCGACCAGTTCAGCAGGAAGTCCCCCCTGCCAAAATACAATAACTCAGCAGGAGAGATCCCTGCATTAATATCGCTTGTGTTAATGCAGGGATCTGACTTTTTTTTCCAGTTCAACCCGCTGGTTAAAACGAAAAAAACCCCAAAAACTGTACATGTATACCCTTGCTTTATAATATTTTTTTTTAGTGGTCTTACCACAGTTTATAACTTGCTCTATAAAAACTTACATGCGGAATGATGAGATCTTCCTTGATGTACATGAGTTGCTCTACTCCAGCTGACCTGTAGGAATTTCACAGCATATTACACATCATAAAACAATAAATGGTGTTATATTTATTTAGTCATGTTCAGAAACTAAAAAAACAGTTTTTCACCAGATAAATATGAAATACTGTAAAAATGTGTTTATATTTTTGAAGCCAATAGCTGAGCTCATACTAAGAGCCAATGGCTTAGTTAACACAGACAGCTTGAAAGCATGCAGTTATAATGAGAGTCCAGGATGCACCCTATATTTGGTGATTTGTAAAATATATTTTATAATCATTTAAAAATTATATAAAAACATCAGTGCATAAACTTAAAAAAAATTATTAAATTGACCAAAAATACCTGTACACTTTCCCTGAATTAAGAAAACAAATTTGAGTTGGTATCATTACTCAGCATTAAATGGAATGCAAATGTGCTGTTAGATTAGTGACCGACACCTTGTATGACTGGATCATGGGCTCAAAACCCACCAGTGACACCATCTGCATAGCATTTGTATGTTGTCCCAATGGGTTAGCTCCATATACCAAAAACACACTGGTATATTATCTGGCTCATATGTATGGATGGATGTGCTATGAAGATTAGTGTGAGCTTCATTTGGGTACAGGGACCCAGGTAACTACATCTATGTACTTTGTAAAGCACTCAACAAATCCTTAAATTCTCTAATAGAATTTCACAGGAGAACCCAAGGGCTGCAAGTCATTGGCATGTGCAAATTTCTAGGATTTTGTAAAGATATTTTAAAGTAAATGTAAGTCGTAAATAGGAGGAGACTTAAGCCGGCCATAGATGGTTCAAATCATGCATGCCTTGCCATTTCTCTGTGTGCATCACAAATGTTTTATGACAAACATATCTCTTCCAGCATGGTAAGCACGGTTAAGCCAGCCATAGATGGTTCGTAACTCTGCCGGTTCAGCAGGAACTGTCCGAGATTCAAATCATCTATGAGCAGGCTGATTGTACCCAAGTTGAACCATCGGCGGCTATAGCTGCTACCAATAATCACAATGTTCTCCCAGCATCATCTATGGCCAGCCTTAGTCTGCTAAAGCAGTGTTTCTCAACCTTATTTCAGTCATGGCACCCTTTAAATTCTGCAATCTTGAAGCACCCCATTCTAAAAATGGAAAAAACGACACTAATAGTTTTACATAACTCAGCAACATCCACAAACGTTGGACACTAGAGCTGCACGATTCTGGCCAAAATGAGAATCACGATTTTTTTGCTTAGAATAAAAAGATCACGATTCTTGTGACGTAAAATCTTTCACATTATACAAAAAAAGGGGGCTAACTTTACTTTTTGGGAGTTTTTGGATTACAGGACAGCCAATCAAGGCAGTCACGTGATCTTAAGCTGCGACCCGCCTCCCGACGTCATAAACATCTAAAGGGCCAAGAGGTTATTCACTGCTTTTCAAGAAATGTAAACGTCCCTTGCGAAAACAATACAGCATGACAGGTTTTCTTTATCTCTCCTCCACAATGGAAAGGATTAGTTCAAAAAAAGACAAAACGTTGATGCTTTCCAAAAAAAAAAAAAAAAAAAAGCATTGCTTACATCGAACTGGAACGGGACATCGCTCCGGTCCTCCTAGACCATGGAGTTTAGCTGAGGCCATCTTTCCTCAGCTAATCTCTGTGGTCAGCCGCCACAACCACTGGATTGGTTTCTGGGACTACTGATCATCCAGGTAAGCCCGAGAATCAGCGGAAAGTGGCGGGTGGAGGCGGGAACCCCTTCACGCTGCCACTTCTTAAAGTGATCTAGTGGCTAATTAACTTTATTTAGCAGTAAAAAAATCGCCGGCAGAAAAAAAACAATACCAGGGTTATGCCATATTGCTGCAGCCATAACCCTGGTATTCAACTTCCAACCGAGGACATCATTGTACTGTGGTTCGGTTGGAAAGTGGTTAAAGGCCAGTTTAAGCAAAACAATATAACTGGTTCATACTAACTATATAACCTGACTGTCCTTTACTTTGATAAAGAAGGTTTAATCCCTAGGCCATATGAAAGGAGGCCTGAAAACATTAATCATATGTAGGAGCATATGAAGACAAGGATGATAGAAGTACATTGTTCTTAATTGTCTTTTCTTCAGCTATGACTGCTGCAGTCTGCTTCTAAATTCCTCTTCCAACATCTCTCCACTGAGAATAGACTTATGCTGAAATTAGGACTGTGTGTGTGCTGTAAATGCATGATGTTTCCCTTCTCTTTGGATAGAACTGCATCTTATTACCACTTCATTCTCAAGTCTAGAAATAAATCTGCACAATGCTCCTCACCGGAGTTCACTGAAGTCTTTCCGCAGGATCTCAAGGGCTTTCTGGAGGAATTGCTGGATGGTATTTCCTTTCTTCATCTGGAGAGAAAATCAGCAAGTTTATATAAATTGTGAGAGCTATTGGAAGTAGCTCAGCCCCATCTCCCCCCGTATGAGCATTAGAGGTTACTAAAGGCAGACCGGTCATTACTAAACCAAAGTTTAAACAGGGCTGCGCCCAAAAACTAATCAAATGAACCCTGTCAAAAAAATAACACAAAACGCAAAATCTCTGGAAGCAAGCACCAGAACCAGGCTGCTCACACCTTTTGTTCTAAACAAAGCTTCTTCTGTGTTCCTTGGAACCCATAAAATGCCAGTTGCACTTAAAATGTATTCTTTAACCTAACCTGAATTACAGCCAAAAAAGCCATATGCATATTTAAAATGCACAATCCCAGGAAACATCAACTCCACTCTGATGACATGACTTCTCTACTGCAGGTAAAACAATACAGTCACCTCCCCACCTGCAGCTTGCAACTGGGAAGTTAAAGCAGAATTTAAAGTGTTACTAAACCCAGGACCCTGGATTCACTATATCTATTCTCCCACAGAACATGGAAATACAATTATTTTTAATATAAAATGGCTCAATACCTTTTCTCATCTGCAGTATACAGCAGTTTTGTGAATTCTGTCAGTGTCTGGCCAAGCACTGGTTAAAGCTTGTGGGAAGAGTTTCATTCTGCACTGACTGTCCTATCAGGATGCAGGGCCCCTGACCCTCTATCTGGACATTGCTGATGGAAGCATGTGATCAGCACAGAGCCAAAGATTTAAAAAAAAAAACTCTCTAGCAATAAACACAAAACTGAGCATGTGCAGCCCATCCACTGGTCCTGTATTACCAGGAAACATATTGGAGTCAGTGGAAGAAGGGGAGGATCAGAGAAGACAGGATCAAACAGCCTTTTTATACAATGCGGAGGATTAACCCCTTAGGTTCTACAGTGAGTATAACAAGCATGCTTTACTGCATATACAGACCGATTTTACTGTTGTGGGTTTAGTAACACTTTTTACATCCCCCCCCCCTTTTTAACTTGAAAGCTGGGTTAAATCCAAAAACACACACTCTAGCTATTCAGCGTATCCAGAACTGTTCTGCAGCTATATGCTGTTTGTTTGCCTTTGCCTATATCCTGTGCCATTATCTTGGTCCTTTTCAGCCAGCTGCCTCTTTCAAGTTCAGGCAGTTCAACCCCCCGATGACAAGCTAGTGCCCCCAGCCAGTAATTGTAGCTGCTGGCTTTAAATTTTCCCAAACCCAGGTAAAGTTCTTCTTTAAGTCTATAGATGCATTATCAGTGTGCCCATGTTCAGGGGTTTCAACACAAATGATGTCACAGCTCTGATGCTAATGTATGGCTATCATCGCATCTTTCATTTCAGACTTTTCACACAAGTGTGTTACAGATTACCTTTAATTTACTGAATGTAGAAACCTTCCTATTCTGGTATTACTATATGTGTCTGTATACAAACATGCTCCCACTTAATGAGGCCAAAGGTGACAATTACCTTCACTGTTCTGCGGTGTCCTGAACCGTCCCAGTAACTGAAGGTAATCTCGATCTCTTCACCTGAGCAGAGAATAAGGCGGTGTAAACCACACAGGAAAGCTCAGAAGTGAAAGCCACCACAATCCCCTCCCCAAGCCAGACATTTTCCCTTACTTTTAATCTTCTCCTGCTTCCGCTCCCACTCTTGTCTCAGCTCTTCTCGAAGTCGGTTTTCTTCCTCCTGAAGGGAATAAGGACAATCCAAGTCACATACAGCATAATGGAAACAATGAGAGACATTTACCAGGTATATGGAGACCAATATAAGCGCCAACTCAACCATGCTTTGGCAGCTAGTGATAGGACTAGTAGGTTCTCAAAAGTCCAAGGACTGCAGGCTGTGCCTTCCTTCTCTTTAAGGAAAGCCTGCAATGAAGCAATACCTCCATTTCAGATACCTTTAACTGAAGTAGCCATTGTCCAATTTACAGACTGTATACTAGTTGGAGGCAGTAAAGCTAAGCCTACATATACCGTATATAGTTTTTACCAGTAAGTTTTTATACAAGTTTGCAAAATATACAAAACAAGTACAAAAAGTAACATGCAAACAGCAAATCAGTATCTTGGCATTTGAAGTGACAATGGTGGACAAAATTGCCCATTAGAACATGTGGATCCATCTCCTAACATCAGCAGTATGAGCATCCAGCACGGGCATGGTGGGGAAGAGATAGGGAAGGGGGCAGTTGAGGAAGGCATAGGCAAGAGGAGTGGGAAGAGGCATCAAAGAGGAGGGATCAGAAAGGGGAGAGATCAGGGGGGCAGGATCGAGGTGGTAAGGGGCAGCTAAACCTTAGACGTGGATCCTCCAGTATGATGGGCGTAGGAGTAATAGATCAAATAGTAATGCCCAGAGCACTGACCCAGCAATTCCAGACTTTATCGAATTTATTAGGAATTTATTAGTTCCTGCTAGCATAGGTGAGTTTGTACAGAGGAAGGGTCCTGTTAATTGCCACCTTCCAGCTACTCACTGTAGAAGGGGCAGATTTCCAGCTCTAAAGAATCTCATTTCTGGCATAATAGACAGCGTAAAAAAACAAAAATTCTATTGTGCTTAGAGGACATCACATCCTCCTTGAGACCCAGCAACCAAAGGGCCAGATCCAACAGAATTGACAAGTTACCCAGTGCATTGACAGTGTCCACCAGGTCCCTCCAGTAGCGTTGTAGTTTAGGGGACAACCAAAAAACATGAGGGTAGGTGCCAGTGTCTGTGCCACATCTAAAACATCTATCCAGAGTTCCTGGGTATATGGCAGACAAACGCAGTGTAATAGACCCATTGGAGGAACATTCATTGAAGAAATCAGTCCCTGGCAGAAATCAGTCTTTAGAAATGGGAATATTTTATAAAAGTTTATATATATTTATTTGAATTGATGTCACTACTCCACTACTAATTCAGTCTGTGGGTGAGTGAAAAAGCAGCTTCCATCAGTAGGTTCTCAGCAAGAAGTTCACCTTCCTGAAGATGTTATATAAGTCAGTGTGAAGTACCACATCTCTGCCTCTCAGTAGTCATTGGTTGCTGGGACTGTGGAGAGCCCAACAACTAATGACGTTGTGTGTGTGCCCCGCCCCCTGCTGCTGACTATCTTGCAGTTCCTGGCTCTCACTCCCTCCTGGACCACAAGGCAAGGCGGAACATCACGTGTACACCCCATCCCCTGCTGCTCGCTATCTCATGGCTCCCACTCCTTTCAGGCAGCGAGGTATGGTGTGAAGTCATATGTGTGCCCTGCCCCATTCAGCAAGATTTCCGGCGCAGCTCCCAACAAAATGTGCCTATCAGCGTGCCCCTTATTTTATTTTAAAGGGCACACTGATGGGCACATTTTATGTTAAGGGGCACGCTGATGGGCACATTTTATGTTAGGGGGCACATTTTATGTAAAGAAGCACTCTGATGGGGGCACCTGATGTAAAGAAGCACTCTGATGGGGGCACCTGATGTAAAGAAGCACTCTGATGGGGGCACCTGATGTAAAGAAGCACTCTAATGGGCAAACCTGATGTAAGGAGGCAGTCTGATGAGGACACCCTACATAAGGGGATACACTGATGGGAGACACCAGATGTAAAGGGGCCTTCCGATGCAGAAACCTGATGTAAGTTGGCACTCTGATGGAAATACCTGATGTAAGGTGGCAGTCTGATGGAAACACATTACTTAAGGGGGCGCTCTGATGGGGAGACCTGATATAAAGGGGTACTCTGATTGTGGCAACTGATATATGGGGTAGTCCGATAGGGGCAGCCAATGTAATGAAATACTCTGGTAGGGACACCTGATGTAAGGAGGAACGCCAATGGGGACATTTACAGAGTATTACCAGGAGTGTGTGCAGGAAACAGTAACTAAAAGACAAAGAGTGTGGCTTGCGCCAAAAAAAGGAAAGTAGACGTATAAAATATTTCAAAGCACAGACACGAGATTCAGACCTCGGCTGGAAGAACATTTTAGAGACCCAACCTCCTTGAATTTTAATTCAAAACCCCTGTGTTATGTGTTACTCCTGTAGTTAGGGTGTAACATGTAGCATGTTCAGTAACCTCCCCCTGTATTCCTGATCAATTTCCTTCTCTGTAATGAGGAGTCCACTCTCCGCTGTCACATTTTGACAACAGCACGGCTGTGCGGACGGTCACGTTATTCATTCACAGGAATTGGTCACAGTGGCAGACAGACTTGTAATTTGAATGGACTATGAGCGTGATCAGGGGGCCTGGTTGGAGCCTGGGCTGAGGTGGTCATACACCTCCTTACAGGATTTTGCTGTGATGTGCGACTTTTACAACTTTCTTTCCCTACTAAATGCGTACTGGGATTCAGACTCATTCCCTTTTTCCCTAAAATCTTGTTATGTTACATATTAATACAGTTTCCCAATTATTGCTTACCCTCTCTTTATTCATCCTTTCACTTCTGCCCTCATGTGCCAATTGGATATACATCTCCTTCGCTTTCCCTTATTTTCCATCTGATCACAGACGAATTTGCTTTTTTTTTTTTTTTACCTACCTCTTACTTATAAACCACCAAAGAGCAGGTTCCATAGAACATATTAACGAATATGTTAACCCGACATTTCATATTCCCGATATGCACCTGCTGTACCATGTACTTGTATGAAAAAGTAACCTCTTCTCTTTGTATTTCTTCCTTTGTGCGAAATCCCTGGTGTTCCTGCCAGTCCCTTTGTTTCCTATTAAAAACTGACCACACTAAGCACAAGAGCACAGCGTGCTCCATTTTAAAGCTGTGCTGGGAACTCTGCCTGCTCTCCTCCAATGATCAGACTTGTGCTGGCATACCCCCCTGCAGAGCCATTCACTGGGAAGTTTAGTGTGCTGCTGTTTCTCCTTCCCCAGCTCTCTGAGCTCCTTATGCAACAGAAGGGTATGTGTTCAACTTTAAAACAGGGGAGAAAATGATGTTTCTTTATATGTATACACAAATGTTTTGCCTTTCATTTTGATTTTAAGCTGAATGAGTTGTTTTACAAGGTGATCGTTTACATATAATTTAATAGGCCACGAGTATTGCTCCAACTTTATAAACTGCTGAGTTTGGGTGATAAGAAGGCCATAGCTACTGTAACAGCACCTATTGTCATGCATCAGTATGCCCCGTTTCCCCAGTGTGGAAAGATAATACATCTGCAGGTTATGTTTCATATGACTTTATTCTGCAATATTAAAGCAACAACATGTTATACTTACCTCCTCTGTGCAGTTAGTTTTGCACAGAGCAGCCTAGATCCTCCTCTTCCCAGGTGCCTTTTTGCTGCTCGTGGCCTCCTGTCGAGTGCCCGCATAGACCAGCAGCTTGCTACGGGGGGCACCTGAGCCGAGCGTTCATTCAGACACGCAGCTGCTGTTCGGCCCCGCCCCTCTTTCTCCCGATTGGCTAACTGAATTTGATTGACAGCTGTGACTCAGCCAATCGGGAGGAGAGTCTTGGACGGCCGAGGGAATCGTGGACATCGCTGGACAGAGTAGGGACTCAGGGTAAGTGTTGGGGGCCTGCTACACACAGAAGGTTTTTATCATAATGCATAGAATTCATTAGGATAAAAAAACTTTTGCCGCAAACAACAACTCCTTTAACCGCTTGCCGACCGCCTCCTGTACATTTACGTCGGCAGAATGGCATGGCTTGGCAAAGTAACATACCTGTACATTACTTTGAGTTTCCCGCTGTGCGTGTGCGCGCATGCTGCGAGCTCCATGACCATGCCTGCGGGACCCGCGGACTCAATGTCCGCCGGGTACCCGCAAACGTATCACGGAGCTGAAGAACGGGGAGATGCCAATGTAAATACAGCATCTCCCAGTTCTGCCTAGTGACAGGACACTGATCGTCTACTCCCTCTCATCGGGAGCAGCGATCAGTGTCGTGTCACTGCTAGCCCATCCCCTAGACAGTTAGAATCACTCCTTAGGACACACTTAACCCCTCCACCACCCCCTAGTGGTTAACCCCTTCTCTGCCAGTGACATTTTTACAGTAATCAATGCAATTTTAAAGGATTGATTGCTGTATTATTGCCAATGGTCCTAAAATGTTGTCCGACGTGTCCGCCATAATGTCGCAAAAAAAAAAAAAAAAAAATTATTAATAAAAATGCCATAAAACTATCCCCTATTTTGTAGGCACTATGACTTTTGCGCAAACCAATCAATAAAACGCTTATTGGTATTTTTTTTAACCAAAAATATGTAGAAGAATACGTATCGGCCTAAACTAAGGGAAGAAAAAACAATTTGGGGGGGGGGGGATATTATAGCAAAAATTAATGTGTTTTTTTCAAAATTGTCGCTCTTTTTTTTTTATAGCGCAAAAAATAAAAACCGCAGAGGTGATCAAATACCACCAAAAGAAAAGCTCTATTTGTGGGGAAAAAATGACTTCAATTTTGTTTGGGAGCCACCTCGCACGACCGCGCAATTGTCAGTTAAAGCGACGCAGTGCCGAATCGTAAAAAAAGTGCTCTGATCTTTGGCCAGCAAAATGGTCCGGGGCTTAACCTCCCTGGCGGTATGATTATTTCAGATTTTAGGTGCTGAAAGCGGTACAATTATTTTGCATGGAAATTTGGCGTTTTATATTGTAGGCCTGCAATTCTTAATAACACACTTAAATCTGTCCAAACAAGACAGTCTAGTAGATATCCCGGGTATGATGAAGTTTGAAACACAAAAACATAAATTATAATATAATAAATAATTAAAAAAAAATAATAATATAATAATAATAAAATAAATTTCCCCACGATTCACTATCGCTCAATTCTACAAGTGTTCTAATTTACTATCGCTGTTTTCTAGCTGGTCTAAAGCCACTTTTGACGTAAAGGGACACTTTTTGGTTGCTATGGACAATCTCCAGTTTCCAGGCAGAAAAAACAGTATATATAACATAAAACTGCATGCAGGGCATGGGCCAAAGCAATGGGGACAAAAGGAATGTGAAATAATTTCATACAGTACTGTAATCTGTAAGATTACAGTACTGTATGTGTTATGATTTTTATATTTTTTTGAATTTGCCGCCAGGCTCCGCAGGGAACGGAGCGGCTTCGGGCAGAGGACGGAGCCCGCAGACACAACGGGGGACATGGCAGTGTCCTGGGGACAAGGTAAGTAAAGCCGCACCAGGATCCTGCAATGTAATCCCGAGTGTGGCTTGGGGTTCCTGCTAATGGGACTGAAATTTAAGCCCGAGCCACACTCGGGAAAACCGTCAGGGAGGCTACGCGGTTAATGCCTTAAATGCCGTATAAAATCAAAACAAATTAAGCAAAAAAAAAAACAAAAAAAAAAAACAACTTACCTCTCGGTCTCGATCCGGGAGGAAACTGGTGTCCACATCTGGATTCTTCCCCAATTTCTTCTTTTTTTTTGGTAGCTCTACAATAAATGGATGAGAGGAGAATCAGACAGACAGAAATTCAACCTAAGGCTAAGTGAACAGGAACATATTAACGTAAAGAGGGGAGAGGGGGGGATGGAATTCGGAGGACACAGGAAGGAACATCAAAGTCCAGGGGAGAGGTGTTGGAATCTTGCAGAGGTGAGCTTGCAGATAACAGCCAGGGAAAGGTAAGGAGACTTCACTTGTATCACACTGTCTCTGCTTCCGGGTTTTAGCTGGGGACATGCTGCCATGGAAACATAGGCACATGAAGAACGTGCTCGTTCTAGATAGCAGCCTGGGTGTGCACCTCTTCACCAATTACACCCATATATCCTCTAGGGGAAGGGAGTGAAGGAGTGGCTGGATTGAGGAGCTGTGTCCACCCCATGCAAACTTTTGAACTGAGAAAGAACCGTTAGAGGCTGATTCTGGACACTTCAAAGGACTATTCTGCAAAAACTAAAGGGTTGAGAAAAGAAAGTATTGCAATGCAGGTATGGGGGTAGCATGTACTACCTATTTTTGCATTCCCATACTTCTCCTTTAATTCGTCATGGTCCCACTGCAAGGAGGAACTCAGACACCCTCTCTTGCCTGCTACCAAAATGGACTAGGGACTATGGGATTTGTAGTGTGTATAGCAACAGCAAATTATTGTGCACTGGTCGTTCCAAATGGATGGAAGTGAGGGGGAAAAAAGGAGAGGTTTCAGAGCTCACAGAGGATGTTACAGGGAATCAGAAAAACACAATCAGAAACGATTTAATAAAAAAAAAAAAAAAAGAAGATCACAGGGCCATAAAAAGTGGCTCTAAAACGCTCAAGGTTTTTTACCTTCATGCATTCTATGCATGAAAGTAAAAAACTTTCAGTGTGCAGCAGCCACCCCAATACTTACCTGAGCCCCATCCCTATCCAGCGACGTGCACAAGTGCAACGGCTCACCGGGGACTCTCCTTCATTGGCTGAGAGAGCAGTGGGTTACATTGACTCCTGCTGCTGTCAGCCATTGAGTGAATGAGGCGAAGGGGGGGGGGGCCCCAAGTCACGGCTTTGTGTGAGAATTGACACACGGAGAAGCAGCTCAGGAGCAAGCTGCTTGCTATAGGGGGGGGGAACCATGACAGGAGGGAAGGGCCAGGAGCACCGGTGGGGGACACGAGAAGAGGGGGGGAATCGGGGCCGCACTGTGCAACACAATTACACAGAGCAGATAAGTATAACATGTTTGTTTTTTAATTCTGCCTTTAATGTAGCTTTAGGTCATGGATGTGTATGGATTATTTTTGGAGAATAGGATATCATTTAGTGTCACTTTACGATTTTGGAGTTACCCTTACTTTTATTCCCAGTGACACTGGTGATTGGACAAATAGTGTGTGTGAATTTTCCCAGAGGTGATACAGAGCAAAAAAACTAAAAAAACAACCAAACTGCAAATAGTTCTAACCCCTCACCACTCCATCCAACTGTAAAAAGAAGTTTTGTTTGTAATATTTTAAGTTTAAAATAAAGAACTATTGGACTTTCCAAAGCATTAAATGAGAGCATGTTACATATGGTTCAGGTATGCAATGCTTGCATCTTCTGCAGAGCTGTTTGAGATTATATATATATATATATATATATATATATATATATATATATATATATATATATATATATATATATATATATATATATATATATATATAAAGGCTGTTTAGCAAATGGTCAGATTCATATCATCCAATAAACATCCAGCCTGAGCAATGATCTGTGTACTGTATATGATCCTCATGCAGAAAAACCAGACCTCACCTTCCCTCTCTATTTCTTCTTCTTCTTCTTCTTCCTCTTCCTCCTCCTCCTCATCATCTTCCTCTTCATCCTCATCCTCATCCAGGGTAAAGGACAAGCTGGCGATCTTCCTCTTTTCCTCTTTCTTCCGCTCTTTCTCCCTCTGTTTCTCCAACTTCCTGTGTACATGGGACAGAGAGTGAGGAATCCCACTCTGGAGCTGGGAGCCAGCACTATACACTCATTAGTAGGTCCGAATTCTACTTACAGCTGCAGATCTTTAAACTGTTCCTTCTTAGCCAGCTGCTTCTCCCTCTCCTTCACAAGAGCCTCCTGCTTGGCTTTCATGTCATTTAGGGTCACCAGACCTGATAGGGAGTTACAAGGTATTTAAAGAACACTGCAGGGCACAATTTGTATACTGACAATGTAATAAAACAGTTACAATTTTTTTTACAGGTTTCATAGGTTGGACTTGATGGACTTGTGTCTTTTTTCAACCACACCTACTATGTAAAGCAACTCTGCTTAATTTTCCAAGATAATAAATTTACTATATATATATATATATATATATATATACACACATACATACACATAATACAGTTTTACAACACTCTACTCGCTATTGCTTTCCTACCCCCCACCCACCTCCTATCCCTCTCCCCACCCTCTCTTTAGTTCCATTATCTTCCCCCTTTCGTCTCCATTCCTCTCCTCTCTCTGCTCTTCCTTCTATACCTCCCATATTTCAGCATATTTCTTTGTATTCTTAAATTCTACCCAGCTTTTCCAAAAGGGATGTCCGCTGGGACACGGCGATAGTTCTCAGGAGAGTCAGAAAGGTGGTCTGCCTATGCAAACAAAGCAGACCGCTGTTCTGTGAGAGGGGAAGATGGAGATCTTGTGTTCCTGTTAAGCAGGGAGAAGGATCACTTTCTTCCCCCAGTCAAAGCACTCCCCCCAATTAGAAAGCACTCCCTAGGAACACAGTTAACCCCTTCTCTACCAGTGTCATTAGTACAGTGATGGTGCCTTTTGTTTTAGCGCTGATCACTGTATTAGTGTCACTGGTACCCAAAAATATCTCTTAGTGTCCGATTTGTCCACCGCAATGTCACAGTCCCGCTAAAAATCACTGATCGCCGCCATTACTAATAAAAAAATAAATAAAAATTCAACAAATATATCCCATAGTTTGTAAACGCTATAACTTTTGCGCAAACCAATCAATATACGCTTATTGTTTTTTACCAAAAATATGTAGCAGAATACATATTGGCTTAAATTGATGAAGAAATTTGATTTTTCACATTTTATTGGGTATGTTTTATAGCATAAAGTAAAAAAAATATATATTTTTTTTTCAAAATTGTAGTGCAAAAAATAAAAACCGCAGAGGTGATTAAATACCACCAAAAGAAAGCTCTATTTGTGGGAAAAAAAAGACATAAATTTTATTTGATTACAGTGTCACAGGAAAGCGCAATTGTCAGTTAAAGTAGCGCAGTGCCGTATCGCAAAAAATAGCCTGGTCATAAGGGGGGGGGGGGGGTTGGGGCTAAACCTTCCGGGGCTGAAGTGGTTAAAATTTTAATATAGAATTACAGGGCATTTGTCACCTAATACAAAGGAAAGTGACCTATGAATTATAGCACTGTTCAGACTCTCGGTTCAATAGGAACTAGTGGTGTGGCATTGCATAGCATGGCATGAGTTACAAGCCAATGGGCAGTGGCCCCAGAAATGCCAGCTCAGCTGACAATATGGCTACCACAGCAACACAACACTTTACTAAGAGAACCTAAAGGTCCAACAAAGCCTCTAGCGAAATAAAATAAAAATATGAATAAAAAGTGAAAAGCCTTCGCGCTATTAAAAGTGTTAAAAGTGTTATAACAAAATAAAAATATGACCATGATGATTTTGACTCACCCACAGTGCTGGATTTCAGCTCGGCCTCCACTGCGTCATAATGTGCCGAAAACTTCTTGTTAATGTTTGCTTTAACCACATTCTCCTGTAACAGAAACCAAGAATTAAAATGAAGCCAATCCAGCTGTGATATGGCCAGCTCAGCAAAAAGTCACTCTACCTGCTATCTACAGTGGGGATCGAAAGTTTGGGCACCCCAGGTAAAAATGTGTATTGATGTGCATAACGAAGCCAAGGAAAGATGGAAAAATCTCCAAATGGCATCAAATTACAGGTTAGACATTCTTATAATATGTCAAAAAAAGTTAGATTTTATTTCCATCATTTACACTTTCAAAATTACAGAAAACAAAAAAAATGGCGTCTGCAAAAGTTTGGGCACCCTGCAGAGTTAATATCTTGACTGCCCCCTTTGGCAAGTATCACAGCTTGTAAACGCTTTTTGTAGCCAGCCAAGAGTCTTTCAGTTCTTGTTTGAGGTATCTTTGCCCATTCTTCCTTACAAAAGTCTTCCAGTTCTTTGAGATTTCTGGGCTGTCTGTCACGCACTGCTCTTTTAAGGTCTATCTATAGATTTTCAATAATGTTGAGGTCAGGAGATTGTGAAGACCATGGCAAAACCTTCAGTTTACGCCTCTTGATGTAATCCCCTGTGGATTTTGAGGTGTGTTTAGGATCATTACCCATTTGTAGAAGCCATCCTCTCTTTAACTTCAGCTTTTTCACAGATGGCATCAAGTTACCATCCAAAATTTGCTGAAATTTTATTTAATCCGTTTTTCCTTCTACTCGTGAAATGTTCCATGTGCCACTGGCTGCAATACAACCCCAAAGCATGATTGATCCACCACCCTGCTTAACAGTTGGACAGAGGTTCTTTTCATTAAATTCTGTGCCTTCTTCTCCAAACGTACCTTTGCTCATTCCGGCCAAAAAGTTCTAATTTAACCTCATCGGTCCACAGAACTTGTTTCCAAAATGCCTCAGGCTTGTCTATATGTTCATTTGCAAAGTTCAAACGCTGATTTTTGTGGTGAGGGCGTAGAAGAGGTTTTCTTCTGATGACTCTTCCATGAAGACCATATTTGTACAAGTATGTCTTTATAGTGGAATAGTGTACCACAACTCCAGTGTCTGCCAGATCTTTCTGGAGGGATCGTGCAGTCAAACGTGGGTTTTGAATTGCTTTTCTCACAATCCTGCGAGCTGTTCTGTCTGATATTTTTCTTGGTCTTCCAGATCTTGCTTTAACTTCCACTGTTCCTGATGACTGCCATTTCTTAATTACATTCCGAACAGAGGATATTGACATCTGAAAACGCTTTGCTATCTTCTTATAGCCTTCTCCAGCTTTGTAAGCGTCAACTATTTTCAGTTTCAGTTTTCTAGACAACTGCTTAGAAGAACCCATGGTGCTGATTGTTGGGGCAAAGTCAGATGAGTCTGGCCATTTAAAACCTTTGAGATTGACATCACCTGGTCTTCCCAGACGATGATTGAGAACAATCCATGACACTGGCAGGTCTCAGCTTTGCAAAGGGGGCAGTGCATGCTATAAATTCTGCAGGGTGCCCAAACTTTTGCAGACGCCATTTTTTTGTTTTCTGTAATTTTGAAAGTGTAAATGATGGAAATAAAATCTAACTTTTTTTGACATATTATAAGAATGTCTAATCTGTAATTTGATGCCATTTGGAGATTTTTCCATCTTTCCTTGGCTTCGTTATGCACATTAATACACATTTTACCTGGGGTGCCCAAACTTTCGATCCCCACTGTATACAAAGGCACTTCACCCCGATATACACATCTCTATTACATGGTATCACAGCACCCCATTATATACCAATCATTATTACACTGTGCTATGGAATCACATGATATACAGATCTCTGCTATACTGTACCACAGCTCCCTATTATATGGAGATTTGTGTCACATTGTACCATGGCACCCCCCAAAATATAAAGAACACTGTTACATTGCACCATGACACACTATTATACAGTGGGGAAATAATTATTTGATCTCTGCAGGTTTTGTAAGTTTGCCTACTTACAAAGAAATGAAGGGTCTATATTTTTCTCATAGGTGTATTTTAAATAATAGAGGCAGAATATCAACCAAACATCCAGAAAAAACACGATACAAATGTTATAAATAGAGTTGCAGGTCAATAAGTAAAATAAGTATTTGATCCCCAAGCAAAACATGACTTAGTACTTAGTGGAGAAACCCTTGTGGACAATCATTTTGGTAAGACGTTTCTTGTAGCTGGTTATCAGATTTGCACACATCTCAGGAGGGATTTTGGTCTACTCTTCTTTACAGATCTGCTCTAAATCCTTAAGGTTGCTTGGCTGTCACTTGGCAACTCGAAGTTTCAGCTCCCTCCATAAATTTTCTATAGGATTAAGGTCTGGAGACTGACTAGGCCACTCTATGACCTTATTGTGCTTTTTCTTGAGCCACTCCTTTGTTGTCTTGGTGGTATGTTCTGGGTCATTGTCGTGCTGGAAGACCCATCCATGACCCATCTTCAGTGTTCTGGCTGAGGGAAGAAGTTCTCATCCAAGATTTTACAGTAAATGGCCCCGTACATTGTCCCCTCAATGTGGCAAAGCCGGTCTGTACCTTTAGCAGAAAAACAGCCCCAAAGCATAATGTTTCCACCTCTGTGCTTGACTGTAGGGATGGTGTTCTTAGGGTCATAGTCAGCATTTTGTTTTCCTCCAAACACATTGAGGTGAGTTGATGCCAAGGAGCTCAAATTCGGTATCATCTGACCACAGCAGTTTCTCCCAATCCTTCTCTGAATCATTTAGATGTTCATTGGCAAACTTCAGACGGAGACTTTGTGGGCGCTGCAGGATTTCAATCCAAGGTGGCGTATTGTGTTACCAATGGTTTATTTGGTGACTGTGGTCCCAATTGCATTGAGATCATTCACAAGCTCTTCCGTGTGGTTCTGGGCTGATCCCTCACTTTTGTCATGATCATCCTTACCCTATGAGGTGATAAACAGAAAAAGGGGTGACCAACTAGTTTAGGAAGGAGAGCCGTGCCACGTCCAATAATCTATAGACACAAAACAAAGGGTTCCCCTAGGTGGACTTTTCCGGCACTTGCAAAGGCAAAAAGTGGGGTATGTAAAAATACAAACGCCCTCTATTTTTACATACTCCACTTTTTGCCTTTGCAAGTGCCGGAAAAGTCCACCTAGGGGAACCCTTTGTTTTGTGTCTACCCTATGAGGTGAAATCTTGCATGGAGCTTCAGGCCGAGGGCGATTGATGGTTATATTGTATTCCTTCTATTCGCAAATAATCATTCCAACAGTTGTCTCCTTCTCACCAAGCTTCTTGCCAATGGTCTTTTAGCCTATTCCAGCCTTGTGTAGGTCTACAATCTTGTCCCTGACGTCCTTTGACAGCTCTTTGGTCTTGCCCATGTTTGTGAGGTTTGAATGGAAGAAAGTATCTGTGGACAGGTGTCTTTTATACACATAACAAGTTGTTGTTAAATTGACAGGACTAATCTGTGTACCACATGAGCACAAACTGTAGCCAGTCTGTGGGAGCCAGAATTATTGTTGGTTGGTAGGGGATCAAATAATTATTTTACTCACTGAACTGCAATTCAACTTATAACATTTGTGTCATGTGTTTTTTTCTGGATTTTTAGTTGATATTCTGTCTCTATCATTTAAAATACACCTATGAGAAAAATTATAGACCCTTAATTTCTTTGTAAGGGGGCAAACTTACAAAATCTGCAGGGGATCAAAAAATTATTTTCCCCACACTATAGAGATCTTCGTTATCCTATACCATAGCACCCATTATATGGGGATCTTTTATCCTGTGCCACAAGACCCGTTATACCCGGATATCTCCTACACTGTACCATGACACCTCAGTATATATGGATCTATGTTACACTGTACTATGGCACCCGATTATATAAAGATCTCTGTTACACTATAGCATGACACACCATTGTACACAGATATCTATTACACTGCATCACAGCACCCCCATTACATCAGGGCTCGACAAAACCCGGGCGCCAGGTCGCATTTGCGACTAGAATTAGCGACCTGGCGCCTGGGGCAGCACAGCTGGGGGTGTCCTGTCTCTGTGCGGACATAGACCCCCCCACCCCCGTGCGATCGCGTCGGGCCGCGCCGGCCGGTAATTGAGGCCCCGGCTTTGCGGCCTTCTTCGGTAGTTCTGGAGTCCTTCTGAAATCTGGCGCCATCTTGTGGTGGCAGTTGGTATTGCAACCAGCAATGCTAATGCAATGCTAATGCGAAATACCTGCCTGTTTTCACTGCCCATCTCCTTCCCAAAGTGGAGAAGAGAAGGAAGTGAATGTGGGGATAGCCTTTTTTTTTTTTTCGTAATAGATTTTATTTATTTATATTTATATAAAAACTGTTTATTTATTTTTTTCCTAATTAAAATTCATTTATTTGTTATCTCCCTGCTTGGCCCCTTTCACACGGGCTGTCTGATCAGGTTCGCCTGTCTGTTTTTCAGGCGGACCTGATCGGACCCTTAGAGCCCTTTCACACTGAGCCGCGGGGGGCGTTGGCGGTAAAGCGGCGCTATTTTTAGCGCTGCTTTACCGTAGTTTTAGTGACGCTATTCGGGCCTCTAGCGGGGCGGTCTTTTTCTGTGTAAATTTAAGATTAGTTATTTTTTATATTGAAAATAAAGCTTTGTCGGTCGTTTAAAAAAACCTGGCTCCTAACTTTTTTAGCTGGCTCCTAGATTCCAAGCAAATTTGTCAAGCCCTGCATTACATGATGATTTCTGTTGCGCTTCACCATGACCCACCATTGTGCATGGATATCTGGTACCCTGTAATCTGGAACCCCATTATATACAGATCTCTATTACACTATAGCATCACACACACCATTGTACACAGATATCAATTAAACTGTACCATAACACCCCATTATATGTGGATCTCTAATCTCTATTACACCATACCATGACATGAATATATATTACATTGTGCCATGACAGCCTACTACATATGGATCTTTATTACAGTTCTAGGACGTATCACTGTGCATTGATTTCTGTTACACTGTACTATGACACCCAACTATATACAGATCTCTGTTACAGTGTACTATGACACCCTATTATATGCACATATCTACTATTACAATGTACAACACCCCATTTTATGTGGGGATCTCTTGTACACTGTACCACAACACTTCATTATACATGGATATCTATTACACTGTACAATGACACTATGTTAGAGATCCATACATAATAAGGTGTCATGGTACAGTCTAACAAAGATCCACAAATAATGGGGTGCTAAAGTACAGTGTAATAGATATCTGTGTATTAGTGGGGTGTCATAGTACAATGTAATAGGGATCCATATTTCACAGGATGTTATGATACAGTATATTACACTGTACGATGGCACATCATTGTTTATGGAACTCTTACACTGCACCACGACACCCCATTATATGGAGATCTTTGTTATGCTATAGCATGACACACCATTGTATATAGACATATTTCACTACTACAGTGGAAGGGGATGGCAGAGGACACTGCTATAGGGGATGGGAGAGGGCACTACGGTGGAGGGGGATGGTAGAGGGCCCTACAGTGGAGGGGGGGTGACAGAGGGCACTGCTTTGGGGGTGGGAGAGGGCACTACAGTGGAGGGCATGGCAGAGGACACTGCTATGGGGGGCAGAGGACAGTCCAGCGGAGGGAGGGGAGCACAGGACACTACCGGGTGCTGGGGGGGTCAGAGGCATGGGGGGGGGCAGAAGACACTACAGTGGAAGGGGATGGCAGAGGACACTGCTATTGGGAGTGTGGGGGGGGGCAGAGGGCACTACAGTGGAGGGGGATGGCAGAGGACACTGCTATTGGGAGTGGGGGGGCAGAGGGCACCACAGTGGAGGGGGATGGCAAAGGACACTGCTATTGGGAGTGGGGGGGGGGGGGGCCGAGGGCACCACAGTGGAGGGGGACGGCAGAGGACACTGCTATTGGGAGTGGGGGGGCAGAGGGCACCACAGTGGAGGGGGATGGCAGAGGACACTGCTATTGGGAGTGGGGGGGCAGAGGGCACCACAGTGGAGGGGGATGGCAGGGGACACTGATATTGGGAGTGGGGGGGGGGGGGGCGAGGGCACTACAGTGGAGGGGGATGGCAGGGGACACTGCTATTGTGAGTGGGGGGGGGGGAGACAGAGGGCACTACAGTGGAGGGGGATGGCAGAGGACACTGCTATTGGGGGGGGGGGGGTACAGGACACTACTGGGTGGAGAGGCGTCAGAGATGTGTGTGTAGGGGGAAGGGGCATTGTATAATACTGGAGGGGGGATGTGAAATGCTAATACTGTGGGGGGGGGGGGGGGGTGGTTTGAAGTGGGCCACTTATTGGAGGCTTTTTTTTTTCTCCGCCCCCCCCCCCTCCCCCAGCAATCTTTGTTTTCCTCCATGTTATTCAAGTAGATCTCAACCTCTGAAAGTTTGCCTACCCTGGTCTATAGTCGTAGTATGTGTCTGCTCTCCTGTATATCACAGGGATGTAAAGTACTGAGTAGAATTGCACACTATGATCACCCCAGAGGGGTATTTCTGCTCCAGCTGTGTAATACAGACATGTACAGTGCAGCACACAGCTGGAGCAGGCCAGTGCATTGCAGAACCATAGAGTGGCGCTACATGGTATGAGCGGTCACCTCGGCGATCTTCTGCTTCAACTGTTCGAGTTGTTCCCTCTGCTTCTCTCTCTTCTTCATCAGTTGCATGGCTCTCCCGGCCTCGCTGGCCGCCCCCTTGTACTGCGCCATGTCTGCCGGGATCTCTACACACACACACAGCCCGCACTCTCTCCGCTCCCCGATGGAACAACACAGCCCGTGCGCCTGCGCACTCTCTGAGCGCTGATTGGCCTGTCTTCCTTCCTCCAGCCACATCCGGGAGCGAAGCCTTCTGGGAGCCGGAAGTCTGGCGTTGCTGGGAGACCTATCTGTGTACATATAGAACAGGAAGCGTCGCTCCTAGGAACCAGATCTTTCCTATTCTATCTATTGCTTGTGGCCCCCCATGGCTAGAAGATGATTGGTTGGCTCTGTGTATCATAACTAAGACAGGGTTATAGGAAGCATGAGTTATCTGAAAATGCTAATAGCCTGGCTGTTATTCAGATTATTTGGTGTCAGTACGGTTGCTGACCCAGGATAAGTATGTAGAAACAAAGCTAGAAGGCTTTATCTGCATAGAAGTTCAGGGTCAGAGGATCACCAGACACCCACCATTTCCAGGAAGGGTTCAGGTCCCATAGGACTCTCGTGGAATGTTTGTTTTCACATATAACTACAGAGAAACTTTCTTTTCACTTGGATAAAGTGGCGCGGGGTCCGATTTTGTTTTTACTGCTGTCGTGTCATTTCATATACACAATTCTTCACCCACAGTTGATCCAGAGGAAGGCGAAAACCCCCAGCAAAGCATGCTCCAATTTGCTACAGCAGGGGAAAAAATTCCTTCCTGATCCCCCGAGGGGTAATTGGATTTTCCCTGGATCAACTTTACCTATAAATGTCAGTACCCAGTTATATTATGTACATTTAGGAAAGAACCACCTCTGGGATCTATTCTTACAGTATATCATACCATAATGTAATAAAGTATAGTTCCTTTCTGTGGTGTATACCCCTGAAGAAGAGCAGCGATATACCATTCTCGAAACGCATTGGGCATCTACATTTTACGAACTATCTCAAGTTGTGACCCACATTTGGTAGGAATATTGTATATCTAAAAAACTATGAAAAGCTTTTGTATCTATGTTATTTAATATTTGTTGTCAATAATAAAAGCTTTTGTTACTTTAATAATACATGACACCATTGAGTCCTATATTTTTGCACATAACCCTGTTGCCGTTAAATTCCCACTCATGAGGGTTCCTTTTCATTGCATGTTTAAAGCAGAACTCCAGACAAAAAAAAAAAAAACAAACAAAAATACCCGAATATAAAAAGTTGCATGGTCCATTAAAAGGCAAAATTAAAAACAGCTTTTGCGGAAATATTCAGTGTCAATCAAGAAATCCCTCCTGCAGTAATGTTTTTCTGATGCTAGATCTGATGGCCAGCATCATTCAACCCACTTCCTCTGAGCCCAGGCCATCCTGGACCCACCTAGCCAGTTACTGGTGAATGAAAGGAGAAGGAGCATCCCAGTGAGATCATTTCTCTGTTACACTGCTTTCTCCTCCTATCAGCATGCTTCTTGTCAGCACATGAATCGATTCACACTAGAGCCCTGCTATACAGGGACCGCAAGAGGCTGATACCATACAAAAGTCAAGTAATTCCACTGCGTGCATCTAAAAATACATTTAATTATTTATTGACTACAGAGCTGCAATAATGTGTGTCTTTTATACCTGACTAGAGTTAAAAATACACATATAGAAGTTGTTGTATATACATAAATTTATTTTGTGTTCAAAAGGTACCAAGACTGTGATAAATTATATACAATGAACTATATGGTAATATGGAAGGTTATATTAAACAGTAAATTAAAATGGTGTTGGGTGACAAGAGGCTGCATTCAAAGCTCAGTGACTGTAGGGTGCACTAATAACTGTAGAGAACATTGATCTCCACCAGGAGCACAGGGGTCAGCACTGGCTGAGGCTCTTCCAAAATTTGGGCATATAGAGGAGTCTCCAGGGATAGGTTCAGGGTTCTGCAGGGTTGGATCTTTAGAGAAAGTGAGAGTGGTTACATTGATCAGGAACAGGAGATGTATTAAAAACATTTTTAGGAGTTATGAATAAATAATGCAAATTATAAACGGTGTTCATCCCTTGTAAAGCAATCAGCTTGACAGCTGTGGTCACTGTAGAGATCAGCTATATTTCACAACAACTTAGGCTTCCTATTGGTCAGATCACAATAAATGCAACTTCTTCTGGGCCCTTTCACCTGGATAAACTGTATTCAATTTGTCCATGACCCAACAGAGGATACATGAATGGGCCAAAGTTTATGAACATGAAAAAGGAATACAATTTAAAAGTCAGTAAAATACTTTAAACAGTGATATTTTTACAGCGTTAAAATAGTCTACAAACATTTTGCTTCCCAGAATGACATTATAAAAAAACATTTTAAAATCTGTACACATATATTATGAAGTTTAAAATTGATAGAAATGTTTAATACTGAGCCAGAATCTGTGTGTTCGATTTCCTGTTATTTAGAATTAAAAAAAAAAAAAGCTACAGGCCATCCATTCTTTGTTTTCTTAACTTGCCATTCAATCATCCTCTTTTGTAGGCAAGAAGTCAGATTTATAAAAAAAAGAAAGGAGCAGGAAAGTAGTGACAAAATGGTCATTGTTTAAAGAGATACAGATCTCTCCGTTTTGGGTGGAGTGGAGTAATCACCTTCACTGCATTCGGTGTAGGCAAAAAGATCTCATCATACCCTGAAAGGGCTAGGACAGGCCAAGCTTGCTTTTCAAATGAGCTAATCCGGTCATTGGCCTTAGTGAGTTTGCCATTGCTACAGTGACTCCACTAGCGGGCTCAGTACATTGACCTACTGCATTACCTAAACTCCCCATCTAAGAATAGATGGGGAACTCACAACCAGGCCAAGGGTGGGAGGAGCGCTTCCTGCAAGGGTTCCAGACAGCACTGAAGAACCAATGGAAGATTTCACTCTGCCTTAAAGGAGAAGTACCGCCAAAGCTCCTCTGGCTGTACTTCTCCTGTGGTTCACATGAGTGCAGTTCGTTCTGCACTCCTGTGACCCATATTCAACAGACAGTGGGCTGAATCCTGCTGTCGGCTGATGTCACGGAGCCAGTCTAGGCTCGGGAAAGATCATGTCCACACGGACAAGAACTGCCCACGTGCCTAGACCGGCACCCGGCTCAGCCTCTCAGCAAGCCTATAAGCCTCTGAGAGCTTGAGTCGGTCAATCCCGCCCCCTTCACAGCCCAGCGCTCCAGTGAGCACAGAGAGCCAAGTCACCAGATCTCTGCTTATGGAGCTCTGAGAACCAAGCGATCTGCGATGTCCCCCACCAGTCTTAGAGCCAGCGGGGGACAGATGCTGCATCCACCTAGGCAAGTATGATTATTAAAAAAAAAAAAAACACATTCTCTTTTAAAGCCACTACTTTGGGGGTACAGTTGCTCTTTAATCTGTATTCGATACCTGGTAGCTCTAAACTGATCACTTAACCCCAATGGCTGGTAAAAGTGTTTCCTATGCCTGTAGCTCACAATACTTGCCTGTTGAATTTTTTTTTTTTCTAAATTAGTGTTCCCAACTAACCATCATCAGTGCAAGGACACAGAGGGGGTGGGGGGGGGGGGGGGGAGTAGACTGTGCATCTCAAGAAATGACATCATGAGCGTCGCTGTTGGGTCTTTGCCGTATCGTCAGTGGCGGAAGTGGCTTTCCATAAAAATCTATTTCAAAATAAAAATATCAAACACACAAATAAAATTGAATGATTAGTACAGCTGATGGGAAAAAAAAGACAGGTAAAAATGTGAGCGAAGATGGAAGGGAATGCTCATTAGGCCAGATGCCGGCTCTAGATGATGAAGAGATGTTAGTTGAAACGTGCACTAGAAGTTAGTTAGGTAGGAGCTACATTTTATTAAAATATTGCACGAAAATGCAAGGTCTTGTTGCCATAAAAACCAGATTCATGTATCTAGCTCAGATAAAAAAAATAAATAAATAAAAGGGAAATCTGAACAGTAACTATGGGCAACACAGACAAGCATTGCACAATCATTGCTCTTTCCAGATCTCATGGGGACGACTTATGAAAGCGGATATAAAAGCTTGAAGCACATGTTGTATGCAAGTGCCATCTTTCAGTTTGTAACTGCCCATTGTTGCTATATGGGAGGTTTCTCCCTAATTGGCTTAGTTTGCAGAAAATCAGCTGTGAAATATCCATTAGCTACCACTCCCTTTGAAAAAACAAAACAAAAAACAACTGCCTGGTTGTCATGCTAATCCAAAGGCTTTGACAGGCTTTCATTTCTTTCAAATCTGTTGTTCTCCCTGTGCAGGTCTAACAGAATGTAAAAGTTACTGAAACAGGTCAAATGCAGGATAGCTTCAGGTCAAATACACCTGCAATACATTTTGAATGATGTTAGAAGCTTTAAACTGATATCAAAGTATATTGCATTTGCCCATCAAAAGTCTGTTAACATGGGCCCTTAAGTTTACTTGCATATACAAAAAACAAAGCTGCTAGCAGGTATGAAGTGAATGTACTAGAGGTGTACATATGTACAGCAGCTCTCATCCACTGCTGCAGCCCAATGTCAGGGTTTTCTGTAGTAATGGAGCTTGCCCATCCTTTCCTGCCTTATACACATTCTTATTGGCCAAGGCGGCAAAACATAACTTTAAGGAGTATCTCTACCTCTGTGGAAAAAAAAAACAACAACCCCCTCTGAGTGATCTACATACATGGCTGAGATTTCAATAAACTTTGTTGCAGATTCCTACCCATTTCTGCTCCGAGGAAAAAGCTGTTTGTTTAAATGTGGATCTGAATGGGAGTGACTGTTTCATTATTATTCAGCTGATGCACTTGCAGTATTCTAATGAGGAAAGTTGCAGGGTCTGTGTCCCTGTAGACATGGCAAACCCATGAAATGTTTGTTGCAGAGGATGCCTAAAATCTGACTTGTATCTTAGTGCAGACTTCTGGAAAAATTAGTAAGCTAATCACACAAGCAGGAAATTACATTTCTGGGGGTGTTATGTATACCAACTGTCTCCCATATTGCATTGAATTTTACAGAAAATTACATCACTGCAGATTAAAAAATGAAAGGTAGTTTTTAAGAACATTCATTTGCAATAGGGTTTGTGTATACTATATAATTTTTTTATTTGATTCCCCCCCCCCCCCCCCCCAACGCCAGTGGAGTTACCCTTTTAAAGAAGGTAGCATGGTGATCTGACAGGAAGGGACACTAGCAATGTTGGGGTGATATCAGTGCAGGCACAAATGCAGTGAACAATGTGACATGGGTAGTTGTGCTGGAGGTGCTCTGTGAATTCCCAGATGAAACTTTCATGGCAACAAGGCCTATACATACCATCAGTATCACTCCATATATGTCTACATAGACTGTATCCCAACCCCAGAGCAAGCTATTTTTGTTTTATTGCAGGCAGAGGTTAGAACTAGGTTTTTACTTCCACTGTAGGATTTACCATCACTTCCTGTCCCAGTGACAAGTCCATCAGAGGGGTTGGAAGTCATGCTTAATCTCTCCGAAGGGAACACAGCCTGCAGCAAACACATTTTTGATTAATAAAGTGGGAAAACTATAGAGCCTGTGTTGGGCAATTGCTGTCTTTGCCTTTCGAGTAAAAATAAGTTCATCATACCATACCACACAAACGTCTTCAAAATCCTTCAACAAGGGTGGGTGCACAGCTAAACAGTGATGCTGTGTAAATCCAATCAGAAAGAAAAGCCAGCACACCAGACTTTACTGAAGCCCCATATCAGAAGAAGAAAGAACACTGACATTTCCAGGAGGCCCTCTTTGGTGACAAACAGAGATGGTCATGGTCATCTATTTCTGTAAACCTAATAAAAAACGAGCCGCCATGCTCTTCAAACATTGGTGTCTTTTCTTCTGATATACTTGAAGATAACGGAAGAAAAGCCGTCACTCTTGATATATCATCTGTGGTCTTTATTGTATGATGACAAGTATAAAGGACAAGCAGACGCGTTTCGGCACAAGCCTTGTTCACAGCTGTTAAGAGCTGTGAACAAGGCTTGTGCCAAAACGCGTCTGCTTGTCCTTCTTTATACTTGTCATGATACAATAAAGACCACAGATGATATATCCAGAGTGCCGGCTTTTCTTCAGTTAATTTCAAGTTTGCCTGTTTGGATGTAAGGAGGACTTCCTGGGCCTCAGAGCATCTGAATTTTGGATGTGCCGAAGTTACCAATTATCTGCTATCCGGATATCGTAGTTCAGAGCAGTGTTACTTTGTGTTTTTTTCTGATACAGAAACAAGATATGTCTGTGCTCAAATCACAATAGCATGTACATGTATATAATCTATCAGGTGCTAAAGGGGTGTGACCACATGTTAACACTAGAAATTCTTAATGAACCCTCTGCATACTTCTATACACCCTTTCTGGCAATTTTTGCCATGAAAAACAGAGATTTTGAGTTCACACATATTGCCATACATGTTTAACCATAGCCGTTGCATTGGCAGAGCAGAGTAGGACTGGCCATAAGGCAGATTACTTTGATGCCATTAGCCAGCTTAAACATGTATTACAATACGTGTGAACTAAAAATCCCTGTTTTTCATTGCAAAGTTTGGCAGAAAGGATATAGTAGTGTACAGAGGGTTCCTCCAGAATTTGTGGTCACACTCCTTTAGCACCAGATAGATTATATACAGTTGTGCTCCTGTTTACTTACACTGGCAGAATTGATGATTTCTTAGCCATTTTTCAGAGAATATGACTTAAACATGTATTGCAATATGTGTGAACTAAAAACCAGTTTTTCATTGCAGTTTGCCAGAATGGGTGTATAGCAGCGTGCAGAATGTTCATCAAGAATTTCCTTTCTTCTACTATGGGATTTCAATAAAAATTTTCCAGATTTTTCAAGTCTAGCATGCTGACTTTCCTTTCTGATTATCAATAAAAGCCTAACAAGGATTCTAACTTCCCTACACAACTCAAAACTGAATAAAAAGTTTGGGCTGGATTGAAAAAAAAAAAACTCTTAAACTTATGTTTGCCACTAATTATACATGATTAACACTTCACTTGTTAGACCCAATTTCCATATGAAAAGAGCCATGCATGAGACGGGGGTTAATAATGAGAGGGTGAGTGCTGTTAATACCAGGGAAAATGGATTTGCATGCGAAGAAGCTGAAGGCGAAGGCTTTGTACAATTACCATTATGATGGTTGTCTCCCAGAGGCTCAAGTTTTGGAAGTCTAGTAACTTTTGGGGTTCCCCAGCCAACTACAGGGAAAACAAAACACAATTTCTCACAATATAACAAATCAAGGCACCAAAAGATGATCCTTGTGGAAAGTGAACACTTTGAAGGGGTTTTTCACAGTTAGCACAAAAGCAGACCCCGGCTCTACTGGTCTGATACAGCGGTCTGCTTTTGGATGAAAGTAAAAAGGCCCTTTACCTTTAAAATCATACCACATGCAATCTACAACACATTAACAATTATAAGCGATAGCAATCTTTTTATGCTTCAAAACTTCATCTCACCATTTAAAAACTATTTACAGACATAAATACTGGAGTGTGGTACAATATTACATAATTTACACACAAACTAATGACAGCATAAAAATAGAGGCAATTTCAAGAGATCTCTGTACTACAGAAAAGGGAAGACATGTCAACATTACAGCAATTTTTATGAAGTACTCCTTTCACAAGTAAATCAATTAATTCAATCGATTTTAATAACTACATTTTTTGCCATGGTAGGGCTCAAAGCACGTTCAGAGGTTTTGCCTCAGATGTTCTGTAATGGATGGAGAATGAGATTCAGGACTTGTAACAAATTCTTCCCGCCGGATGCTGTCCAGTATATAAAGACGCATTGAGCAACTCAATCCTCTACTTACCAGGTAACTGTGGGGGAGGAGTAGCTGGGCTCTTTGTCTCTGCCTCTTGGGGGCCAAGAGGTTCTATTCTGTTATTTCTTTTTAACTTTAGTTTCTTCAGCTTCTTTTTTGCATTATCTAAAAAAATATATAGATAAATTCATATTAAAAAGGTTAGTTCACTTAAACCTGATATTTCAGTTTTTGGTTGATGCTGAGGATTAATACCATCCCATGGCTTCTACTATCACTTGGGAATTTTAATGTTGGGATCCCTCCTCTAAGTTCCCTGCACAGCTGCTAAGGCCAATAAGTAGGGGTCCTGGACACACAAAATGGCTTTTTTTCCCCCATTTTACTTCATATTACCGAGAAAAACAGGAAGAAAAGAAACACATAAGGTGGAAATGACCAAAATATTTAAGACAAATGGGAACACAGCCAGGGAGTACAGAAAGTGGATCTTGTGAAAGGAGTGTCTAAGAAATGGTGGACGCGCCTGTCCAGACTGTCACCCCCTCCAGTCTACAGTACTGGATCTCCACTGCTGAGCAGTCATTGGTTGCAATCATGTGTGTGCCCGCCCCCTGCAGCAAGCTTCTCCACCCAGCTCTCGCCCCCTGCAACTCGTTTCTTCTCAAGATCCCAACCCCTACCTGCCTGACTAAAGACAAATGTCCATCAGGTACAAGTACACTGTTCACTTTTATGAGCTCTACTATTCTACAGGTTTAAAAGGGCTCTCTGATGGGCACACCCGATGTAAGGGGGGCACTCTGATGGGCACACCCGATGTAAGGGGGGCACTCTGATGGGCACACCCGATGTAAGGGGGGCACTCTGATGGGCACACCCGATGTAAGGGGGGCACTCTGATGGGCACACCCGATGTAAGGGGCCACTCTGATGGGCACACCCGATGTAAGGGGCCACTCTGATGGGCACACCCGATGTAAGGGGCCACTCTGATGGGCACACCCGATGTAAGGGGCCACTCTGATGGGCACACCCGATGTAAGGGGCCACTCTGATGGGCACACCCAATGTAAGGGGGGCACTCTGATGGGCACACCCAATGTAAGGGGGGCACTCTGATGGGCACACCCAATGTAAGGGGGGCACTCTGATGGGCACACCCAATGTAAGGGGGGCACTCTGATGGGCACACCCGATATATTTTTGATAAAGATACAATGACTATAATCTTAATAATAGCACAAACTTGAGATTCAGACCTCAGCTGGAAGAAAATTATAGCGACTAGACCTCCCTTAAATTTGAATTCATTACCCCTGCTCTAAGGGATGCAAAGACCAGAGAGTGTGACAAATTTCCAGCAAAACAGTTGATTTTAAACACACATGGCTCCCCCAACTGTGAACATGATTTGTGAAGTTCAGTTGAACATGCAACATTTATCTAATAGTAAATGTCATTCAGTTATAGTAGCATTATGCTAAATATTTTTTTTAGTGTCTGCAGACTCTGCCTGACTGCATCACAAGAACAAGCACAGAGATAAGACAGTAATACGCTTTGCCAGCTGAACGCTGCCCACTGGCAGTGATCAATAGCTAAGAATCTGTACTTCGAGTTCCAGACACCGGATTGTGACCACAGCTGATGGCAAAACAGCAGGCCATGTACTGATCTCCAGACAGAGACAAGTGAAGAAGATACACAAATGAACAATATTTCTGCATACAAAAGCAGCTGGTTTCCAAGAGAGTACCTGTCTCTCTCTTCTCATCCTGCTCCAGCTTCTGGCTTAAAGCATCTTTGTACGAGTCCATTAAACATTCATCTTGCGATGTTGGGCTGCTGTCAGCGCCCTCGCTGTCCGACTCTGCCTCCTCTTGATCAACCTTTGACTCTAGGGGGATTTCAGCGCCAACTTTTCCATTCTGAGTTTTTTGTTTCTTTTTTTCCTTTTCTTTCTTGATTTTTTCTTCATTCTAACAAAGCAAGCGAAAAAAGGAGAGTGAACCAGTGGGGAGTGTTCTAGCACTAGAGAATTTCTGGACTTGGAAGGTCAGATAAGGAAAAGTCATTTATTATAAATATTGTCCATTATGAAGTTCAGCAAAGACAAAGAAGCTAAACGCACTATAGTAACAATCATCCATCAATTCTCACTGGTTTGATAATAGTAGATCAGTTGTGAATTCAAAAATTCAATTGGTAATGTATATGATGGGACTTACCGCAGGCCTTATATTTCTTGGAAAGTTCTACTTTGTTTTTTCATTTTTACCCTTCAGGACAAAATATTGTAGAAAAAAAAATGCTTGTTGGGGAAAGGTGATTAGTAAAAATAGTTACTTTACCCACTGCTTCCATACTACAGGGGGTGACATTATCATCCTTTCAGAAAGATCCTCAGCAGTACCCAAAGCCTCTTGAGAAGACAGTCACGTCTTGTAGCTAGATTCTGGTTGCTTAGCAATGTCCGGGATCTTACAGAAAGGATGGCAAGGTCACCCTTTGCTCCACTGTTTTGGCATAGGGGAAATAGCAGTGAGGAGGGGAATAGCAGTGAAAATAAAAGTAGACGTTACATTTGTGGTGCATGGTCTGCTTTATTATAATCTTTCATGGGGGGGGGGAATAGAAAGGCTGCTTGAGATCACCTCTTTCTGTGAAAAAAAAAAGCTCCATCAGAACAGTATGCAGACCAGGTCCAGTCCTTATTGACATACTTCTTCTGGGTTAAGAAGTTGAAATTAAAACTGCAGGGTAAGCAGGACAGCCAGGCAACTAGCAATTCTAGAAGGAGAGGTCAGCAATGACAGCTTTCATGTTTCTCACATACGTTTTCTTTAACACTGTCTGGTTAAAAGAGTGCCTTTGATGATTAAAAGGAAAAAACATTTGACTGAATTTATTTCAATATTGCAATGTTTTGAGGATCGCAAAAGCCAGCTGATTACAGAGATCACCAGCTCAAGCTGAAATTAACACATACAGCGGAATTAGTCAGAGATGTGTCTTTCCCATCAAGGGCTTCAATTGGAGAAAAAAAGACCCGAAGGTAAAAAGCTTCTGCAGTTTCTTTTTTTTTTTTTTAAGAAAGAGACACTGACATGAGACCACTATGCCATGTCTGTGGGTAACCTTACAGCTTATTATTTTAAAATGATTTAATGACAATACCTCCTTAATAACGGCAGTTATGGGTTGGAACGGGTTGACCATAGGAACAGATGCGTCTTCTTCCACAAGTTTTCGCCCCTCCCGCTCTGCTTCTTCTCGCTCCCTCTCTTCTCTATAAATAGGAGCATTAAATACATCTTGTATTAATCAATTGTAGAAATAATTAGGTGTCTGCCTAAGTCCTCTATTAACTATGAATATACAAAATATAACTGGATGCTAATATTTAAAAGAGAAAGTTGATACAGGGAATATCCGATTGCCTCTTGGGGGATCGGGAAGGATTCCCCCCCCCCCCCCCACTGGAGCAAATTGGATCATGCCTTATTGGGGGGTTTGTATGCCTTTCTCTGGATCAACTGTAGGCATAGGATTGTGTATAATGAGGTTTCTATTTGTGTGTGTGTGTTTTTTTTTTTCTGTGGGTTTACCTGGATGGACTTGTGTCTTTTTTTCCCCAACAAGATTAAAAGAGATGTTTTTTTTGTAGATTCATACTTACCTAGGTGGATGCAGCATCAGACCAATGCTGCATCTGTCCCCTGCTGCCTCTTCACTTATAACCAAGCCACCGATGGCTCAGTTCTCTCAGCTCCCCGAGAACAAAGCTGCTGCCTGTCAATCAGCAGCTCTCCTGCTCTGCTCCTGCACACTCACCGGAGCGCTGAGCGTTTTGCTGAGAGGCTGAGACTGCTATCAGTCCAGGCAGCTGGTGGATCCAGACTTCCTAAGTCGGGATGACGTGGTGCCTGGACTGATTCCAGTGACGTCAGAGGAAAGCGGACTTCAGACTACTCTCCGCTGAAACGGGTCATAGGAGTGCAAAAATTGCACTCCTGTGACCCATAGGAGAAGCCCAGCCAAACAATCTCAGGCAGGAATTCTCCTTTAACTATGTAACTATTCTAACATGCTGGAGGAACAAGAATACAGTTAGAAGGTGACATGCTGCATGTTCAGTCACAGAGGACAACCAGTGCTTGACTCAGGGGCTTATTTATAAAGACGAAAAAAATAATTGCTCTTTAGTTCCCAATTTTTGTACCCAATTTATAGGAGTTTGAAAATGAAACTTGTGATGTTGAATGATCCCCCTAAGGAAAAGTTCCTTGCTTCTCTCCAAAGGACACACATTTAATTTTTTTTAGAACTAGGCATTCCCCAAGGCCTAATCAGGGCAGTCTTGCCCAGCCCTACAGACAATCTATTGTCACCCAATCTGGCCCACAAAATCACACTGGGAGACTGTCATTAAATTCTCATGGGCTTAGCTGGACATGTAAAGCCTCGTACACACAATGAGACTATTGGACGAATGATCATCTGTTTGTTTTTGTATGCTAGTCTCATATCGAAAATGAAGAGGTTACTAAAGTCACGAAAATTCTCGCAAGACAGAATACATCTTCGGAAGTGATGTAAAGTATTGTATTGTAATTTATTCTTTTGTTTTCGACCATGCGTGGTCTTGATCTTCCAATTTTTTTTTTGGACAAATACTCTACTGAATAAACAAAAATTTGTTCTGGTATTGTACAAGAAAATTTTTCGTGTTTGTCCCTTAGGATAATTTTGCATTAAAGGGGTTGTAAAGGTTTTTTTTTTTTTTTTTAAATAACAAGCATGTTATACTTACCTCCACTGTGCAGCCCGTTTTGCACAGAGTGGCCCCAAACCTGGTCTTCTGGGGTCCCTCGGCGGCTGTCTCAGTACCTCCCCGCAAGAACTAAACACCTTCATATGAGCTCTCTTGCATGGTGTTTAGTTCTTGCGGGCACGCTTCCGTGATACAGCCGGCGGCTATAGCCGCTGACTGTATCACTCGGCCCCACCCCCCGGCGCGCCGCGTCATTGGATGCGATTGACAGCAGCGCGAGCCAATGGCTGCGCTGCTTTCAATCCATCCACTCTAGCCAATCAACGGGCAGGCTGAGCGGCAAAGAGGATGTCGGGAGCGAGCGCGGGACTTTCGAGGGGTCAGGTTAGTAAAACGGGGGGGCTGAGGGGGCCGGCATTGTCTGATGTTTTTTCACCTTAATGCATAGGATGCATTAAGGTGAAAAAACGTGAACCTTTACAACCCCTTTAACTGTCGCAATTAGCTCTCATAAGCTGTGTACTAACAATCAGATTATCGTATGATTGCTTTGAAAGCGGTATTATTGGTCTGATTTTCTGATCGTGTGTATTTAGCTTTAGTATGCAGAGGTGTGTTTGAATGGAAGAATGTGTGATGATTGGCTGTAGGTTTTTTGAAAGTGTATCTGAATAGGTTGATACTGGCTGGCCTTTTTCAGAGGCTTGTCAGGGTGCTGTGTGTGTTTAGGTTGTAGCTAGGTTTCTCCATGAAAAGTGATTATAGCTGCACTCCGCGATTACCGTTCCTCCCTCAGTCTTTTCACCCTCTCAGCGATCTTCTGTTTATCTTGCTCCTCCTGGGTCTTCTGCTCTGCTGTTTCTCTCTGAATGCGCTCATGTAATGCTTCAAAGTCCTTTGCTATGACTCCTAATAACCAGTTCAGCCCTTTCCTAATGTGAGTATCGATTTTCTTCCCATAGCCGAGGGCTGCAGAACACGGCTCCTAAAAAGGGATAAAAAGGTGATCGTTTAAGTGTATGTGTATTAGAAAATGCAATGAAAGCGAAAAAATGTGAGACGTTCCAACTGAAGATTATACTAAAGCTTTTAAAACAGATCAGAATTGTGTACAGATTGAGCATAGATTGAGGATATACAGTAGTCCTGATGCCAGCCCAATTTTGGAATAAGCAATAATCATTGTAGTGATTGGCTGTTCACTATTTTTCCAGACATTGGTTTACTAGTTCCCTAGCTTGATGGCAGACAGCCAGAGAACTAGTTTTTACAGAATGACAAGTCAGCAGTACCACCCTTAATATTTCTCTTAGAACGGATTTTTGTTAAAGTGGCACTAAAGCCTTGTACTTTTTACTAAAAACAAGAGACAAATGCAGCACTTAGTGAAAAAAGAACTATTGTCCAAACAATTTAAAAGTAACATACTAGTACCCTGCAAGAAGACACAGGAGGGAGCAAAGTGCCTATTACATTAATAAAATCGCCAAATTCATACTCACGCGATACAAGAGACAGAGACCACTTCCTTATGCTCCATCTTCCCAGAACATTTACATCTCAGGCTGCCTGTGCATGCTCATGCCAAGATGTAGTCCCACCCTGGGAACATGTACAATAGGGTGGCTCTATAGGGCGCTATGAGAGAAAGCGCGGCAGCGGTCAGAGGATGCCACTGAAACTAGCTGAAGGGCAATGTTACAGACAGGAAGAGAGGTACTAAGTAAATTTAATCTTCAAGATTGGGATTCGATTAAAAAAAAAAAAAAGAAGGGGGGGGGGGGGATTTAATATCACTTCAATAAAACGAACAAAGGCAACCTGCTGTGTATTTTAATCAATAATTAAAATGTACCCCAAATATTCCCTATTTGTATTATCATTTTTTTTTTTACATAAGCATTTGTAAGTGCTCCCTGTAGTGACCATCTGTATACTGGGGAATGTAAATAGAATTCCAAATTCAGACACAGGAAGAGACTGAAAGAGGAAAACTGCTGCTGCACTCTTGTTTTATAGAACCCCCAGTGCTCTGGGAATCATGTGCCAGGGGTGCACCATGCATTTATTTGTAAAACAGATGAGTTTAAAAACGTCTAAAACTGAAAAGAGACATTAAAGTGAAATTGACCCAAAACAATAAATTCTCATTCCTCGTGTCTGAAAGCACCACCCTAGTCCTTTCTCCAGAGATAAACATGAACTCTCAGCAATCCATCTGCTCATGTTTATTCCTAAGGATGAGATCAGGCGTGTTGGCAAACCGCGCGTGCAGAGCCCGCCAGGAAGTCAGCACTGCACAGCGCTAATCACAGGCAGTGAGAAATTTCCTGATCTCTGCAGCCGCGGATCGGGAAAACGTCTCACTGCTTGTGATTAGCACTCCGCAGTGCCGATTTCCAGGCAGGCTCTGCACGTGCGGTTTGCGAACACGCATGAGCTCATCCTTATTTATTCCTGTAGCTGGACTGAGAGACACCTTGGACTGCTGGATGATGCTCTCATATCCAACCGCCTTCTGGCATACATGGCTGGATTTTCACACGGAAAATAATTTAGCTTAAAAATACATGCAGATCATCATCAGGCAGAGAGCGCCACAGATATACACATAGGAGATGAAGGTTACTCACAATTTGACACAGACACTTGTGCTCATTGACCAGCTTCTCCAGTGAAAGATATTCAATGATATCAGCTTCTGCCATGGCCCCCTCACGGTCCTGTTTATTTGCCAAGCTGTATTGTCAAAAGGAAACAAATAAACAAATGTGTGTACGTAGTTATGGGTCTTCATCCACTTTAGCAATGGTCTGCTGTGTTTGTCTGCTGGAAATACTTTTTTTATATAAGTAGCATATTTTGGCTCACAGTAATGTTTAAAGAACCAATAGTTTCCCCCATTCAATTCTCTATCTCATTCTTTCTTTCTGCAGAAAACAAACAAAACAAGGAGTATACAACTGGCTCCGGCATTTTTAAATACTAAAAGTAATCCTTTAGTCAATGAAAGCTGAGCACTATATGTATATAAAGCGGCAGAGAATGTAGAGGAATAATTGAAGGGAGTCGTGGTGACTCCAGTTGTGGAAACTTTCAGTCATAGTTTGAGTGTAGTGAGCTCTTTAACCGAAGTGGTTAAAAGGAGTAGCAGGGCCAAAGCTCTTTTGTCCCTACTTCTCCTGTGGGTCACAGAAGTGCACTTTGGTCTGCACTTCTGTGACCCATTTTCAGCTGACAGCGTGCTAAAGTCACTCAGCTGATAAAGACTCTGGAGGGAGCCTGACTTTAATGTCGGGAACCACCCAGAAGGCTGGAACAGCAGCTGGCTCAACCTCCCAGCGAGCCACTGGGAAACTGAGCCAGCCCACCCCCTCCACAGCCCAGTGCTGGAGGGGCACAGCAGAGAGCCAGAGACTGGCCGTCATCACTCTCTGCTCAGAACGGAGGGGAGAACTGAGTGAATTGCTGTGTTTGATCACTCAGTTCTCAGTCTAGAAGCGGCAGGGGACGGCTGCAGCTGGGATCAGTGCTGCAGCCATCTAGGTGAGTATGACTGTTTGTTTTTAATTTTTGATTCCTGAACTTCTCATTTAAGGATTCATTCCTTCCAAAACTGACATCTCAGCATTCACTAGATACTGGATATTAAAACCATGTGACAATATCATCTCTCTGGGACCTTGTTGGTGAGATCCATGTGCTGGGTTCTCGGGTATGCACAACTGCTGTAGTCACTATGAGAGAATCCCATCAATGTTGCTGGATTTTTTTCTTTAATATGCAGTTTCATGAATAATGCAACACAAATAGATTGAACACCCATAGGTACAGTAGGTGTGAACACCCAAACCTGCAAGCAAGGAGTGGGGCAAAGTTAGAAATGATCAGATCCCCTCACTGTGAGCCAATAGGTGTTAACAACAGCTACTTTAATTGGTGGCCTTACTTACACCAACACTGGCTTCCCAGCTATCCTGGGATGGCGCAGAACTTCAGCGACTGTCTCCTTAGTTTCCTCCATTCTGTCTACATCACTGGAATCGATAACAAACACCACTCCATAGGACTCGGCATAGTAGTTCTTCCAGATACCTCGGATCTGCTTCCCACCGCCCAGGTCAAATATCGTGATGTCAAACCTCCCCTGCTTAATATCTGCTTTGGAAAATCCTACTGTCGGAGCCACGTCTTCTGGAGACTCTGTTACAAAAGAGCCAAAAGGGTTGGGGGTCATTTGTTACAACTGGAGAACAGAAAATGACGACTGAGCTGAGGGTGTGAGAATGATTTCTAAAGTCTGTAAACAAAAAACCCACATTGGCCCCAAACATCCCACAAACCATGACCCTAATACTGTACATGCAATCAAATTCAATCATAGTCACCGTCAATGCAATGTGAGATTATTAGTTATAATGGAAATCTGTTCATTGAATTTTTTTTTTTGGAAAAATTTAAATTGTAATTAGCTTAAACAGCTAGTCCACCCCCTAAAGCAGGGATCTTCAACCTACGGCCCTACAGCTGTTGTGGAACTACACATCCCATGAGGCATTGTATAACTCTGATATTCACAGACATGACAAGGCATGATGGGAATTGTAGTTCCTGTACAACTGGAGGGCCGTAGTTTGAAGACCCCTGCCCTAAAGTGATAATTCGGTTTAGCAGTAAGAGGCACTCTCTTAAAAGTAAGATATCCACTCTTGCTCATCACATAATCTGATACAATTTCCTTTAGATCTATCAAAAACTATGTAGTACAAGGCCTGCTACTTCGATCTGATTGGCTAGATTAGGTAGATGCTCATATTATATTGGTACATTGGTTAATCTAAAGTTGATTGTACGGACAGATTCTAACTTGTATGGTCACCCTTAGTTGTCACTAGAACAGGATTCTCATTGGAACATTTCCCCTTGCCTCCTCTTCTCTCATTACAACTCAAAGTATGGATGTCTTAGCCCTTTCCGTACTAGAGACAACAGTTACCAGAACCAACAGTAAAGGTGAATCTCCCTGATATTACCAGCTTTCCCATGCCTTCCGCGTTCAGTTCTTACAAGGGAACCCAATTATTGAACAATCGACCCTGGAAATGGTACTTTGCTCTGACTGTTCGGAGAAACCCATCTCTAGATTGTACTCCCATTTTATCACTGTTTCTCTCCCGGTATCGGAGGGCCTTAGGGCTAGATGGCTGCGAGATGTACCTGATCTAGACAATGATGACTGGAAAGATGTGTGGGACTACCCTTTCTGATCTTTGGTCTCCCTGAGAGACCGCTTGATTCAATTTTAATTGGTGCACCAAGCCTAGTTCACCATGTACAGACTTTACAAGATGAATCCTGCATGTCCCTCTGAGTGCTGGCAGTGTGGCCCCAGGGGACTTCTCATACATTTTCTGGACCTGTCCACTCATTGTTGGATTCTAGGAAGAGGTAGTGACCTTGCTGAACTCCATTATTTCCACCCCTTTGCAACCCTCGATGTCTGTATGCCTGCTGGGTCTGGTAGAGGATCCTCTGCCTCCATTGGTGAAGCGGACATTAGCCAATCTCACATTGTTTTATTTATTTTTATAGCGCCAACAGTTTTTGCAGCGCTTTACACCATGAGGTCAGACAGTACAGTTACAATACATTTCAACAAAGGAGGAATCAGAGGGCCCTGCTCGTTAGAGCTTACAATCTAGGAGCTTACAGCCTACGAGCTATAAATTTATCCTGAAATGTAAACAATTTAGCACTTCCCTCTTTGCTGTTGAATTGCCATGTATATTTGTTCAATAAACTTGGATTATATTTCCATTCCACAAGACAGTGGTATGAATTTCTCTACAACAATTGTTTGTTACATACTCTGCTCTTGCTTAGCAGTGCTTATGGTTTACTCTTCTGTACTTGTGAACTCCTCCGGTGCTCAGTGATACAGTGGGACAGAGTAGGACAAATGTCCCCTGATTAGGCTTGGACCAGGACTGTCACTCACCTCCCTGGATGCCTTTCACAGTGGCGGTCTTGCCGGCGTTGTCTAGCCCCACCATGACCAGAGTCACCTTCCTGCAAGTCACAAAATGAAACTGTTTAGAAGAATCAGCGAACAGCAGAAATTGATTAAAAAAAAAAAAAAAAAAAAAAAGAACCAGTATTTCTGTGTATCTTTACATCTTGTAAAGGTATCTCAGGTTATGAAAAGTTACTGGCCAAGCTGCAGTGTATAAAGAGTTCCTAAAAACCAATTGGCTGTGAAAGGTCATATGAGGTTTAACGTAACAGTTCTTACTAAGACCTTTCATATACAGGAGGTAAGCCTGTGGATTTAACCCCAAACATTTCTCATGAAAGCTGGGAGCGACTGAAGCTCTAAATAGCAATTTATTATTTCCCCACATCAAAGTACTAAGTGGACTTCCTACCTTACCGTTACTTCAAGAACAGGCTTTTTTTTCTGACATTTGTTGTTTACAAGTAAAAATCTGTATATTTTGCTAGAAAATTACTTAGAACCCCCAAACATTATATATATTTTTTTAGCAGAGACCATAGAGAATAAAATGGCGGTCGTTGCAATATTTTGTGTCACACTGTATTTGCGCAGCAGTCTTTCAAACGCTATTTTTTTTGGGGAAAAAATACACTTTAATGAAAAAAATAAAAATAAACGTTAGCCTACTTTTTTGTATAATGTGTAAGATGATGTTATGCCAAGTAAATAGATACCCAACATGCCTTAAAATTGCTCACACTCGTGGAATGGCGACAAACTACGGTACTTAAAAATCTCCATAGGCGACGCTTTAAACATTTTTACAGGTTACCCGTTTAGAGTTACAGAGGAGGTCTTGCATGAGAATTATTGCTCTCGCTCTAACGATCTCAGCGATACCTCACATGTGTGATTTGAACACCGTTTACATGTGCAGGCGCGACTTACGTATGCGTCTGCTTCTGCACGCAAGCTCGGAGGGATGGGGCGCTTTAAATATTTTTTTTCTTTTCATAAATATTTTTTTTGCTTTCATTTGTAAACATCCCTTGTAATAGAAATAAGCATGAAAGGTCCTCTTTATTGGGAGATCTGGGATCAAAAAGACGCCAAATCTCTAATTTACCTTTAAAAGCATCTTTCCCTCACTTGACTTCCTGCCCAGCCACTGATCGCTTCCGGGTTTACCGATGGCTCTGGTAATCCCAGAAGACACTGGGAAATGGTGGGAGGGGTCACCTCTCCCGCCGCCTATAAAAGTGATCCTGCGGCGAATCTGCTGCTGGGACCACTTTTTTTAGAAAGCCGGCCGCTTACTGTAAATAAAGATACCAGGGTTGTGGCAGCTAGCTGCTACCATAACCTCAGTATTTAATGTCAAGGTAATGACGTATATTTATAGTTAGGCGGTCAGCAAGTGGTTACACAATGGTAGTTATGGGTAGAGCTGCACGATTCTGGCTAAAATGAGAATCACAATTTTTTTGCCTAGAATAAGGATCACGATTCTCGCAGTGTTACATCATCTTTCACATTATACAAAAAAATTGAGCTAACTTTACTGTTTTGTTTTTTTTAAATTCAATGAAGTGTATTTTGTTCCCAAAAAATTGCGTTTGGAAGAACGCTGCGCAAATACCATGTGACATAAAATATTGCAACAAACGCCATTTTATTCTCTAGGGTCTCTGCAAAAAAATTATATACATATATATAAATTTTATGTATGGGGTTTCTAAGTAATATTCTAGCAAAAAATACTGATTTTAAATTGTAAGCAATAAGTGTCAGGAAAAAGGTCTTTAAGTGGTTAAACTGACCTCATTTATAGACCGAAGCTCATCCTTTTGATCTAAAAGAACCAAATAATACACTGTTTATAGTTATCTCATCGCTGAGCAATGTTGGTTAAAAAAAAAAAAAGCCGGCAAATGTTTATGTAACAAGAGCAGAAAATGGCTCTGCACTTGTTACATAGAATCGTGGAAATGCTGGATTAAGATCGTATGGGGGGGTTGAATCGAGATTGCAATTTTTTAACGATTAATCGTGCAGCTCTAGTTCTTGGCTTTTAAAGCTCACTTCTGCAAAGCTGTCAGCACAGCATAGAGAGTGGCCATTCCTTGCTTCTGATGCTTACTGGTCTGATCTTTCACAGACCTGAGATAAGTTAGTTTAGAACTTTATAGCTTTAGAATATGTAAGCAGGCCATACACTGTGTGTGGACAGAGGTAGCTGGACAGAAGTCAAACCTTTGGCCGGCTTTGATTGAAGGGACATGCTGGAAATTTTTCTTGATCACCAGCTCCATCCGCTGATCTGAGAAGTATATTCTGACAGTGGAGGGTGCAGGCCGCATATGTCCATGCAGGGGATGATACTCCTCTATCCTACTCGTTTGTGTGGAAAGAGGAATCTTTTTTTGTTTTTTTAACCCCCCCCCCCCCCCCAGATATAAATTTGTGAAAATTTTTAAAATGACACATGTATCAAACCAAATTACCAGGGCACATTGTCCTAACAAAAAAAATAAGCCTAAAACAACAGGAGAAATCAGTCTTTTAATACAGACTAATATGACTAAGACAGAGAACGAAAGATCAAGGTCACAATGGTGTCAATAACCCTGTCCGGTTCAATAGGCAAAATATCAAGGGAAGCGTGGGTGACAGGGATAACGCTTGTTTCTAAAGAACGTGTGATTGCCTAAGTGAGAATATCAGATAAGCAACAACACACGTGCAATGCTCATGTTAGCAACAGGAAAAGCACAGAAAACATTTTTTTTTTTTTAATTCAATTTTTTTTTTTTTTTATGAGTACTGATATTTTTTTTAGTACTCCCGATACCAATTACTAATATCTACAGCAACTGTTTTGTTTATACTTCAGCTGTCAGCAATGGTACAAAGCACTGAAAAGTTACTTACAAATGGACTAAAAACAAAATTAGTTTTTACATTTTGCGCTTTTTTCAATGTGAAACGTGTGAATATGTTAAAAGGTGTAAAAAATATTAACGAACAAAGCAAAGAAAAAAAAAAAAAAGTTTTAATTATTAAATAGTTTATAAAAAAAAAAAAATATATCAGTAGGACAATAATAATTTAAATGGAGGAAAATAAGGAGTTAATTATGGTTGATTGGAGTAAATTAACCACTTCAGCCCCGGTAGGTACTACCCCCCTTTCATGACCAGGCCATGTTTTTGCGATACGGCACTGTGTTACTTTAACTGAAAATTGCGCGCTCGTGCGATGCTGTACCTAAAATAAAATGTATGTCCTTTTTTTCCCCGCAAATGGAGCTTTCTTAGCAGGAACACAAGATCACTGTGTTCTACCTTGTCAGAACGGCGATCTGCCTTGTTTACATAGACAGATCACCATTCTGCCTCTCTGGGAAACAAACGGACCTGCTTATTGGCCAGAGGGGAGTCAATCAGCGCGCCCCCCCCCCCCCCCCCCCCCCCCCCTGCTATCTATAGCACGAAATAACGTACAGGTACCTAAAAAAACATGTCAGTGGATTTTGTCATTCTTCCGTTACTGCCACTTTAACCCGGCTGTTAGCTGAGCCAACTAGGGTTGCTGCTAATAACAAAATGTGCCTAAACTTATTTTTTTTAGTAATGATGATACGGTATTTCTAGCACAGCATGGAAGCCGGAACAGCTCCTTACTAAAGGTGGCCATACAACATCCAATCTGATTTACAATCTCTGTAATATTTAATTTAGAGTTATCAAAACTAAGTAAAATGAGGACAAACCTAATCAATCTATTCAAACAGTATCAAATCAAGCAGGCTCTTGTACTACCTACTGCTAGTTGATGGTCGATCCAAAAGGAGAATCAGACGGTATAGTGTGAGGTCAGCCTTAAAGCTGGCCATACACTATACAATCAGAATATACAATATTCTTTTAGATCTACTAAAATGTAATATGAGGAAAGACCTAAACCTTCCATTCAGTGTGTATCAAATCAAACAGGCCCTTGCACCACAAGCTAATAACACATCTAAAGAAGACTGTACAATCAGATTGTATAGTGTATGGTCATCCTATGAAAGATTTTAGTACACAACCTAGATATGCTTTGCTGAGATCACCCTTCTTTTTACGAACACACCAAAGTAGATCTGTCTTATTTCTGCCTCCCGAGACATATGATATTAGATACCTGAGCTGCAGCCTACATGACACATAAGATAACTAATACTCAGATCATACGGATTAGGCAAGCTTTAGCTTATGAGCTGTGGCTATATAGTAGGCTGTATCCTTGTTAGCACTCTTCATCACTGGCAGCAAAGGGGAAGTAAAAACAAGGGGCTGATCTGCGTTTTTACTACCTGCAAACTCCGATCTGAATTTTTTTTTGCAGTGTGTTGTGTTTGGTAGGTGGTTCCACTTGCCAAATGTGCCCTGTATTTCAATGTAAAATACCCCGTAGGTTTAAAAAAAAAAAAAAAAAAAACTAGGCACTTCAAAAGCGGCATTGCTGCCACCTGACCTCCTGTGAACCAGGTCTAAACTGCCTCTGAAAAGCGATCCACCACAGATTACTTTTCAGAGGGGTTTGTGCCCTTGGGAATGAGGCCTTAGCCCAGGTTCACACTGAACTCGCATGATTTCAAACCGGCATGCAGTCCGACTTCGGGGGTGATTTGACAGACACTGATTCGGATGCGGCAATAGCCCAATGTGAATGTGTGCTTAGTGAGATTTCCCACCACATCCTGTCCTTACAAGAAATCAAGGACACCTGTTCAATAGGGTCACCTCCACCATCACCCAAATCCACATAAAATGATTTGCCAGCCACCAATCAGCCCTCATGCGTTATCTTACCTTACTGGTTGACGCCATCGTTTGAACAAATCCCGACAGCAATTGGCCATGAGGCTAAACATAGGAACTCCGGAATATGAGCCAACTATAATAAAAAACGGCCTTTTCGTTTTTTTAGGAAGGCTCCAACATCCTGAATCCTCTGCAACACCTTCCAGGTCCCTCGAATTCAGAGGTTTTATTATCCTGAAGACAGAGGATGGGAGACAAATCACACGGTCAATGGAATGGAAGGGCCATTTCACTTGAAATAAAAGGAACAGATAAACCCTTCAAATTAGGAATATTACAATGGGGGTGCTCTCCTTTAGAACCCTTACATTTCACTTCACACTAAGGTGGCCCTGGGTGACATCAGACGAGGACAATCATGACAGCACCATCCCAAAAACACATAAATCAAATGTGGAAGATACATAAAAATAAAGAAATAAACCATAAAAAAAAAAAATAAAAAACATAAATCAGCTCCAGAGATCCACAAGAAGCCAAAATCCTCCCAAGCTAATGGACAATCCCAATATTTCCCTGAAATGCCAAATATTTGTAACAATTTATCACTATTATGACACTAGGTGAAATTTAAAATGAGGGTGGTGTAAAAATAAAAATAAAAAAGGAGGTTAAGCATTTTTCAGTACAGCCCCCTGTACAGGTATTGTCACCATCAATGGCATTGCTCTGGATGAAGGAAATTCCTACGTATGTCTGTAGTGTGACCGTCACCCATGGTGAGCTTGTTGTGTAAACATTGCACTGTAGTATCAACTATGATGTCATAGGCTGAAGAGAGAACGTCTCAGGACTTCTTGGCACTTTGGGTGCTCCTGGCTGCTTCGGGGTAGGGTTACACCGATACCACTTTTTTAAGACCGAGTACAAGTACCGATACTTTTGTGATGTCATGTGACAGTGGCATGAATATGTAGCACCAATGGGTACTGATAGGTGGCACTAATATGAAGCACTGGTGGCGATAATATGCAACACTGATGATGAGCACTGATAGGCGGCAATGATGGGAACTGATGGGCAATGATAGGTGGGCACTGAAAGGCAGCACTGATTGGCAATTGGCTGGCATAATGAGACAACTTATATTTAAATGATTCAACTCTGCTGGCAAGACCGACCCGTTCTGTCAGAATCGGCAACCTGTCACATTCGGTAACGGAAGAGACGTTCCGTCAGAACACTGCTACACACACATTTGTTTTTTTGTAGCTGATGAAGTGTATGTAATGTAAAGTTAATGACTAATGTTTTCTATGTTGCTGTACATGCACTCATTACACTCTACCATTTATAAAACATTTATTATTCATCCCACAAGCCCTGACATCTCCATTTGAAGAGTGACAACACTCACGGTCTGCCATACAATGCTGTAGTGGTGTTGTCACCCCCCATGCACGTTCTGGCTGTGTGGTCAGATGTCTAGAGCACCAATCACTTAATTCCTTGCACTAACCTACATGTAAAAACAAAGAGGGTTTGTAATTGGTTGGATGCTTTTCTACGTAGGATTCTGTTAGGCTGCCTGGAGAGATGGACACATAGGGAGACCTCAGGGACCAATCATCTACCATCCTGGAGTGCCCCCCTGTGCACAGCTCCTAACAACCCTTGGCTACTGACTGGCACAGGGAGATCAATGAGGGGGGGGGGGGTAAGTGGGCACACAGCACAAGGAGATCAATGAGGGAGGTAAGTGGGCACACAGCACAGGGAGATCAATGAGGGGGGGGGGTAAGTGGGCACACAGCACAGGGAGATCAATGAGGGGAGGTAAGTGGGCACACAGCACAGGGAGATCAATGAGGGGAGGTAAGTGGGCACACAGCACAGGGAGATCAAGGAGGGGAGGTAAGTGGGCACACAGAACAGGGAGATCAATGAGGGGAGGTAAGTGGGCACACAGAACAGGGAGATCAATGAGGGGAGGTAAGTGGGCACACAGCACAGGGAGATCAAGGAGGGGAGGTAAGTGGGCACACAGCACAGGGAGATCAAGGAGGGGAGGTAAGTG